>OU343161.1:175954066-176590197 GCA_910595825.1 Philhelius pedissequus | reverse complement strand
TTGATTCAGAATCGGAATTCCGTTTGTTGAAGTAAAACAGTAAATGGACAAATTTTTAATTAAAAAGAACAAAAAAAAATATATCCGAATCCGAAAACCTAAAATCTGGGAACAATTTTGAACAACACAAGGCTTTCAATGCTGTTGCTTGTCTTTCTTAGTTGAAGTTACAATAAAATGCACGACTGGATCGCACCTACTCGCTCCTATGTCCGATTACATTATATGCAAAATATTCTTAATAGAAAAATATTTGTATTGATTTTTAAAGTCGTTTTTCACTTAATTTTTTATATATAAACACTCTTAGTTTTTTTCTAAAAAAAAATTGGTATGAACATTTTAAATATTTAATAATATAAATTCAAAATAAAAATTTCAGAAAAAACCGTCCACCCGTTTTGGAAATATTGAATTTTACAAAAAAGATAATGTTTTTTTTTTCAAAAATCCAAAAAAACTATTTTTCGAAAATTTTGAAATGCAGTATTATCTGAAGGAGATCCAGTATAAAAGTTTTGATTGAAATCCGTTGATCCGTTTATGAGAAAGTCGAAAATCGATAAAATGGTTGTATTGCAGGTACCTTTAATAAAAAAATATAAAAAAAAAATCGGCCAAAATGAAGACTATACCCAAAGTAGTACACGTACAAATTCTTATCAATATCGTTAGAGCCGTTATCGAAATAATGAAGATGGTAAAAAAATTTGCATGGCTAGTAGGTACCGTTATTTTTGGGGCTAACACAGCGATTCAAAAATCTATTTTGTACAATCACCTAAAAGGCCTAAGCACCAAGTCTGAACAAAATCGGTTCAGCGGTTTAGGCTGTAAATCATTCTACAGACAGGCAGGCAGACGGTATTGCCGGACCCACTTTTTTGGTGTACTCTATCATCGTATTACCAACTTTGATTAAAATCTCGAGTTCGATTTTTTTTTTCGAAATGCAAAATTTGCCCTATAGTACCTACATATATCGCAAGTAAAAAAGGAACTGATCACTCCAAATGATCGCTCAGTTCAAATACTACAACCTTAAAAAAAAAATCTCCAGCACGCTACTAAGAAGTCATAAGTGGGTAAGTCCGATTTTAGCTGTGGTTCCGGTGCCAGCGAATGAAATCGATTTCGTACGCACGAAATCGCAATGTTCGCAAAAACCATTAAAATGTTAGTTATGTTGTGGTTTACTCGCGCGAACTAAGCGAGTAAAATTTTCAATCGTTCATTTCAATTTTAGAATGCGGTTCCAGAGCAAGCGAATGTTACTCGCGCGAACTAGTCGAATTCCATCGAATACAACTCACGAACATTCGCGCGACCAAAGTGGTTCCGGTGAAAGTGAGTTTATTCACGCAAAGTAAACTAATTTATATTCCGTTGATATTGATATTCTCATGTATTGGAAATAAAACGTTCACCTGCTGAAAGTACCACTATGTAGTCGCGTTTTGAACTGTTCTAATTTGTTAAAGTTTTATCATATCGTTATCGATTTGTGAAGAACATTTTTTGTTAGAAAATAGCTTTTTGAAGTACAAATACATTAAAAGGCGTTGTGAAATTAATCCAATTTGTAAAAAAAGACTGGTATATGGTAAATTTCACAATCGTTTGATTAAAGATGAGCAACTTTTTTTTGAATAAGACAATAATTATAAAATAATTCTGCCTTTACACAAATTCCATCGTAATGGATTCGGAATGAAAAAATCGCTTACGATTTTCAAAGTTCGTATAAATTGGTATTACTGAATTCGAATGGAATGGAACACAGTTTTTCTATGACAAACCGTTTGTGTCGGACACTGAAAGTAAGGCGTCGTTAACAGCTTAGAAAAAAGTTTATTGTAAATGTATAATGCGCCGCCCTGTGACCCCCACTTAGTTCCGCCCTTGATTTTTTTATAACGATTGACCGAATGCCACATGTTAATATAAGCAAATTAACATCAATCTTAAACTTATTTAACATCCAGAAGCTCGATTCGATCAATCACTGTTTCCATTTCCAATTCTCTAAAGTTCTATACGTACGACAATGACAGCAGAAAACGTGTCGCCAATTTGTTCCAGTAGTTAGTTCCATCATTTAGCATTCTACAATTCGCAACAAATTGTATTCCCATTACACATGCTAACCAACTGTGTAGTTCCCATTGTCTACGCTTGTTGCAACTACCATATTCAATTTAAAAAGATACACGCCGCCGACTTTATCTGTTGCTGCTGGTAGCTGGTAGCAAAGACACAGACAGACGTTCAGAAGGCGAAGCAGACAATAATGTCAATGTGCAGTATTACAGTGAGTACATATACTAAATACTGACACTCAGCTCAACAACTCACGTAATTGCACCACACTTTTCCTTTCAGATTTTGTCTCGCAAGAAATAGCCATGGCTACGTGACACAAATGTCCGCCTGGGAATCTCTTATTTGCACGTTTTGTAGATTTCTCCAAGTACCCGCACAAAATATCATCACGGGTAAGGCACGATATGATATTACTTATTGCTTGACATTGACCATAAACAGAGTAGCAATTTGTATATATGTACATATGTAGTACGAGTATAATAGTGATCGAACGCGTTAAGAAGTGACTTATCTCACGCGTATTCTGTGAATGTGTCTAAAAGAGTTAGGCTCCGGTAATGATCTGAATGCCAAATCGAATTTCTTTTAATGTTAAGCTGGATGATGTTGACTAAAGTGCACTTTTAGTGTTGTTCCTCTATATGTCGACTTTAATTGTCTACATTTCAACGTAGACAATTAGTCGACAATGTCAACAATGTATTGGAAGTTGGATAATGATGAAAATTGTTTAGTTCCATTTAATGTTAAGACTGATATTGAGATATTAGTTATTGATTTTCATAGTCAATTTAACTTAGTTCAATTAAATTATATTCCTAATATGCTTAACAGAATTCTTGATTTAGTCTTTGAGAACAAAGAACTTGAAGTGTACTTAAAGAACTGTAAAGAACACGTATCATGAATGTCTATCTATTGAATGTAAATTGTTAGTATATATCAAACCCTAATGAAGTTATTGAATTATATGATTATAATCGTGGGGACTTTGATGCAATGAATATATACCTAAACTCTATTACTTGGGAAAATATTTTTTTAAGATTTAGATCAAGCGTTTGAAATATTTAAGTTGAATCTAAAACAAGCTTTAGATAGGTTCATTCCTAAAAAAATTAAAAAACAAAATTCAAATGATTATCTAATCTAAAAAAAATAGAAAAAAAAACAAAGCTTATAAGAACTACAAAAGGAACAGGGAGAGTCTGATAAATCGCCAAAATTATTTGACATTGCAAAAAGAGTTTGATGTGCTAAATAATAGCGAGTTTCATTTAAGAAAAGATCTGATCTTTCTGACAAAAGACTTCATCTTTTTGAATTTTGAGAGTTTCATTTCAACAAAAATAACAAATCTAGATCAGATCTCAACACGAAAGATCTCATCTTTGGTGGGTAGGCAGATTTGATCCGAATGCACGCATACATGTAAAACTTTTTTTCTGTCAAACAGCAAATGGAAAGTATTTTGTTATTAATTTATTGTGAAATTATGCCAATCCCTGCTAAAAAATTAAACTAAGAACTAAATTAATAAATAGACGAAGAAGTTAATAATTTAAATTTTATAAATTTAGTGGAGTTTTTTTATTGCTTTGTCTTCATCTTCCTCATCATCTGATGATGAAGATGTTTTTTCATAAATGTGTGTGTCAGTTATTCAGCATTGGCCGCGTTCGGTGCAATGGCGATAGGCTAGCCAAGATACCTTAGTAGCGGGTTTGTTTTCGAACGATCCCGGTAGCTTTCTCTGTTAAGTCAGTTGTATTGCATACAAATCTGAAGTTTTGAATCAGCTGTTCCTCAAATTAATAATAATTTTTGGGTAGCTTGAGATTTGTGTTTGACAACATATGTTTACTTGTTCAGCTTGTTTTTCCATCCGGATTGCTTTAAGTATGCCACCGAACGCGGCCAATACTACAATTAAATTTGGACACAGAATTTCATTTAAAAGATCAAATCTCCATTTTGAGAGGAGTTCTTTGAAATTTAAATGAAACTCGCTATAAGTTTCCTTATTATAAATTTATCCAATCTGCCGAATCGCAAATAAAATCAGATAATAAACATTTTTGGAATTTTATAAACGCGAAAAAAATACCACAGGTTTACCAAGATGTATAGAGTTTTATGGAATTACTCTAGTGACGTCTTAACTATAAATAACTTTTTTGTTGACTATTTTGAATCGGTGTACTCTCTGACCTCACCCAGTGAATTCCCAGTGCTTCTTCCTAGTAATGTTGTTGATATTAAGCGTGTTTTGGTGAGAAAAAGAAACTCAGTCAGTCAAAATGTAACAAGAGATACAACAACAACAACCCACTGGGTTCAACATTACCTTTTTATTCCAGTGAAATGTTACTTGACATTAGGTGTGTTTTATTGGGAAACTATCCATTGTACCGTAAGTAATTCCCAAAAAAACGCATCGACCGTAGCATGGACCGTAACTTTTTTATTTTTGTAAAAATGGTACCCCTGCACAGCAGTCACAAGTAATGAAACAGTCTTTTGCATAGTAAAATTAAGTAAATATCAAAATTATGAACAATAATTAGCTTTTATTCATATAAAATAGAAAGTAGAAAAACGTACCAATATTTAATTTATGTTTCAAACCTATTTCTTGTTTTCATTTTATCTCCATTTGTAATTTTAAATTCGAACATTCATTTTGTACCAATAGAAAGGAAATGATAAGTGAATGGGTTTGTTCATAGACTATGGTCAAGTCTCTTTTTACACAGGACAACTTTTATATTGCTTTAAAAATCGTCTATGCCTTTCACACGAGGAAACAAAATTGCCGGAGATTTGCTTGTTTCCTTTTAATGTTTCTTGGTGTTGAACGCACACTACAACGTTGTTTAAATTGTTCACTCCCTTTAAATTTCCCCTTTATATTTCAAGCTTTTATTTATTTTCTGAGTAAATCGATAGCTATAGTTTTATTTTTCAAGTCAATTTACAAATTTATTTTCTGAGTATGTTTTGCTTTCAATTCAATATTCACTCATCAGACTGCAAGTTACATACGCGGAGTAAGGAACAAATAGTTAACATTTGGTTTGCCATTTCCATGCACATGTCCAGAAAAAAAAACAATGGGATCACAAAAATGTACGCCCAGTCCATGTCCATGTAGTTTTGCGAATACCGTCCATGGCCAACGTCCATTAAACAGTGAAGAAAAAGCACATTTTGTGAAGTTCAGTTACCACTTAGTGCGTTTAGGCTAGGCGCGCACATGCAATTTTTCCGAAACGAAATAGTTTAATCAATAGTTGAACGATGATCTCGCACATAATCAACTTAAAATAAATCAACGAGATAAACCAACACACTTACAATATTTTGCTTTAATGTGCGCGCAGTTGCATTATAGTTTGGTGTAATACAAACTGAAGAACTTTTAAGTTGTTCGAATCGCGGACGGCATGCGCGCACTCTCATATAAGTACATGGCATTCACTTTAGCAACAGAACTGTTGCACAACTGAAAGTTGCATATGTGCGCGCCTAGCCTTATAGCTCATAGAATTTCATACGAATAAATATTTTGCGGCGCAATGTCGAGCAGTTCCTCTATAGTGCAGTTCCACCCAATGCGGTTTGTCTTCTCAAATTGCTTTTTTGTAGATCTAAATAAAAAGATGATTTTTTTTTCACCAAACTCCGTTTATTTATAACTATCAATAAAAATTAAACACAAAACGAATATTGGTCTTAAGTTAGTCAAAAATAAAAGAAAAACGGAATTCATTCGATAAATATTGGTTTCTTTTTCAAAATGGATATCAAAATTTGTTAAAATTGATTAATTGACATTAGGGGTATGCAAAATTGCAGATATAGGTGCAATTTTAGACGTACTTCAGAAAATAATTGAGCAAAGAATACAGTTTTTAATAGTAAAAGTCAGAAACTTTTAAGAAGAACAGCTTATAATTTATTAAAAAATGGAGTTATCTAAGATTTGAGAAATATAAACTGGCCAACTATTAAACAAAAGAATCATAAAGATCGATTTGTCTTACGAATGAAATTAATAATTATAACACTCCATGAACACATCCATCGAGATTCAATTCAATTGTCAATCGTACCAACAAAACTAACAAAATCAGAATCGAGACTCGACTGAACGTCAACCAGCCATCCACCGTAGCTTCTACTTTAGCTTTTTATCGACCGTAGCGAATTGTATGTAAATTGCTACGAGGGATACACTTACGGCGGATAAATTTCCCAATAAAACACAGCTATTATTCGTTTGTGAGGGCGCTGATCTAGTTTTGTGTATTTGCTATATTGGTAAACCTGATAATAGATTACAATAGATGTGTTCGATTTTTTATCTTTAGGCTTGTCACGCACGTGACTTTTTAAGGCGGAGTTTATAAAATAATTATTTAGAGTAAAATCATTTTCCATTGAGGGATTCACAGGTAATATCATTTTGTACAACATTAGTCGTTTAAATACATGCATTATAAAAGATCTTACACTCTATCAAGATCACGTTTCATGATCCAAAAATGTAGTTCTGGGGATGGCAGTGTAGTGCAAAGAAAAGAAACAATAAAGAGATGGAGCCCAATTACACGATTCGTTTTTTTCGGTTGTTTCCTCTTTATGAGGAAGAAACGAAAGCACGAATGAAAATTTCAACACTTTTTATGGTTGAAATTGAATGCGTGCATATTTTTATTTGACATTTTTTTTACTTAACTATAGATATATCTATTTGCCGACTTTGAATTGGCCGCCCTACTCACAAATCTTATTTTTATTGTTTTTTTTTCGATTTAACAACTTCAAGTAAAGTATTTTTCTATTATATTAAACTGAATAATATTTCTGTGCGTCCACTCGATGGTTGAACTTTGATGTTTCTGATTTGACAAACGCAATGCTCCTTGATGCAAATTCAAATTATTGAGTTGGTAATTTTTTTCACAATAAAATGGTATATACGAGGGCGGGTCAATAAGTCCGTGACTTTTGGAATAAAACACAGATTTTTTGATAAAAAATAATTTTATTTTTCAACGTAGTCTCCCTTGAGCTCTATACACTTTGTCCAACGCTTCTCCAATTTTTTTATCCCTTCCAAAAAAAATGATTTGGCGAGGTCCTCAAAATAGGCCTTTGTTTGCGAGATGACTTCATCATTGGAGTCAAATCTTTTTCCACCAAGCCATTTCTTCAGGTTTGGGAACAAGAAGTAGTCGCTCGGAGCCAAATCTGGAGAATAGGGTGGATGAAGGAGCAATTCATAGCCCAATTCATGGATTTTTGCCATGGCAACTGCACATGTGTGCACCCTTGTCTTGGTGGAAAAGAACTTTTTTCTTGGCCAAATGAGGTCGGTTTTTTTTCCAATCGTCATTGGATCGGTCCAATAAGTTGGCATAATATTCCCCATTGATTGTTCTTCCCTTTTGAAGGAAGTCAATGTGGATTATCCCGCGTGCATCCCAAAAAACAGTCGCCATAACTTTATTGGCTGACAAACCCACCTTGGCCTTCTTTGGCGCCGATTCACCCTTAGAAACCCACTGTTTTGACTGTTTGGTCTCTGGTGTGTTGTGATGGATCCATGTTTCGTCCACGGTTACAAAACGGCGCAAAAACTCCTCCATATTGCGATTAAACAACGCCAAACCTTCCTGTGAAGTTGTTACACGATTGCGTTTGTGGTCGACTGTGAGCAAACGCTGCACCCATCTTGCGGAAAGCTTTCTCATGCCCAAGTGATCATTCAAAATTGAAACCACTGAGCCATGCGAGATCCCTACGGCTTCCACAATCTCTCGCACTTTCAATCTTTGGTCGGCCAACACCATATCGTGAATTTTTTCGATTGTTTCGGGTGTAGAGACCTCAACTGGGCGTCCAGGACGCTGGACATCTTCAGTGCTTGTACGGCCACAACGAAATTCAGTAAATCACTTTTTTACCATTGAAATCGATGGTGCAGAGTCCCCATAGTATTTATCAAGCTTAGCCTTGGTCTCGGTAATGGTTTTTTTTCGCAAGAAATAATGCTTAATAAGCACACGATATTCACTTTTTGCCATTTTCTCCTCAAATTAGTGAGTAGTCTGATAAAAATAGCTGTTAAACATAAACTAACTGACGCAGCAAGTTTAAATTTTGACAGGAGTCAACTGACAGATGCCTGTTGACAGGAGCAGTGTTGCTGTTTCAGTAGAGGTCAGAAATTCAAAAAGTCACGGACTTATTGACCCGCCCTCGTATTTGTTAAAAAAGTGATTCAAATACATTTTTAATGATTACTATAGTTTATTTTTACACAAAACAACAATAAATTTTATAAACGTCAAAATGACGAACGAAATAACATATATTTCCTAGAATGGTGTAATCACTAACGTATGCGCCTGTCAAAATGACGAATATCGAAACAAACGAATGGTGTATCAGGCTCATGATATATATGGATCATTAGCAGTAGTCTTAAACGGCAATTGACTAACGAAACGGACGGATTGTTGATGGTGAAATTAGTTCTCATTATTTAATTCATATTTTTAATAATTTAATTTTAAAACTTGGTTATTGCAAAAAGCACAAGATGTGAATAATATACATATACAACATAGCCTGTAAGTCTTGAAAAGTCTCCAAGTTCAAAAAGTTATGAGAATCAAACAACACGTCTGTCAGGTGGTTGTTTTTATGTTCGAATCATCAAACATCGACAAGCTACTTCCAAGGTTTTTCATTTTTAATCCCTTTATACCTGCCCATACTAGAGTTAAACTATGACGATTTTTTACGATCTTACATGCGTGAAAAAGAAAAAGGCAATCTGCCTTTCTCTTTTCTACGAATGTAAGATCGTAAGAAATCCTAATAGTTTAACGCCAAATGTGATCTAATCTGACTTTAAAAACAAGTGTGAGGTTAGCCTTAAAACAAAATAAATAGATTAGAAATACGCAAGAATCGAACAAATCTTTATGTCAAACGAACAACAAGCAGAGGCACCAACCCTTAAATACCTAAACAAGTAGAAAGACATTTGCTGTGGATCGTTTTTTTGAATTTGTTTTACTTCACTGTGCTATATGCTCACCAAAACAAACTTATTGATAGCATTCATTTGAACAAAAAGGAAGTATATGAGGCTTTGAATAGTATTGACCATAACAAAGTTTCTGGACCTGATGGTTTATCTCCCAAAGTTGTAAAGAAATGTGCAACGTGCCGTAGCGTTACCCCTCAGCTTATTATTTAATAAGTCTTTACAAAATGGTCAGTTCATCGACGGATGGAAAATATCCTAAATTTCTCCTATTTTTAAAGCAGGGTCCAGACAAAAAGTATGTAACTATAGACCAATCTGTAAGTTATCTGTCATTCTTAAAGTTTTTGAAAAGATTGTTAGTAACAAGCTTTATTTTTGCACTAAACAATTAGTTTCAGAATCTCAGCATGAATTTGTGTCAGGCAGATCAACAGCTACAAATCTTATGAATCTGTTCAATTCGGTAGTTAAAGGATTTGAGAGTGGGTTCCAGACAGACATTGTGTTCACAGATTTCGCTAAGGCCTTTGATCGGGTTAATCATGAGGTTTGATTCCACAAACTATAGATACTTGGGTTTCATTCTAATTTTCTAAAATGGATATGTTCATATCTAAATAATCGAATTCAATTTTTTTAAATATGCAGTTTTAAATCAAAATCTATAAAAGTAACCTCAGGTGTCCCACAAGGAAGTCATATTGGGCCATTACTTTTTATTCTTCTTATAAACGATGTTCAGGTTACTTTTAATTTCTCTGAATATTTGCTATATGCGGATGATGTAAAAATCTTCAAAGTCATCAAGTGCTCTGATGATTTATCTTCTATTGCAAAAGGACTTGGATAAATTAGCTGAATTGTGTAATAAGAACTTTTTGTTTTTGAATGTCTCTGAATGCCAAAGTCTTACGTGTTTTAGAAGAAACTCTCCAATTTCTTTTGAATATTCTATTAATAACACTGTTCTAGATAAAGTTAGTCAAAAAAAAGACTTAGGTGTTATATTTGACCATAAGCTAACATTTAATAATCATATTGATTATATTGTAAGCAAAGCATATAAAATGCTAGGTTTTGTGAG
This sequence comes from Philhelius pedissequus, assembly GCA_910595825.1. Taxonomy (NCBI): domain Eukaryota; kingdom Metazoa; phylum Arthropoda; class Insecta; order Diptera; family Syrphidae; genus Philhelius; species Philhelius pedissequus. The sequence continues at coordinate 176,579,941 of OU343161.1, read as the reverse complement.
GAGAAATACGATAGAATTTTCTGATCCTTACACGCTGAAATGTCTTTACTCTGCTTATGTAAGATCCAACCTAGAGTACTGTAGTGTGGTTTGGAATCCATACTACGTTACATACTCGCTAAGGATAGAAAAGGTACAGAAAAGTTTTACTCGATGTGTTTTTAACAAGTTAAATTGGAATATGAGTAGACCTCCGTATATTGTTAGATGCCAGCTCTTTGATATGCAAACACTTGAGATTAGAAAAAAACACTTTTCCATAATGATGATTAGAGATATCATAAGTAATCGCGTGAACTGCTCATACTTGCTTGGGCGTATAAATTTTTATTTTCCTGGGAGAAGTCTCCGTACGGACTTTCACTTTCCAGAAAATGTTTACAGGAGCAATTATGGTAGAAATGAACCAGTGCCTCGTTGCATCAGAGAAACTAATGTTGTTCTACAAATAATTGATATTTTTAACCTACGAGTATGTTCTATAGATACCGTTAAAAAACGGTTATACTGGCTTTATTACTTTTATCTACTAATATAACTTAATTTATTCATGAATCTACTGTAGGGGAGACCGGGGTTTACAGACTCAAAATTTTCTATTCTTTTTATATAAAAAAACTAAGATAGGTAACAATAAAATTTAAACTCCCATAAATAAAGCATCCTTTTGTTTTTCTAAATAAAATACTCCCATTAAAATATATTATTGATAAGTATTGTTTTTTTTAATTTTGCCAAATGTCCACCCTTGAGTCAGCTAGCGCCAGCACCGGGGTAAGATGACCAACACTATGGGGTAAGCTGACTATGCTATAATGTTGAGTGTTTGGAGTATGAAACTGAAATTTTGCCAAAACAAAAAAATTGCTGCTAAGAAATAGATTGATTGCTAGGTATTTTGTAATACTTGTCAGATGCAAAATAGCCCATAAGCTCTGAATCAGGATAAATGTTTTCATTAACGCTTTTCGTAAATAAATCCAATCCACTATTGTCTTGAGCAACAGATAGTATCTATACTATTTCCCCGATTTCTATAGATGAGCTTTAATGCACGGTCCATTAGAGATTGCTCCATATAGTGCCTCTGGATATTTTTCTTACAAAAGTTATTTTTTGCTGTTAATCACACGAGAAAATCATGAGTCAACTTAACCCAACAAAAAGGAGTCAACTAACCCCCACTGATCTTGTGGCACTGAACTTCAATTATGGTAACGGGAAATTAATATATAGAAATAAAAGAACAAAGACGAAAAGTTAGATACACATATTGTAGGTATCCAACAAACAGTCTCCGCCAGACACATAAAACGTACCGAAAGAAACAAAACAAATGAAAAAAAAATTACTTATAAATGAAAAAAAACTGTTTTTTTTCCAATAACCCCTGAACTACATATACTCCTGACGAAAGACAATGTGAGGCTATGCAGATAGCTGTGGTTAATGAGAGGGCGACAAAAAACATGCATACAATTTTTCTAGGTTTGAAGTTATGGGTATTTAGTCTAAATACAATTTTAAGCCCCTGAGGACAACTAGCCCCGGTTACCCCTACATAATTATATATATTGTTATTATTTTTAAGTTATTTTATATTTATTATTATTATAATTATAACTATTTTTATATATTTATCATATTCTTATTTTTGAGGTCTATAAGAGAATGTAAAGCTCTGATTGATGTTAAATAATTAAATAAATAAATGTCGAGAATGTAGGCAATATGTCGACATTGTAAACAAGAACTTTGGCATCTTAAATCTCACAAACAAAATCATTCCAAATAGTCTTTGCTACAACGATATACATGTGGTTTTTTAATATTATCCATACAAATATTACTTTCAAGCTATAAATTATAATGTTTTCTTTAAAAATAAAAGTTTGAGACGAGTGTGATTTAAGATATTTGGCCGATCTATAAACAATGACGCAAAATTTTAAACGATTTACTAAAATGTTAAATCCACTTTTAGCAATTTACTAAGCTAAAAAGATGATTGAGCTAATTTTAAACGATTTTAACATTTTACTAAAGTTAAAATCTGGTATGGAATCTGATAGTATAATAGTATATCAGCCTTGCACGCGGGGTGCCCAGGTTCGAGTCCTGCTGGTGCACAATTTTTTTTTTTTTTTTGTAAATAATGAAGTTAAAATGATGAAAATAGAAATAACTAATACCTTTTAAGAGCACATGTTGGGTTTTCATCAACATATAATTAATTAACAACGCATAACAACAATAATTGTGTTAATCAAAATTCAAACCCTACAAATGCTCAGCTTTCTGCTTAATTAGCAATTTACTAGTTTCGAAAAGGTTTAAAAATTTTGAAATAGTTATTCAATCAATAAGCACTTAGGAATTTGCTAACTAGTAAAATGTTAAGCCCTTAACAATGGGTTGTTTAAAAATTTGCGCCAATGCATTTAAAGTGCTAGGATATATCTTTGTGAAAACCAACAATTAATACGCAGGTCTTTGTACAGTGTGCAACAAAACTCTACAAAACACTGCTGAAAACCGTCTTCGCAGCTCGCAGGCACCCTACAGGTAATGGCAAACGCTATTATTATCTATCATATTAGTTTTTAAAGTAAAGCCTTTTGCTTACATTTTGCAATAATGCATACCTCAACCAAGGACATCTGAATCGGATGAGGTCTCAATAATATTTTTATGGTATGATATTTTTATGAATCTGTCATTCAAACATTTTATCAGGGTAAAAACCAATAGCGCAAACTTTTCAACATTTAAACCCTTCTCTAAATGGGTTTTAAAAAACGACTCTAAAAATGAGTTTTAAAATGAGGGTCGACGTTTTGACAATTTTAAGCTACAAAAAGCTACTTTAATGATAAAGAAACTACAAACTTTTTCCAGTTGACGTTTGACATTTCATAACAAAAAATGAAAGAACAATGTTTTCTGATGAAGAAGATTACAATATTTTGGAGGATTTTTTTTAGAAAGTCAAAAATATATAAGCTTCGAGCAAATCCGTTCGAAGAACTTGAGGACATTTAGTTTCATTCGAGAAACCGATTTGAAAAAACAACGGTTCGATTTTTAATTAAAAAATGTACGTGAAACCCGATTGGTAATATAGCCGATTCCTTTTGTTGAACAATTTGTTTCTTTATCTGAAATGAATTAGATATGCACTCCTTTTTCTGAAATTTTACCTAAGCTTTTATAAGCTTATGACTATATTTTTTGTGTTCTTGTGCTTATGTTTAATTTTCGTTCTGTTCCATTATTCTATCTGTCAAAATAAGGTGTGTGCCCCTAAGGATATACTTTAATTAGAAGAGTTTTTTAGTGTGTTTAAAATTAAGGCAAAGTACGAAAAAGGCTGGCAACTAGACGACTACTTTAACTAGAGTTGGGTTTGTTCTCTAAGCGATGATTGTTTAAAAAGTTTGAGTCGATATCTTTGCAAAAATAACTGAAATCGGACCAACAAAAATAAACAACTCCAAATTAAGTGAGAAATTTGTCAGTTAACGATTTGATTACTGAAACATATTTGCAAGGTTTACTGGCATTTTTTTATTTTATTACTAAATTCTTCAAATTTTAAAAGGATTTTTAAACATTGACCAGTATTAAGCCAGTGAAGTGATTCCGTGGACCTATCAAATTTTAGTGAGTAGGTTTATCATAACAGATTTGTCCCATAATTTAAAATGTGTCGATATCTCTAATTTAATTATTTGAAACTAAAACTTTTACAAACATAGAACTATGTATATGTTTAAATTTAGATCAAATGATATTTGCAAGACTATCTTGTTATAACATGTTTTCGTATTTTAGATGAACTTGGTTCTTTCTTTTTAACATTTATATTTTGTGGTTTGATAAATTTTAGTAGGAACAATTATGAATTAAAACGGTTTCACAAATTGTCTACAATCATTGTCGACAAATTTATATCGACAATTGTGATTTGTTTAAAATTCGCATTTTTTCTCAAGTAATAATTTCTAAGGAGCTTGGTCATGGTTCAATACACAATCAGGGCACAAGAAGTTTTTCAATTAAAATGAAAAAGTAGACTAGCAGACCAAAGAAATATGATGATCGAACTTGCCAAGTCGTGAAATAGCTATAATTCCAGCCAAAAATAATTGAGAAAAACTTGGTGGTATCACACTCAAGTTTTTGTTGGTCATTCAAAGTCATTAAATGTTACAAAAAGTGGTTTAAAAGCAAATATGTAATCATACAAAAATTTAATATAATTTTGTATTTTAGTGCTCCTAAATTAATTTATTTTTTCAACAAATCTTTTTGCACAACAACCACGAGACGTTTTTTTCTCTTTCTGACAAGCGTCAATCTGACTATAGTAATTTTTCTGGAAAAAAATTGCTGCCTACACAAATTAATGTGGTTTTCCATTGGTAAATGAAAAATTTGATTTTTTTCGTGGCGAATGGAATGTTATTTGGATTTAATTTTTTTTAAGGTCTTGGCTTATATTTGGGTCTATGAAACTGGTGGCTGTCAAATTAAATGCTTCCAATTTTACTTGTATTTAGTAGTGTTAGTAAAAGAGGGGTAGATTAGCCAAAAAATATGGTTCTGCGAATTTGACTCAGAATCAGAAAATATTCATTTTTGTTGCCCAATTGAAGGATTTAATTGTCAAAACCCATGTTTTGATAGATTCCTATCAAAAACGAATTTGATTCATGTACCAATGGAAAACCACTTAAGTGTGTTCCCGTACTTTGAGCACAAAAATGTGAAGGCTGTCATTTTTGCAAGAGTGGAGGTAAAAACCTCTCAGAGAACTACAAAGTTTTACAAAAGTACAGGAACAACAATCTTAACCAAATTTTATACGTCAAAATAAAAGTGTATTTTTGAAAATGTTTTTAAAGGATTTACATGAAATTATACAGGGTTATTCATTTTGCGGTTTCAAAAGTATAGGGCTGTAATTCGACATCTGTCAAACTAAGTTGTTAAACGAATTTTTTTCTTTTCAGTTGAAAGTCCGACATTTACGAAAATGGATCGCTTAACTATCGCACAACGCATAAAAATTGTTAAAACCTACTACAAAAATGGTGATTCTGCCACAGCCACATATCGTGTTTTAAGATAAGATTATGGCTTACATAATCGTCCAACTACGCAAGCAATTGGAAAAATTGTGAAGAAAATTGAAGAGACTGTTTTGGTTACCGATATTGTAAGGCCTGTGCATCATCGTCTGGCTCGTACCACTGAAAATATCGCTGCTGTAAGTGAAAGTGTTGCCGAAGACCCGAATGTGTCGATTCCTTGTCGTTCTCATTAATTAGGACTGTCTAACGGCACATTATAGGGTATTTTGCATTTGGATCTACACCTACATCCATATAAAGTCCAGCTCACATAACAACTGAAGCCAGATGACCATTCACAACGTCGTAGATACGTCGAATGGGTGCTTGAACAATAGGCGGTGGACGGCGATTTGTCGAACAAAATTTTCTTTAGCGACGAAGCACATTTCTCAATCGGTGGGTATGTTAATAATAAAATTGTTGTATTTGGGGTTCTGAGAATCCTCAAGTAATTGAAGAGAGGCCATTACATCCACAAAAACTCACTGTTTGGGGCGTTCTTTGCTCCGGAGGTGTGATTGGACCTTACTTCTTCAAAAACGACGATGGAACGACTGTCACTGTCAATTCCGAGCGTTATGGTCATGTGATAACCGACTTTTATTTGCCTGCTATTGAAGAATACGGCTTGGAAAATATTTGGTTACAACAAGACGGTGCCACATGCCACACAACTCGAGCGAATATGGCTTTATTTCAAGATACATTTCCTGGCGGCGTAATTTCTCGTTGTGGCGATATCAACTGGTCACTAAGATCATGCGATTTGACACCGTTGGACTTTTTTTTGTGAGGCTACGCGAAAGACCGTGTTTATGCAGATAAACCTTTAACTCTTGAGCACTTGAAAAGCAACATTCGTCAAGTTATGGCTGAGACACCGCCCACTATGTGTCAAAAAGTGGTCGAAAATTACTTCAAAAGAATCGATGCTTGCAACAATTCGCGTAGTGGTCATTTAAATGATGTAGTGTTTCACACATAATGTCAACGTTCAAACTTTATAATAAAAAAGAAATGTCATGAAAAAAAAATATTTGATATGTGCTTTATTTACGTTTACTTTTGAAACCGCAAAATGGATAACCCGTTACAATTATCTGCATTTAATTATGAACTAAATATCAAACTCGTGTTAAACACAACCTAATGGACAAAATGTTCTTGTCGCCATTCGCCATTAGATATCAATATAATTTCTTCGTTTGCGTTGAAACAGAAATTAAACCCTTAATTTGCCCTATGCAAATATATTAAAATAGGAACTCATATTTCATTGATCTATTTCCTAGTGGGATTTACGACATTTTCCATAACATCTGCCCTGACATGTTAGACCTAAAAGACATATTCATAATGTTTTTTTTTTAATTTATAACATAGAAAATAGAATTTAAACACATAAAAAAAACACTAACAAAATCAATATGCAAATTCTAATCCAATTAAAATTCACTCACATCACAGACCAGACCCTGCAACGACAACGCATGTCACCTCCAGTCCACAATTGTACACGCAGGACGCAGACTAACTTGATCAGCTTGTTTAAGATAGACAGGCCCTTTTTTGCAGTGCGAGGTTTATGAAATGTTTGTCAGCTGTGACAGTTTTCTTATGTTGTAGTCGAAACATTTCGCCTATTCCCATGCAGTCCTCGTCATTAATTAACCGATGTCTCTCTAACACGATTTCAATGTCCAGTGCCGCCTCTCTATATATCTAATATGCATAAGTATACACACCTATCCTATACCTACATGACGTCCCAAGCCTAAGTATCTTTCTCTATGGTGCAATAACACCTATTGCGCAAGATCTATGTTTGAAGACAAGTCAGTCGTGGCTATATCCTTCGCCTTCATACTAAAAAAAAAAACACACGGTCCCTATAAAATGGTACAGTCCCTAGATGGCGGCAGCGGCGGCGGCAATGCAGAGCGGTGAATGGATCATCATTGAATTGGTCGTCTCGGAACGTTATGCCTCGACATTGCATTAATTTACTTCGACAATTGATCGATTTAATGATCTTCGAGTTGAAGCTTGGAACTATTTCGCAAGCTCCTTTAATTAGAAGCAAGATTTAAATGGAATTGATTCTAGAGGTAAGCGCGGCGACAAAATGTCACCATCGTCTAAGTGCGGACGTGCATGTTGACGATGTCATAATATCGTAAATTTTATGCTTTACGGCAAATCCAACCTGCTTCGAATTGTTTTTTTTTTCTACTCATGGGCATGCTGTGCATATTTGTTGACACTTATCGTCATATTGGAATATTTACAAAATCGACTATCGACCGATCCAGGCAGTATTTTTGAAAAGTGGATAGTGTAGAGTAGATACATAATGGATTTGGAAATAATATTCAGAATAACAGCTAGCTTTTCGGGCTTATGCAGAGGATTTAAATGACCAACGGAATTAAAACAATCCATTTTTTTTACAATTGCTAAACCATTACCCCAGTAAAACCTGCGGAGCTGTTCAGTGCCACTCAGAGCTGGCAACGAGGTAATATAGTGCAATTAACTTACTTACTTACTCATTGACCCATCCGTGGTGTCATTGAGCGTTAACTACCGCAACATGCCATCTTGTTCTAATTGAGGAACTTCGTTTAAGCTCTTCCCAACTTTTTTGCTAACTTCTACCATCTTGAGTAAATGGATCCCACTCCATTGTGTGTCTTGCGATAGAGTGTGACCAATCCAGTGCCACTTCCGATTGCGTATAACGATGTCGAGTCGATAGGAATTTGGCCAGTTCTTGGTTGGATATGGTATTCGGCCAGAAACTCCTTAGGATGTTACGAAGATATCTATTCACAAATAATTGCAGCTTCTGTCTGACAGCGGTGGTCACATTCCACTACGTTGGTGAGTAACATTCGCAACTTGGTCTTAGTACAGTAGACGTTGCTCCTCCACACTTTTGACAGCATGCCTACCCCGAAGGCAACTTTTGCTCTGCCAACTGGACAGTTGACATCTTGATTTGTACCACCACCGTCTTTTAAGTTGTCCACGGGCCTCAACCTTCACTTTACAGATTGCTTACCATCTGGTGAAATATTGTCCACGTAGTCGATATGTTGTAAAAAGGTTGATCGAAGGATATCACTATAATAACCCCCAGAAAATCAAAGGCGATAGTAAACACCCTTGTCGATCTCCACTATTAATTTCAATGTCTTCAGATACCTATCCGTTGTGCCAAATTTGGCAAGCTGCACCCTCGTATGATAATGGCGATAATCTTGCCAATGAATACATTATACATCCCCTGCCCAAGGCCAATCAAATAAAGTCTCAGTTCAGGCTATCGAAAGTCTTTTCAAAATCGATCCACGCATTCTTTGATTATGATCCTTAAGGTGTTAATTTGATCTGCGCAGGAAAACCTGTTCAGAATCCCGCTTGATCTTTACCGAGAATAGAATCCAGCTGTTATTATCTTAGCCACGGCAGGGACGATACAGATGACAAATCCATCTCTAGCTGTCGCAATCCCTAAGATTTCCATTTTTTTTGGTAATTTGACGATCATTCACTTTTTCCACTCAACGGGGAAACTTTCGTGCTCCCATGTCTGCGCTATTTTAAGGAATGTGCCATTTTCGCTAATATTTGTAGCGCTGATTGGTATAGCTCCGCTGGAATGCCGTCTTAAGCTACCGCTTTGGTTTTTTTAGGGATTGGATTGCAGATGTTATCTCGGCTAAGATGGGTGAGCAGATGCAAATAAGAGAACTTGTATCTGCTAAGCGCTCATCCGAGTAGGGCTAGTACACAAACATCATCGTCTAGATGGTTATGTACAGTTGAGAAGTATTCCACCTTCTCAGATGATCCTCATCCGTAACCAGCAGAGCACACTCTGAATCCTTGACACGATGTTGTTTTGTGAATTTGTTTCCAACCAATTAATTTGCTAATGTTGCATTTGAAAGCAGAATCCTTTGCCTGTTCTGCGAAGGTACGAGTATTTATGCGGTTCCGTTTGTCGACGATACTGAGAGACGATGACAATTCTCTCACCTTCCGATGCTGCTGCGAGTTGGGATCTGGTAGCATTTCTTTCTTTAATCTTTCTGCAAGTATCAGCCGAGAGTCATGTGTTGTAGCTAATCGCTGCCTTATATACCTACACACTCAAGCACCACAGTTGCAAAGGCATTTTTCACAGTGCTCCAGTGCTGGTCAGTGTTTTCTGGAGTTTCAGAGCTGTTTTCTTCTGCTTTTCTGGCGGGCGGTCCATTTATCTTTTGAGTACTGTAGGGTCCCGAAGTCATTCGGTATTGTACCTGCGTGTATGGAAAACATGTTTATTTCAAATTCGTTACCTGCTAACGTGAACAATGTTTAAAAAACTATTATAAAACAATGTTTTGCATTTTGAATTATTAAATATTTCAACTAATTGATTGAGAGGGCTATGACCACCATATTTCGATCTACTAAAAATTTGATTGAGTGGTCTTTGAAGTCGTATACTTGAGCTAAATTCCCTAAATAATTTTAAGTGTTCTTGCAAAAGTAGACACTCAGATGTGGAATTAATTCTTTTGAAAAGTTTACTGTCATCAGCATATATTTATAAGGTCAGACGATTTTTACTTGTGGTTATAGATAAGGCAATGTATGTATTCGTAAGAAAAAAAATTCTAACAATCAAACATGAAATTACGATCATAGAGAACACCAAAAAAGTGGATCCCCCATTTCCGGCTGTCTGTATGTCTGTCATTCTGTCTGTCTGTCCTCGAGTTTACAGCCTAAACGGTTGGATAGATTTGCGTCAAACTTGGTACATATTGTTTTTTCGGTAGATTGCCCCACTTTTTTTATTATTGTTTTTAAGACGACAAATAACAGTAGCTCCCATATATTTTTTTTGCCAAAAACAAAAATCTTTTTTTTTTCAAAAAACGCTCCAACGATTTTTATAAAAAAAATCACTTCATAAATGAAGGGAAAGGGTACATTTTGATAATTTTTTTTGGAAAAAAAATGTTATTTTTGGTACGTCTAGTAGAACCATTTTTTTGGTTTTCGATTTTCTCGGAAACGGTTAATCTGATTTTTTTTTAATTTTTTACGCAGAATCTCCGAGAAAGCATAAACACTATTGTATACCAAAATTTTTCAAAAAAAAATTGTTTTTTGAAAGTTCAAAAACGACTCAATAGATTTTTTCGAAACCTAGTAATTAGTGGTATTTTGACATTATCTTCAATAGTTAAAAAAACTATTTTACTTAAATAAAAAACAACGGTGCCTCCCATAACAAAAGTTAAAAAACCGTTAAGAAAAAAAAATTATTTCTCGAAAACGGCTCGAAGAATTTTTATAAAAAAATGTGTGTGTTGCTAAATTAGTACAGTTAACTTTTAAGTATAAAAATATTTCTTTTTGCGTACTTATTAACGGTACTTCCCATAGAACCACTTTTCGTTTTTTCGACTTTCTCAATATTGGATGAACCGATTAAAATTATCTTTTTTTACAAAAATGCTCTCTAAAATTGTTAATAAAACAGTTGAAAATCGATTTTTCAAAAACCAGTCTCAAATTTTTTTTTTAAATTTAAATTTTGTATGTATATTAATAATATCTTCAAAATGGCGTTATAAAATTTTTTTCTAAAAATGTTTTCAAAATTTTATACATAAAAAATTTATAAATTAAAAAACCGCTCCAACGATTTAAAATTTTTTTTGTTATATTCTTATTAATCAACGATTTCAAACTGCATCTTAGTTTTCCCTCAAACTATAACAACTAAGCAATATAAAAACATCTAAGTATGTGTATTATCCATTTATTTCTACCTTATTATTATTCCTTTTTTACGCATTTTTGCATACGTCACTGAGTACTAAATACACTACATACATTTATATATACATATATGTCTTTAAAAATCAAATGAATCTATATATGCATATTGCACCTAAATGATAAAGTTGTATGTATATAGCTACCTACCCACCTACATCCTTCATTTTCATTATTATATGTACATGTTTACATACCTAAGTTCCATCAATACGTATATATATGTAGATACAGTTTACTCTCCTAACTTACATAATTAAGATTCATAACTAAGATTTAAATATCCATTTGTAGGTAGGTACCCATGTAACTATCATCCATTCGACAATTCATTATAATAAGAATCAAGGTAATCTTACCTACATAGGCTTTAAACCTCCCTAGGATAACTACACCTAACTAGCTAAACCTCAATGGTTTGCTACATTAAAGTTGTTAGCTACAAGAGCAGGTTTGTACGATGCAGTCGTGCATTTTATTTTATGATCGAAATCAAGTCATTTATAAATAAAATGAAATTATTTGATAGTGGTTTCATTTGATGTTATCTCATTATATCCAAATGTTCCAATTAATAAACCTTTAAATTTTCTTAGAAAATGGTAAGAGAGAAATCATTTAAAACGAGAAGAAATGAATGAACATGTCCATCTTACTTAATTATGCATGGATGAAAATTGGTTTCAGTTCAATCGAAAATTCTATCGGCAAAAATTTGGTTGCAGTATAGGTTCACATTTAAGTCCATTATTAGCAAACTTAATCATGTCAAATTTAGAGACTAAATTGAAAAATAAAAACAATTTTCCAAGAATTAAGTTCAGATATATAATTGATGTTTGGGCCATAGTTGAACTTGAACTTCGAAGGTTATTAAACATGTTAAACAAATCAAAATATCCATCAATCAAGTTTACTTATGAAGAAGAAATAAACGGAAAATTATAACTATAATTAGAGAAGGTGAACACTTCAAATTCGATATTTATCGAAAACCTACAAATTCTCTTACATTCATTTGATCAAAAAACACCCGCTTTTCTTTCTATAATTTTTAGAGCCTTGAATATTCCAATGACAAAAGAAAGGGAATACAGTGAAATTCAAAAAATCAAAGAAATAGCTAAATTAAATTGGTATACAGAACAATTAATTGATGATATACTGATTGCTCATAAGAGAAAATAAAACCTACGGAATTATACAAATTAATAAGAAATAAACAAGATCCAGAATAGAAATGGTCAAAATTTAAGTTCCATCCAGAAATTACATCTAAGCTAAAACCAATATTTAATAGACAAAACATCAGAATTTGCCAAACCAGTGAAATAAAAATTAAGAATCTAAACACTGCATCAAATGACAAAATTGAAACATTACAACAATCAGAAATTTACTCAATTGGATGTAACAATTTTAATAAAGAATATATTAGACAGACAAGAAGACCAATTCTCAAAAGATTTAAAGAACATTTTGCGCATCTAAAATACAATGAACCAGAAAAATTAAGCGTATCACAATCACAACACATGCTAGATAATAACCATAATTTTAGTTTACAAAATTTTAAACTAATACGTAATCTAAATAATCTTTATAAACTAGATGCTTTTGAATTTCTTAATATATTTAACAATAAAAATAATTTAATGAATAATGACGATATGGACCAATAAAAAATCCAATTTTCAAAAAGTTTTATATTAGACCTTGAATTCACTGTAAGTTTGTTTGTGTAAATTTTTTTGTTTGGCTTGAATTTCTTGTTTGTATTGAATATTAATATTAATATCAAAATGTCGTTATTATTTAAATAGAGCTTACTGACGATGAAAGCATAGCTTCCAAAATGTACATACATTTGAGCAATAAATAAATAATTTGTGTTTTAGTTAATTAAATAAAATCTTTATTTAAAAAAAAAATAAAATGAATAAAGATTGGACCTAAATGGCTACCCTGGATGACACCAGAACTCTCTACAAACGGAGTCGAACATTCAACATTGGAGCAATTTTTGTCGATTTCCGTCATCATGATTTATCAGAAGTTTAATATTAACCATATCCCAAAAGCAAGGATGTTTGCATTGCATTGTTCACACAATGTTTGCCAATTACTGTATATTAATGATTCAGTTTATCCATTTGTAACTTACATTCGTCAGATAAAGATTGGTCTCCATTTAGTTTACAGAATAGAGACATTTCTAATCTTTCTAATCTAAAACGTATTTTGCACAAAAAGGCCCGTTTGCTGATACGAATCACAAATATATATGTTCCATTTAAAACGGTTATAAAGGGTTATCCATTTTGCGGTTTCAAAAGTATAGGGCTGGAATTCGACATATGTCAAACTAAGTTGTTAAGCCAATTTTTGTTTTTTCAGTCTGACATTTACGAAAGTTGACCGCTTAACTATCGCACACCGCATAACAATTGTTAAAACCTACTATTTACAAAAATGATGATTCTGCCACAGCCATACATCATGCTTTGAGAGGAGATTATGGTTTAGATAATCGTCCAACTACTCAAGCAATTGGCAAAATTGTGAAGAAATTTGAAGAGACTGGATTGGTTACAGATATTGTTAGGCCTGTGCATCATCGTTTCGCTCGTTCAACTGAAAATATCGCTGCTGTAAGTGAAAGTGTTGTAAAAGACCAGAATGTGTCGATTCCTCGTCGTTCTCGGGAATTAGGACTGTCTTACGGCACATTATGGCGTATTTTGCATTTACATCTACACCTACATCCATATAAAGTCCAGCTCACACAACAATTGATGCCAGTTGACCATTCACAACGTCGTAGATACGTCGAATGGGTGTTTGAACAACAGGCGGTGGACGGCGATTTTTGAACAAAATTTTCTTCAGCGACGAAGCACATTTCTCACTCGGTGGGTATGTTAATAAAAAAATTGTTGTATTTGGGGTTCTGAGAATTCTCAAGTAATTGAAAAGAGGCCATTACATAGACAAAAGGTCACTGTTTGGGACGCTTTTTGGTCCGGAGGTCTGATTGGACCTTACTTTTTCGAAAACGACCATGGAACGACTGTCACCGTCAATTCGGAGCGTTATGGTCATATGATAACCGACTTTTTTTGGCTGCTACTGAAGAATACGACTTGGAGAATATGTGGTTTCAACAAGACAGTGCCACATGCAACACAACTCGAGCGAATATGGCTTTATTGCACGAGACATTTCCTGGCCGCGTAATTTCTCGTCGTGGCGATATCAACTGGCCACCAAGATCATGCGATTTGACACCGCTGGAACTTTTTTTGTGGGGCTAAGCGAAAGACTGTTGTTATGCAGATAAACCTTTAACTCTTGAGCACTTGAAAAGCAACATTCGTCAAGTTATGGCTGAGACACCGCCCACTATGTGTCAAAAAGTGGTCGAAAATTACTTCAAAAGAATCGATGCTTGTAACAATTCACGTGGTGGTCATTTAAATGATGTAGTGTTTCACACATAATGTCAACGTTCAAGCTTTATAGTAAAAAGGAAATATCATGAAAAAAATGTTTTATATGTGTTTTATTTACGTTTACTTTTGAAACCGCAAAATGGATAACCCGTTATAATACATTTTTCTCCGCGAAAACTTCACATAAGTGATTATGCTTAAGTTAAACTAAAATGTTTAAGTTCTGTATCAGCAAACGGGCTTAAATAATACTGAAAATATGGTTATGTAGTTTTGAAAATGGCATAAATATACTCTAAAAACTGCGTTTAAATTTACCATGAATAGGCAAGTTGCGTATCTTTATACATGAAAGTAGGTAAAAAAAAATTTAATACATTATGTTGAATATTACAAACATTTGTTATAAATGTTCACCCTATGTGTACCTTTCAATCACCATTGTTCAGTATTAAATTAATAATGTTTAAACATTACACCCACAGTGTTTATAATTAAACTTGTTTTCAATTCAAACGCCTTATAAAAAAACAAGACATAAAGTGTGTGTAATTAAACAATCAATGCTTACCATTTTATCTTTGATGTAAGTTAAACATTTTATGTAAAAATTTACAGTTCATCTGTGACGTTGACGATACGTTTGCAAGTTCATTTCTTTCGTAACCTGACTGTTGGCGAAAACAAAAGACAGAACATAAAATCTTTTGGTCTCCAATAATCGCGTAAAAAAGTAAATTTACAAATAAAAAGTTTAAATTTACACATTTCATGCTTAGGTATATATAAAAACTTTGGCTTAATTCTGTTGAATTTTAAACATAAATAATATATATATATACATTAAGTTAAACCATCTTAGGTGTAGAAATACACATTTTTACATTAAACCTTAATTTGAAATTACACATAAAATATTTAACATTTACACATTAAATATTTAGAAATAATACGTGTGTAAAAATACTGCAATTATGCATTTTGATTAACTTGGGGGAATTCGTTTCTAGTTTTCACAAGTGATTGTCTTTTTTTCTGGGATATAAGTGATCAAAATGCAAAAATTCTGGTCAAGGGAGACAACAAATTGCTAATAAACAACCAACTCTTTGATTATAAAATTTATAAAATTTCACGTGGTTTGATTGTCAAATCTGCAGCTGAGTTGACATTTTTATACGAATTGTTTGGTGACAGCTGTTATGAGTTCTTTGACTGCAGCGAGCAAAGATGGCTCCGGTTATAAATAGTTCTTCCTCTTTTGCCCACCAATCGCAGCGAGCGCCACCTGCGGCAGGGATTTCACAACATGTTAGAGAGAAAAAACAATAGGTAAATTCTGTCGTCTGCCATAAACCAATTATTTTTCAAAAATTAAAAATATGTTCTTATAATATTACTGGTCTCAAAAGCAAAAAAAAAGTATTTACAACAATTCGATATAATAATCCTAATAGAAACCTTTGTAGAAGTAAAAAAACAGAATGAATTTTTAAAATATTTCAAAGAGTTTAAGCTGATGTTTACACCTGCGCTGCGGTTAGATCAAATATATAAGGAAGAGCCAGTGGGGGTATTGTATATGGGATTAATAAATGTATATATGGTAGTTTAGTTAATTTTAAGATCATTGAAAGAAAAATCATATTTCATATTTTTAGCAGTAACTTAAACTTTTATATTATGCCTATCTACTTAAATTGCAACAATTGGTAAACGAATTCGATGATTTTGTGGATTTCATGAATAAAACTTCCTTTGATAATATAATGATCGTCGGGGATTTAAATGCTAGGATTGATGGATATCAGAATTTTGTTCTAATACTTTACGACCGCGAGTTACAATATCTGAGTGTAGACATTCGGAAGATGAAGTTCTTAACCGCAACGGTCGGAGTTTAATTGAGTTTGTCGAAGTATTTGGGCTAATTTTTCTAAATGGGTCTTCTAAAAGCGATTCAGATGGGGACTTCACGTTTGTGAGTGGGCAATGTAAATCCGTTATTGACTTTGCTGCGATATCAGGAAAGTAGTTGAACGTGTTTGAAGACTTTGAAGTAGCTCCAGTTAACTACTCGGCTCATTTGCCAATTGTTATCAAAAAAGCTTTAACAAGCTCAAAACAATGCAATTCTATATAAAAGATTATTGAGTAATAACTCACGTTCTCTAATGCATCAATGTACAAGCTCGGTTGAGGAGAAATGTGAAAGTATAGAACGTGTCATTAAGGTATCGGCCCCTCTTGCGGTGAAAAATTCAGAAACTTTCTCTCCGAAAAACATATGGTTTGACAAAGAATTTAAAAGGCTTCGTAAACTTTCAATTGTTTTCCTTAAACTCTTTAGAAGAACAAATTCAGAATTTTTCAAGAATGTTTACCTAAGTGTCAATAATGATTATAAAAAAAATTGTTCATCTAAGAAAACCATTTATTTAAAAAATATCGCTAAGAAATTGGACAAATGTACTAACTCAAAATTATTCTGGGATATAATGCGTGAAATCGGTGGGCGAATTAAGGCTATGAAGTACTCCTTAGAAGCTGAGACGTTAGCAGCTCATTTTAAAACTCTACTCTCAGCTGATGAAGACCTTCATACCTTTGATTATGCGATGCCTTATACTAGAGTGAGCGAACTAGATATAGCTATTTCACTACCCGAAGTGGAAGCAATACTTGAAAAAATGAAAAATAATAAAGCTCCTGGCATGGACGGAATACCTGTCGAGTTCTATAAAAACTCCACTCCGGAATTTAAAAACTATTTCGTTGCGTTCTTCAATAGATTGTATAACTATTCATGTGTTCCCACTAGTTTCAATGTTTCTGTTATTTTTGCAATTTTTAAGAAGGGCGATGAGAATGCTGTAGAAAATTATAGGGGCATTTCGACTCTAAACTCAATAAGAAAAATATTTACAACAGTTCTGAATGAAAGGCTCACAAAATGGGTTGAGCATAACAACATTCTTAGTATTTTCCAAGCAGGTTTCCGCCCAGGTTTTTCGACCAAGGACCATATCTTTGCTATTTCGATTATCGCAAGACAATTCATTGAACATTAAAAGAAGCTATACACGTGCGTTGTTGATTTTAAGACTGCATTTGACAAAGTCAATAGGCAAGCTTAAATCTACAAGCTCTCATGCATAGGTTTGTCACGAAAGTTTCTCCAAATATACGTTAATCTTATGTCAGCAACAAATGGCAGGGTATTGAATGGCCTTACATTCTCGAACAGATTTGAAACAACCGCTGGTGTCCCCCAAGAATGTATCCTTAGTCCTTTACTGTTTGCCCTATTTATTGATGATGTTTGTGATGTGCTCCTTGGAGGAGTTAATTTTGACAACATTAAAATCAAAGTCCTGTTATACGCTGACGATTTAGTTATACTCGCTGATAATCCGCTCACACTACAAATGCAAATAAACCGACTAAATTCATTTTGTGAATCTTGGGGCCTTCAAATTAATACCCAAAAAACTAAGATTGTCATATTTGAAAAGAGAATTTCGAGAAGACGACCAGAAGAAAACTGGTGAATTAACAATACAAATATCGACGTAGTGCAGAAGTTTAAGTATTTAGGAGTCCTTTTAACATACAATTTAAGTTTCATCGATCACGCCAAAGAAGGAAGGAAGGAAGCTAAAGTGGCCAAAGTTTTTCTCCAACAAATATGTTGATTTAACCTCTAAATGCAAAGTTTTCAATGTCATATGGTGTGCAAGTATTCGCCTATACCCACTTCGAAGTTTTCGAAAGCGTCCAAAGGAACTTCTTCAAGAAATTATTTCGTTTACCAAATTCAACATCAAATTATGCAATATACGTAGAGACCGGTATAACCCCTATATTCATAAAAAAATTGAAGGCAATCGCGGTCAATATTACTAAATTAATGAAAAGAAGTGAGCTTTTCGCCACTACAAGCACTGATCTTGTCAGAAAATAATGTTGACGTTTGGAATTTAATGTCCAGGGTTGATCATAAACTATTTGTATATAATCTATCGAGAGCAATTTCTTCTACATCAAGATGTATCTAAAAAAATTTAAATGATCATCTACTTTCGGATGCCAATTACTTTCGAAACGAATATTCAGCATCTGGTATAAGCATTGGCGCAAAATTGTAAACGATTTAGTAAAATGATAAAAACACTTTTAGCCATTTACAAAGCTAAAAAGATGATTGAGCTAATTTTAAACGATTCTAACATTTTACTAAAGTTAAATTCACGGAATGGCTACTTTAACTTTTAGCAATTTGCTAAATCCATTATGGAATCTGATGTATATTAGCCTTGCACGCGGGGTGCCCAGGTTCGAGTCCTGCTGGTGCACAATTTTGTTTTTGGTTTTTTTTTGTAAATAATGAAGATAAAATGAAGAAAATAGAAATAACTAATACCTTTTTAGAGTCCATGTTGGATTTTCATCAACATATAATTAATTTACAACGCATAACAATAATAATTGTGATCATCAAAATTGAAGCCCTACAAATGCTCAGCTTTCTGCTTAATTAGCAATTTACTAGTTTAGAAAAGGTTTAAAAAATTTGAAATAGTTATTCAATCAATAAGCACTTAGGAAATTGCTAACTAGTAAAATGTTAAGCCCTTAACAATGGGTTGTTTAAAATTTTGCGCCATTATTTTTAGAACGAGAGTCGAAATTCTAAACCTCAATTTTATACCTCATCGAGATGACCTGCTCCAGCTCTGTAATCTAGGTAACACAAGGGAGAATGAAGATATCTAACATTTCGTGGCTGCTTGACCAATTTTACAAGAAATTCGTCGATTATATTTTCAGGAAAGTTTTATAGCCTCTTTGACTTTATGAAATTTTAAACGGAGCAACGGGCTGGCTCGCTCAGCCTCTATAAATATTGCCAACATGCTCTTAACTACCGAAATAGTTTCCTTTAACATAATGCGATTAATTTCCCACTTATTGCAATTTCCAGCAGAATAATCCATTTTCTGGTTTCAATCATGGAAAATTAAGTCACAAAATTTACTGTAAATCTATCACAATTGATACTTTTTCGTTTGTGTTTCATATCACGTTAAAATTATAAACATAAAAAAAAAAGTTAATCAACTAAGCAATAATTAAAGCCCTGAATTATTTTGTGTTTCAAATCACTTTTAAAAATTGACATATTTGTTAAATAAGCTAAATAGTTAATCATCTAAGCAAATAATAAAACTGCGATTATTTGAACATATTTGTTATATTTACATATATATTGTAAAAAAACTACTAAATTTTGTATATTATTTTTATTTGTACATTATACTTATATAAATATATATTTTTTTTTAGAATTTTGCATTTATATTTTTCTTTAAATCTTGTAATGTTATCTCAGGCAGACAGCAGTATTGCCAGGTCCTAATCTTAAAAATACAAATTATTAAATTTATTTGAAAAGAAAAAATAAAGAATCTATCTATGTATCTATCTACTGCAATTATGATAGGCAACAAGTTTCCTCGCTTTATGATAGTGTAATTTAAAATTAAGATCCAGACTATAGCAAGTAAGGAATTTTTGGTAAAAATCAGAAATAAAAGTAAACTTTTCTACAAAATCCAGAAAAGATAACATTTAATAAAGCAACAGCAAAATTGGTACTGATTTGAAGTTATTTCGGACAACAATGGCTTACGATCACAGAGCATCGGTTCCGCTCCTTTTAAAATGTACAATTTAATATTTCTTATCAATCAAAGAATATTAAAGCCAGGATAACCCAAATGCCTCGGTTTTATTGTT
This sequence comes from Philhelius pedissequus, assembly GCA_910595825.1. Classification (NCBI taxonomy): domain Eukaryota; kingdom Metazoa; phylum Arthropoda; class Insecta; order Diptera; family Syrphidae; genus Philhelius; species Philhelius pedissequus. The sequence goes on along the minus strand of OU343161.1, from coordinate 176,559,708 downwards.
TAATCAAGCACGCAATTGAAAAAATTCAAGATTTAGGATACACTTCAATGTTTCGTGATATAGGTTACGTTACGTTCGTTCATAGCCTACAATCAATTTTTTTTTTTAAGTTTTGTTGTCATGAACTGCAATATCCATGACACACTTAAGCCAACTAATATACCTTTTAACATACATTAAGCCTGATAGATGATGTCAAGCTAATGGGATCAAAGAATGTGTGGGCTTGGACTTTCTGCATGTAAATGTTCAATTTCATATTTATAAATATTCCTAGAATACCTAAGCGCAACAATTTGCAGCAATACGTCAAAACTTTGACACAAACCTTTTTTCTAATGGCTCCATGATCAGATTACTTAACCATTACTTTGACATTAAACACCAGTTCAATAGTTATTTATGTCTTCACATCCACTCAGTGTCAGAGTCGCGAGATCATTTTGCATTCGGGGTGAATTAAATTAGAACGTAGATGATCTCAGATGACCTTAAATTGAAATATGTAATAGGTAAAAAAAAATGTCCAATAATTTATGTATCAACAACAACGTCTAAGTAGTGGTTTGACGTGCTCGGCTTAGGAAACAGCAATTCACCCTCGTTTACACAGAGCGATAACAATGCAAATTCATCCTGCACTCGTACTACTTGTAGAACACACATATCTCCATCTAGTACCTACATATGTATGAACGTATCTTGACCAGGTCACTGACGAATCACTGCTTCAACAGTATGTTCGTCTCGTCGACAGTTGCTGCCGCTCTCCCGCCCAAGTGATAAATAATAAACAATAACACCACATAGTGTGCTGCACAAGGACAAACTTAGTTGCAAGGCACCGGCAGCGGCATCGGCATCGGCACCTCAGTCCACAGCAGCACTGAGCGATGACAATTTGTCCCACCGTTTGGCATTTGCCTGCTTCAGCCAGTTAATAATATCATTATGCAGATAAATATTGGTAATGGAAGTTGTAGCACCAACTTAGCCAGTGTGTAAATCAATCAACAGAGTTTCTCAGCTGTGCTGTGTGGTTAGTGCGGATATGTGGTGCTCCGTGCCTGGTGACCAACTTAACCAGTCTGTGTTCCGTCATAACGCGCAGTGCGACGCGGCGCGGCGCCACTACTACCGCGGCCTCCTGTCAGGTTGTGTCGTGCGCGTGTGTGTTGAGAAATGATTTATTCCCATTGCATATACATTGTCGAACATAGCAAATGCATTTGCATCGTGGACTGCTATTTAGATAAGCCTAGGCGAATTGATTACCCGTTTATGGGTCTTCGATTGTGTTTTCACGTTATCGCCAAGCATTCGTCAAACAGCGAGCATGTGAAACCAGCTTGAGATCAATCTGGCGATAACATATACAACTTATACTCCTCTATGTAACACTGGAATATTATCGATTTCTTTGTCCACAAATGCTAGTTGTTTCAGCCAGCCGTTTATGGGACTTGCGAGTTATGAGACTAAATGATTAAGTGTCAATGAATTATTGACACGTTTTTGTCAATTGGCGAAGACGATAGAATTTCTGTGGGACACCTTAAATGGGTCACACTTAAGAGATCTTAAAAGAGCTTTATTGGAGAAAGGGTTGCCAAATTTCGTTGCATGGGAAAATTCTATATGGTTATGTCCGACGATAGGTAAACATTTGTCAAACAATTTATACGTGTGGTTTAGGTGGATTCGATCGTTTACAATCCACAACTTCAAACATGTCCAGATTTTTTCGACTTTCTCATAAGCGGCTATACGGATTTCGATCAAAATGTGTACACAAGATCTCCTTCAAATTCGAAATAATACTGCATTTCAAAATTTTCGAAAAATAGTTTTTTTTTTTGATTTTTTTGAAAATTCGAAAACGGATGGGCGATTTTTTCTGATATTTTATCTTTAAATTTATGTTAATAAATATTTAGAATGATTATAGAAATTTTTTTTTAGAAAATTTAAGAATTATATTTAAAAAATTAAGTGAAAAACGACTTTAAAAATACTCGTTTCCATTAAGAATCTTTTGCATGTAATGTGATCGAACATAGGAGCAAGTACGTGTGATCCAGTGGTGCTTTTTATTTATTTCTATGTTTGAATTAGATTGAATTGAATTTTAGATTGAATTTGAGTTTCTTTTCACTTTTATTTTAAAAATTGAATACAAACAAATCAAAACAAAAGTTAAAGATCACATGTGATTTTGACAGTTTATTCTTAACTTCGACTGGCCTAGACTTCAGGGAGAGTTCGGGCCACAACACATATATTACAAGGTATAAAATATTGCGCATGTTGTGAAAATTTCGGTTGTCATAAATTAAACAAACAAAAGTCTCTGATTTTTGACAGGTCCACAAACAAATAGTGATGGGTCAATATTTCAGTAAGAAGTATTCAGTAGCAGGTATTAGCAGATCGAAAAGACATGTCATCGAAATAAGATTTAAAATTTCAAAATTTTTATTTTGATAATCTTTTCACATTATCAAAATTTTTTTCAACTTTTCTTAACTAATTTTCTGATTATATTAGTTATTTCATTCAATGAGCAAAAGTTGTTGTTTTTCCATTACATATTTTGCTTAATCGTGATTCAGGTAATTCTGGATTCCGGAGTCATAGCACATTTTCAAAGTCGTAGCAAAACGGCGGGTACAATCATTATTAATTAAATTGAAACTTAATGCTTATCGCAAATAAGAATGGAGAATCTCAATTATGTTAAAACAATTAAGACCTTTAAAGCCGCCATAGCCACTCAATGGTACAAAAACATACAAAACAAATAAGATACAGTTGAGTTTCAGATATTCCCTATTTAAGTAGCTTGATAAAATTGCTGCCAAAGGCAACTAATTGAATCCGGAACAACTTAAAATTGCAGAGTACTTCTGACAAAAGGCAGTAAGGTTTTAAGATTTTTTTAAAAATAAAAACTAATGTGAAAACTAAAAACGAAAAATGAATTGGAATAAATGAATTAGGTCAATCGACAATTTCGATGAATAATTAATTTTAAAATTCGAATAGAAAATTGTTTATTAAAATCGTTATTTTACTTACAATTTTTGAACAATGATTGTTTATGTCAGTAAAAGGTATTTATAACTGTTATTTTAAAGTATAACAGATTCGCATGCCACATCAACATGTGACACAAGTGTTTCTGATTCTTGACACATGCGCAATCATGAACGATCCTAAAGCCGGGTACACACGCAACTGCAAATTTGACAAGTATACTTGTACAATCATATTGCACAAGGGTGCCTCGTCACACAGAGAAAAAGTAATCGATTTTTTAATAAAATTGACAAAAAATTAGTAATAGTGCACTCTTATAACTTCCGCAAATTGTCGTATCTAAACAAGTGAAGATTCGAAGCTCTACTGGAACAGCAAACAACCGAATTCCACCTCGCCAGTTCCTAGTTACGCACTTCATCCACAAGCACATCTTCCGTAACTGGATGATGCTGCCCCAAATTGGAGCATCCTTGGATCGCATAAAGCAGCAGCATGTAAAGGACACAAGCCGCACAGCCCACTAACTAACGGCCCGAAACGTACAGTTGTCTAAGTTCAAATAAGCGGAATTAAATCTCAGCCCGCAGAGATTTCGCGGCATATCCGGTATAAACAACGGACCAAACAGTACAGTTCTTTGAACCGATAGATGAGTTAATCTCAACATTCAACATAACATATAAAGTTCCTGAATCGAAATCACAGGAACCGATACCCTATACCGCAAAGGACATGTGACATAACCCGCCATAACCTACGATCCACACTACATCTATTTTTCATTTCAAAAATGAAAATTATTAAGCTCTCGTTCTATAATCCAAAATAACAAGATTAATCTAATCGCTCACTTAACATAAAATGTGTATATAAGTTCAGCTTCAACTAAATGTAAAGTGTTAGTATTTATTTATATAAATTTTCAAAAAAAAGCAAAGATGAGCTTTCTCTATTAACAAAAAGGAAAAAAAGCAACCTACCGTAGGTTTTGTATATATGTATGTAATATATTTGATAAATATTATTTTTAGTTTTAGGTATTATTTTTAAGTAAAATGTGGCACAACGCCACAAGTAACCGACATAACCATCTGTTATGAGCTAGAGTAAGATAAACATATAATTTATCTAAGGTTATTTTACATTTTTACCAGTGGCAAAACGATACAAGCAACTGCATATATAACACTCTGTAAGGAGCAGGAGTGAGAAAACTCTACACCGACCTCCATGGTGGATATCATTGTATAATTATAATACATGGAAATTGAAAAGGGCAGGCAATACATTATAGCCGCGATTGACCAGCTAAAATAGATATAAGAATTGTAGAATAGAATAAGACAGTAACTGTAACCAAAAAGACTCTAATAAAATTCAATTCAATTCAAAATATTTCAGAAGTTATAGGCCTTTCACACCAGACCCAAAACGGGGTTTTCAGCTAAAAGCTTACGAAAACTCGAAACCGTTCACACACAGCAACCCGTCAGCACATAAACAGTGACAAGTAATTGAGCGCTGAATGTTTCACAAGATGTGTTTGTTTAGTTCATGTTGGAAATCCAACATGTTTTCGACAGGTTTTATTTAAAACTTGTAGTTTATCAAAACTTGTGGTTTATCAAAAATGTATGGGAAAACTTGTGTTTTCGCGAAGTTATCAGTTTGGCTGAAACCCGTGTTTTGGGTTTGGTGTGAAAAGGCGCTATTACAATGCGTTCTCTAGAGCATCCACATGGCACAAAGTTGCTGGTGGATTATTGTCAGTTATCAGTGTACCTTTGATTCATGTCGATTGAAGAAAGTAAATTAGTTATATTAGCTGCAGTCGCTAGAATTTTAAAACGAAAAAAAACTCCCAGCGACATGGTTTACTGCTGTAAGTACTTATAAATTCTCCCAAGACTTCCCGATTTTTACTTCGAAGGTCGACATTTGGATGGCTTTTGCGATGTTCACGATAATGATTATAAACTTTTTTTAATATTAAAAAAAACACTTGATTGAGATCTAACTCATTTCTTCAACAAGTTTGAACGCTTTAGAACTCGAATACATGTAGAAATTTGTTTTAGTTAGAACTTCGATTTATCAGCAGGCTTAAAATTTTATGTATGTGACTTTTGGAAACTAAGTTCTACTAGATCGAGTTTTAAATTGATTTTAGAACTTTCTCATGAAATTAGCCAGAACAAAAACTATTACTTGCTACAGTTATGTTGTTATAGTTTTAAGACCTTTGTTATTCTTGTGTAGTGAAACGCGCTGGAAAAAGCTACGAACCTTAAAACCCTAACAAAAGTACAAAAGAATGGCTTGTATAGGTATAACTGGAGCAATGAGGAGTACCCGCACAACGGGATTAATACTCAACCTAAAGCCCATTGACCTATACGTAAAAGAATCAGCAGCAAACAGTTCCCTACGGCTTACCCAAATTTACGTCTGGAACACTAGCCACATAAGACATGCTCAGATTCTGGATGGAATTATAGGCAACAATGTGTGCACAGACTACATGCCACCAAAACTGGACTTTGAACGACCATTCAAACCCTTTTTCCCTTATAGACAAGTATGGCTAAACAACGAGCTCCATGATGAGTCGTCAATAACTATCAACACCGTCGTCGGCTCAAAAATGGACACTGGGGTTGGTGCAGGTTTCTTCTCAGTAAACCTTAAAGTAGCTAGCTGAGGTATTGGCAGTGAAAAATGCTGCTAAGTACCTGTCGAGACTGGAGATACCAACTACCGATATCACCTTTTTTATTGATAGCCAAGCGACAATTAAGGCGATTTCTGCCGCAGTTACCAAGTCGAAGCTTGTAGCTAGCTGTCGCGAAGAGCTGAAAATTCTTGGCACGCAAAATAACATTAAACTCTGCTGGGTCCCGGGTCACAGTAATATACCGGACAACGAGAGAGCTGATGAACTGGCAAGGAATATTTCAATACTTGATCCTACCCAAATAGACCCGTCGATTAGAATCCCACTCTGTGTCACGAAACAGAACATTGGAAAAAAGATTCTTTCAAAAACCAACGAAAGATGGGATGGGCTCGATTCCCTTCGAACTCTTGTAAGCGGACTCACCGGAAACAATCTTCTCAGCTACCATAAAATAAAAATGTGGCTAAGCAACGATGCCCTATGCAGGGTCTGCAATGACGAAGACGAACATGAGGACACCTCTCACTTTTTTGTCATTGTCCAGCACTTTGCCATATAATGAACAAATTCCTGGCCAGTTACTTCATCAATGATTTAAAACAGCTCTCGAATCTTTCAGGCAAAAGCCTGCTGAACTTCACAAAAGCCTCTAAATGGCTCGATAATGATTATCTATAGAACTCATAGGATATACAATTAGAAGTTACAACACTTCAGGGGTCAAATTCCGCAATCGTGAGTTTTCTTTCTGTACACAGAAAGTTGTGTACACATACAGTTTTCCAATTCCGCAGAGGTGCGATCCATTTTTATTTGACAGATAGGCAAATTTATTCACGCATATTTCGAGGGTGAATACATTTTTTGCACGGTAAAGCATTCACGGTTGCGGAATTGGACCCCAGGGTACCACAATGGATCTACTTTGATCTAAGTGTGCCGGTAGCAAGATCAACTGGCAGGCCATTTACCTAACCTAACCTATTGTTGTTGTCTGTTATGATTGTTTGAAAGTAACAACAATAACAATAATCATTGATTGAACGAAATTCTATCGAAAGCCATTCATTTTGTTTGTTTTATTGAGGCGGGTGCAAGTAAGAATTATAAAAGTCTTATCATGATCAAACCACTTGTGCAACCCAAGAAATGTGTCCAATATTTTCTTACACAGTCAAGTTAGCTTGTACAATACGGCTTGTACAGGTATACTTGTCAAGTTTGCAGTTGCCTGTGGTCCCGGCTTAAAGGTGACTTCAGGACTCGAGGAACAAATCTTATGCTTCTGCAATATACGAGTAACTGTAAATTTATGAAAGTATATACATAGTATCACTTATTTTTTTTCCTCTTATACACGTCCATAGAATAAGGGTTAATATGCGAATTAAAATTTTCGATTAATAAATATAAATAGTCCGTTCAAAAATCAATGAATAAAATCTTTAATCGTTACTGGCTGAGCTGAACATAGGAGAGTGCTGAAAATAGAACTGAAGCTTCTTGACAAAAAATAATGTAAAAGTGGTAGCAACCACGGTTGCCATCTGTAAATAAAACTTCTGACCAAAATTGAAAATAAATAGGACCAAAACCAGTAAAAAGTGACCAAAATAATAAATCAAAATTTTTCACAGCATTTTATAATCAGTTCGCAACTTGCGGTATTTTGAAATTAGATAATAAATAAAATAGAATATATCTATTCATTCTAATCAAATTTGTATATTTTGACATTCCAGTGAATAATATTCATTTTCAGCCAATTGCACAAAATGAACTTGAATGAATCTTATTTTGAAAGTCAGCTGTTGGAAATTTACTGATATTTATATTAGAATTAGTATGACCAAAGTGACTTTTTTTCGTATATTTTTTTTTGTTTACTAGAAAGTTGGTCGCAAAATAAATCCATTCATCCATATTACATAAACATAAAGTAAAGTAACTTGGTAAATCTATGTATTTAAATAAAAAACATCAATAAAAATTTATTTTTTTTTATTTTGAAGCATTTAGAAAACAAAAAAACAGTTTATTGATACGAAAAAGAATCTACACAACTTAAACGTTTGTATAATAAAATATAGGGTCCGCCAAATAACTTTTTTTTTGGAAAATGGGCGCAAAACATCGAGTGTAGCTTCGGCTGTGTGGCACGTAGCACCGTCCTGTTGAAACCAAATATTGCCAATACCCACCTCTTCAAGTTTTGTGAACAAAAATTCTTTCAACATGGCCCGATAACGATCGCCATTGACTGTAACGGCCACTCCTTGCTCATTTTCGAATTATGCTTCTGGACCATAATCCGCACGAAACAGTGACTCGTTTTGGGTGTATCGGCTTTTCAATGTATGCGTGCGGGTTTTCTGTGCCCCAAATGCGACAATTTTGCTTGTTTACATACCCGCCAAGATCAAAATAAGCTTCATCTGAAAAGATGATTTTTTTGGCAAAATCGGCATCTTCTCTAAGTCGATCGCATACGCACTTACCGAGCGTCATTCAAGCGTATATACAACCATATTCGTTCAGCGGAAGGATAAAACTAATTATCTGTCAAATCAGACATGAGCTAAGTGTTACCATTCACGAAATAAGCTCTAGTTGAAAAAAAAAAGTTAGATGGCGGACCCGTTACTAGATTTTTGCTGAGCATTGGTGTCACTTTAATTGTGTTTAAAAAATGTTAGCAAAAAAAAACAGGTGTTTTACAAACAACTTCAGTCTTTATTAACTTTACATACACCTGGTCACATCTCACTTGCCGATAAAATTCTTAATTATTTGGAAAATTATTAAATAAGCTGAAGAAAATCCGATTGCAATTATTTTGTGTGTGAAAAGTGAAGACAGCGAGGAGCATCTAAATAGAAAAAGAATAATGGATGTGAGATTGAATTTTTTTAAAGTGATAGTTATATCCATGAAGTTTAAGGTGCTTGAAATAAAATCTCTGCATTATTTGTAAATTTTTTGTATTTATTTTAAATAAAGCTGTTTTAATTTGTAAAACAATGCTCGTTAAACGCATTTTTAAGGTAACTGACTTTTTCCCAAAATTCGCATATACCCAATTTATTGTTATTGTTTGAAAATCTAAGCAATTTCCATTGCGTTACTACATCTTCAGGATTGCCCAAAACCAAGTTTATGGAAAACTACCAACGTCGAAATTGAAACTTAAGAATCCGACAAGATACTCTTAGAAGTTATTATAGACACATTGCTCAAATCATAACACATGAGACAAACCAGACTATTTCCACCTAAGACCGGTTTTGTTGGCAAGGGAAGCAAAGTGTGCAGTATGAAGCGGTCTGAAATTTTAACCCCAAATTTCTTGGATGAACGAAGACTAAAACTAACATTACATACACAAAAGTTTTAAAAGTCAAATAGGAAAGAAATACTAACAAATATAAAAAGAGGTTCATGTATATAATTCTCCGCTCAGCTGAAATCATCTCGTGTGTGCTTGGACTAAGTGCTTGGTTTTAGTCCAAAAATTGTTCATCCCGTGTGTGCAGGCCCATTGTTATTGAGATTAAATCTTAGTAGCAGTTGTTTTTAAGGTTCTAAATAAAAATGTGAACGGTTTTTTTAATTTGGTTTTTGATAAAACTTGTCATGTTTTTTTTAAGAAATTTCCCAGCTTTGTTTCCAATGAAAATATCTTCAACGGGTAAATAATTTTTTCTGTTCTTTAGGGAAGCTTGGGCGTATCTTCTTCTGTGAGGATATCCTAACCGTGATCTTTTCGAGGTTTTTAGTCATAATAACAAATTTTGAGTAATGTTGTTCTAATTTTACAATAAAGACTTAGCCATGTTTGCTGATACTCAGCAAAGTGCTTAACATTTAAGTTCTACATAAGCACTTATGTGACAGCTTACGCAAAGAAAAAAGTTGCCCATAAGCGGTTTAATTTGAATGTAAACACTTAAAATCCGTATCAACAAACGGGCATTCATAATATATGGTATTACTTACTTATACATTTTGTATGATTTGTTTTCAACAAGAACCAAACCAACGGCCAATTTGAGGGAGACACTTAGGCCCGTTTGCTGATACACAACTTAATCATTTATGTTCTACTTAAAAACTTATGTGGCAGTTTACGCAGAGGAAAAAGTAGCCCAAAAGCGTTTTCAGTTGAACATAAATGTTTATGATTAGTATCAGTAAACGAGCCTTAAACGTTTAAACACAAACATATTTTAAACTTTCCATCTGTCAATAAATTGACAAATGCAGAAAATGAATGCATTGCAGCACGTTCAATTTAATATACATGCATCGCTTAAATTAGGAAATGAAAACAAAAATTGCACTCCATTTTTGAAAACATGAAAATTTAAAATCGAGTTATTTTATTTCTTCTTCAAAAAAAGTGACCACATGGAGAGCAAAATGACCAAATGACCAAGTGAAAACAAAATTACCAAATTTGGTCACAAATGACCAACGTGGCAACCGTGGTAGCAACTATCTACAATATAAGGAATCGAAATGAGCTTTAACTTCACTTCAACCTTATGTAAACTTCATTGAGATGGTTTGACTATAGTTGAATTGTGAACTGTCAAAAACAAATTCAGAAAATTACAAATGTGATATTTTCGTGAAATTCAATTTAGTTTTATAAACGGACGGTGATTATGAAATGAATAAACTAAAACATCCTAAAGCTAAGATTTTATCTATTTGTTTATTTTAAAATTATTCATTGGCAAGCCTTGAAATTCAATACCAAATCAGTCCTTAACTTAAACTCACTATAAATGAAACAATAAATTGACCCATCCACCACACTTTATCTTCATTCACATTTTCATTACGGTTGGCTGTTGGGGCATGCAAATCTCTAACTTGGCTTTCGACTATCTAGCGGTACTTGAGTAGTGTGAGTTATAATCTCCGGCACTTTGAAGAAAAGAAAATAATTATAAAAAAAAACAAATGTTTCAAGGCGCAAACGAAGACTTCGACGTTGCAGAGGATTACATCTTCATCACCCCAAGACACATGAATCTCTCAATTAACCTGACTGACTTTCCTCCTTCAAGTCATAAACATCTTCATTTCGGTGCGCAAATAAAGACTTGGCAACAAGAGTAGGGAATTGCTATGCTATACGAGGAAAAGACCAAAGAACGAGAAGAAGATCCTCTGTGACGTGACGCTGCGACATAATGTAGGTTCAGTCAACGGTAGATGGCAATATCGTCTATCAAATGTCGATTGACATTTCAATTATTCAAGCGATCCATTTAAGTCCTCCGGCATAATAAAGTAATCATTAACGAGTAACGAGACGAAGCAGTGCGCTGTGTGCACTATTTTTTTTTTTTCTTACTTGCGCCGACTATTTCTACAGATAAGTTTGAATGACGTCTTCTTTCGTTGTCAGTGTGTTCTGTGTTCTCCCTTTCAGTAAATCGGTGTGGTTGCTATTTTAAAGTACATAAAATACACCGCTGGCGGCCGGCGGCGGCGGGCAGCACGTTCTCTGACCGAATCCAATTTTTTCTTAATAAATCGTCAATGAAAGCTAAACGAGCCGGGCCAGTAACTTAATTCTGACCCTGTTTCTATGCTTGAAAGTAGGTATAAATTGAGTGATGCATGTGTGTTAAGTTTGAAATTGAGTGGGATGGGAACTATCTTCATCTCTCTTACTCCTTGTCTGACGGGGAATGAATGAAGTGACAGCAATGTCTTTCTTCGGAGTGACATCAAATCCTCTGCGTACAAGGAAGTTGTATGCTGTCACAGTTGAATGTCCAGGTCCACCAATGTCTTTTAGCGGGGTAGGAAGTAGGTAGTAGAAAAAAGATGCAAACATTATGGAAAGGACAACTCGCCGCATCTCAAACAGATGCAGATCACTAGAGACCGCGAGCCTGTCTAACCATCTGTCATCAATCCGTCAAAAAATAAATTGCATTTGATTTTTTGTAAGTATTTCTTAGATTTATGACGGATTTGATTTGACATCTAAATGTCATAAGGCGGCAACAACTTTTTGAGTGATGGATTATTTGGTGGGATTTGATTTAGAAACTATAATACACCAGGAAGAATATTGTTTTTATATGACATTTGCAATTGCCAGTGATGAAATATAGCTTAAGCTATGGAAATGTATGACATCTGTCATAAGGCGCCATTGCTACCAATCAATCTTTGAATGACAACAGGAAATTTTTTTCCTAATGACATTTGACGTACGATTGATTTAAAACCAACTAACGGACATTTGCACAATTATATAAATGTAGAGTATTCTATGGATGAACAGTTAATCCCATTGCGCTTTTAAGAGTAGATACAAGCTCGAAAGGGAATTAGTCTTTGTGTTTTTCGTCTAGTAGTTATATTTCCCCCTCTTCCACGTTCATCACCAAGAGGTGTTTTTTTTTATAACTGCACGCGCTCAAGGGATTATTAATACCCATTATATGTTTTTCTTAACACAGCGCTGTCATCCGGTGGAAGAAGAGAAAGAAGGATAGTAAAGATGTGTGGCGCGATGTTCTGAGACTAGAGCTGGTTGGTGTCTCAGATTTATCTTCAGGGATGGCGGCTGAACTAATGCGGAGAGAACTACCGTATCTTATTTACTTATGTCCCTTATAATTCACATGTTGTTAGTGTTATGCCTAAACAGCGTGTAATGAGCAAAGTAGCAACATATTTTATGACAATTTTTAGAATTGGTTTTTAATGGAATATAAGAAGACATAGACAACGGCAGGAATCGAACCTGCAACCACGAGTTTGACAGGCGAGCACACAACTATCGCGCCACGGCCACCCTTTTTCACGCTTTTTTAGTACATCACATTCTTATCTAAAACAGTGGCTTAGCGTGGATTTTAGGCGCCCGTTGCAGTACCAATTTTTGCCGCCCTTGATTACTTTTTTTCTGGTGCATTAAATTCTTTCTCCAGCGTTAAATAAATTCATATGTACATCAGCCGCGAAATTAATCTTTTTATGAAATATTTGTAACTCATAAATTAATGCTTTATTCATACCTACATTCATTGACTAATCCTGTGCTGGTTAATGGAGAAATACAACCCTTTTCCAAATATTAATCCGCAAGATGGGAAATTTCGCAGTTTTTTTGGTTTGCCTACAAGCTTGTACCGTTATGAAACTGATATTTTAGCATCTGTAGTTTCACTACACCACATAATTGTCGTTGGATTTCACATCACATGTGTAGTGTAGTGCATCTCTCTCTGCAGTCTGCAGTGCCCATGGCGATGAGAATGAGATACATATAGTTTGGACCAAATAGTTTGAACAGAAATCACGGTTGCGCATAGAGATTATTCAAGAAACCAAAAATTGTAGCCAAGCGATTTAATGAGTGTAATGCCGGAGATGAAATACTTTTTTGCAATAAACAACGATCAATCCTCATGTAAATAAAGTCTATCTATGGAAGGTGATTGTGTGTATCTTTCAAAATTAATGAGACTAGCAAAGAAATCTGAAGTTAGCTGAGCAGTAGAAGCTATTACATAAAAATTCAACAAATAAGTCGAAGAAAAGCGTGTTATTTGGTTCTGAAGGCAGCAACTCCACTAGAAATATTTATTTTAGCCATTATTGCGCACACTATTACTGAAATTTATATTTCTGTCTTAATCTAATTGTACACGATTCGAAGATCTTCCAATATTGGCAGATTTTTCCCAAAAAATACTTCCAATTTTCTATCAGTCATGTAGACATCCGATTTTATCTGTAAAAAATGGCAGAAAATAAATTGCAAGCAAATCATCTGCTAATTTTCGATCAAGAAATTTGCAGACTTCTTCCAAACGTTTGAACTCGTCTACATACTCAATTTTTCTTAATATGGATGCGGAAATAAATAAGAAGCTGCTAGTCACCGTCGGTCAATATAGCGAAGAAGAAGTTTTATAAAAAGACGGCCGAAAATGATTGGATAATCGCTATTGCGCTCTTCATATTTTTTTCACTTTTACTTATACTTTATAATATTTTATAAATATTTTTTGTTCACAACTAGCTACTGGCACAAAAACTTTACTTCTAAAATAGAGTTTCATATTCTCTATCATCTTTCAAGAAAATTGTCTTCAACTGAGTCTATCATTTTTTTTTTGTCTAAAGTCTTCCAACGGTGTACACAGATAAATTTTAATTGGAAGACAACAAAATTTCTCAAAATGGCTCTGGTGGCGTCAATAAAATAAGACAAAAAAGAAGTGTCGTAATCTTGTTTTCTTTGATTCATATGGGTATAACCTTTTTTTTAATGGAATATTTGAATTGCAAGAAAATGTTCTTTTATTTGGTTTATTTTTTTCACACTATCAGAATCAGCGCTGCCGTTTTGAAAATCTAGATGGGAGTATTTCAAAGGTTTAGAGGGGAGTATTTTATGTTCGTGGGGAGTACGCAAAAACAACTGACGAAAAAAAGAGATTATACTTATTAACAAAATAATTTTATTAAAATATTTTATAAATTTGTACTTCAAGTCCTTGTATCACCTAACGGTGAAATAAATATCACCTAACGGTCAAATAAAGTTTTAATAACTAAAACAAACTTAATCAAAGAAAAATAACATCTATTAAGTAAGGAACTTACATAACACACATTCAATGTGAAAAAAAAACAGATTGTATTGTTACGCAATCGGCAGTGCATATCAGACTTTTTTATATCATTTGCAATAATTATACAAGAGCTCTTTTGAGGGTACCCATTACGATGCATGTTCATTTTGTAATAGAGATTTTGCCATTAAAATTGAATTCACTGTGCTAATGCTTAAGCAGTTTCTATTTTGTGTTTTTATTAAGTGCAACTGGGAAAAAATGAGTTCAGCATTAGCACTGCTGTGAGGTAAACAAATTGGAGAACGAGTAAATGTTTTCAATGCGCCAAACATTGGCTCACCAAGGGCATTATTAGTTGCCAACACATTTTGCCAGAACTCTTCCTAACTGCAATTTCGATTGAAGTATTCATTATTGTTCAAAAACCTCCATTCTTCATCTAGTTCCTCAACATTATCACACGTTATAAGATGTGGAAATATTTTTATAAGGACTTTTTGCTTTTTGGTCAATGATGTTAAGCGCTTTTAACACTTCATCATCGAAACTTATTCTCGAGCGTATTTCCTTACAGAAAATTACATAGTATTCACGACAGTTGTCAGGAATACCCTTAATATCATCTGGTGAAAGCTGCTCTCCAGACAGCAAGAAACTCGCTTTAGCACCTATGTATTTTTCATCAAGGATTATTGAGTGATTCATCGTCAATATAAAAAGGCTTATACAACTTGTTAAAACCGTCTTATAGTACATTTTAACTGTAGGAAGGAGCACATGTATTCTGGGCTCTTCAGATTGAAACTCCAAATTCAACTTATTTATTATTTTAAATATATATGAAAGAAAATGAAAATAAATTTTGTTTTCTACAGACATATCCAAAAAAAAATCTGATAAGCCATGCTTCCAGTTTTGTCTAACTCACATGAAAAAATGATAATAATAAATAAAAATGAATTTAAAAAAAATATATACAAATTTTAAATGAATCAGGAAGTGAGACCACAAATGTTTCAAAAGAAGAAGATGATGTATTAGGCACGTAATTAAAGTTCACAAGCAACAATTGAAAAGACAGCTGATTTTGTAGTCACCTGTACATGACGATACCTAAGTATACCAGAAATTTTGCGCTAGCTTGGCTTCGATTTGGAAATCATATGTTTTGTTCGTTGTCATGGCAATCAGCTGTTAATGGCGTGTTATTTAACACTTATTACAACAACAATGAACGTAGTGCACATGCAAAGCTATGCGCCCAATGTATTCTTTTTTAATTTCTAAAATCATCAACGAAATGAAATTATTTTTTTTTTATTTATTGAAAATCCCTCTAGCTTATATAAATTCTTTGGCACCAATAAATAAAGTGGTTTCCGTAGTGTAGTGGTTATCACGTGTGCTTCACACGCACAAGGTCCCCGGTTCGAACCCGGGCGGAAACATCTCTACAGGCTTTCTATTTTTTTTACTTTTACAACTAATTTAGTGGCCCTTTACGGGCGCTCTAAACTAAACTGTACTCCTTAATACGAATGTATTTGGACCTAAAACTATTTTAATTAATTCTCATTGTTAGATATACATACATATATATTGTTTTTCTTGCTAATACTCCCACACGTTTTTTAATTTTTCTTTGAAGGCGAAAAATAACGGTAAATTATCATAAATTTTTTTAAAAAGTTTTCACATTACAATTAAACAAGACATTACGATGATAGAGAAGACGAAAAAAATTGTCTAAAAATTCTGTCCGTCTGTATGTATGTCTTCTGTCTGGCTGTTTGGCTGCCTGTATGTATGTATAGACACCTACAGCCCAAACGGGTGGGCCGAATTGATTCAAACTTGGTATATATAATTATTCTTTGTGGAGAGTGGAAATTGATTTTTTTCTAGTTTAAAAAATAACGGTACCTGCCATATAACCGTTACCTTAAAACCAATTTTTCTCGAAAACGGCTCTAACGATTTTTATTTAAAAAAATCAATCCAGCTTTTTAGACACGAACAATTAGCCCGTACATTTTTTTCTGGAATATCGTAACAAAAAAAACCGCAAAAATTGCGTATTGAATAGCATATAAAGGGACAAAAAACAAAACAAATATTGGAGGGTACTTTTCGGCCTCTACCGCCCGCTGAAATTATTAAAGAAAGCTACTTTTGCTTCTTTTTTAAACAAATTTTTTTTAGAAATAATTATGTAGGTTAATTATTATTTCTTATGTAGATATTTTATAAAAATCTAGATATTTTATCAACAATTTCTGCTGGTACTTATTTGTATGACTAGACATTTTTATTCATTTAAGTTTCTTAAGAAATCCTTCTTTTTCTAAACGTTTACCTTCCCAACCATAAAAGAGTTTTTGTTTGTCCTAACTTTTTCAATTAGGTACTTTGTTTTAAATATGTTCGATAGATTCAAATATACGAAGCCGTAAGGCTACTCAGTTTTTTCCTGTGAATAAATTCGCATGCACCATGTATTGTATGTTTGTAACTTTTATAGAAAAAAAAATTTAAATTTGAGTGGTATAGGTTTTTTGTCTCATGTATTGTTGTAGCAACATTATTAGAAAAGCTGTTTTGTTTTTATAGTCACATCGTACTATTGTTGTTTTAAGTTGCTTGATTTTTTATAAAAATATTAGTGTCGTCAAATCAAAGTATGTTCTTGAGTTCGTCGAAAACGTATGTCACAACGTATTTGTTTTGTGTCATGTATTGTTGTTGCGACTCTCTAAGAAAAACAGTTTAATTTTGTTTTGTGTAAAGTTGTATTGATTTTCTGAAAAATATTTTAAACGTAAATTCAAAATGAGTTCCGGACCTCGTCGAAAAGAAACAACTTGCCACTTTTTCGGCCCCTTAAGTGATCTAAACAAAAATAAGTTACATACAGTAAAATATGTAATCAGATATATACTTTTCGTACAAAGTGATCTCAAAACGTAATACAATGGCAGAAATCCATCTAATTAAAGTTTTTGTAATTGTTAGTAAAGAACTCGAAACGATATGGAAGAATGCATCGATTCCAATTGTGTGTCATAGCCGAATAATACAAATAATGAAAATCCACTTTGATAAATACATGGCACTTAAGAGATACCCAGACTCGAAAAAAATACAAGCTATCGCAACAGATTGCAAGATTTTATTGCACTTTCAAACACATCATTCCCAGCAAACATTTATCTGAAGGCTCTGATTCTAATCACCAAAAATGAAGAATAATATTCAGGAAACCTTCAGTTTTTTGAATGAATTATGAATATATACAAAGATCCTACAAATTCTTACCAGAGAGACACAAAGAGATATGTATTCTGTGTCAAAAAAAAAATAACACTCAGATTTTGTTGTTGGATCCTTCATATGGAGATCCTTTTTTGTTCATCCTTTTATTTTTCTTCTTACCAAGGGGTAATGATGACGGGTCATTGTAATGACAAAAGTTTCGTTTGCATAGTCGATTATCAGTTCGGAAAAGTTTTTCGTAAGATCGGTTTAGATAGGTATATAACCATCAGCTTGTGTTTTAATGGTAAATGGGTATCTACTTACTTAACAAAAAATATATATAAAAAAGCAAATGATAAAACATAAAGGTATGTAAAAAATTGTGTTAAATTTTCTTAGAAATATAGAAATCATTTCTTTAATTATAGCATCGTGTAACAATTAAGAAGTCCTGGAAGCTATAAAAGCCAAACAAGAGGCAAATGAAAAAATGTTCCAGAGGCTCATCGATGAAATATTCAATCATAAATGAATCAGAAATAATGAATTCACTTATGATGCAATTTGAATCCTTTTACCTGGGCTCTTAGACACCGATTTGAATCATTTTAATGATTCATTCATGATCTGATATGGAACCCTTATTCATTTGTTCATTTTGTTCATTTAATTGCAGAATTTTCAGATCATAAATGAATCATTCAAATGATTCAAATTGGTGTCTAAGAGCCCAGGTAAAAGGATTCAAATTGCATCATAAGGTTTTTATTCATTTATGATTGAATATTTTATCGGCAAGCCTCTGGAACATATTTTATTTGGCTCTTGGTGGGCTTTTATAGCTTCCAGGACTTCTTAATTGTTACATGATGCTATAATTTATCAGAAAACTTTTCCGAACTGATAATCGACTATGCAAATGAAACTTTCGTCGCGACAATGACCCGTTATCATTACCCCTTTGTCAGAAGAAAAAATAAAAGGACGAACAAAAAAGATTTCCATATGAAGGATCCACCAACAAGATCTGAGTGTTTTTTTTTTTTGACACATAGAGAATGCATATCCCTTTGCGTCTCCCCGGTAAGAATTTGTAAGACCTTTATATATATTCATAATTCATTAAAAAACTGAAGGTTTCTTCAATATTATTCTTCATTTTTGTTGATTAGAATCTGAACCTTCCGATAAATGTTTGCTGGGTAATGACTGTCATTTTGTAAAGGATACGAAAGTGCCTTTTAGTGAAAAATCATTTTTAGTGGACCAGAGAAATGATAGAAAAATGGTGATCGGTGCTATTGGCAAAGTTGAAACCCAAGAAATTCAAAAGCGACTAGATAGAAAGCGTAGTGCATTAGGTACTCAAAGAGCTGAATGTATTACGGTAGCAACTTTTTCCGATGCAGCAAATCCAAACGAAACTTTAGAGAAAGTCAATCCAATCGAAGTAGTGCAGCCACAGCTTTTTTTTATCTGAGCCTTCAACGTCAACATCATCAGGTAAGCGGAATTACTTACCTATCATCCGTAGCAAGAGCCTGTGATCGATATGGGCTTTCCGTACGATCTGCTGCAGCAGTTGCTTCATCAGTACTCCAGGATGTAGTTATAATCAAAAACTCTAGTTATTGATAAGAATAAAATAAGAGAAAGTCTATCAAATCAGTGCGATAATGTCGTAATTCGCAGTATTTATTTTGATGGGCGAAAAGATAAAATTAACTTCGGAAGAGAAAGATGGACGATACTATCGGAAGGAGGTTCTTGAAGAACCTGTTTCCGTTCTTACAGAGCCAGAATCCATTTTCTTAGGCCATATAACTCCTAAATCAGGTGCAGGAAAGGAGATAAGTAACTCAATGCTCAATTTTTTCAAAGAAAAGGGAACGATTTGAAAACAATTCTTTGCATTGGATGTGACTGCACTGCAACCAATACTACCTAGAAGGGAGGGATCATACGCTATATAGAAATGGAATTAGGTCGACCATTACAGTGGGCAATATGCTTACTTCATGCACAAAATTAGATAATTATATGGTATTACATGCTGTTCAGGCATAAAACTAACAACATGTGATTGAGTAAACTACTCATTAATATTTCACGAAATAAATAAAAAAAATGCGAATTATAAGAAACATAAATAAATAAGACACGGTAATTTTCTCCGCATTAGTTCAGCCGCCATCCCTGGAGATAAAATCTGCGACAACAACCACCGTCTCAATACATCGCGCGCCAAACATCTTTCATATCCTTCTTCTGTTCTTTCACCGGATGCCCGCGCTGTGTTAAAAAACATGTAAAGGGTATTCATAATCCCTTGAGCGCGTGCAAAATTATAAAAAAAAAATGTTGGATCTACTTCAGGTCCTCGTGAATATTCTGGCCCTATTGGTAAGTCATTAACCGATTGCCAACTTACTGATGTTACTCAATTTTCACCTGTGACCGGAAATGTACCTAAAATCGACCAAAAAATCCTACATCAATTGAGTAATGAACAAAAATATCTTTTCGAAATGTGTGAAGCTATTAGAAAAGGTTACTGCTCTCCCGAACTAGCAAATCGCCAACCTGGTAAAATGGCACATTCCAGATGGGTCACAACTGCAAACAGAATTCTTCGACCTTACATTAGTTCAAGTAACCCATCTGAAAATCTTCAAATTCTTGTGGAGTATATCATGAAAGTGTATGCACCCGTGTGGTTTTCGGTAAAAAAACAAACCCTTATTGATAGATGGCCGGCATCATGTTTTTGAACTCATCTCTTTTTCAAGGTGGCTGCCAGACAACTCGAAATCAATCGCTGAAGAAATGCTTTCTTCGCACATCCTATGTCAGAGATCTTGCTCTTAAACGAATTATTAAAGCAAGGAAAACCCACATGTCAAACCGAAGCCGCCAAACATTAAATCTAACGCTGCGGACTACACGGAAATAATTTTTTAGGAATGAATGTCAAATTACTTCACCATGCCTAGCTGAATTGACTGACATTGAACTTTCATTACTAGTGCAAAGAAAAGAACTGAAAATACCGGAATTTCCTTGTCACACCCAAAGTGTCGAAAGATGTATCAAATCTGTGACCGAAGCAAGACAATGTGTTATTGGAGTAAAGTCGAGAGAAGGACTTATAAGATAATAAAATAGAATCACGAAGCAAAATGGCTTCTTTTAATTTCAAAGGTCAATTTTCAATGTAAATTTTTTTTTACTTTTTTTTATTTATTAATTGTTTGAAGTCCTTTCATGAACTTTTTATTTTTTTTTCAGGGACACTCAAATATATATTACTTAATCTTAACGTTCATTTAAAAAAATCAATGCAATACATCAAAATAACAAAGTTAAATAAAAAAAGAACACAAAAATATTTTACTTTATTTTAAAATCTTGAAGCCGCGGTAGAGCCCAAAAGTCGTGGCCAAACAAAAAAGTACATATTCAGAATCTACTCGTTAATACGCAACTTTTGATACCCCTTTCGATAAAAAATTCGAGAATTTTTTTTTCTTCATACAACGACGGGACACCCTAACGACCATGGTCGAAAAAAAAATATAAAAAATTTCGAAAAACGGTGCTTTTGACTATCTCATAAATGGCTTAACCGATTCTTTCGAAATTTTACACATATATAGGTGCAGGTAGCCCAATACTGCATACCAATATTTTTAATTAATATTTGTTTGTATTTTTAAAAGCATTGGCGCAAGATTTTAAACGATTTAGTAAAATGTTAAAGCCACTTTTAGCAATTTACTAAGCTAAAAAGATGATTGAACTAATTTTAAACGATTTTAACATTTTACTAAAGTTAAAATCACGGAATGGCTAACTTTAAATTTTAGCAATTTGCTAAATCCATTATGGAATCTGATAGTATATCAGCCTTGCACGCGGGGTGCCCAGGTTCGATTCCTGCTGGTGCACAATTTTTGTTTGTTTTTTTTTGTAAATAATGAAGTTAAAACGATGAAAATAGATACAACTAATATCTTTTTAGAGCACATGTTGGGTATCAATTCAAACCCTACAAATGCTCAGCCTTCTGCTTAATTAGCAATTTACTAGTTTAGAAAAGCTTTAAAAATGTTGAAATAGTTATTCAATCAATAAGCACTTAGGAAATTGCTAACTAGTAAAATGTTAAGCCCTTAACAATGGGTTGTTTAAAATTTTGCGCCATTGATAACATTGCCTATATTTTTTTCAAAAACTATAGTTATATGTATTTACTGAATAGGGGTAACCGGGACTAGTTGTCAACAGGGGCATGTAGACTAACTGCCCATAACTTCAAACCTATACTAACCAAGGCTACCTACATAGCCTCACATTGTCTTTCGTCTGAAGTGCATGTAGCTCGAGAGTTATAGTTGAGAGGGCTAGTTGATTCACTAGTGGTCATCTGGCAAAATTAAAAAAAAAACAATACTTTTCTATTATATATTTTAATGGGAGCATTTTATTTAGAAAAGCAAAAGGATGATTTATTTATGGGAGTTTAAATTTTGTTGATAAATATCTTAGTTTTTTGTATATAAAAAAAATAGTAAATTTTGAGTCTACAAGCCCCGGTCTCCCCTACTAATGAATCGGCGTTTTTGATTTTTTTGAAAAAAGTTTTCAAAAACTTTTAAAAATAAAACTTTTTTTCTCAAAAACCGCTCCACAGATTTTAAAATTTTTTTCTCATAAATTCAAATTTATCCAAGATATAAAATGGCGTACTTTTTTTGAGTTCAAATTAGTTTAACTTTTTATTTCAGAATTTTGAATTATTTTTCCTTTGATTAATACGATTTAATATTTTGTTTTTAAGTTTATATTATTAAATATTTATATTTATATATTATATTTTTAATATTCATATAAGAGCAATTTCGTGCGAGAAGATTGGTCCCGACTTTTTTGTTCCTAAAAAAAGTTCATATGTGATTAAAGGTAAATAATCAATTGAAAATATTCCCATTTTACTGAAATTTTTCAAACACATAAAATTAATTCTGAATTTAAATGTGACAGTTTTCTATGGTGCTGATCGATTCACTCATTCATGAGAATAGCAAACTGAGTTCCTTCGACAATAGAGCAAGCAGTATACAAATAATAGATTTTCGAATTATCATTCCCCACCGCGCTTCGAGCGGACTTTTATCAGAATAGGGCTGATTAGTTTGATTTTAATGTTATCTAGTGTTAAAATCATTTTTGCACTTTTATTTGCTTACAAACATCATTTTCAGATTTGTCTCCTATTAAAGTCAAAGGTTTAAACAAATGTGTAATAAGGTGATAAAAACATAATATCATATCTATTACAACGGATAAGGAAGAGCATTCCCATCGCTATCGGATTAAGTTATTGGAAATTATTTCCAAGCTATCGGTGACACTAATTGACGATTTGCTATGCCCTAACGATCCCTGGTCTTGCTGTAACCAACCATCATCAATAAAGCAAACCAATTTTTTAAATGGACAACCCTAAAGATACAACTCTGCCTGTACTACACATTCATATATGTAGTTGGCTTTGTAGCTACACAAACTTCCTCTCTAAAGTTGAGAAAAGTGGAACAAATTGGTGTAATACCCGCAGCATTATAAAGGCGTTTTAAGCCGATTACACTTTGTTAAATGGAATATTCTTACACACATGCTTATGCATTTTCCATTCGTTCGGATTTCCTGTCCAAAGATCGATCGAAACAACGAAAACTTTGGTGAATTTCTACCAGTGAGCTGATGCAGAAATATTTTTAATAATATGGATGTAAGATTTTATTTCAATTGCGTTTTCGATTGGTAACCTAGAAGAACTCTGCGATCCGGAATTCCAATCGAACACGTAAGTATTAGATTCTCGAATCTGAAGTTTATAATGTTAGTATGTATGTAGAAGGCTAGTTGTCAAATGTACATTTGTTATTTATTAGGTACATATTTTATTTTGTAAACATGGTCGACAGAAAGTTGAAATCGAGTTTAACATTTAGTTGATTGATTGGGTGTATGCTTCTAGTTTTGATTGTAACTTCAAATCTATTGACAGCTGTCAAATAAATAAGAGTTGGTGTTTTTTAAGTAGCTCCATAAAAAAGTGAAAAAAGTACAAAATTTAAAGTTGATCAAAACGCAAAAAACAATTCCAGCTAAAAATAAATACATTCTTACTGACTACAAGTGAATCTCTATTCAATACGTCTTTTTTTCATAAACTTTTAAGTGTATCCGCGCATAACTTTACTGACAGTGCATATGAATAAGCGCAAAATAGGCGAAATATCTCCCAAAACAACCATAAAAAAGCGCAGATTTCTAATAAAATGACCGAACCACAAGAATCAAAAATGAGTGAATCAGATTTTGCTAGGATTGCTGAATTACTTTACATAAAATTGAAAGATGTGATATTGAAGCAATGGTCATTGCAAATAAACAAATGATGGAGCAAAATAAATTGCTGTCCAAAAAAGTGAATGCCCTTAAAGAAAAATTAAAATATATTCACGGGCAAGGTACGAAAATCAAAAGATGTGTCTATCTCTAAGTCCAAGAGTTTCAAACTATTAGAACTCTGCGACTCATTTATATCTTGAATGGGGTAAGTGATTCTGATGAAAATGGTAAATATACCTTTGTGGGGCAGCAAGGTTCTTCAGTTGTAGACTTCTGTCTAGCAAGAGGCGAATGGATGTCAATTATTCCTGACTTTGAAGTTTTGAGTATGCCTTTTTCCGACCATATGCCCATCACAGAAATGTTCAACCCTTATGTCATACCAAATGATAAAAATAAGGCAACAGAAAATCGGCAGAACTTAAATCAAAATCTGCATGAACGAGCATAGCTTGAAGTAGGTCATATCGAATACTTAATCAAATCTTCATATCCGGTTTGTAGAAGATCACATTCTCTAAGAGAGAAAAGAATAAAGGAGTGGTATGATATTGAGTGTGAAAAGGCTAGAAAGAAATCATTTTTGTGGCTAAGAGTATTCCAAAAATTTAAGAATCCAGTTCTGAAAAAACACTACATTGAAGCAAACCATTTCTATAAGAAAATGTGTAAAGAAAAAAAATGCGATACTATGAAACCAAGGTCTTAAAATTGACATGCTGTAGAGACGCAAAAGAATTTTGGAAGGAGATAAACAAAATTACCGACAAAAGTCTCCTAATCAGCAATAGTCTTTCGGTACCCATATTGCAAGAACACTTCCAGAAGCTTTTAAATCCTGTCTTGGTTGCACCAGCATTTTTATATGCCAAACCTTTTCTAACTGACGCTATTCTGGATGCGCCTTTTACTGTTAAAAAGTTACGTTTAATAATGAATAAACTTAAAGATGGGAAAGCACCAGGATCTGATAGAATTACGATAGAGTTCCTGAAATATGAAAAACTAACGGAGGCCTTTAATGAAATTCTAGAAACCGGAAACATACCTATAAAAAAGGAGAAAAAAGGAGACATGACGGATCCAAAAAATTACCGAGATGCCGCATACAAAGTTTTTGTCTCAGTTTTGAATAATCGTCTATGGGTTTGGATGAATCGTAATTCGAAGCTTAAAGAATTTCAGTCAGGTTTTCGAAGCGGCTATTCCACTAGTGACAACATCTTTATCCTTAGGTTGCCCAAATTATACCGCGAAACAATATTTTTAATTAATATTTTTAAGTATTTTTAAAACCATTTTTAAGAAAAAATTATATTTTGATAACTGCTCATTAATTGTTTTTCAAAAATAATAGTTAAATGCGTTTTTGAATTTTTTAAAAAATGTTTTCAAAAAGTTTAAAAAAACTCTTTTTCTCAAAAACCGCTCAACAGATTTTTACAATTTTTTTCCCATAAATTTAAATTTATTCAATAAACAAAATGGCGGACTTCTTTTTAGCTCAAATAAGTTTAAGTATTTATTTCAGAAATTTGAATTATTTTTTTCTGTGATTAAGTTCTTTGTTTTTAAGTTTATATTATTAAATATTTAAGCTTCTAATTTTTATATATACAACATTAAGTAAAAAACGACTTTTAAAACATATTTAAATTTTCAATAGAAATCTTTTGCATACGATGTAATCGAATATAAGAACAAGTTCGTGCGATCCAGCCGTGCATTTTATTTTAATCTGTTTAAAATAAACATAACAGTAATTCCTATACATTTTTTTTAAGCAAAATGATAAGTTTTATTTTTCATTTCTTCTCAAAGACTCCAAGCCCCAAAAAAACCTTGAGCCAAATTTTGGAAGTATACTGTCAAGTATAGAATTTCCTTCTTCACTCGGTCCTCTCTTTCCCACTCATTATAATTTAAATATTCAAACATTAAAAACTAATATGCATCGGTATCTCCTATTTTTCATTTATCATTTCAACGCTTTATCATTTTAACGCTTTTCATCAAAACGCTTGGATACCAAGCTTAGAAAAAAATCTATTCTGGCGCTTAGGCTATAGATTGACATGCAAACAGACAGACGGAATTGCGGGAACCACTTTTTTGACGATCTCTGTCATCGTTATGTAAAGTTTGATTTAAATCTAGAGTTCGGTTTTGTTTTCAAATACCAAACATGCCCTATAGTACCTACTCGTATGTATGTATATGGATAGTAAAAAACTGATTTATTTTATTTTGTTTAATAACTACCAAAGACTTTATTTTTTGCTCAAAATGACTTAAAAATAAATTGTAGATAGTACAATTATCTACAAAACAACATATTAACGACTTCTGTACATCAATTCGTTCTTAAGTTATAGCTCTCCAAAATTCAATTTTTCTTCAAAATGGGGCTTTTCTGAGATATCTTTGTTGTGAGAAAAAAATAAATTCTTTGTTAGTTATTAAAGAAAATAAAATAAATATTTTTTTTTAAGATTGCATCATTTCCCTTAGGGTACCACTCTTAAAACTTGTTTTTTTTAATAGATTTTTTTTTTCAAAACATAACAAAAACCTATAGTTTTCGAGTGATTAAAAAAAATGAATTTTGCCCCATTTCCCACCCTTAAAATGTTTTGCTACCACCCAAATTATTATTATTAAAAAAAAATCAGCTTTGTCGGATTTTTTTTTTTAAATAAGGTAATTTTTTATCTAATTTTTCTGGACTTTTTGTTCAGCGGCGTTAAACAAGAACTTATGGATAATTGAAAGCTATTGGACACAAAACCAAAATAAAACAATCTAACTTCATGGTGAAATTCTCATTATAGAATAAGCTTCGTATTGCCAAGATCAGTGCCTGGTAATCAAATCAAATTATAGGGTTCAATGCAAGGCAGTGATCAGTGGAGAAAATTTTTGTTGCATTCTGTCTTATCAGCATTAGAAGATTGTTTTACTTTTATTTCTAGTTTTATTGTTGATGCGTTAAATTTATTGCATTATTTTTTTTTTACTTAAATGACTATAGAAGTTTACAATAAATTGATGAGATATTGTGCGAACCAGAACCGGAAGAATAAGGCGCTAAGAATATAGAAATTTACGAGTACAAAGTGTTTTCTTATCACGCTTTATTGTAGTAAGATAAGTATTTTTTTATGGGCGTTTTATATTAGAAACTGTGCATAAGCAAATAATGTACTTATATATGTATGTCTTTTAGGGGCTTTTAAGACAATGAAATAAATTGCAATTGATTGATCAAATAAATACCTAATAAATAACAATACGTAGGTAACTGCCAAACAAAGTATTACAATAAAAATATATATAATAAACAATTGTAATAAAAATGCTGTAGGTGTGAAACACACATTAATAATAATAAAATATTAGCGGGTCATATAATTGTTATTGTATGTACATTTCAAGATAATAAATTTACAATAAAAGTACAGATTTTTATTGTCTTGTAAGACCGATTTTATGAATCATTAAGTAATATATTGTATTTGAAGAATTTATTTATGAATGTGCCAATTCTATCAAACATGCATAAATAGAAAATATATGTAGGAACATACATAAATATATGTAGGAGCATACGTAATATCATTGGCGCAAAATTTTAGTCGATTTAGTTACATGTTAAATCAATTTTAGTATGATAAAAGGCTAAGAACTGGATTTTGCTAATTTAAAACCAGTTTAGTATCGTACTATTTTCTTAACATTTTACTAAAGTTAAAATCACAAAATGGCTACTTTATTTTTTTAGTATCGTACTAAATCCATAGGCCACTTTGACATTTACAAACGTCAAAAAGTTATGTTCGCGTATTTTTTTGCACTATTTTAGGCGTGTTTAGTTGTACTAAATAGATTTAGTATGGTGCTATAGTTAAAAAGTGTTTATTATTAGGAAAATATTAGTAAAGTGCTTTAGTATTAGCAAACTGTTAAGTAGTATCATGCTAAGCCCTTAACATCAGGCTGTTTAAAATGTTGCGCCATTGACTTTATTCCAATAAATACATTAATGTAAGCGCTATTTAGTTGAAAATTCATGGTTTTAAAAACGATCTAAAAGCCACTTTACACGATATTAAAAGTCATTATGACTTCTCATAAGACCATTCAGACGAGAGCCATAGAAAACGTATGGCTTCTCAAAATGAAATGGCATGTGAGATGACTTTTTGACATTAGTCAAATGAGTTTTGTTGTTTTTTGTGGAATTTAAACTTATAAGGAAAGCAAAACAGTATGTATTGACTTTAATGACAGATCATTTGAAAATGATAGAGAAAATATAATTGACAGGTCACATGACTTCTATTATCGTGTAAAGTGGCTTTAAGAATAATCACTAATCACTTG
This sequence comes from Philhelius pedissequus, assembly GCA_910595825.1. Lineage (NCBI taxonomy): Eukaryota > Metazoa > Arthropoda > Insecta > Diptera > Syrphidae > Philhelius > Philhelius pedissequus. Next base: position 176,531,313 of record OU343161.1, on the reverse strand, counting down.
TATTACGCGGTTGTACTTTTGCTACTATTGCAATTTTAATTCGCAAATAATGTTAAATTTTGACAAAAACAAAAAACACAAAAACTGACTGACTTTCGATCAAACTTGACATTACGATAATAAAGAGCATAAAAACATTGGTTCCCGCGGGGCGTGTTAGTTGATTGCCTTAAATAAATTTTTGAATCGTGTTCTTAGCCCCAAAAATAACGGTACCTACCATACAATTTTGTCTCCATCTTAATTACGATATATCGAAAACGACTCTAACGATTTTATTAAAAAAAAGTGTGTCCACTAGTCTAGGTATATTCTACCTACATATTGGGCTTAATTATTACGGTACCTGCCATACAACCGCTCTTTTGATTTTCGACTTTCTCATCAGAAATGGATAGACGGATTTCGATAAAATTTATATAGTAGGGCCTTTAAATTATGAGAAGAGCTGCATACCAAAATTTTCGAAAATTATTTTCTTGGATTTTAGAAAAAAAACATTTTTTATTTTTGAAAAATCAAAATTTTGAAAACGGGTGAAAGATTTTTTTTTTCTAAATTATGTTCTTAGATTTATATTGTTAAATACTTAAATTTCTAATTACATTTTTTTCAAAAAAAAAATTTAAGAAATTTTGAGTACCGTTTCTACTTAGAATTTTGTGGTAACGATGTAATCGAACATAAGAGCAAGTACTGGTTATCCAATCGTGCATTTTATTTCATTTTTCGTAATTTTATATTGGTTATTTTTGCACTCCAATTTTAAAAATCAAATATTTTATTTTTCGTTCTTATAAATAGTAATTTCAATAGAATAACTTTTCATATTTTTGACTTCTGCCTATTGAATGAAGCGATTAAAAATATTTTTTTTATGGAAATGCTTCCTAAAATATAAATAGTTAGTATTGCAAATTCAAAAAATTGTATATGTAGTAGGTATACGTGTTTTAATAAATCACTTTAAATTGTCTTTTAATTTTTTTCCTAAAAATGTTTTAAAAATGTATTTATATACATATGTATGTATATGTATAAAAAATAGGATTTTTGTTTGATATATTGATATATTTGTCAAAGAATTGTCGAATAACAAAACAACTAAGTCAGGTATTACACAACGCGTGACTGTAACGCGCAAGCCTCGGTTATTTTCCTTTGAACTTCTCATTTTCAGTATTGCGTTTATTTGACAGCTATCTTTCATTTTATCTTCTTTGCCCAGTGCAGATATTAAACAAAAAAAAAGAGTGTGTGTACTTATGTACACGAGAATTCTATAACTGCCCGCAACTGTGGATCATCTCTCAGAGAGATGGCAGAACAGTTTAACATTCACCTGATTTGGGTGCCGGGACATAGTGGTTTTTTGGGAAACTGCAAAGCCGACGAACTCGCCAGAAAAGGAACCCAAATACCTATTCTACCGAAAATGGAAGCCTATCGGTATGCCTATCGCTACAAGCAAGCTATTGTTGCATCAAAACTCCATAAAACAAATAAATTTTTGATGGTCAAACATCATTACGTGCCTGGCCACCAAATAAATCTTGCCAGTAATAGACCCAAGACGCTCAAAAAGTTTACTCTCTTTGAGCAGGAAACATCTTGGACACTGTTTAATTGGTAGACATGCCAAAAGACTTGGTGTTTTCTCCAATGACTTTTGCAGAAGTTGCATGGAGGAGGAGGAAGAAGAGACTATCTCACATCTTCTTTGTTCATGTCCTGCTCTCTCCCAAGGATGAAGATTACACCTGGGGGAATACTTTTTCGACAACACCAGTGATCTTACACACATTGAGATTCACCGAATTCACCGCTTCATTCTCCAACTGGTTTGATTAAAGAGTAAATTTCTCTTCATGCACAATGGAGCTGTCTAAGGTCTAAGTATGTCAGCTGGTTTCTTGGCGACAACTTCAACCTAACCTAACCTATGTACACGCGCTAGAAGTAAAACTTCCCTAATTTGAAACAATTTTTTCTTTCATAATTCTATGCCAGCTAAAACATATTTCAATTTCATGGAAACCGCTCAAAGAACAACGAAGTTGACATTTTTTGATACCAGCCCCGGCCGAAATTAATGCATCGTCCATAACGACTATCTTCCAATTATAAAAATTATAAAAATGTCACCGTTACGTCGCGTCGTTCGAACTTTGATTTGTTCAGTAATTTTACATTACATACATTATACTACTCCGTAACCTATATAAATCTACGAAATACCTACTGAAGCTTTGGCAACAAGACCATCGACTTAAACACGCCCGGATAGGAGTGTGAAAGAAAGAGAAACGTCAAAAACGCGTGTTTTTGACGTTTCTCTTTCTACTCTTTCTTTATTTTTCGGATTTGTTTCATTTAATTATCGCTGTTGATGAATGAACACCAATCAAAATGTCTGACGAATTTAAATGGAGCAAAGACAAAACTTCTAAGCTTATTTTAAATTACCAAATGAACCAAATTCTCTACAATCCTTGTCTTTGTCATCCGGAATACTTATATAAATAACTTTGCCTTCCATTTTTTTTTTTAAATTATTTTTGTTTAATAATATCTGCACTGGGCAAAGAAGATAAAATGAAAGATAGCTGTCAAATAAATGTGCAGAAAATGAGAAAAAAAAGCTTCATGTAATAGAAGTTCAAAAGAAAATAACCAAGGCTTGGGCGCTAAGTAGGGTACACATTATCGAACCTGGGTGACAGTTTTGCTCGCAATCGATAATGTGTACACTTGCATAATGGCATGACACGCATGTAGGACTGCTCACAAAATTTTTTGATATTGTCTGTCAGGAAACGTTCTTGATCGATGATGTGTATGCAAATCATCCATCGAACAACATTCAACAAGTATTTTTGTTGTTAGTTACTTCATTTTTAATCTTTGTCAGTTTGGAATAAGAAAAATAATATTTTGATGTGCTTATTGCGCTAAATCTCGGATTGAAAATGAAAATTTTGTTTAGCGGACGGACAACAACACTGACAAATGTGTACCCGAAACTTTTCACGCATGTTCGATATCCTACAATAATGTCACGCGGGTTCGATAATGTGTACCTTATTTTACAGTCACGCGCTGTGTAATACCTCACATACATACATATCATGAATCAAGCAAAACAAGATTACGACAATTCTTTTTTTGTCTTATTTTATTGACGTCACCAGAGATTGAAATCCATTAATCCACATCGGACAAACAACAACATTTTCCAGATGTTTGATTTCTGGTGACCTCAATAAAATAAGACACAAAAAGAAGTGCCGTAGTCTTACGTCAGATGGCGGTCCAAAGAAATTGTTTTACCAGCAACGTATGTAGTAAGCTTTTAAGATTTTAAATTGGTCAAAAGCACAAGCAAAAACCATTTTTGTTTATTTAATCCATCAACCCAAGCCACGTTGTCAAATAAAAATTCATACTCTCTCTTTTTATCTCCGTAGATTAAAAGACCGTAATCGAGATTTCGCCCGGTTGACTGCGATTACATCATACAATTTCAGTTTGGGTATCTGCCCAGTGAGTAAAAATGCAATGTTTGTAGATTGGATTGTTGTTAGGATGGAGGACTAACTACTGTTACTGTATTTCTTTATTCATTCTGGTATGTCCAGAATATTCGGAATACCAGTTTTGCGTTTCCTTATTCCATAGAATATTTCGGATAAACTATTTTGTAAATCCGGAACGTTTGAAATGCATTATTTTTATTCCATGTTAAACACGTAATGAAAAGAATATTTTCGGAATAACCCTCTCATATGAAAGCAAAAAATGACAGCAGACAAAGACGAAAACCAAGTAAGTAAACAAAATGGATGAGCAAACATTTTTCATATTTTTAATTTCAAATAAATATATAAATAATAATAAAATGCGAGTTTTCATTAATTAATAAATCAATAATATTTTATTTTTACTAATTCTTATAGAGATACGAGTACCTGTTTTTTTGTCATCACAACACTTACAAACGGCTAATGTCATCTTTTTCTTTTCCATTCCGGATAGTATTTTTGTTTCTTTATTCATTCCATTCTAGATATTCTGGATACACATTTCGTCTTTTCTATCTATTTTATTCCATATGCGGAATAAATACAGAAACACATCCTGTATGTCTATATTGGTTCACATTCGTCAAACATACTGTCAAACACAAATAAGTCATACCAAAATTGGAAACTTTTGTACGTTTCACCCCCAAAAACCCATTTTTTTACATTGTTGTACATTTGGCACTCTATCCATAAATAGATGTGAATTCCAAAACAAAACAAAAACAAATTACTAAGGCTGTGTTATCAATGTGTCCATTGGAAGATGAACGGAAAAGTAACTTGTGTAGGCAAATGTAAATGACAGCAGGGTTTTCAGATCTATTTATTTATTTATTTATCAAACTGTCAAATATCACTTTTAATGGTTCAGTAATTTGGATAAAATATTTTAACCACGTTTGTAAGTGGGCCTGCCACAAAAATTTAGTAGTTGTATAATTGTTACACAAGTAAAAATGGACCGAAAATTTTATCGGAGATTTGGCAAAAGAAATGATTCACAATGCTCAAGAAAATAAGACAAGATTCAATGTAACTATTTCACAATTCAAGGATATTAATCTTTTCACGGCGAGATTTAAGAAAATAATATTGGTGCTAACAGATTTTCAATTACTTTATCTATTAATTAAACATAACGTGACGACATGAATTGTGTATCCTCCTCATAGTTTGACACTAATTAAAATAAGAAGTCCTTTATACTACGTTTCTACCGGAATTTAATCTCTTGTAGATTTACTAATCTCAAAAAGTGTTTCCACCGCTCCAATTATAGATTAATTTTGACAGCACTATTCAAAATGCATATATCGTTTCAAATTCACTTTCCCGATGAATGTGTTCATTTCGATATGGAAATAGGGTAGTTCGATTGAAGATTTAACTGAGATTTATTTTAAATCTTCATCTGAGAAGATTGAAATTTGTATGGCAAATCCTCAAGATTTGTAGGGGATTTAGCTAAATCTACTTAAATCTCGGTTTAGTGGTCGGTGGAAACGTAGTATTACCTACGTATCGTTTTCGTATCACATCCATTGTGGTTGAAGAATAAACAATTCTTACAAATGCATGGTTTCGGATTTGACAGTGGACTTAATATTCTTTGTATTACTGGTCTACGGTTGTCTACAGGACAGTTTAATTTATTTGTTTTTTTTTTTGTTTTGTATTTTTGGTAGATTTATTTCGTTTTTTTTTTTCAATTTAATATTATTTAATAATAAAAAAGTTTAATTTAAAAAGTTCCAAGTGATATTTGAAACATTGATTGTTGTTTTATTAAAAAAAGAATATAAAGAAATAGATTGTTTGTGTGTTTTAAAATATAATGACGTTTGCCGTTGCCGTTGCATGTAAAATGTTTACCCCCGGTAAAGAAGTTTCACTTCAAAAATTATTTTTAAAAGAAATATGGAAGGCAAAGTTATTTATATAGGTATTCCTGATGACAAAGACAAGGACTGTAAAGAATGGGGTTTATTTGGCAGTTTAAAATAAGCTTAGAAGTTATTTCTTTGCTTCATTTAAATTCGTCAGCCATTTGGATTGGTGTTTATTCATCTACAACGAAAATTAATTGAAGCATATCTGAAAAAGAAAGAAAAAGTAGAAAGCGAAACGTCAAAAGCACACAAGAAAAATCCTACCCGCGCGTGTACAGATATATTTGTTTCTGTTTCGTCTTTTCGTTCTTTCTTTCTCTTTCGCAATTCGTTCACGCAGGGGTAAACATGCGCTGTTTAATACCGACTAAGCAATCTAAGCTATGTCTACTAATAGCGTCAATTCTTAGCAACATTAAAGTTGTTAGCTACAAGACCAACTTCGTACGATCCAGTCGTGAATTTTATTTATAGCCCAGCAGTTGCGACTCCTTCCCCAATTTCTTGAGAGTAGTATCAACAATCGATTTTGATTAAATTTTTGTGCAGACCTTTATAAAATTATTGGCGCAAAATTATAAACAACCTATTATTAAGGCCTTAACACGATACTAGTTCGAAATTTTCTATATATACATATTAGTCTACTAACTTTTCATAAATTTTAAACCTTTTGTTAACTAGTAAAATGCTAATTAAGCAGATAACAAAGCATTTGTAGGGTTTGAATTTTGATGAACACAATTATTGTGTTTATGCGTTGTAAATTGATTATATGTTGATAGAATTCCAACATGTGCTCTAAATAAGCATTCGATGTTTATATTTTCATCAATTTAACTTAATTTTTTACAAAAATAAAAAAAATTGACACCAGTAGGACTCGAACCTTGGCCTCCCGCGTGCAAAGCCGATATACATACTATCAGAATGACATGTGGATTTAGTACGATACTAAAAACTTAAAGTAGCCATTCGGTGATTTTAACTTTAGTAAAATGTTAATAAGATTAAAATTAGCAAAATACTCTAGTTTCATACTAAAAATGGTTTAACATGATACTAAATCGTTTAAAATTTTGCGCCAATATATTTAATATTGTAGAAACATCAATATTTAAAAAAAAAACTTTATCGATGAAAAACTAATATTTTTAACACTAATTAGCCCTAAAGTCTAAGATTTATAAAAAAAAGAAACGGTTTACTTATTCTGGATATGTGTCTCTTTCTTCTTCGAGATTATTTTGCAACATTTTTGATGGGGTTATTAGGATCGCGCATTTGATTATGGCAAAACCGGTGGTGGTTATTTTTTGTCAGTTGGTATTCTTGAGATGAAGGCTTCCTCGGATATGTCGGTAATTTATTCAAATACCTATACTTTATGTACATTGTCCAATAGAGAGATTCGTATGTGAATACTGGACCCACAACAGAAACGTAGAGCAGCCCTTCCAGCTTAGACATTTTTCGATCACAGAAGATAGCTCTTTTATTCAAACAAAAGTCTGGAAAGGATTATGTGTTTTATATCAAATACAGGGTTCGCCAAATAACTTTTTTGTTTTGAAAATGGGCGCAAAATAGCCAGTGTAGCTTCGGCTGTGTCGCAGGTAGCGCCGTTCTGTTGAAACCAAATATTGCCAATATCCTCCACTTCAATTTTTGTAAACAAAAATTCGTTCACCATGGCCCGATAACGATCGCCATTGACTGTAACGGCCACTCCTTGCTCATTTTCGAATTATGCCTCTGGACCAAAATCCGCACCAAACAGTGACTCGTTTTGGGTGTATCGGCTTTTCGATGTATGCGTGCGGGTTTTCTGTGCCCCAAATGCGACAATTTTGCTTGTTACATACCCGCCAAGATCAAAATGAGCTTCATCTGAAAAGATGATTTTTTTTGGCAAAATTTGGCATCTTCTCTAAGTCGATCGCAGGCCCACTTAGCGAACGTAGTTCAAGCGTATACACAACCATATTCGTTCAGCGGAAGGATAAAACTAATTATTTGTCAAATCAGACATGAGCTAAGTGTTACCATTCACGAAATAAGCACTAGTTGAAAAAAAAGTTAGATGGCGGACCCATTCATAGGTAACAGATGCCTACTTTATTAAATGTACATGGTATTGGTTTCTCTTTAATACGTTTCAGAATGGCAGTGCTTTTAAATTTCGCATTGTTTTTAATGTTTAGAAATCTAAAAAAAAATAAATCCATTTTTCCCAAAACACATAATATCAAAGGACATTTCGTATCCGGTTATTTGAAAGTTGCAACCTTCCTATACCAATGCATGCATGAAGAGATAACAAGCTCCTCCAAAGTATGCATATAAATTAATAATCTAACACTTTATGAGTTATGCTAATCACCTCTTAAATATGACTTAGGTGCTAAAGAAAACCCACGCTAAAATTCACATCACCAACAAGTATTACATTTTCCATCAATTACAAACACCTACAGAATTTCTCATTGCCAGCGAATACGCATATAATCAAACAGATATTGAAAAGGCCATTGGCATTTCCATCACAATAAATTGCAAATAGATTTCCCTTTAACGGTGAATTCCAAACCATTGCGTACGTTTCACACTTTTTGGCTAAGGTATCAGGTACTTTTTTCACCACATATGAAACAAACATCTGATTAGAGAACTTGTTTTTTTCGGATCATATCGATCCAAACTAAATTGTTCAACACACACGCACTTAATTGATCAACTGTATTTTTTAATCGGTACAGCCTTAAGCCGGAGACAATTTCACATTAGACAAGATTGCAAACACTCTCATAATGGACTTACGACTGTTTCCTGGTTGTTTAAAAGATGAAAAGCAATTCCTTAGCTAAATGGCAGACCAAAAACAAACATGGTATTATATTCTTTGAAGAAGAAGTGATCACCGGAAAGAAGACGAGACGTAATGACTACGCCCTGTGGTACCTCATTACCCACTTTGAAAGGTACGCAAATATTTTGGCACATTGTCAGTGATTCCAGCAATTGCGTGACTGCGGGAAATTGGATGGATAACCATATCCAACTTCAAAATAATGTTAGGGTTGTCTCGCTGGTTTCAGGTTTTTTTTTTACCTTTAATTGCATGTTCGTTTGGTTGATGTTAAATCTGAAGGGAGGCGAACTTGCGTGTGGTACTCTTCTTTTTCTTATGTTTGCAGTACTTAGCTTCGGGAATTGCCGCAAATTACCGACATTGTTAATTTCGTGAGGCGTGTTGAGCAGACATTAAGCAATTGATAAAAGTGAAAGCGTATAGTAAGCAAAGTGGACGACTTCGCCATGGGCATTATTTAATCACAAAATTTGTTGATTTGTGAAAGAATTCGGTAGCTTTTTGAAAACTTCAAATGTATTAATTTAATACAAAAAAAAACCTCCGATACCTGGACCACCCAGTGTTAGGTTTTAGCGTCCTTGGTATTGATAATAATTAATCCTCTTTAAGGCGTAACCGTAAAATTATATCGTTTACAAAAACATAGCAATGATGCAACATATTTGAATTAGTTAAACAAATGGCAAATGGGTCGAACTTCTTATCTTCATCTGAGACGAATATGATACACGAACATATCGAGCTCCTGTTTCAAAATATAAAGGATCAAATTACCTCACACTTATGTTTTGTATCCTTCTGTTCCAGCGACCCAGATTTCCAATGATATACATAATTGAATCCATCAACGTGTTCAATGCCGACGCCGCCATCGCCATCGCCATCGCCGACACCAAAAATGTATGCAATGTATTAACAACGAGTTTTTTCTTGCACCCTTTCCACCTTAAGTGGATGATGATTCATGATATATCGTAGCGCAGCGCTGCATCACATAACTCATACATAATATAGAACGAGTGTATGTACGAGTATATCGATGATAGACTAGAATAGCTGACAGCGGATGTTAGGTGTCAGGCAGTCGAATCTTTTGATTGATCCCGATATGGTTAGTGCGAGCCCTTGTTTTTTTTGTTGTTGTCTCTAACGATGTTCATAAAGGTAGAGTGCTCCTAAAGGGACTTTTGAGCTGTGATATGTGCTCCTCTTTAAACTGGTATAGGTGCATTTAAGGGTTTCGTATTTCGTTGAATGAACTTCGACAGCGGGGATAATAAATTGATGGCAAATCGACGTCCGTGCATCTTGTCGGTTGATACTGTGTGGTGAGATGATGAAGCGAGCGTGCCCGCGCATTCATAATTGTTGGGGTAAAGGATATAAGCCGCTTTGCTTTGTGATGAATGCACGCCATTGTACTAAATTATCTGTGAGTGGTTTTGGCCAAGAGGTTTTGGTCCCAGATTAAGTTGTTTTCCTCAATTTTAATTACTGCGGCGAAAGTGGTACAAGTAATTTACGATGGGTACGTTGCGTGTCAAGACAAAAATTGATTGGATTTTTTTTTATTGAAAGTTGATTGAGAAGTTAGACTGGGTGATATCATAATTCACTAGGTTAATTGGTTAATTTGAATTAAGTAATTGGGGAATTATTGTGTTTTTTTTTATTTAAAACATATGTATCAATTGTTGCACGTTCAATTTAATTTTTTTTAAAGCGTGCAAGGACTGATAATCTTAATGAAACTTAATTACATATATTTATATGTGTGTATGTACATAGGTAGCAGATAAGACCGATTTGTGTGATCGAGTACTTGACGTATTGATGATATTATTATCACAGGAGAATTCGAATGTGGTATAGGTAAAGTGTAGATATGCAAGGTACGAATTTGCCAAACTTTTTCTCAAAATATTCCTTCACCACATGGTTGCTAATGTTTACAAAAAAAAAAGAAACGAAAATTGCTGCTATCTACGGTTTTCACCGGCTATCAACGTCTTGCGACGGCTATCTACGGTTTTCAATTGTATTAAACAAGGTTCCTTACCACTGGTGGGGGGAAACCTATTATTTTATTTATTTATGTTTACCTTTTTTATTGGCTGATCTCGGATACTGGCGGCTTTGCACTGTATTTGGCAATTGTCCAATGTGAACTGCCACTGGCACAGTTCCTCGATCCTTTTTATGGCTTGTATGGGCTCTACTTATCCTACTTTCCTGTCGGACTAAGTGTGAGCTGTATGGTGGTAAAGTTTAATAAACCATACAATGTGCTGTCGGCGCCACGTCACTAATTATGGTTTGTTTTACTATTTTACTAATTGTATAATTTTGATGGTTTAGCGGGTGATGCGGCAAAGAAATTCACCTTTAAATTCTCCTATTAACATTCCAAGGTTAATGTCTTATTTCCATCGTGGTGATACGAAGGTGGCCGGGGGTGTTCTATTTATTTATAACGTACTTAGAATTCACCACCGAGGTCCCTGGTTCTTCGTCACGATGCTATCATCATGTATATTCGTTATTCACCACGTTGTGTGTTTTGTGTGGTGGCTATAGAGAGAAAAAGGGTTACAATAGTGTTTTGTAATATATTGCCGCACATTATGGCGTATTTTGCTCTCTTTCTATCAAAATGACAGATAGTATACTTACCACTGTTGCATGAATGAAAGAAAACAAGATTACGCCACTTATAATTTTTCGAATTTTTGTAATTTTTGACAACTCGTGTGATGTCACGCGAGATTTTGAACGAAAACAAGATAAAATCGAAACAAAGTTTGAAATTGTAAAGTTTGGATTTGATTATTGAAATTGAATATTTTGTTTTATGTGAAATTGATTAAAAATGTGTTGTGCTGTTTGTAGCTGTAATAATAATAACAATAAAAACAGTACATTAAACAGATATGATGTTTCATACTATACTTTCCCAAAAGATCCATTACTTTGTAAAATTTGGATTCGTTTTTGTAAAAGAAATTATGCTTTTAATGATAAAACAGCTAGAATCTGTAGTGACCACTTTACTGCAGCTGACATAGTAAGAAACGAACTTCCAATTTGAAATGGGTAAGTGCATTTTAGTTGCTTTATAATAAGTAAATTAGAAATATATTCTGCCTTCATAGGTTGCACGGATGAAAAACGCCCTTGCCTTAAACCTGGTTCCATACCAACAGTGTACAAAGCAACGGGAAACGCTGATTTATCTGGCCGGTCAACTAGGGTTTTGGCCAGTGATAACAAAAAAATAGTAGAATCCCTGTTAGATGCAAGATTAAATCAGTACGTATTAGAAAACACATTTGGTATGTTACGTGGGAAGGGAGGTCTCCATGATATGATCATCCTGATCAAATCTAAGCTTTGACGATACCCCAGATTTGGAAGCACCATTGACCGGTTTGCAGACATTGCTTTTGCTTATACAAACAAATAATCTTAAATGCCTTTTTAGGTACTAGGTATACGCATTGCTTGGGACCCAGAAGAGCATAATACTGATGGCAACAAGCAACAAAGATGATGAAGATTTGGTTACTCTAGAGAGTGATGGCCTAGAAAATATGCCCGGATACATATGCCATAAATTAAGAAACAAAATTGCAGCCGAAGAAAATGTATTCATAGGTAGACCACCTAAGTGAAGGGGGCCTGTCGAAGCTTCACCAAAGATGTTGAATTACTTGACGAACTTGGACAACATCTTCAAATATTTCTCAACGGAAAAGACTTAATAATTTGTCCAGGCTACCAAACAAATCTTCTTGAATTGTCCGAAGACATTGACTGGCGATGTAAATATAAAAAACTTTTTCCGCGCGAGAATGTATTTTACAATAAGAACCCTTAAGAGAACAATTGTAGACTTATCCAAATGCAAGCAAAATACAACAAAATTAAAACAATTTCCATTTATTTAATGCAGAATAATCTTCACAAATTGTTCTTTTTCTTAATTTAGGTTAAATCTTCGATATCCATTTACCACTCGTTTGTCATCGTTCGCATAGTTGTTAAGGATCTTCATACACTCTTGCGTTGCGATAGCTCATAATGCTTCCGCACATTCGTGGCAAACTATTTCGCTTCCGCTGGCGTCCTCTAGATTTGCTTTTAGTTATTTAACACTGCAAGTCTCCTGAAGCTAACCTAACACAATATCTACTTCGTGTCGAAAGAGAGCACTTTAACCTTTTAAGCCATCGGTCAAAGCTAAAACGCTTTCTTCAGTTCGCAAGTTTCACAAAATAAACATCGCACGATTTTTTTTTCTGTTAAACAAAGATTCATTTGTATTAAGATAAGTTTCCTTCAAATCAGCAACATCAAGTTGATTTGCTGGCGGTGAAGGATCTACAGAATGATAAGGGCAGTGTTGTCATTCTTGAGCCTATTAACACGATCTAGGCCAATTTTACATGCAACTTCTACGCATTTTTCGTTTTCGTATTTTTCAAGAATGGGTAAAACTTCAGCCACACCAATTGTCCCAAGAGCTTCAGCTGGAAATTAATCATGTTATAATGTTTTAATGAAAGTTGCAATGATTATTTTACCTGCTTCATGGCGCATCATAAATTCTTGTTTAATATCTTCGAGGACTATAGCTGAACTATCTTGCATTTGTGCCAAGCAATAAGCAAGTTCATGCTTAAGCAACGCCGAATAATCTTCAAAACATCTGCTTATTTCTTCGACTGCTTACTTTCCACAGAGGTTTCTTAATGCAAATAATGAACGGAATCTTTCTTTAACTTGTCGCTCTTTGTTATTCAGAGCTTGTCCATAGAATATATTTGTTTTGAAGATATTTTGGTCATTTTGAAAATGGATGTACAATGGACAAGGAAAAAGATTATAAAAAATTGTTAATGAAACCATAGTCGAAAACCCAAATCATAAATGAAAGAAAACAAGATGACGTCACTAATGTACTAAAATCAGTACAGTGTGGTTTTCTCAATACGTAACGTAAGTAAATCTTCACCACTTTCAGTACAATTTTGAATTGTATGTACAAATTTTATTTACAAAACCTCAACTTTATGTCACTCAATCTTAAGGACTTAAATGTTAAGTTATATTTCACTTTTCTATCGTATGTCTTAAAAATATTCAATAATGTTACTCGTAACTTGGAAATGCAATCCGAAGATGTAAGAGTACATAGTTTGCTTCCAAAATGAAATTTATGTTGAAGCAATTATGAAGAAATTTTATGGTAAGGGAATGTTTTGATTGAAAGAAAAAGAAAACACTCAATTAAACTTTTAGAAAATCACCTACCAGTTATGGAGATATATTGCGGCGCTGAATGTGAAATCTTATACACCTCGAAAAAGTTTAGTGAAAAACATATACAGAGCTTCAAAAATCATGCTAAAATAATTAACATAACATTTCTGGAACTTTATTAAAAGAAGTTTGGATTTCGATGACGTTTTCTTAAACGCACTTCAAAATTTCTCACAAGGCGCAGTGTTGGATGGTGAAGTTAACTCTATTTGTTTTAACCCCAGTTTCACAGTGGGAGTTTTAACTTAAGATTAACTGACCCTTAAACTGAGTTTGAGTTTTTTGGTTTAATTCGTCTGGTTTCACAGTGAAATTTGATCTTCAGATCAGTTGAACTTCGTTTAACTATATTTTATGAAAAATAGTTGGCGGCATTTTTTTTGTCTCGTCCTCCATTTCTCTCTCTGACACCAAAAACACGCGAAACAATGGGAATAATAAATAAAAGAATATTCAAAATAAATATAACAACTCGATAACATTTGAATACACAGATTTGATTTGTTCATAATATATATATTAAAAAACAACAATACAAACGCTGAACTGAAGTTTAGGCAGAATAATCTCGGTTAATTTAAACTATTTACAAATTGAACTCAGTTCAAGGTTTAATACTACGTTTCCACCGACCACTAAACCGAGATTTAAGCAGATTTAGCTAAATCTCCTAGAAAGCTTGAGGATTTACCATACAAACTTTAATCTTCTCAGATGAAAATTTAAAATAAATCTCATTTAAATCTTCAATCGAACTACCCTATTTCCATATCGAAATGAATACATTCATCGGGAAAGTGAATTTTTCTCTTCTGTTGGCACTGATGAAGATGTCTGTCTCACTTCTACATCATAAGAGAAAATGAAACGATATATTCAATTTAATCTGCTTTTGGAACGGTGGAAACACTTTTTGAGATTGGTAAATCTACAAGAGATTAAAGTTCGGTGGAAACGTAGTATAAACGACGCACGCTGTGAAACCGAATAAATTGTTGAAGCTTAAACCAAAAGTGGAGTTTAAACTCGCACTGTGAAACTGGGGGTTAAAGTTTTTTCCTAATTAACAAAATAACATTGAAGCTATAAACAACGAGAGTTCTAGACAAACAATAAAAAAAAGAACTTTTAGAATTAAACTCACTTAACATTAACAATAACTAACTATTATTTACTTAGGCACCAGATATATCTAACAATCATTGAAACTGACCATTGAAAATTTCCATTTTTATGTCCATCACTGATACCTACTATAAAATATAGAACTCGTGGAGACACCGTGCTATATTTATAAATTTTGAGTCGTAAAGATAATGGCGCAAAATTTTAAACGATTTAGTAAAATATTAAAGCCACTTTTAGCAATTTACTAAGCTAAAAAGGTGATTGAGCTAATTTTAAACGATTTTAACATTTTACTAAAGTTAAAATCACGAAATGCCTACTTTAACTTTAAGCAATTTGTTAAATTAATTATTGAGTCTGATAGTATATCAGCTTTGAACGCGGGGTGCCCGGGTTCGATTCCTGCTGGTGCACATTTTTTTTTTTTTTTTTATGTAAATAATGAATTTAAGACGATGAAAATAGAAATAACTAATATCTTTTTAGAGCACATGTTGGGTTTTTATCAACATATAATTTATTTACAACGCATAACAACAATAATTGTGTTCATCAAAATTCAAACCCTACAAATGCTCAGCTTTCTGCTTAATTAGCAATTTAATAGTTTACAAAAGGTTTAAACATTTTTAAATAGTTATTTAATCAATAAGCACTTAGGAAATTGCTAACTAGTAAAATGTTAAGCCCTTAACAATGGGTTGTTAAAAATTTTGCGCCAATGATGCTTGGAAAGTTTTCGTCGAATCAATACATACTTTCATTTCACCCTATTCATTTTTAAGTTACCCATAAAGTTATCTACTTTTGTTGTGGGTTTTGTTATATTTTGGCAGCATGAACCCGTTTCGCGTCGTTCTTTTGCACATTGTGTTGTTGATTCCAAAGGGAATGGTTAAAAACCGAGACTTTAAGAAAACGCGATATCAAACACAACCCATTTAATTTACTGTAGTGATTATTATAGGATTGAATTAAATTATTATGATGCAAATTTGAGTATTTAAAAAAAATGTAAAATTAAATATACAAAATTACAGGAGCTTAGAAAAAAAACACGCGTATAAATATACATACCTACTCATGATTACGTAACTTAAAACTTAAAAAAATAATTGTTAACTTACCATTATTTCGAATTATGTATTTCCAATTTAAGTGTTTTTTTTTCTTTTCAGAAAATTGCTCCTCCCGCCCGAAGTTAAAAATGATTGTAAATAACCGTTCTATATACAAATCCGTTATTAAACTTTGTCCCCTGAGTTATCGTTCTCTGCCCAAAATCTTTTAAAATATGCAGACTAATACGTACATACATATATGTATATTAGTGCACAGAATTTTGTTTATCAAAATCAATAGAGCCATTTTCGGGACATTTTTAGTACAAATATTTGTATGGCAGATACCGATTAATTTTGGGGCTAAAAATAAGATTTCGAAATCTAAATGAGGCAATCACCTAAAACGTCATCTGTTACGAAATCACTCGCACAAATTGCAGGAGAAACAGATCAAAAAGATGTTACACATCAAAAATAAAATCAAATTATTTTTTTCGGCTTTATTTGCCACCCTCTATCCCCATTCCCCAACTATTTGGTTTCTTTTTTTAAAATAATAAGATAAGAATATCATGAAGAACAAAAATGTATCCATAAATAAACTTAATTTGTTTAATTACATTTGTTGTAAATTATTATATTATTGGTATTTTAAGACACCAAAAACTCATCTCCATTAAAATTTTGATTTTATTCGCAATTAACATTTGATTTTACTGGGCTAATGATACATCTAATCGTAACCAAGCTAACTAACGTTTAATGCGTCAGTTTTAGCTTTCATTCCAATGATAGCTATAACCGACTTGCCAAAAAAATTCACTGATTTGTTTTCAATGGTGAAACACAATGAAAGCTGTAACTGGCGCCTTATCCATCAATCAACAGAAACCTCACTCAACATGTTTTGTTCTTAAAATAATATTGTTATACAGTGTTAAGACATCGTTATTCAACTGGTTTTCGTAGTGTAGTGGTTATCACGTGTGCTTCACACGCACAAGGTCCCCGGTTCGAACCCGGGCGGAAACAACGAGATTCAATTTTTTTAATTTTTACTCATGATATACGATTAGCACTATCTTTATGAGGCATCCCGAGTTAGTGTCAATATAATATTATGACAAATTCGTAATAGTTATGTTTATAAAAGTATTTTTGAAGTTACGAGGTCATTTTTCTTCGCGATAAAGTGACCAATTTTTCAGTTGCAAAAAAGAGGACAACCTTAAGCTGAAAAAAGTTTAGGAAGAAACGATATTAATTCAAAATATTTGAACTTCAGATTACATACATCAGTTCAGTTTTAAAACAAAAATAAAAATGCTTATAACATAAAAAAATAATAAATATTTAAATACAATGGTTGGAAAAAGTATTTTGACAAAACTATTTTCCTTGTTATATTGATTGTTTTAAAGTGCTGAGAGATATAACGGAACTCGTGTGATGCTCGAAACAAAATATCTACGTTATTGTAACTGTAAATTACAAAATATTTTATTTTTCCTTACGCATTCGTTCTTAAACATGTTCAGTGTATGGAGTGAGTTGAAATTAATTGGAAAAAAGTATTTTGACATCATATTCTTTTTAGTTCATTTCGTTTCGTGCGTGGGATCAAAGTTAATATTTGTTAAAATTAAGCACATTTAAATACAGAAATTTTGTTACATTAATTTTTTTTAAATTTAATTGATTATAATGGGGAAAACGGCGGAAATACGCGAAGTTTTAAGAAATGAAATGGTGATCAAGTATGATGCTGGTATTTCGGTTGAATACTTAAGCAAACTATACAAAGTGCCTCGGCAAATCGTGTATTACCAAATAAATAAACAAACAAATCACAAATCAACGCGAAACTTACCACGTTCAGGACGCCCACGCGAGACAACCAAAAGAGAAGACCGTTTAATCGTCGGAAAATTTAAAGAAAACGTACTAAAAACGCCAAAATCTGCACCAATAGAAATGAAAAATCAGTATGATATTGAAATTTGTGAAAAAAACTATAAGAAATCGTCGACAATGGTTGGACATTGTATTTATAAAAATGTTCATCAAAATCAATTGAGCTGCTTATAAGAAAGTAGAAAATCAAAAACTCCAATCTGTAGATTATATTAAGTAGTACACACACTAAATTTATTAAAATCATTAGAACCGTTTTTGGGATATGAAATTAAAATGGTTAAAAAAATGTAGGTAACGTTGGTTTTAGGTCTAAAAAAGCTATTCAAAAATCTGTTTAAGAAAATCACCTAAAACGGCTATCTGCCAAGTTTGACAGACAGACAGAATTGCGGGAACCACTTGTTTGATTAAAATCTCGAGTTCGATTTTTTCCCAAATGCAAAACTTTTCCTGTAAAACGAATCTCGAAAGTAAGAAAAATCGAATTTTGATATATGTTTTTCTTCTATTTGTTCTTTCTTTTTGTCTCTTTCTCTCTGTTTTATGTTAATAGGTTTAATCGTTAAACCCTGAAGCCACACTAGGGTCGCCTTAAATGGTTTTTTGAAAAAAAAACAAGCGTTTTATGGTGAACAAATTCTGTGTTATTTGAAATCTAGGGTCGACTTGAAGTAGATCTAGGATTTTAGCTGAAGCGAGTTGACAGTTGAGTTAAAAGAATAAACTGTCAAAGTCACATGATGTCTGAAGCGATACTTGGGAAATATCGACGTAAAATCGAGTACCCATCATCGATTTTAATAATTATCGAATCGATGATTTTAACGATTTTTTTAATTCCCCTCGATATTAAATCATCGATTTTTTGTTTTAGCATCGATGTTTATTTAACATCGATGAACTTCGTTCATTCAAAACGTTAGCATCCAAAACGTATGCATGTAATTTGTTATTTTTAAAAGGCATAATTAAACGAATACTCACATTTATTTTCATACGCAGAAAAAAAGAAACATTTGATGTTGTGGATTGTGCATAGGGACAAAGCAATGGCAAATAATTATATTAAAATAAACATATTTTAAGTTTTAATTATTAAGGCACATAACTTGCTTTTCAACAATATAAACATTAATGGCCCTCGGATGTTCTTTTTTAAATTGAGAACCCAGATTTTTTTGACAACTCTACTTCTTAGATTTAATTACGGAGTAGTATATATGTAATGTAATGGAAAAATTCAACTATAAAACTGAGTTAGAGTAATTCAGAAGAAAAGGAAATTTAAAATATGGAATTAATGATTGAAGGTAGAAACTAACTCGGTTAAAAAATAAAATGCACAACTGGATCGCACAAACTTGCTCTTATGCTCGATTACATCGTAGGCAAAAGATTTCTATTAAAAATCTAAATATGTTTTTAAAGTCGTTTTTGACTTAATTTTTTATATATACAAAATTGGTATGAGAATTTTAAATATTTTATAATATAAACTTAATAAATTAAAGATTTTATTTAATTAACGAAAACACAAATTATAGCTAATTAATTAAAATCTTTAATTTATTAAAATAAAAAACACGTTCAAAATTTCCACTATCAAATTAATTCAATATAAACTTAAAAACAAATGATTAAATCGGCTTAATCAAAGAAAAAATAATTCAAAATTCTGGACTTAATACTTAAACTAATTTGAGCTCAAAAAAAATACGCCATTTTAGTTCTTGGATAAATTTGAATTTATGAGAATAAATTATTTAAATCTGTGGAGCGGTTTTTGATAAAAAAAAGTTTTTTTTTTTTTAACTTTTTGAAAGCATTTTTTAAAAAAGAATTCAAAAACGTCAATTCATAGGTATGCAGTAAATACATAGGTAGGTAAGCATATATACATATAACTATATTTTTTGAAAAAAATTTAATTACCAGTTTCAAAATATAAATTTTAAATTTTTTTAAAGCTTTTAAAAATACAAAAAAATATTAATTAAAAATATTGGCACGCAGTATAAATTTGGCAACCTAAACCTACATATGTGTGAAATTTCGAAAGAATCGGTTAAGCTGTTTATGAGATAGTCGAAAGCCAAAAAAACGGTTCTATGGAAAGTTAATTAAAAAAAATTTTTTTCAACCATTTTTAATCAAATTCGTTAGAGTCGTTTCCGATAAAAATAGGATTTAGCGTAACGGTTATATGGCAGGTACCGTTATTTATTAATCTAAAAAAAATGTCTCGTCTGTACAATACCTACAAAACTCTATAAACCAAGTTTGAAGCATTTCGGCCCACCCGTTGGGGCTGTAGGTGTATATACATACATTACATTGGTCGTAATGTCATGTTTGATTGTTATCTCAAAACTTTTTTCGACGAATGCATAACTTGCCTTATAGCACCTATAATCGCAAGTAAAAATTGTTATACAGTGGAGGAGCTTTTTTAATACAATAGTTTCTGTTTACATTACCAGAACATACTGAAAATCCTGAGACAAGTGAAACCTTTGCTCCACTTAATTAGGAGTAATATCATCATTCTTTCATCATCTAGTTGTCGTGACTAAATTTAGTACTTCGCATACTGTTTGAATGTTTTTTTGGTTTTCAACACTACATTGCTAATAAATTGCAATTTGAAATCTCCAAATAATTTTCACTTTCTATAATTTAGCTCGACATTCATTATACAATCACATATTCAAAAAATGTCAGACGAATTGCAAGCCTTATTCTTAAGTTCATGGCCTTAACTATCCATGTCCCATCATCAAGTGATTTTGCATGATTTTTATTTCGATTTGGTTCGGTAAAATTCCAATAACTTTTGTATGCCGCTCGCTCTATTGTCCTGCCGGTGTCACATAAATTATTTGAAAAATGTTCATTACCGTCTATTAACGTCAGATTAGGGCATTCAAATGCACGCCACACCGACCAAGCATGTCTTACGTGACAACAATCCGTGTTTTGATCTTGGATTTGAAATCACGTAAAGGTAGTATAGGGAAAATAAAAAAAAGAACAAACAAAAGTGACAACTACTGTCCAAAATATTCTGACGGTCACTAGGACACACAAACTATGTTATTTAGACGGCAATAAGGCGATTGCTGAATTTAAACTTCAAGACATACCATTATGCCAGCTTTGTCAATTCGGAAAAAAAGAATAAATCATCTGGATTTCTTTATAAAGATATACATATAGCTACACGTACATAATATTTCGTTCAAAATTATATGAAATGGGAGGTTTTACGTATGCACCAGTATGTGAACTTTGAAGTTGTAAAAACTTTTCCTATTTTATTCGAATATAATTTATAATTTCACTTAATAGAAATTAGAGAATTCTAAAGAGCAATACATTTAACCATTTTTTAATTGCGATTATAGGTACTATAAGGCAAGTTATGCATTCGTCGAAAAAAAAAGTTGTGAGATCAATCAATGAAACATGACATTACGATGATAGCGAAGACGAAAAAAGATGGTCTAAAAATTCTGTCCGTCTGTATGTGTGTCTGTCAGTCTGTCCTCGAGTCGGCAGCCTAAACGGTTCGTTGGATTTACTTCAAACTTGGTACATATTATTTTTTCGGTAATATTATTATTATTTATTTATTTCGAAGAAACATTAAATTTACAATGACACATTAAGATCAAAATCTTTTTGAGTATCGACAGTTTTACAAGTAACATTGTTTTTTTAAATATTCAAAAATATGAAACATACTTCTTAAAGCTAGGATAAACAACTGAATTCAAAAATATAATTGTATATAACTTTAAATTATTTGCAAAAAACTGAAAGAAGAAATAAGATAAGTTTAAGAAATAGGACAAAGCAAAGTATGTATTTACAAAGAGAGAGAGAAAAAAAAATAGAAAAAGATAAGAAAAAGGATATGTGCAAGATAATTCTATGTTCCTAAGTTTGATTTTTATAGTGCAAACATAATTTCCTTCTAAATGCTGTGGCGCGGCAGTACTTTGCAACTCATTTGGAAGAGCATTCCATAAACGAATTGCAGAAACGTAAAATGAGCGTTCCGCTATACTGTATGTGAAACGTGGTAAAATTAGTTTCAAACCTCTTTGGGAATGGGCATAATTAATTATTTCGCTCAGATAGTTAGGACACCTGTTGTGAATGATATTGTGGAGATTTAAAACTAGCCTGATCTTGAGGTGCTCATCAAGGTTAAAACCAAAGAGCGTATGACGCAGATGGGCAGCACTGGAATATCTAGGTACATTATAAATAAACCGAATACAATCATTGAATGCAACATTCAATCTGCGCCTACATATGCCTACGCGTTTTTTTCATTTTTTATAAGACGACAAATAACAGTAGCCCCCATACATTTTTTTGGCCAAAAATGAAAATCTTATTTTTCTCGAAAACGGCTCCAACGATTTTTATAAAAAAAAATCAGTTGATTAATGAAGGGAAGGGGTACCTTTTGATAATTTTTTTTTTTGGAAAAAAATTGTTATTTTTGGAACCTCTAGTACAACCATGTTTTTGGTTTTCGATTTTCTCGGAAACGATTAATTTGATTTTTTTAAAATTTCTTACACAGAAGCTCCTAGAAAGTTTAAACACTATTGTATACCAAAATTTTTCCAAAAAAAATTTTTTGGAAATTAATTTTTTTTTTAAAAAACTCAAAATTTCGAAAACGACTCAATAGATTTTTTCAAGTATTTGGTCGTTTTTGACATTATCTTGAATAGTTAAAAAAAAAACAATTTTTTTAAATCAAAAAACAACGGTACCTCCCATACAAATGTTAAAAAACCGTTAAGAAAAAAATGTATTTCTCGAAAACGGCTCCAAGCATTTTTATAAAAAAATGTGTGTGTTCTTATATTTCTACAGTCCACTTTTAAGTAAAAAAATATTTTACTTATTAACGGTACCTCCCATAGAACCACTTTGTATATGTTCAATTTTCTATTGGATGAACCGATTAAAATAATTTTTTTTATAAAAATGCTCCACAAAATTGTTAATAAAACTGCATAAAAATTTTTTTTAAAAAACACGTTTTTTAAAAAATAAATAATTTTTTTTTTTTTTGAAAAATCTATATTTCAAAAACCAGTCACAAATTTTGTTTGGAATTTATATGTATATTAATAATATCTTCAAACTGGCGTTTCAATTTTTTTTCTAAAAATATTTTCAAAATTTTATACATAAAAAAATAATTTATTAAAAAACCGCTCCAACGATTTTTGAAATTTTTTTTTGATATATTCTTATTTATCCATGAATTCAAATTGCATCTTTGTTTTCCCCCAAACTATAACGACTAAGCAATATAAAAACATTTAATTATGTGTATTATTCATTTATTTCTACCTTATTATTATTCCATTTTTACGAATTTTTGCGTACGTCACTTAATACTATATACAATGTAGGCCCTCCTACATTTATATGTAACCTATGAGTCTTTAAAAATAATATGAACCTTATGTATATTGCACCTAAATGATGAAGTTGTATGTATGTATATAGCTACCAACCCACCTACGTCTTTCATTTTCATTATTTTATGTACATATTTACATACTTAGGTTCCATCAATACGTATATCATGTAGATACATTTTACTCTCCTAACTTACATAATTAAAATCCATAACATAGATTTAAATATACATTTGTAGGTAGTTACCCATGTAACTATTCCTTGAATCATCCATTCGACAATTCATTATAATAAGAATCAAGGTAATCTTACCTACCTAGGCTTTAAACCTGCATAGGTTAACTACACCTAACTAACTAAACCTAAATGGTTAGCTACATTAAAGTTGTTAGCTACAAGAGCAAGCTCGTGCGACCTAGTCGTGCATTTTATTTTGTTAGTGAACTTATGACTTTTGAAAGTTCTCAATCGTGTTTATTGATGCTTGATGACAGGTAATCTAATGTGGACAACGGTCTATTTAGCCTACGCACATGAAAACCATATAACAGGTCATTTAAAATTTAAATGTTTTTAAATGTGATTTCCGAAATGATAATAAAGTGTATTTTTTTGTACCGGATAAAAATGTAAACGGGATGCTTCTAATATGGCGCTTAAGTTAATGGGAATGGGGATATATATGTATACCTATGATCAAAGTTAGAGATACATCTCTTTGCTAATGGCTTGTTTTGTCGGATTCTCCAGAATTTTCGGCTTAAAATTGGTTTAATCAGATTTGTAAGTGGTCAGCGGAGTTTAACCGTGACATGCAGTGATTGGGTGTTTTCTTATAATGGATCTTACCTGCAGGACACATGATAACCGCATTGAACAGCAAATAAGCTAAGAAAAATAAAAGATTTAATATTACCGAAGACTACTACTGATAATTTAATACAGTTTTTTTTTTCAAGTGAAATAATGTACACTGATTTATTTAACATTCCGTGTTTTGAAAAAAAAAACTTTATTCTAATGTCATTTTCTATTGGTAATCCGGGATTCCAATCAAACAAGTTAACACTCGATTTTTGATTCTAAGTTTGAATATGAGTGGATGTGTATGGCGGGAAAAAACCACAGTACACATAATAAAGGTAATATATTCCGGTTTTCATTTTCGTTCAAGTTCGCGCATGTGGCAAAACTCAGAGACACTCGTGTCACATTTGGCATGCGCATAAGCTTAGGCATCGGCCAAACTGCTAGTTGCAATATCTGTTACTGCTACTTTTAAATAACAGTTATAAATTCCGGTTACTGAAATAACAATTATGGAACGAAAATTGTCAGTGAAATAACGATTTTAATAAACAATTTTCAACTACCATTTTAAAATTAAGTATTCATCACTTTTTCATCTAAATTCCGCTGTTTCGTTTCATCAAAATGCAAATTTAGAAATTAACATTGTTATTTTAATAACAGTTATTTTTGATATACTGTTAAATCTTACTGAACACATCTTACTGAAATGTGTATGTGAAAATGTCAAAAATGAGAGTGCATGTGCCAAATCTCAGAGACATTTTGCCAAATATGACAACCGAATTTTTGAATTGACAACATGCGCAATATATTACCTTATTTTGTGTACTCTGGGAAAAAACAACATTGATGTGAAAATATAGGAATGGACTATGTTTATCGATGTTGGCAAAATATCGATATTAAAGGAAAAAAATTCCGATGTGGAAGCTGAAACATCGCAGCATCGATGTTATGATTCGAAACATCGACTTGAAATAAGCTGAAACCTTTTGTCAATGATCTCATACTTATAAAGGTTAGACCGAACTCAACGGAACTACACTTATCGGAACATCGCTTCACAACTATTTCTTTGGAGTTGTTTGAAGTTGTCACTTAGTCCGTTACACAAATGTAACTCATACGCTCGAAAAGGGAAATGAAAATTATTACAAAAAACATAGCTACATTTTTCAAAATAATGAAGGAATTTTGCATTTATAATTATAATGAATTCTTAATCGATTTTTGAACATACTATTATTTTCAAAAAATGCATGCATACATGTTAAGAAACTTCGATACTTCTGATTCGATAATTTCTGACATCGATGTTTAGCTTATTTTGTTTTAACATCGATGTTTTTCAATATCGCACTACATTGTTGTTGACATTTAATTCGATTTTGACATTTAGTGGATGTGAGTGCGTGCGTTCCTCTGGTCTTAATTATGACTTAAGATCCATAAGGAAATTTCCTTTCTATCAAAGAGAATAACTGTCATTTTGTATACTAATCGAAGAGTTTCAGAAGCATTCGGTTGACGGTTTACCAACGTTACAAAGTTGTACTTTATTCAAAGAAATACGGGATTAATTTCGTAAAAAATTACCTTAAAATATAAACGACAGTAAAACTGCATTGATATACTACTGGATGCTTTTTAGTTGAAAGGTGAGGCTTGCAAAAATGTTTTTTTTTTTGACTTAAGGAAAACAAAATTGTTCCAGATATTTTGCTTCCACACTACCATCCACAGATGAGTTATACTAAGATGGGCATCTTTCGTACGTTTCACCATCGAAAACCCGTTTGTTTACTTTGTTGTATTTGAAAATTTGACTTTCTATCCTTGAAAAGATTTCAGATCGAACAACCAACAAAAATGTACTACGGCTGTGTTAAAAGATTCAAATTTTGCATGAAAAAAGATCTGTGGTAGTGTTACCAGAATTTTTTTGTTTTGTGGTAGTTTACAGATTTACCAATATGGATTTGAACCGGGATTACGGATTTTTCGGTGAAAAAACAATGCAAACAATTCCTTTTAATTATGTATTTGTTTATGTATTCTTTAGAGTAAACAAAATCGCTTGACGTTTCAGCAAATTAGCTATACGTAGGTGTTTATTGTGTGTACGCGTAAGTCCCTCTACAAATCTGGATCTGTTATTTTGATTCCGGATCAGATAAAATATCGAACCATCTGCTCGAAAAGAACACGAAAATTGGTCCGGGATCAAAAAATCAATGATATATCGATTTTTTCGTTATAATAAAAACGAAGTTATCCAAAAACAGGTATTTCTTTTTATTTCGAAAAAGGATTTCAATCTGAAATTTTCTAATTTTATTGACTTTGAAATTAATTGATGTTCGATTAACTTCAATTTCAAGGCCAAGAAGCGCTGCGTCTTATTTGGGTCACTACAATGTGTTGTATCTTTCTAGAGCAATCGACAAAAATAATATGATGACCGATGAAAGACGGAAGAATATTGGACCTTATCTAGGGCGATGCAATAATGGTTTATCATTGTGACGAAATATAGGAATGATGATAAGTTCATTTGTATAGAAATACACTGCGCTATAATAGGTACGCAGGCAAATGGTGTATGAGTGGTGGGAATGAATATTGCGTAAGACTTAAATTGGAATGATGGTCTAAGAGGGATTGAAGAGTCAGTTTCTTTTCAGAGTTAATTTTAACTACAAAGTGTATAGTCATAATCAATGTTTATAATTTAAAATAAAGATTAATAAACCATTTAATAAATAAAAGCAATCAGGTTGTTTGTTCTAAGGTACTTGTTAACTCTCGGAATGATTGATCTTCCCTAGTGGACACTAGGAAGCACGGCAATAATTCGAACATAACATTTGTCCAATCGTGGATCAGCCTGCTTTATTATTTGAACTCGGCTTAACCCCTATGATATGAAGTGTTGTACAATCGAAGTTAAGACTTAACTCATTGCTGAATTTTTATTCGTCTCGTGATCTGTTTTGTACTCGTTTTATACTTTGTCAGCATAACATCGAAATTTCGTGCGCTATTAGATAGCAAGATTAGGACATGAATCAAAGAAAACAAGATTACGACACTTCTTTGTTTTTCTGATTTTATTGATGCCATATGTGAAATAAAATCTGCTAATTTTTGTTGTTTGTGGATAAATGGATTTTGTTTCACATATGACGTCAATAAAATAAGAAAAACAAAGAAGTGTCGTAATCTTGTTTTATTTGATTCATGTGCTGTTAGTGTTATTTTTTTATTTACGTGTTAGTTGTTAAAAATGTGTCCAACATGTTAGTTTTGACAGTGTTTACACTAATTACCCTCAAAAATTCGTGTAGTAAGATTCACAACTTTTTCAATGTGATGGAAGGTTATTTCCTCCACTTTGACAGTCTTTGTAGTAATTTTTCAAGTTAACAAACAGCATTTTGTGAATGCGTATGAATTAACATGTTAACAAACAGGCTTAATATCTGGTGGATGAAAGTGATACTTTAGGTAATGGCTGGTGTTATCGGCTGAATAGGTTCAGGCATTAACCATTTAAAGGAATATACGGAGCCCTCATACTCGTTCTTTAAGGCGCGTTTGCTGATACACAACATAAATATTTATGTTCAACTTAAAATGCGTATGGGCTACTTTTCCTCTGCGAAAACTGTCACATAAGTACAACCTAAATGTTTAAGTTGTGTATCAGCAAACGAGCCTATAATGAAGAATTTTCAGAATATACATGAATTATTAAAATGATTAAAATCGGTGTCTAATGGAGTTTTCGTTTGGTAATAAAAATTAATTTATTTTTGATTTAGATTTGTCAAAACAGATTTTGACAATTTTTGCCTTCGATTGACCAGAAAAATTGATTTATTTTTTTAATTTTAAATCAATTTCGCAGATCTGAGATTTTCCGCAGATCTTCAACTCTTTTACTAACACCACTATGTATCATTATTGGCAGCCATTAGTTTTGCAAGTTCTTGTTTGATAATAATTTGTTTCGGTTGCAAGAAAGAATTAAAATAGTTTTGAGTTCAAATGGAAGCTGTTTTTAGTGAATTAATTTATTCGTCCAGCTCATTTTTGGACTTACTAACTTGAAATAATTATAAGCAACGTTCTAGTCAATATTTGACAGCAAATACCGCTAGGTGTTTCACAGGCACAAATATGCACCTAGAAATTAACAAATCAATCTGAAAAGTATTCGATTCGTTACAAAAAAAAAATCAATTTACAGATAAAAATATAAATTTACCAAACGAAAAGTCCATACAAGCACAGGTTGAAGGATTCAAATTACATCATAAGTGAATTCTTTTTTTCTGATTCATTTATGATTGAATACTTCATCGGTGAGCCTCTGTCAATTTTTCTGATTTGCCTCCTTGATGGCTTTTATAGTTTCCAGGATGCCTTTATTCTTACACGATATTGTAATTAAAGAAATGATTTCTATTGAATTAAAAAAATTTAACTAAGTTTTTGTACAAACCTTTATGTTTTATCGTATACCTATTTACAATAAAAACACAGGCTGGTTATATACCTATTATCTTTATTATTTACTTTATTTTTAAGTGTGTCAAGTTAGCACTACTATTTCGAAATTTTAAAGAAATTCTTATTGGATTAATTGTCGTAAATTTGTCGTGAAAGAAAAAAATTTGTCACACTTGTTTTTTTAAAAATAACTCCCGGTAATGCGAAGTAGACAGTGAAGTTAGCATTACCACCACTCAACAACGGTGAATATTAAGTCAAAAATAAAAATTGGTACGCCATTAACTGTCGTAAATTTGTCGTAAACCAATTTTTAGGATCTTGGTATATACATTAGACTGGGCCACATTTGTATGAAGAAAAAAAATCGATTTTACTGCGGGCACAGCGGTGAAATGGTGCCAAACTATGAGTTTTGCTACCATATTAAATTTGGTTACAATCAAACTTTATCTTCTGCCTCCGGTTTTATGTTAAAGTTTGGTGAAAATCGAGTAAAAAAGACATTAACAGCATTTTAAAGATAAATTGTTCAAAGTTGTAAAAATTATTACAGTAATGGTTATTATGTTTATTAAAGTAAAACTAGCATTTGAAATAATAGCTACAACACAAAAGTAATCAAAAATAACAAAAAAATAAATTTATAGTAAATAAAATAATAAAGACCCTAGTTAGTGGTAAAATCCTTTTTGCTGTCGAATTTCGGCATTGCCTTCCTCGCTTCTATCTGGGTTTTGATGAATCCTTCTCTGCTTGTTTTATCACATAAAGTAAGTGAGGCTTCAGTCACAGCTTTTACAGCCCTCAACAGCTTGAGTGTGACAAGGAAGACTTAATAAATTTATTTCTCCTTCCCCTTTTCGTTCAACAAACCATCGGAGATTTTCTTCGGTTATCGACTTTAAAATCGGTGGTTCAGTAATATTTTGTTGCCAATTCAAAATATCATAATATGTTGAAGCATTAAGGTTTAACTTTGGAAGCTGAAACAGGCGCAATTTTTCAGGAGTCTCTGATCTTGCTTTCAAGATTCGACGGGCAGCTAATTCTCGAATATATGGCTGGGAATCAGTCAGCATTGCAATCAACACATTTTCCGGGTGTGTGAAGTAACTATTTCCTTGAATTACTGGGTCGATGACAGTTTTTAAGTTTGTTGGTAAATATCTAGAAAGCTTGATGAGTTTAAAAAAGTGTCTCGGTCCATCTTTACAGCTGGGATGAGTTTTTACAGAAAACCATACTGGAGCGTAAACTTTGACGACATACGTTGCAAGGGTGATTAGATTGTTAGAAGCAGACTCTACTGAAACATAGAAGCGAAGAATCATTTTGGCGCGAGTTAGCCATCGAGCATGTGACATTTTTCGTGGTGATTTGTTTGCTAAATCAATTGGAAATATGCCTGTTGAAATTGCTTCTATTATTCTGTATAGGTATTTCTGGTCTGTACTAATATCCTCAGTAGAAACCGTCGGTAAGCTAGTGGGAATAGGTTGAAACTGAACTACAGGCTGTTTTTCGCAGTTTTCCAGTTCCTTGCCAATTATTCCTGAAAATGTCAGAGGTCCAGAAGTACTGCCATCAATGTGTTGAAAAATATTTCTCAATGGTAGCTCAATCATATGCAATAAACAAGTGATCCACTGTAATGGCATATCCAATCTTTTTTCGAGCATCCGTATAATACCGCCGTATTTTCCTACATTTACATTGGTGCCATCACATCCAATTGCGACTAAGTTATCCAGCATTCATTATAAAGTTGAATATTTCTTGTTCTGTACATTTGGCAATGCCTGAAGAAGGTGTAATGTACCCTAAAAATATTGAGCCAGGTTCTTTGATCAAAGAAATATGTTCCTCAACTATACGTTGTCTGTAGTTTTTGCCATCTTTTTCAGATATCGTCAATGTTTGGTCTTTTCTTCCATCAAAATATAATGCGGGTATCTCTGAAACAGTTTGTTACAAAATCATATTTTGTCTGGTCTTTTGCCTTTCTCTGCGCAGCTTATTTTTGTCTATTATTTGTGATGTCGGTGTGTGCAGGAATGCTGACGCGATGGCTGCTCCCGCCCTGTCTGACACCCCAAATCTATCGCAAGTTTTTAACAGGAAAGCGTAATCAACTGCAGTTGAATTATTCCTCTTTGATTTTTTCACTGAAGTCGGCAACCGCATTTCAAGGCTAGGCTCTTCGCAATCTCCTACGTCACTTTCCGATTCAGACGTATTATCCAACATTTCCGTACGTATTTCAGTCATATTTTGTTGTTTTTCCATTGATTTTTCTTGTGTCGATTTTCTTTTCAATGCTTTTGAAATCTCTTTCGTTGTATTTACGTCAATACCACCTATCACCATTTACCTAGCTGTTCGTTGGTCTATTATGAAGGTGTGTTCTCTTGCTGGTACTTTTTTAACTTTAGAACAAGTACATTTTGTTAAATCTTGGCATTTGCAAGCCGAAATATCAAATAATGCTTTGCTTCTTAAACGAAATTCTTCCAACTTGTTTTTGGGTATATTTGGGTGAGACTTAAGAAGGTTTTTGTACCTTGCATGATATGTTTGTAACATTACCTTCATTCGTTTCGGTTCTACGGTAGGAATAGAAGATTTGGCCCATATTTCCGTTAATTTTTCAATAACTACGATTTCCACTTCTTTATAAGTAGGTTCTTTTTTAGTTTCTTTTTCATATTTAATTTTGTGTCGGTTCCACTCATAAAACTTCATCACATCTTCATAGGTTAGCAATATGTTGTCTTTCAAATCACAAATATCACCAAATAGAGGACACTGTTTCTAGTACGTTCCATTTTTTTTGCACTTTAGTTCTCAATGCAGGACTCCAAATCGTTTTCGACGTTTTATCTTAAAATCAGACTTCACTTGTATTTTAAAACTTTACTCGATATAACTTTAGCGCTTGGGCTTGAAATTTCAAACTAATAAGTTGTAACTAAACGTATGAACAAAACTTTTCTATTGGAAAACTGTTTTCATGTACCACTTTACTTTTTTAATCTTTAAATCACAAATTCACAATTGGAACTGACTTCTCTGCTTGCGCTAGCAGCTTTATATAGGAGCATTTAGGTATCTGTATTAGGTATTATGTAAAGTTTTTCCACTAATTAATTTCTTATCTAGGGGCAGGTAGATTTGTGTAAAATTATGTAAGGTTTTTCCACTTATTAATTTCTTATGTCCTGTCCATAAACAACCCTTAATGACCTTTGGTTAATTACTTTTGGGACATGCACACAATAACACATTTATACGGATTTTTTTTTTCAAAAATGCAACCCCAATCCGGAGGCATTTTGACCCAGCCTAATATACATTCATAATTCATTCAAAAAACTGAATGTTTAAGGAATATTATTCCTCATTTTTGGTGAATAGAATCTGAACGCTCAGATAAATGTTTGCTGCGCAGTTGCAGACTACACTTCTATACGAAAAGCCATTGCACGTCAAGACTGTCAAATGCCATGTGGAAAATTTCTTTTACCGTTAATTGATAAAATGTACTTAAAGTCATCTGAATTCAATAGGACCTTACAAAGTACATTTTGAATAATGTATTTCATTGCCACATAATGTATGAATATTTTGGTTATTAGCAAGACAATAGTTTAACTTTTCAAATTTGAATGTCACCTTGTCATTTAAGATAAAATGCGGTGCCACAAGCCTCTCAACAATCTCAAAGGTCTTAAGATTTTCAAAGAATCAAAAGAAAAATATCAACGGCAGAAAATCATAAAGCACGGTCACATAAAACATAATTATGTACTTAAATTATTAAATTAGGATTGAACTTTTGGGGCATAGCAATTAGGTATGTATCTTTAAATAATTCTTCAACGACAATTTAGTGTTGCCTTATGGTGCAATGCGTTGACATACCTAATTTACGAAATGATAAACGGGTATAGAGGAGTGTGTTTTCGGTTAAGTGATTCCTTGTCCCAACAACAAACAACATGCTTAATAATAACAATAATAATTGTTGTGATGAGACGCCCTAAAAGTTGATCGGGTAGAGTATAGGGATCCTGAAGTCATGATGTGGTGTGTGGGGAGTATATACGTATAATGTACCTTGTTTCTTTTTCAAAAGGGTGACGGAGTTATTTATGAGATTTAAACGCGAAACCTACACCTATACATTATGGATACAATTTTCCGATTATCCCTTCTCTGCCCATTATGGAACTCGAGCATGGAACATCTTCGTTTCCCTATTTCTGTTGAGTTCTTATGTCTAATGGCAATCAAGACCTCTCATAGTTAACACAACTCGATGAGTCATGGGTTGTGTTTATTTATGGAGAAGAGATATTCCAGAGCAGACCATGTACAGAAACGACGACCGATCGACTTACAAAGTCGACGTGCGGAAATTTGCTTGCAAATAATAAACAACATTATACTCAGCGGCGGCGGCGGCTTGGCGCGGCAAATCGAATTTGATTTATATTAGCTAAACGCGTCGATTGATCCTTTGAAGGGAGCATCAAGTAGAGTCCCAGACACAGCACGTCATCAATGGTTAATATCTAGACCTCTCTATATGTCGATGTTGAAGTTGGCGTGAGACGATGATAGCTATAAGCTTGTAATATACATTATAAATGTTCGTGCCAGCATCAAATAGTTTGCACGATTTGGAACGACTTGATCTATAGAAGTGGGTGGATGAACCTAACACCTTTTTTACTTAAGACCAAGAGAGGATTAATTTTGTTCTAAGAATATATGCAAAGAAGTTTATTGAATTTAAAAAAAAGACAAACCTCTTCTTTGTACGTCCGTCAAGGAAATGATCGCGACTAAAATGTTTGGTATATTCATGTCCTTTTCCAAGGGCGGCGATGCTTAATTTGTCACAAAAAAAAACATTTTTCTTATATTTAATATGCGTATCTATAATTGTTTGTAGCTGTGAGGACTAGCCATAAAATGAACTGACATAATTGAAAATAATATAACTTATTTATAATAGGCAGACGATATTGCAATTAAGGTTTCTGAAAAACAGTAGTTTAAAAAAACAGCTGTTTGCAGTTTTCGAATTTTAAAAAATCAGAAGGTATTTTACTGATTTCTCATATTTAATAAAAGTCCAAGTTAAATTTTCCCATATTTTTATAAGCAATGATTTTATTGGATGTCTTAAATTTTAATGTAAATTTTACTTTTTATAATCATACTTCAAAAATACAAGCGCCGATAATGACTATAATCAGAAAGACGTGATCTTAATTTTCTACAGAAGTTAGATGTCGGCTAGAATATTCATTGCACCATAAAGAGTGCACTGCGGTAGCATTTCTTGATATTGAAGTTGCTTTCAACAACGTTAGTAAGGCGGCAACAATCACAGGGCTCAGAAACCTTAAGGTATCCGACTGATTGACAGAGCTGATCAATCTCATTCTAGGGAGCAGAGTAATCAACTCAACCCTGGAGGACTACTCGAAAAGAAGGTACTCGTATGTCATTAGAGGGACTCCACAAGGTGGTGTCTTATTCCCACTTCTAAGGAACACAGTAGCAAATGAAATGCTGATAGACAGCTGAGGGATATAAGGTAATAGCTTATGCTGATGATGTTGCAATTGTTGTATCAGGTAAACACGCTCCAACTCTAATAGACTTAATGCAAAATGCTCTTAAATGACTAAAAATTTGGGCAACCAAATGTTGTCTGGACATTAACCCAGCCAAGACAGAACTTGTGCTCTTCAGTAGGAAATATAAAATTCTCCATTATACCGCTTTCAATAAATGGTACGCCACTGGCTTTCACAGATGAAGCCAAATATCTAGGTCTTATACTAGACAAGAAGATAAGCTGGAAATCCAATATACAAAAAGGAGTAAGGAAAGCAACAGTTGCATTCTTCTCTTGCAAAAAAGCGATTGGGAATAAATGGGACTTTTCCCCACGGATTACCCACTGCTTGTATTCAGCGGTTATCAAACCTTACTACTTATGGGCTAGCAGTATGGTGGACTGCATTAGGTCTAATTAAATAAAGTGCTAGGGTCGACCAACTTATGTATCAGAGGAGCACTCTGCTCTAAATCCTCGGCTGCCCCTAACATACTACTTAACCTTACATCCCTAGACATTTTTAGTAAGCAAGTGGCCGCGAACACAGCTATTCGTCTCAAAGCCATTTTTTTTTTCTTTATAATGATGCCCGCACTAAAGGGGTTTTGACTACCTTTAAAATGAACGAGCACAGTGCGAGCGCAATTCGATAGGCCATTCTAATATTCTGAACAAATTCGGACCAAAATTAGGACGTTCCGACTACACCTGGAATAGGGCAAACAAAATTCCTGATGAAATCATTCAAAACATCGATAACCATATTAAGAGTTTCCCTAAACGCTTATCTCACAATATCCAATCTAAGGAATCGAAATACCTAGCTTCTGAGCTAAATATGAAGATCATGGACGACCTGTATTTGCAAAAGCATGAGCTTGCAGTTTTGCTTTGTTAAATGAACAAAATGTGAATCCAAAGTCAAAGCCTAAAGTAACCTACGATTTTTACAGAGAATATTTTGCTAAAAATTTCAAGGTCTATTTTGATTCACCTAGATCCGATACTTGTCAGACGTGTGACACTCATGTAAAAAAAATCGCTGCAGCCGAGTCAGATGAAGAACGAAACTCTCTTAAGCTAGCAAAAAGTCTGCACGAAGGGAAAGCTAAGCTTTTTTCTGATGACCTGCGCGAAAAATATTCATTATGCATAATGGATAACATAGTCGAAGTTTTAACTTTTGACTTGCAGCAACATTTTCCACTACCACTTATACCATCGTACAGCTGTGGGTTTTCAATTTTTGCATTTACCAATGCAGTAATAAAAAATGCCACATGTTCATGTACGATGAAACAATAGGCAAACAACTTCATTTGGAAGTCATCAGCTTTTTACACCATTTTATTGAAAACTTTTTGAGTGGAAGTGTTACCAAATTATATTTATTTTCCGATAATTGCGGTGTCCAAAATAAGAACAATAATCTAGTTCAATACTTATACGCACTTGTTAAGTTCAGAAATATTGGTGTTATTGAGCATTATTTACCAGAACCGGGACATAGTTTTTTGCGATGTGACCGCTCTTTTGGCGTTATAGAAAAACAAAAGAGAAGATTTGAATGTCTGCTAAAAGATTGGAAAACTTAGTAGCAAAGTGTTCCAAAAGATTCAACGTAATACCCGTGAACAAAAGTAACATATTTGATTTTAAAACAATACTATGTCCATTTTTCAAAAACACAATCACCAACAAAAATCAAATCAAATGGACTGTATCCAAATATCGATATGATTTTGTTTCTAATTTTTAAAACCGTTTTTTTTTTATTTTTCTCCAAATGTTTAAAAGTGGAGTTATCCGGTTTTTGATCTGGATGCTTCAATTGCAATCTACTACCCAACTCTTATTCAAGACAAAAAGT
This sequence comes from Philhelius pedissequus, assembly GCA_910595825.1. Taxonomy (NCBI): domain Eukaryota; kingdom Metazoa; phylum Arthropoda; class Insecta; order Diptera; family Syrphidae; genus Philhelius; species Philhelius pedissequus. The sequence continues at coordinate 176,495,244 of OU343161.1, read as the reverse complement.
TTAACATAATTATTTTTGTCAAGTTTTTAAAACATTTCCAATTGGACATAATAAAAAGAAAACTTGACAAGTAAAACCACCAAATTTAAGTCACTATTCATGAAATAATAAAATGTTACCTCTGAATTTGTAGTTGTTTCAATATCATCCTGCTTTGGATATTTATTATTAAAACTTCATGACAGAAGAATTTGGGGTATTTCGCTACTTTTCACGACTCACTAGTTGCATATAGGGGTGTTTTTATACAAAAACTTGCCTAATCACACTCCTTTTTGCAAAGAAGCTCTCCCTGAAATTGATAACAATTTCGAGAAAGTGGGCTCCATTCAACTAACACCAATTTTGATGAAGTGGGCGGATACCATACGCCCAGCGGAATGGAAACCCCACAAAATTTCAAACTATTACTTTGCTTGCATCACTAGACCTTCTGTTGTCCAATGTTCCAAGATTCTATGATGTCGGGAAGTGCTCCATAATTTTCATGATCCGTCAGTGAGTAACTCTTACGTATTTTGTGATTTTTCAGGTCTTAAGCTAGCTTTAGACGGTCCTTGTAATGTGGCATTGCCGTGACACTCTGACGTCACTATGACGTAGTTGTCTGTCTTAAGTGTCGCGTCGTGTAATCGTCATTGTTTTGAATGTCATTGTCATGACAAAAACAATGACAGGCAACGTGACACCACACTTTTAGGTCATTGCAATGCCAAATTGCCGTGATGTGTGATAGCATTTTCATTGTTGATGGGACACCGTGACACGTTGCCTGTCGCTGCAAGGACTGTGTCCCAACCATGACAGGGCAGGAATTTCTGCCATGTCATTATTTGTCACGGTTGGGCATAGTTACATAGGTACCTACCTACAAATGTATATTTAAATAGATTTCAATTATGTAAATTTGGAGGTTAATTTGTACCTTGGACATATATAATGAAACTGAAGGATATAGGTGGGTAGGTAATTATATATATGTGACGTTTGCAAAAATATTATAGTTATAGTTTGAGGGAAAAAAGATGCCATTTGAATTCTTGGGCAAATACCGTAAATTTTATTCTGATTAAATGATAGCTATAACCGATTCTCAAAATTTTGTACCAAAATCGTTGGCGTTTTCTAGAAAAATAAGCTTATCCTTAACAACCAAGACACAAGGACTCGATTGATCGACGCCGTGTGATCGTCACTGCTAAAATTGATTAATGTCATTGCAGTTTAGGCTCACCGCTCAAATGATCAGCTGTTTGAGAGTTGTCACGTCGTGTGATAGTCATTGTTTTGCATGTCATTGCCGTGACACCGAGACACAAATATCACCGTGACACACTTTGACGTTCATTGTATTTTGGGGCAACAATGACATACATGTGTCATTCGTGTGATAGTCATTGTAGTTAGCCATTACACGATTACCTTTGTCACGGCAATGACGGTGGTAGGACCTATTTTCTTGGGACGTCAGAGTGTCACGCCAATGACACATTACATGGACCGTCTAATACTAGCTTTATATTTCAAGAATCACTTATTCTAAAACGTTTTAATTTATTGTGGCCAGTGTGCTTTACTATTCTAGCATATACATATTCGGAATTTTAGGTTTCTGACTTCATCGGTGCTGAAAGAGATAGAGGGGGTCGAAAATTGCCTGAGTTTGTTCCCATGAAAGTGTGTAGTGCCAGAACTTGGCTGGCACTAACGTGCCCTTTGATAATATTGAAATTTCTGTAGAATGAGAACTCCCATTCAGTTGAAAAAAGTTAAAAGGTTACGGATTTATTTTTCATTTCATATATTATCTTTTTCTTAAATTCTCAGGTGTGGTTTAAAAATAGCAATAAATTAGCAAAATTTTAAAAAAAAATTCTGATAGCATAGACTAGATTAAATACAACTGTCAGGATTTTTTCTACAAAAAAGAAACTCGCCCTCTTCGTATGGCAATAAAATCACTCCCTTTCATTTTCTATAACAACACTAAGCAAGCACTCTCAAGATCGTCACATCTTCCGATGATCAATTATAATGCCGTTTATACAAGATTACAATCTGTCTCGGCATTTTGTTGCATTGTTATACCTACCAGCCCACGAAACACCCCGTTTATAATTGGTTGTCATTGTCAGTGGAAACATAGTAAATCCCATTTAAACGCTGCTGCCATCATACCAACAAAACTTACTCATCTCCCTGAGTCCTACTTTAAATTCTAAACATGGATAAAATATTACATTTAAAATAATAATAAAAAAAAATAAGAACAACGAACGAACAATATTTAAACATCAACTTTATGTTTTCTTTTATTTTTTGATACTCGATCGATCATCAACCCTCTGTTTGTTCGTGTCAAGGTACACCACGCACGGCTACGGGCACTACACCAGTATAACTGATGCCTACAACAAGAAAGGACTCTTGCGATCACGAAATATATGTACATCCAAGTACCATCGTGAGCCATTAAAGATGCTCATTTTAATGGTAATAATTGGTAAAGAAGACATTTTCACAATACAATGCAAATGACATTTTTTATGTTTAATAAAATGAATTTTGTTAGGGTTCTGTTGCTCCACACAATTCAAAAGAAACGTGCTCTTGTTCATCCAGAAGAATGCGCTCAACGAATGACAAGGGGAATTATGTCATAACATTTGACATCATCCATTTTATAAGCTTAGTAGCTTTTATTAATTCAAAATCCTGAAAACTTCAAATTCTGAACGCCCAAATATTTTTTTGTATTGAATAATGTAAATATTATGGCGCAAAATTTTAGTCGATTTTGTAATATGTTAAATCATTTTTAGTATGATACTAGGCTAAAAAGAGGATTTTGCTAATTTTAAACCAGTTTAGTATCGTACTATTTTCTTAACATTTAACTAAAGTTAAAATCACAAAATGGCTACTTTATTTTTTTAGTAGCGTACTAAATCCAAATGCCACTTTGACATTTACAAACGTCAAAAAGTTATGTTCGCTTACTTTTTTGCACTTAGGCGTTTTTAGTTGTAGTTTAAAGAAAATAGATTATGGTGCTAATTAAAAAGTGTTTAAAATTAGGAAAATATTAGTAAAGTGATTTAGTATTAGCAAACTGTTAAGTAGTATCATGCTAAGCCCTTGACATCAGGCTGTTTAAAATTTTACGTCTATGTCTTTCTCAAAAAACAATTGATATAAGGGTTCTGCAATTCCAAATTTTTACTTGCGATAAATGTAGACTATATGGTAACTTTAAATTTTGTAAAAAAAAAATGAATTCGAGATTTTGATCAAACTTGACATTACGATGATAACGAAGACGAAAAAAGTGGCTTTCAATCTGTAAGTCTGCGCGCGAATATACAGCCTAAATTGTTGGATAGATTTTCTTCAAACTTGAGAACATAATATTTTTATGGTTATATGCCCAGAAGTTTTTTTTTCCCTTTTTCTAAGACCAAACATAACGCTACTTGCCATACATTTTATTGTCCATAAAGATAAATCTTATTTTCCTAAAAACAATTCCAACGATTTTTATGAAAAAAAAATTATTAATTATAATGAAGGAAAAAATACTTTTTGGTAATCTTTTTGTTGGAAAACCATTTTTTTGCTTTTCGATTTTCTGGAAAACTGTTAATTTGATTTCTTTAATTTTTTTTACGAAGAAGCTCTAAAAAAATTAAGTCTTATAATATTAGTCAAGATAAATTAGACAAAAAAATGATGAAACTTCGAAAATATTCCGACAAAGCTGAATTTTTGGTGGAGAGCTTCATTTTAATGTCCTAAGCATTTCCTAAAAAGTACCCTAAATTTGGTGCGGAGCAAAAATGTTTAGGGGAGTGGGAGGGAAAAAATTCAGTTTTTTTCCAAATTACTCGAAAGCTATAGGCTCTTTTGAAAAAAGTTGAAGGTACGCATTGTAGCTAATGTTATTCTACATAAAAAATATTACGACACTTTTTATCGTACAATCGATAGATTTGGAAAAAAATGGGGTGTAGTACATTAATTCAAAAATAAATGTGATTAATTTATGTTGATTATTTTGAGTGGGGATTTTTTTTTTGTTTTTATTTAAGTTTGCAAAAACATATTCTATGAAAAAAAAACAAATTTTAACTTTGGAAAATTCTATTTTTTTTTTATTTTGCTTAATAACTCCAAAAATCCTTATTTTTTCTGAAAAAAAAACTCTAAGAGATTTCATTATAGTAGACTCATTTTCCAAATGGCTTGATGTGTTCCAGATTTCTAGCATAACTTCTTCAGTCATCATTAGATGAATTCTTTTCTCGTTATGGAAATTGTGATCAATTGGTTTCGGACAACGGAACCCAGTTTACGAGTTCTCATTTTCAAAGTTTTATGCAGTCCCGTGGTATCCAGCATCTTCTGACAGCACGTTTTCATCCACAGCCCAACGGACAAGCTGAGCGCTTCGTAGACACGCTGAAGCGAACGTTTAAAAAGCTTAAAAACGAAGGAACAAGCCTAAATAACTTGGAAACATTTTTGCAAACTCACCGTTCCACTATACAACCAAATGGAGTTGATTGTAAGTCGCCAGCCGAACGCTTTCATCGGGAGGAAAATTAAATCTTCTTTGGATGTGTTTAAACCTAAAAAACAAATTTGAACAACACCGAATGAAAAACAAAACCATCAATTTGATAAGCACCATGGCGCTAAGAACAGGCAGTTCATTCCAGGTGATTTGGTCTACGCTAAGATCTACCGAAACAATAAGGAACATTGGGTACCAGGGACAATCATAGAATGCAAAGGCTCCGTAAACTACAACATCTTTGTCATTGATGAAAACAAAACACGACTCATTCGTTCGCAATCAAATTAAATTCATATATGCGGATATTCCACAAAAACAAAATTCGTCAAATGCATTCGATGACCTACTTGATTTATTTTCACACAGACAGCCGGAGGGTGAAGTATCTCAAGAAATTCCAAACGCAGTTCCTGATTATGGAGTAGCCCGTAATGGCTCGATTTCTGAAGATTCAGATTTTCACGGATTCCCATCAAGAAGCACCACTCCACAACCAGTAAGAACCAGATCATCAGGCAGAAGCGTTCGAGCCCTGGGTGGATGAAGGACTATGATCTCTCTTAAGCAAGGGAGGTGTTGACAACCCTGGAAATACGAAACCTCTGACACCCCTGATGATGAACAATCATGCCAACAGCCAAGATTGAAACTACAAGATAGTTAGAGGGACAACGCATTCTTTTTCCGGTTGGAGAAACTTCTGGGCTTTTGACATCGTCAGTAGTAAAACGTGTTTTACTCTCATATTTCTAATTAATTAATTAATGAATTTTTGTAATAAACGATATATTATATAAGTTTTATAAATTCTGTATTCTGATTGTGTACATAAGATCACAACAATTTTGTAAGACAACAGACTTATCTACAAAATGACATATTAACGATTTCTGTATGTCAATTCGTTCTTAAGTTGTAGCGTACCAAAGTTTAATTGTTCGTTAAAATGGGAGCTATATTAAGTCTGGTTGCTTTAACGAATGAATTTAATCTATATATCTATTTTGATATTTATTTTATTTTATAATTAAACTTGGCTACAAAAATTTTGACACAAAAATGTGTGTATTGTTAAATTATCATAGTCAACTTTTAAAAACTAAAATTGTTCTGTTTATACAAATGCCCCCTTACAAAAAATGTTTCTCGATTTTTAAACAATTAATTAATTATTTTTTTGAAAAATCGATTTTTCAAAAAGGAGTTTAGGTGCTGTCACACTATGAAAGGAAAATGCTTTCTGAAAGCGACTTTTTACCTTCAAGAAAGCAAAATTTCTGAAAGCACTTTTCGGGTCGTCATACCATGCAAGTGAAAGTGTTTTCTGAAAGTGATTTGCGTGTAAACGGCTGTCATATTTGCCACTTTGAGGTTTGAGCTTAGTTTCGTTAATTGTTTTATCTAGAATAGCTCATGAATGGAGTTCGCTGAGGAAATTTTTTGCGAGGAAGAATTATTAGAACTGAGGCAATTAACTCTAATGAAAAACATCCTACGGATTGCTCAGCATGTGACTGATCGAAATGCGGCTAATCGTAGGTTAATTTGGGTGCGACCATTCTGAGAACGTTGTGCTGAAAATCAGTACCACGCCACACTTATGAGAGATTTCCGCGCAGAGGGAGATGATTTCTGTCGTTGATAAAATCAATTAAAAGCACAAAACAAAACACAGACCAACTTGACAAATCAGGAATCTATAAGCTAAACTGTAATGGATGTAAAGCATTATATATAGGTCAAACCTCTCGTTCTCTCAAGAGAAGATTTAGAGACCATCAACTGGTTATACAAAATAAAACTAAAAAAACAGCGTTTAGTAAACATATACACCAAGAAAATAATACAATGTGTAGAGGAAGAAGAAACCAAAAACAACACGGAGTGATGACTAATATCCTTATTAAAGGAAATGCAAAGATACAGAGAATTATACATTTGGGAGGCAATCTATATTAATTGAAATTTGTTTTTATTGTTTATTTTATTTCTTAAAAATTTCAATAATATTATAATATAATTATATTAAAAATTTATATAAGGGTCGAATTTTCTGATGATGGCTATATAGCCGAAACGCTTCTATAAAATAAATAAATAAAAAAGACTATAATGTGGCATATTGACTTTATCAATTGAATTCTTTTGTAATTTTGCTCACGTTTCGGAGGAGCAGTTTAATTTTGTATAAAGTACGACCGTTTGTTGAGAAACTAACTAAATACATCATTCAAATATTTGCTGCAAGTGAATTGTTACTGCATGTTTTTTTTTAGCGGGACAGAGTACCCTGGAGGGAGTTAAAATCCTTATAAACTGCTAAGGGGTCACCCAAGATACTGCTGTCCAAGAAAACTATTGCTATTGGTGCCTACCTACCGATATGCCCACCCCAATGTTACCTTTCCCTCAAAACACAATTAGGCCCAGCAATTCGGGTAAAAAACAAACATTCGCTTTCACGAAAGCAACAAACTTTCAGAAGCAGGTTGTGAAAGTGGAAAGCGCTTTCAGAAATTTATTTGAATTGATTTGCTATCTTGAAAACGCTTTCATTAACTAATGAAAATTTAGCTTTCAGAAAGCTTTTTGCTTTCTGAAAGTACTTTCGTTTCATTATTTGACGGCACCTATACTCAATTATTTTGAAATATACATATTTTATACGTTTATTAATAATTAATTCAAATTGGCTTTTCAATTTTTTTTTTTTCTAAAAAGGTCATCAATTGACCAATTGACTAGTGAGGGTACATTCTCAATTTGTCAATACGCAGTTCGTTTTCCATAGATTTTGTGACGAACATCTAGTGTGAACTATATCCAGCAAGACTAAAATTCCTAATGATTAACTTAGAAAATTTTGGTGTTTGACCGAGGCCTAGCATTGTTTATAACGGGTGATTTTTTTGCTACTTGGTTTTTGACGTTTATATTTTTGACAGATCACACATGACAAATTCCACGAACATTTGACATTTCGATTCAGTATTGTTTGCCATTTCATCATGAATAGACTTACGCCTGAACAACGTTTGCAAATTATTGAAATTTATTATCAAAATTCGTGCTCTGTGAAAAATGTGTTTCGCAAGCTACGTCCGTTTCAGCGACGAGGCTCATTTTTGGCTAAATGGATACGTGAATAAGCAGAATTGCCGTATTTAGAGTGAAGAGCAGCCAGAGGCAATTCAGCAGCTACCAATGCATCCCGAAAAATGCACTGTTTGGTACGGTTTATGGGCAGGCGGCATCATTGGGCCGTACTTCTTCAAGGACGATGAAGGCCGCAGGGTTACGGTCAATGGAGAAAGGTACCGTTCGATGATAACAGATTTTTTTTTGCCGAAAATGCAAGAATTGAACTCGGTCGACATGCGGTTCCAACAGGACGGTGCCACATGCCACACTGCACGCGAAACCATGCATCAATTGAGAGGCGAATTTGGTGAGCAGTTGATCTCACGTTTTGGCGCAGTCAATTGGCCACCAAGATCATGTGATTTGACCCGTTAGACTATTTTTTGTGGGGCTATGTTAAGTCTATTGTCTATGGGGACAAGCCAAACACGATTGCTGCCTTGGAAGCCAACATTGAACTCGTCATTGGTGAGATTCCGGCTGAAATGTGTGAAAAAGTTTGCCAAAATTGGACCTTCAGAGAGGACCACCTGAAGCGTAGCCGCGGGCAACATTTAAGTGAAATTATTTTTAAAAAGTAAATGGCAGAAATTGATTTATCGATCCAAATAAAAATTTCATTCACTTTTTACAAGTTTCTGTGTTTTTTTGAATTTTCAAAAACCAAGCTCTTAAAAAATCACCGTTTATGAGTGGCTTTGTTTTTTTTATAATACAAATTCTATATAAGATTTATCTTCATTGCATCGGCATATAAAACATGCCTATATAGATAACTAGACTACCTGTTTAATAAGTTGTTAGCTACAAGAGCAAGTACGATACGGTCATGCATTTTATTTAAACTACTAACTGAAACTGCAGGAATATAAATCATAGCCATAGAGGACACAATAGCCGTGTTTTATTATCGCCAATAATCCATATGGTTAACCCGGTAAAAATAAAACGATCTGTGTACCCTCGAATTTAATACTAATATTTGCAAACCCAGATAAAAACCCCGATAGAAACCTGGATCTCGTGTTGTTTTTGTAAGACGTGTGAAAAAATAACCTAAACCCAGACTCGTAGATAATAAAACGCAGCTAATGTTCGCTTCAGGTGTTTATTATCTATTTATTGATTGTTAGGGACGCAGTAGAACTATACTACAATTTTTTTAAATTCTGCACTTTTATAAGACTTTTCACACTAAGTATTTTTGAATGTCTGGCGGAAAGTATCTTTATGATGTATACCTATTATTCTCCAAAAAAGAAAATTGTGTCGTTACATTCTTTCAGCTAGAATTACACGGTCAATGTAATCGGTCGCCGCGTTGACTATCTGACGTTAAAATCCGTCCTAATTGCACCACGTATTGTATCGTCAACGAAAAATGTTAGCAATGTGTTAACGAAAAAGTGATACACACAGTAAAAATAGATTTAATGGTGACGTCAGAGATTCAACGCGATGAACGATTTTTGTGTATATTATATTGCAGTTAATAAAACATATTAGATACATACTAGTGAAAATTGTTGAAAATGGAAAAAGTTACATATAGGAATTTATAGTTTTCGATTGGCTGTTCGGAGTAACTGTTTTTATACGGTGGATGTTGGTCGGAGTATATTTTGATTATAGGTTTCATATGTACATTCAAGGTTTTGCATCGCATTATTTGTCAAAATTAATAATTGTTTGAAGAAACTATTTTTTTAGATGAGGACGCGACGTTCAATTATATATGCGTACATTTGTGAATAAATTTTCATTTTCAATTGGAATCAAAAAGGAGTAGAACACTCCGAAAATCCTACCGGAAACCACATTAATGAACATAATAAGCACGTAATGTAATGTCAATGATTCAAACTTCTAATTAAGTACATACTTCCTGACTTACTTACTTATGTAGGTCCTGAGAAAAAAACAAAAAATTTTTTTTTTGTTTTTTAGTGGGACATAGGGCATTCACAACGCCTGCTCGCTATGGTGTTCGGTTCCTGGATATGAGTCGCAGCTCCCTCCAACTCTTGCCTAGTTGGGATGGCTCAAACTCGACTGTCCTTCTCCATGAGTTTCTCGGTCGTTCAAATCTTCTTCCTTCTTGAGTGAGCGGATTCCCCTGCATTGCCTGTGCCTTAATAGAGTTGTCGCCTTTTTGAAGTGTGTGTCCGATCTATTGCCACTTTCGACGTCGTATAATAGAGACGATAGCTTCCTGGCCCGCTTTTCTGAGGAGCACTTGGTTTGATATACGATTGGGCCAGAAAATTCGAAGGATGTTTCGTAGACATCTATTAATGAACATTTGCAGCTTTTTAGTGACAGCTACTGTTACTTTCCAAGTGCTGCAACCATAAAGTAAGACGGATTCGACGTTGGATCGAAACAGCCGTAGCTTAGCTCTTGCGCTTAGAGAGTTACTCCTCCATATATTTCTAAGCATACCGATTTGCTGCAGATGTCCTTTTCGGTGCCACCCTCGGTAGAGATGGTACTTCGAAGGTATTGGATGCTCTGTACTTTCTCTTCCGGTTGTTGAGAAATATTTATGAGAGAAGATACCTGGGTTCCGAGGTTGTTCATCTTTGTTTTGCCGGAGTTGATTTTCAGCCCCACGATTTCTGCTTCTCTCTCCACCCCTGTTGTAATTTGGTGGAGATCTATGATCCTATGAGAGAGCAAACGTACGTCGTCCGCATAGTCAATATATTTCAGGTGAGACGTCAGAGTCCATCGCATGTCTCCGTTTCCCGTCAAGGCCGCTCGCAGAACTTCGCTTATCACCAACAAAAACAATATTGGTGACAGAATGCAGCCCTGTCTCACTCCACTCTGGACTTCAAACTCTTCTGACAGCCTCCCTTCGTGCAAAACCTAACGTTTGGATCCATCATAAGTTGCCTTAATAGTACCTATTTATTTATCCGGGATACCCATCCTGCGTAAAGCAAGGCAAATAAATTCTGTATTGACGCTATCGAAAGCCTTCTCAAAGTCAATGAATAGCAGGTGAAGTGGTAATCTATATTCGACGCACAGCTCAATTATGATAATTAACATATTGATGTGATCAATGCATGAGGGTCCAGCGCGGAAACCTGCTTGTTCGGCATCGAGTGTGGCTTCTAGGTGTTCCCTGATGCGTTTTCGCTACTATTTTGACAACGGCACGCAGGACGCAAATCCCCCTCCAGTTTTCCTACTGTGTTAGGTCTCCTTTTTTAAGGAACTTGACTATCATTCCCATTTTCCACTCATTTGGAAATCCTTTGGAGACCCAAGCTTTCTTTATGAGTTGATGCAGGAGTTCGCTCGATGTCGTTGGCGCCGCTTGTAGAAGCTCTGCAGGAATTCCATCAAGTCCTACTGCTTTATTGGACTTCAGTGCTTTGATTGCGTTGCAGATATCATCTCTACTGGAGGGTGCAGTGCGGATTCGGAAATTTGTTGTTCCTATCAGCTCAGCTGGTATCAGTTGTGCGTTGCTGTCGGTAACTCGGTTTAATACCGACGCAAAATGGTCCTTCCACCTTCTCAGCTGATCTTCATCCGGAATAAGTAGCGTCTGAGTCTTTTACGAGGTGTTGCTTGGAACTGCGAGTACCAAACAATTCCTTAGTAATTCTGTAGACGATTCTACTGTTACATCTGTTATCAGCATCTTCTGCTTGTTGGGCCAAAGCGTTGATTTATTGGCGTGTTGAGGGATCCTTTAGTCTGTCGACGTTGTGCTATTGTATCTCCGAACTGCAGCTGTATGAATTCGTACAGTACCTACCATAAGGTGGTGATCTCGAGCAAGTCCCATATCGGCTAATCTTTTATTTCGAACATCCAGTAAACTGCTTCTAAAGCGCCGGCTTATCGCGAAGTGATCAATTTGATTCGAAGATGCTTGCCTGTCTGTTGACACCCAACTTATTTTGTGACACGCTTTGTGCTCAAACATGGTGCCGCCAATAATTATGTACATACTATTATAAATTGGTTCTAAAAGCATAAGTCAAAACGAAATCGAAAAATTCAAAATCATCCATCACTCTATAGCCCAGCGTTGCCATTATTTGCCCGATCGGGCCATTTGGTCCTCCGTTTTTTATTCTGGCCCTTAGCCCGGGGCCAACAAGAAATGACCCGTGTATTTAATTTTTTGTAATATTTTATAAAGTAATCTTTTTAATTTCATCACAAAATTTATCAATGTGTTTCATCCATAACCAAGTTGCCATATTAGGCGTGTATCCTTTAAGCTTCGAGCAGTGGCCTGAGCTGTCAAAAAAGATCTATTTTTCATGTTTAGCTTAGACACATCAGAGCGCTCTAGCTGTGTTTCTTTTTTCAATCAGAGCTAGCTGCGAGCTCAGAATAAAATGTACGAGCAGGATGGCGTAAAATTAAATAATAGGGATATTCACGATCCGATGTATCTGGTCTTGTATCATTGTAAAAGTGTAAAAGTGTAGCATTTTTTTGCACTACAACAAAATATACTGAATGTCAAAATCTTACACTTTTACAATACCCGAACCCTATTGTAACCGAAAAATACAAGGGTGTTAAATTTTCTTAACACAAACTTAAGCCTTCTTCAGAACAAATGTGAAACAGATTTTGACATTTGCTTCAGTGTTGCTACAGATTAGTAAAGGTGTGTTCACAGTCTGTTGTAAAAAAATAAAATTTTACAATTTTACAAGACTTGGTACACCAGATCGTGAATACCCCTAATATGTAACTTTCTGTTTATTCATCCTTTTCTTTTGTCAACAAATTAATGTTTTGGTTTTCTATGTTAAACGTCTTTTTTTGGATTATTTTAAAGCGTTCAACTGATGAGGGCACGTAAGTCATGCCCGAAATGCACCGCTTCCCATAGATCAGCGAAATCAAACATGGTTAGTACTTCAATGGGGGACCGTCGGAAACCAACCACGTGCTGTTGACATGTGTTTCTTCTGTTGTGAGTTCTTTCTTTCTCTGTCTCTCTCTGTTGTATTAATGTGTGTGATGTTTAAAGCCAATTTTCTCGTTACCAGTGCTTCAGGGTCTCTAATTCGTAGATTTATTTACGGAGTATTATAATATGTAATGTAATGTAATGTAATGCATTTTGTATAATTAGTAATGTCTAATGAATCAAATATTTGACAATTGTTTCGTAAAAAAATATATTTCGTGCCTATTATTTATTTAAACGTTATTTAAATATAAACGTTTTGTAATCAATAAAGCACTTAACATTAACAAAAAACATTAAAAAATAAAATGCACGACTCGATCCCACGTACTTGCTCATATGTTCGATTACATTATATGCAAAATGTTCGTAGTAGAAAACCCTAAATGTATTTTTAAAGTCGTTTTTCAGTTAAATTTTTATAAATAAAAATTCTTAATTTTTCCTAAAAAAAAAATGGTTTGAACATTTTAAGTATTTAATAATATAAATCCAAAAACAAAATTTCAGAAAAAATCGTCCACCCGTTTTCGAAATATTGAATTTTCAATTTTTTTTTTTTTAAATCAAAAAAAAAACTATTTTTCGAAAATTTTGCAATGCAGTATTATTTAGAATTTGAAGGAGCTCGTACTCAAAAGTTTTGATCGAAATCCGTTGAGCCGTTAATGAGAAAGTTGAAAATAAAATAAAAATGGTTGTATCGCAGGTACCGTTAATAACAAAATATTTTTAAAAAAATTTTGACCAAAATGTAGACCATACCAAAAGTAGAACACACACCGATTTTTATCAAAATCGTTAGAGCCGTTTTCGAGATAATTAAGATGGTAGAAAAATTTGTATGGCAAGTACCGTTATTTTTGGGCCAAAAAACATTATATTTATTACTTTATTATTTTGCAGTTCAGTGCTCCAGTGTGTTTCATAAATAAATCGGAGAGCTTTGATCAAACTCTGCAAAGAGCGTACTTGACATGTTCAAGCTCTGCTCAGAGCAACGTTTATTGAAAGCGCACTGAATTTATTTATTCAGACTGACTTGACTATACAATAAAATATTTATGTTTAAAGTTTTTTTTTGAAAAAAAAAATTCTGGCGAGTTTGCAATTGGCCCTTACTTTTTGGAAATGGCCCTCAAATTTATTTTCTTTGTGGCAACGCTTCAATAGCCGCTTCCACCAATGAACTTTTTTTAAATTTTAAATAACTCAATAAGGGTATTCATGAAACCGCGTAACCCCGGTAAACGTGGTAAAATGATAGATGTGGTAAATGAGATGCCAAAATTTGTTTGGAAAAACTTTACCAAAAAATGTTAAACTTTTCCGCACAATTTTGTGTGGGAGAGTTTACCATCTGAGTTTGTTAAATGTGAAAAACTTTTGACCTTTAATTTTGACGTTTTATGTGTCATAATCTTGGTATAACTATCTCTCTTCCTCTTATTATTGTTGGCAGACATTTTAAGTGAGAGTAATAACACACTGTTATTAGTCAATTAAAGTACAGGCAGAAAAAAAAATCATTTACCTCATTTATACTACGTTTCCACCGAAATTTAATCTCCTAGGTTTACTTATCTCAAAAAGTGTTTCCACCGCTCTTTTGGATTAGATGAGTAGATTAATTTTGACAGCACTGTTCAAAATGCATATATCTTTTTCATTTTCTCTTATGATGTAGAAGTGAGAGAGGCAGCTTCATCTGTGTCAACAGAAGAGAAAAATTCACTTTCCCGATGAATGTGTTCATTTCGATATGGAAATATGGTAGTTCAATTGAAGATCTAAATGAGATTTATTTTAAATCCTTCATCTGAGAAGATTAAAATTTGTATGGTAAATCCTCAAGATTTGTAGGAGATTTCGCTAAATCTACTTAAAGCTCGGCTTATACTACGTTTCCACCGTTCTTTATTCTCTTGTAGATTTACTAATCCAAAAAAGTGGTTCCACCGCTCCAAAAGTAGTTTAATTTTGACAGCACTATTCAAAATGTACATATCTTTTCATTTTCTCTTATGATATAGAAGTGAGACAGACAGCTTCATCTGTGTCAACCGAAGAGAAAAATTCACTTTCCCCATGAATGTGTTCATTTCGATATGGAAGTAGGGTAGTTCGATTGAAGATTTAAATGAGATTTATTTTAAATCTTCATCTGAGAAGATTAAAATTTGTATGGTAAATCTTCCTGATTTGTAGGAGATTTAGCTAAATCTACATAAATCTCGGTTTAGTGGTTGGTGGAAACGTAGTATTAGTGGTCGGTGGATACGTACTATTAGTCAAGTTGATTTTAAAGTGCGTTCATGACACGTGCGTGGTAAACTTTTTCCATTTTACTTTGTGGGAAAGTTTACGCGGTTTCATGAATACTCTTGACGTATCGGATTTGTATTCGTTTTTCCCAACTGATCAAAATACTTCCTTGATCTTTTTGAAAATTGAGCAAAAAAAATCGGCATTTCACATACTAGGTACTAACATTTGCCAAATGCGTCATGAAAGAACAGATAAAGCTTGAGAATGAACTCAACTCACATGACATGCCTACATCATTAAATTTGGCAATATGTAAAAATATTTTAATTATGCTAAAACCAACAAAATTGAACTAAAATCCTTTTTAAAATAAGCAACTTTCAAACCAATTTTAAAGGTGTACACAGATTTTTAAAAGGCGCCCTCGATGCATCGATACGGCCACACATTGGTTATTGAGATTCTTTTCATTTTATGCGCACAAGCACAACTATACTTCCTATATTTTTGATGCAATGAAAGATACAAAAGTATCTCAAAGTGAAATGCAGTGCGTGTTATGATTCCACTTAAGACTTGGACATGCACTCATCACTATGATATTGCTTTGTGCGCGGCTGGTAAACAAACACGCCAACTTTATTCTGCCCAGCAATAACAGCTAGGTATACGATTCTGTTCCGTTTATTCAAAAGTATTTCAACACCTTAAAGATTACGTTATCGTATAGAGCTGGTAATAAATAGCTAGTCAGTGGAACTGGGCATAACTAAAGAAGCTGCCATTCAGGTGTCTGCCGACTCAAAAGAAAACAACTGGCTCACCCGCTGTCATCATGCGAGAAGGACAACCAAACAGCAATAAGCGGGGTGTGAGGGCAACCCAAAGTGTGACGGATATCTGGGCTACGCAGTTTTAGTTTAGGTTTTTTTTCGCTGTGATATTTTTTTTTTGCATCAAGTATCTATTTTCGTTGGTTGGCAAGTCCGTACTATTCTGGAATGACAAATGGGCCAAAGTGTCAGGATAATCGAATAGAACAGTATAAGGAATGTGGCAGCGAGCAGTGTGCTCAACTTTATCTCTGTTACAGTGAACGGGTTAAGTAGCTGGGTGTGGCGTGTGATGGCATGTTTTCTACGCCGACATACGACGCCCGCCCCACAGATCGCTAGAGTAATAATTTTTCAAAAGCTGGCTTATCAGCTCGTGGTGATTTCTTTAGGACGATCTGCATAGTGTGTATTGCATACCTATAAGCCTTGAGCTGGATTGAGAATTGAAAAATTGAACTTGGCCTACCGTTGTTGGTTGGTTGGTTGGTTGTACCGCTGCCGCTTGTCTTAGATCAGAGCGGTGGCTGGTAAAATAATAGCATCTGTCGAATCACTGGTAAAGATCTCGATGGAGTTTGTTAGTTAGTTGAGCTGAGGATCGTTAGTATAAATAGGATCTTGTTTGGTGCGCGTTGTTGATGATGCGTGAAGAGGATGTTTGCTTGCGTTTGCGTTGAGGAGTGGCGCGGCACTGCGGCACATTTCAATATAGTGTCGGCTTTAATGGGGGTACAAATGTGTGAAGTTATCGCAGGTTGAGCTTGATTGGGTGGGGATTATGATTCAACTTGTAGTTCTGGTACAGATATGCAGGCTGTTGGGCTTGGCTTACCTACATATATATTCACGTATAATTATGCACTTAAATAGTTTATGATGTACATACCTACATATATATGTATGTGTTTTTTAGTTTGAGATGTTTTTCTTGTTTCATTAATGAAAGATCACGTTATTAGGCTTAGAGTTTTGTAATTGAAAATTCAGACAGCTTTAATGACATGAACTGGAAAGGCAGAAACGATTCCAAAATTATATACATATATCGGAAAATAATTATGGCTTAAAAAAAAGTTCTTATTGAAAGGAACTAGGTACGTGCAACGATCGTAGTGCTCAACAAAATCTTCAGATGTATGCTTCGTTCTGTTTGAGTTTTGCTGAAATATGTTTTACTGTCTTCAAAAGAAAAAAGTAAAGGGTTATCCATTTTGCGGTTTCAAAAGTATAGGGCTGGAATTCGTCATCTGTCAAATTAAGTTGTTAAACCAATTTTTTTTCAGTTTAAAGTCTGACATTTACGAAAATGGATCGATTAACTATCGCACAACGCATAAAAATTGTTAAAACCTACTACAAAAATGGTGATTCTGCCACAGCCAAATATCCTGCTCTAAGAGGAGACTATAGTTTACATAATCATCCAACTACGCAAGCAATTGACAAAATTGTGAAGAAATTTGAAGAGATTGGATACAGATATTGTAAAGCCTGTGCATCATCGTTTCGCTCGTACCACTGAAAATATCGCTGCTGTAAGTGAAATTGTTGCCGAAAACCCGAATGTGTCGATTCCTCGTCGTTCCCAGGAATTAGGACTGTCTTACGGCACATTATGGCGTATTTTGCATTTGGGTCTACACCTACATCCATATAAAGTCCAGCTCACACAACAACTGAAGCCAGCTGACCATTCACGTCGAATGGGTGCTTGAACAACAGGCGGTGGATGGCGATTTTTCGAACAAAATTTTCTTCAGCGACGAAGCACATTTCCTCACTCGGTTGGTAATAAACAAAATTGCCGCATTTGGGGTTCTGAGAATCAATCCCCAAGTAATTGCAGAGAGGCCATTACATCCACAAAAAGTCACTGTCACTTGGGGCGCTCTTTGGACCGGAGGTGTGATTGGACCTTACTCCTTCGAAAACGACGATGGAACGACTGTTACCGTCAATTCGGAGCGTTATGGTCATATGATAACCGACTTTTTTTACCTGCTATTGAATAATACGACTTGGAGAATATGTGGTTTCAACAAGAGGGTGCCATATGCCACACAACTCGAGCGAACATGGCTTTGTTGCATGATACATTTCCTGGCCGCTTAATTTCTCGTCATGGCGATATCAAATGGCCACCAAGATAATGCGATTTGACACCGCTGGTCTTTTTTTTGTGGGGCTACGCGAAAGACCGTGCTTATGCAGATAAACATTTAACTCTTGAGTACTTGAAAACCAGCATTCGTCAAGTTATGGCTGAGATACCGCCCAATATGTGTCAAAAAGTGGTCGAAAATTACCTCAAAAGAATTGATGCTTGCAACAATTCGCTTGGTGGTCATTTAAATGATGTAGTGTTTCACTCATAATGTCAAGGTTCAAACTTTATAAAAAAAGAAATATCATGAAACTTTGAAAATTTCATTTGGGAACAGATTGTTTTTTTTTTTGTAATCTACACGCGCTCAAGGGATTATACTACCCTTTAAATATTTCAACACAGCGCGGTCGATGGGTTTGAAAGAGAAAGAAGGATAGCAAAGTAGTGTGGCGCGATGTTCTGAGACTGGAGGTGGTTGTTGTCTCTGATTTGATCTCCAGGGATGGCGACTGAATTAATGCGGGGAAATTTCCGTATCTTATTTATCCATGTCCCTTATAATTCGCATTATATATTTTATTCGTTGTCATATTTATCGGTATACTAGTTTTACTCAATCACATGTTGTTAGTTCTATGCCTAAGCTGCATGTTATGAGAAAGCCACCAAGTCGTATGACATTTATTTTAGAATTGGCTTTGAATGGAAAAATAAGAGGACATAGACTACGGCAGAGATCATCGAACCTGTGACCATGAGGTTGACAGGCGAACACACAAATATCGCGCCACGGCCTGCCCCCAATAAAACAGGCATTATTTTTTCGAAGTTTTATTTTTGATTAAGTTTTGTTTGTTAATAAAGAAATAAATTAAATTTATTTGTAAATAAAAAAACACAAAATTAAGAAAATTCATAAATAATTAAGAATATAAGAAAGTCTTCGAGAAAAATGAAGAATAATTGAATATACGTAGTATAAAAGAGTTTTATTTAAATTCAATTAAATCCTAACATAGAAATATCTGGTTCGTGGGACTCAGAAATTGGCTCAACTTCGATATTGTCTTGTTCCAAATGTGTATCATTAACATCTAAAATATCCTTGTAAAACTTGAGCAATGGCAAGGATTTCCAGTTACATTAAAAATGTTTTTTTAATAAATTTTCAACGTCATTAAACTTCGCTTCTTTAAGCTTTATTCCTACTATCAGTCTTTTTGGATTCATGGAAGAAAAGTGCTTGCCCTTCTTTGTGTTTGGTTTTCTTCTCCAATATCAGACTTGTAGAAAGGTTCACCCCGAATGCCAAATACGTTGAATTTTCCCATTTTTAAAATGAATCTTTTAGATGTGTTGAATTTAAAATGCTAAGCTAATGGTGGCTTCGTAAATTTTAAAACTTCGTCTTTAAAATCTTACACGGGGCATTCATCAGATCCCAAATTCACTAGAGTCCCATTGTCCTTGTAAATGAACAAATACTGATCAACAGCCACGCTGGTTTCCTTTGCCTTTACTTTTTTCACAATTTGACCAAACACTCTATCAGGGGGAATGTAAGAATGTCCAGGAATAGGGAAATTCAATTCGATTGTGTTAACATGACGCGGTGGTCTATTTACCACCCATTACTCTCACATACATACAGTGACATATTAACCACTAGGCTCGTGAAGCTCGAGCCTAGGGCGGCAATTTGTAGGGGCCGGCAAAATTTGTATGTTGTTTTATTTTAACCCCCCAAAAAAAAGAAAAAGATTGAAATGGCATTCAAATGGGGTACTCATCATTTTTGGTATATGAAAATACGAAATTTAAATCCTATACTGATTTTTCGCCTATTTTTCAAACGCCTATTTGCGCGACCGCAAACAACATGAATTTATTCTTATCGTGTTGTTTGCTGTTAGTTCGATGTTAGCCTCTTTAAATCATTGCGTGGTATTAAAAAATAAAATGCACGACTAGATCGTACGAACTTGCTCTTGCAGCTAACATCTTTAATGAAGCTAACCACTGACGCTATTAATAGGTACGTAGTCTAGTTATCCTATGCGGTTGAAAGCCGACGTAGTTAAGATTACCTTGATTCTTGGTATAATAAATTGTCGAATGGATGATTCAAGGATTAGTTACATAGTATACAAATGTAATGGGTTATCCATTTTGTGGTTTCAAAAGTAAAAGTAAATAAAACACATATAAAATATTTTTTTTTATGATATTTCTTTTTTATTATGAAGTTTCAAATTTAAAATTTCTTCACAATTTTACCAACTGTTTGCGTAGTTGGACAATTATGTAAACCATAATCTCCTCTTAAAGAACGATATGTGGCTGTGGCAGAATCACCATTTTTGTAATAGGTCTTAACAATGTCAGACTTTCAACTAAAACAAAAATTGGTTTAACAACTTAGTTTGACAGATGTCGAATTCCAGCCCTGTACTTTTGAAACAGCAAAATGGATAACCCTTTACAATCCACGCTTTGCACAGACGATGTGAACGTGAGCAACAACGAAAGAAACATGTTTCACAATCAAATTAATTCTTTAAGTACAATGAATTTATCATGTGGCATCTCTCACACACTTGCGGGGAGATGAACACTTAACGTATTTTTCTGTTTTGTTATTTTTTAAGAAAATTGTTAGTTTTTTTAATTTTAATTGTTTTTTTTTCTGGTAGAACATACATCTATTATTAAGTTTTTTGAATAAATAAAGTTCATTTTACAAAAATAATAAAATTTAATCGGTTTTTGAAAAAGCGCGGCATCTCTCCCGCAATTACCCTAGCTCTTACATAGAATGATTGGCTATAGTTCTAGCGAAGTAGCCAGTTGAATTCCCCCCTTAAACAGTAATAGTCGCGCTTCTAGGAATACTCTTCAATTTATCCTTGATCCCAATGTCGATACTGTCAAATACCAAGATATTCTTTCTTTTTTGGAACTACATGAATGTAGAATGCTTTACCCGGCACTATTTTTCCTCCCATTGTGATATTTTGAACTTCAAAACCAATGTACATCGGTATCTCCTTTTAAATCCTTCCTTATTCACCTAATGCTCGCACTGTGCTTAAACATATAAAGAGTGGCCAAAACCCCTTTAGTGCGCGCTCAATTATAAAAAAAACTTTACTTGAGTCTTGGTAGATAAACAATTTCATTTCTATTTTCAATATTCGGTATTCGTCTATTTTTATTTTTAATAATTTTGATAATATTTCATAAAGGTTTTTGGTCATTAAATATGTCTGAAATATTGAACTTTCTTCAGAGAAAAAATTGCTTTCCGAAGAGGCCTGCCGTTGGCATAAGCTGTAAGTACCTACTGTTTCTTAAAAATCACATAAGAACAATGTCAACATTTACTTTCATCTGATTAAATAAATTTTGCACGCAGTGAACTACATTATTTGTATGTGGATATAGGGCAAATTGCCCTCAAGCTACATACTCACTTTCAAATTTTGTATTTCATATAGAACATCGAACTCTTATTCCCTCATTTTGCGAGGGACTTCCCTGTGTAAAATGCCGTTGATTTCCATTAACAAAATTCCATACGCGTAGTTGCAGTAATTTCACTAATTGGCATCAGCAAGTGTGCGCATTGTCGTCGTCCCAAAATAAATAGGCTCTAAAAAGATAAGAAAAAAAACAAAAAAAAATTATTCCAGTGAAAACAGGTGTATTCAGGCCCATAAATGGCTGGGAATTGGTAACATTACACCAAAACCAATCAAATGAACGTCACTCTGGGGCTTTTATTCCATTTGAAACTGCAGTATGCGCTGCTGCTGCATCTTCTGTACCTATAGTCTCTTCTCAAAGGGATAAGCACTGCCAACGGTCTATCACTGAGCGTGTTTTACGTTCGTTCCAGACATGATTTTTATTTCCACGATTAAAGTTCGAACAGACGAATTTCTGGAATTCAGGTTTCGCATTTTAATGGCATCTAATTAAATTACGCTGAACCTGATGTTAACATGGGTGAAATGCATGTAACCATCTTCACGTTTGCTGGACTGTTGGTATAAGAGTTGTTTTTTATTTATTTTTTTTTTTAACTCTTGAACAACAAGAATTTGGGAAAAAGAAACTGACACCAAACAAAGAATTGGGATAAAAACCCAAAATTCCCTTATCCATTTCCAACGACACAGACGCGACAGTGCGTTCTCTGACATTGATCTTTTGTTGCTTGTGCGGCTCATGAATGAACATTGGAATCAATGGGACCTTGTCATGTTGAAGGAGTAATAAAAGTGACAAACACTTGGTGTATCGACCTAAGAACAAGCCATTAAATTAAAAACAAATAAAATCAGAATATAAAATTGTAGTTTATACGATGACTTTAACTTGGTTGCACTGATCTCTATTATACCGTTTCAAAAATTGGAAGATATTTGAGACTTTTCTGTCAATCACAAAAGCCATTATACCTAACCTAGTTATTGAGTAGGGAAGCGTTTGTTACAATTCGTCGGAATATACATACATTATGTACCTACATACTAGGTATAAACACTATGCTCGATAAAATTGTACCTTTATATTTATTTATTTATTTATTCGTCTTAAAAGCTACACACTCTATTTAGACTATTTGAATTATGATAAATAACATGATTAAACATAGTTTAAAAAAAATAAAAAAACATAATTTAACATATAGCATTATAACAAATTTAATAATTTATGTTTTAAAACATTTCTAATAATATTAAAATCAATTGCAAAATCATATTTATTAAAATCCATACAAGCTCTTGTGATAGGATTATGCTTGGCATAACTAGTAATGTGGTAAGGAACATTTAAAAAATCACAGTTACGCGGGCGCAAGTTTCGAGAAGTTGCATAAATAAAAAACATAGATAACAAAACCGGACAGTCAATATTACAATTCAAAACATCAAAAGCAAAAAGTATTGAGATTAATTTTCTTCTCTGAGCAAGAGGTTTTAGATTAATTAAAATCCACCTCATCTCATAAGATGGAACATTAGAGTAACCAAAAATTTTTCGCAAGGCAAACTTTGTGAACCTTTTTTGAACTTTTTCTATACGACAAATGCTAGACGCGGTAAAGGGGCTCCATATAACAGTACAATATTCTAAATGTGGTCTGACAAGACTAGAATAAAGAGCTTTCAATGTATATGGGTCTTCGAAATCTTTTGAATTTCGAATAACAAACCCTAGCATAGAGTTTGCTTTTGAGATCGCATGGTCTATGTGATTTGAAAAATTCATCTTAGAATCGAAGATTACGCCTAGATCCTTATGGAGTTTATAATTATAATATAATGGACTATGATTTCTAGAAAATGTCACAACGCTACATTTTTTATTGTTAAAATATAGCCCATTGATATTACACCATTTAATTAAATTATTTAAATCAATTTGAACGTTCTTTGCATCGTTCAATGAATTTATGGAGCTGAATATTTTCAAATCATCAGCAAATAGAAGATATTTAGAAAAAGTAAGATGTAATGGTAAGTCGTTAATAAAAATGATAAAAAGAAGTGGTCCAAGGTGGCTACCTTGAGGAACACCCGAAAAATTTATATTTTCCTTATCAATTTTCACCACCTGTTTTCTACCTACTAAATAACTCTTTATCCACATTAGGAGCTGAGAGTGGAATCCATACATCTCTAGTTTTCTTAAGAGAACACTAAGTAAGTAAGTAAGTAAGTAATTTATTGCTTGATATCTTAATATTTCATTTACAAACATTTATAATAAATTTTAAAGCTTTAGCTTTGCCGTCAGCTCGTTTGGCAATTTAAAAGATATAAGATATTATTATATAAATATACAAAAGTAAGAAAGGTAAGAATTAAGTTAACTATTCATATTCAGTTATAAGTAGCGTTCGGTATTTTAATATGTCTTTTAAAAACAGGTACAGTTTTTTCCAAACACAGTAGTTTAGCAATGTAATTGTTTCTTGTAGGGTAAACATTTTCTGTCCAAAGTATGCAATTCGATGTTGTGCAAATATGGGACACACACTGATGAGGTGGAAACAATTTTCTTTAGCTTTAAGATTGCACAATGAACAAAACTGATTAAAGCTGTTATTATATGGAGTTCCATTTAAGCCAAGGACTTCACATCTTGTCTTAAATATAAGAGATATCTCTTTATACGTGAGCGCATCATTGAAATAGTTAGCTTCCATTAGGTTCAGCTTAAGTTGAGATTAAAGGAATCTGCTTTCTGATTTCCTTGCTTCTTGTACATATGCATTCCTTACAAAATCCTCCTGGGCTTGAATTATTTTGTACAGCTTTTCTTTAAAGTGCAACAAATTGCTGTGATCTAGCTCCACCGTTTCACCACAAGAATTTCCTAAATTCTTCCATCTAGCCACCCACCAATCCGAATTTCGCAGTTCGTACAGGGCCATTTGTTTGGTCAACCGATTGTCCTGATGCGCCAGTGTTCTTACGACGTAGCATTTAACTTAAGCGTGTATGTGAAAATTTTAGTTAGGCCTGTTTCGAGATATAGGGCATAGTTTAGTGTTTTTATGGGGAGATTGAACAGCTTCTTTAGAAAGGACCTTTTAAATTTTTCTATTGCCTCAAACTCATTTGTTCCCCAAACTTGGGCAGCATAACAAAGTGAAGACTTTATAACAGCGTCAAATATTTTGTATTTTGCTGACAGTACAATACGCTGATTCGAAAAGATATTTTTCCATGACATGTTAAGTAAACCTTGCGAGGAAGCAGATTTCGATATAACATGTTCATTAAAGTCCATGGTTTTGTTAAGATTCACTCCTAGGTATTTGTACTTGCTTACTATCTCTAGAATATTTCCATTGAAAGTCCAAATATGTCCACTCTGACTCCGGGTATATCTAGAGAAAACCATTACTTTAGACTTATTAGTGTTAATTGTATGTCCCCATTTGGTGCAATAGTCAGAGAGACGATTTATCATCAATTGTAAGTTCTCGGGGGTTTCTGAGAGAATCACCAAATCATCGGCATACAAAAGAACGTTTATGACCAGATCAGCCATTCGAACACCTCCTGGCAGACAAGTTTCAATATCATTGATGAAAAGTGCAAAAAGAAGAGCACTCAGAAGGCACCCTTGTTTTACTCCGGTGTCCGTTTCAAACCACTTTGAGAGTGTTGATCCGTCCCATACTGATGCTTTGAATGGGCATACATTTCTTTTATTGTATGGATGAACTTCGTTGACATACCTAGCATTGAAAGCTTATAAAAGAGCGCATTTCGGTTAACAAGATCAAACGCAGTTTTGAGAACACTATGTTGAACGCGGTCGAAAGCCTTTGAAAAATCAGTGTAAATAGTGTCGACTTGAGAACGCATTTCCATCTGAGATAGACAAAAATTTGAAAATATTGATAAATTTGTAGTGATGGATCTACCTTTTAAGAAACCATGTTCGTAAACTGAAATATTATTATGAATAAGATTATACAATTTGTTTTTTACAACAGCTTCGAAAACCTTAGTAATTAACTGCAGTTTTGCAATTGGTCTGTAATTTTCAACCGAACTTTTTGTACCTGATTTATGAAGGGGAGTTATTATAGAATATTTCCATTCATCTAAGAACTCACCATTACTTAAAGAAAGGTTAAATATTATACAAAGTGGAGTAGCAAGTAGATTAGCACAAGTTTTTAAAAGAACTGGTGGAGTATTGTCTGGTGAATTAGAAAAATTATTTTCAAGAGATAAAAGTACTTGTAAAACATTGTCTACAGATAACTGCAAATTACCAAGATTAACCACAGGATCTGAATTTATTGTGTTGGCATAATCTAATTTGAGATCAATAAAATTAGATTGAAAAAACGACGCAAAGTTATTGCAAATTATATTAATATCATCGGACAGCACATCATTATAAGTGATGCTAGATGGAATCCCAATTGAGTTTCTTTTCGTGTTCATATATGACCAAAAACTCTTAGGGTTATTCTTAATATTCGATTCAAGAGACGAGATGTATTGTATTTATGTGTATTTAACGGGTGATTTTTTTGCTACTTGGTTTTTGACGTTTATATTTTTGACAGATCACACATGACAAATTCCACGAACATTTGACATTTCGATTCAGTATTGTTTGCCATTTCATCATGAATAGACTTACGCCTGAACAACGTTTGCAAATTATTGAAATTTATTATCAAAATTCGTGCTCTGTGAAAAATGTGTTTCGCAAGCTACGTCCGTTTTATGGTCGTCATAATCGACCCACCGAGCAGGCTATGAATAAGCAGAATTGCCGTATTTGGAGTGAAGAGCAGCCAGAAGCAATTCAGCAGCTACCAATGCATCCCGAAAAATGCACTGTTTGGTGCGGTTTATGGGCAGGCGGCATCATTGGGCCGTACTTCTTCAAGGGCGATGAAGGCCGCAGGGTTACGGTCAATGGAGAAAGGCACCGTTCGATGATAACAGATTTTTTTTTGCCGAAAATGCAAGAATTGAACTCGGTCGACATGTGGTTCCAACAGGACGGTGCCACATGCCACACTGCACGCGAAACCATGCATCAATTGAGAGGCGAATTTGGTGAGCAGTTGATCTCACGTTTTGGCGCAGTCAATTGGCCACCAAGATCATGTGATTTGACCCCGTTAGACTATTTTTTGTGGGGCTATGTTAAGTCTATTGTCTATGGGGAAAAGCCAAACAAGATTGCTGCCTTGGAAGCCAACATTGAACGCGTCATTGGTGAGATTCCGGCCGAAATGTGTGAAAAAGTTTGCCAAAATTGGACCTTTCGAATAGACCACCTGAAGCGTAGCCGCGGGCAACATTTAAGTGAAATTATTTTTAAAAAGTAAATGGCAGAAATTGATTTATCGATCCAAATAAACATTTCATTCACTTTTTACAAGTTTCTGTGTTTTTTTGAATATTCAAAAACCAAGCTCTTAAAAAATCACCGTTTATATACTTGCCCAGTTATTTTTCGCCAAGGTTTTTGATGTCCTGAACTTAAGTCCATGGGCAGAGTACGATAACTCAGGCGCCCAAAAATAAAAATTGATTCTAGTAGAACAATTAGTTACAAGTATTTTTTAATATGGGAGGGGGATCTATCGCCCCCCGTTTGGCCGGGAGGGGCAATTTCATAAAAAAGTACTAAAAATGGAAAACAAAGTATTTGAAAAATAACGGTATAACTTATACCTTTTCTTCTTCCACATCAACAATTCAATATCAAGAAAAGAGAAACTAAGCGCCCCCACCGATGGAATTACTAGCTAAAAAATTGTATCTCATAGTAGTACTATAGGTTTCATATACAATGGTTTTATTTTGTTGCTGGTATAGTTTTATGTTTGTTTAGGCGTTATTTACAAAGTAGCGTGTGTATAGAGAAGCACTGGAGGCAGAGTTGTTAAAGTAATGTTTTCAGCGTTTGCAGGTGTAGGGTTAAACTAGATTCATGTTGTCAGAAGCTTAAGTTGTTATGAATATTATTATGGGGCTGTTGCACAGCGATCTTGAGATCGATCGTGCCCCAAGTCGTTAAGGATGAGATTTTCAAAAGGTAAGACGCAAGGAATCGAATTATATGGACTCTTCGCGGTATGCAGTTTTATTAAAACTTTTAGGGAGCATTTGCGTTAAAAAAAATATTGTGAATCGATATATAATATAATCGGTATATAAAAACTGGTTCTATGGGAAGTAGGTACCGTTAATATGAACGCAAAATAAAATATTTCTTTACTTCAAAGTCGACTGGACTCAATTAAGAACACTCATTTTTTTATCAAAATTCTTTAAGCGGTTTTTGAGAAATAAATGTTTTTCTTAGCGGTTAAATTTGTATGGTAGGTACAGTTGTTTTTTTTAGATATTCAAGATAATGTCAAAAAACTGCTAAATACTGAGCTTAGAAAAAATCGGTTGAGTTGTTTTCGATACTATTTTTTTTTATTTCAAACAAAAATATTTTTTTTTAATTATGGCTTACATTAGTGCTTAAACTTTCTAGGAGCTTCTGCAGAACAAATTTCAAAAAAAATCAAAAGAACCATTTTCCAGAATATCGAAAACCAAAAAAATGGTTTCACTAGAGTTACCAAAAATAACAATTTTTTTTTACAAAAAAAAAATTACCAAAAAGTAACTTTTACCTTCATTAATGAAATGATTTTTTACGTACGATTATAGGAATGTACTAGAAGGCAAGTTATGCATTCGTCGAAAAAAAATTTGGGATATCAATCAAACATGACATTACGATGATAGCGAAGACGAAAAAAGATGGTCCAAAAATTCTGTTCGCCTGTATGTCTGTTAGTCTGTCAGTAACGGTACCGATTATATGGTGGAAAACAAAAATTTTAAAAATGTTTTAAAACAGTACTTTCCATAGGATCATTTTTTTTTTGCTTTCGATTATCTTATAAATGGTTTAACCGATTCTTTCGAAATTTCACACATATTAAGGTTTAGCCCAATTTATACTCCGTACCAATATTTTGTATTAATATTTTTTGTATTTTTAAAAGCATTTTTAAGAAAAAAAATTTAAAAATTTATATTTTGAAAACTGCTCATTAATTTTTTTTCAAAAACTATAGTTATATGTTTTTGATGAATAGCTATGAATTGGAGATTTTGATTTTTTTTTGAAAAATGTTTTTAAAATGTTTAAAAAAAAAACTTTTTTTCTCAAAAACCGCTTCACAGATTTTTAACATTTGTTTCTCAAAAATTTAAATTTATCCAGGAAATAAAATGGCCTAATTTTTTTTGAGCTCAAATTAATTTAAGTATTTATTTCATGAATTTTGAATTATTTTTTCTTTGATTAAGCCGATTTTATCTTTTATTTTTAAGTTTAAATTTTTAATTTTTTTAGAAAAAAATTTAAGAAATTTTGTATATATAAAAAATTAAGTAAAAAACGACTTTAAAAATATATTCAGATTTTTAATAGAAATCTTTTGCATACTATGTGATCGAACATAAGAGCAAGTTCGTGCGCACAATATTTTTAGTAGTTCTATATATTTTTAGTCTTTTTACATTATACAAAGCTTAGTAATTTTCTTCTAAAAAAAATATATATATATATATTTTTCAAAAATCCATAACAAATATTTTTCGAAAATTTTTGAGAAACCATAAATATTATTTAGAATTCGAAGGATTTCATACATACATATTTGAAAATTTTGATCGAAATCCGTCGAGCCGTCGAGAAATTAAAATAAAATTCACGACTGGATCGCACGAACTTGCTCTTATGTGCGATCACATCGTATGCAAACAATTTCAATTTAAAATCTAAATATATTTTTAAAGTCATTTTTTACTTGATTTTTTATGCACAAAGTTTCTTTAATTTTTTTCTAAAAAAAAATGTTATGACAATTTTAAATATTTAATAATATAAACTTAAAAACAACATATTAAATCGGATTAATCAAAGAAAAAATAATTCAAAATTCTGAAATAAATGCGGAAACTAATTTGAGCTCAAAAAAAAAATGTACGCCATTTTATTTCTTGGATAAATTTGAATTTATGAGAAAAAATTTTTTTAAATCTGTGGAGCGCTTTTTGAGAAAAAAAATGTTTTAAACTTTTTGAAAAGAATTTAAAAAAAATTCAAAAACGCCAATTCTTTTTTTCTACATTATAAATATAATTTAATGAGCAGTTTTCAAAATAAAAATTTTTTTAATTTTTTTCTTAAAAATGCTTTTAAAAATACAAGCAAATATTAATTGAAAATATTGATACGCAGTATAAATTGGACAACCTAAGGCTATATGTGCGTGAAATTTCGAAAGAATCAGGTACGCCGTTTATGAGATAGTCGAAAGCAAAAAAAAAAACGGTCCTAAGGAAAGTACCGTTTTTTGACATTAAAAAATCACCTGCACTGATTTTTTTAAATCAAAATCGTTAGAGCCGTTTCCGAGACAAATAGTTTTTAACGAAACGGTTATATGGCACGTACCGTTATTTTTTGAGCTAAAAAAAATCAATTTCCCCCCTGCACAATACCTAAAAAACTCCTTAGACCAAGTTTGAAGCAATTCGGCCCACCCGTTTGGGCTGTAGGTTTCTATATATACATACAGACAGACTTTTTTTCGTCTTCGCTATCATCGTAATGTCATGTTTGATTGTTATCTCAAAACTTTTTTTTCGACGAATGCATAACTTGCCTTATAGTACCTATAATCGCAAGTAAAAATTGTACCAAAATGTAGACTAGGTATACCTATGTAAGGTAGTGCACACACATTTTTATCAAAATCGTTAGAGTCGTTTTCCAAATAATTAAGATTGGAGAAAAAATCGTATGGCGAGCATATCTACCGTTATTTTTTGGGTTAACAAACGATTTAAAAATTTATTTGAGACAATCACCTAAAACGACTAATTAGATACCTTGACGAAAATCCCTTCAGACAGACAGACGGAATTGAGGGACCCACATTTTTGGTCTTCTTCATCATACCTATGCAATGTCAAGCTTGATTAAAATCTCAAGTTCAATTATTTTTCCAAATGCAAAACTTACCTTAATACCTATATCGCAAGTTAAAATATGCCATTTAAGGACGAGGCTAGAGAAATCCCAAATCATAACAGTTGTTCGCCATTGAGAATATGTACTATTTCCAGCGCTACATCGGACAACTAAGATACATAAGCCGAAATTACCCTCTAACCCTGCGCGCGAAACCCTATATATACAGTAAAACGTGCTAATCGGGACTCTCTATAATCGGACCGCACCTTATGCATTCCCTGCTATTTTTCATACAAATTTCCCCTTATAATCGGGCACCTGCTAATCGGATCATGGACCACTAAAATAACACGCGTTGCTTAATGTATTCACCTGTCTAATTGGTCCAAGCGTAGAATATACGAAATATGTAAGCATCGCTTTTTACTTGCGATTATAGGCGTTTTACTTTTTTCGTTCAGAGCAGAACACTGAACAGAGTTCGAACACATAAATTATGCACTGAACTTGTTCCAAACAGGGCGAGCTCTGAACACTGATATGTTTTTTTAAACACACTTGAACGACACAAATCAGAACACATTTTCATTTTAATCATAAAAAACAATATAACACAAAACGTACCCTCTTTTTCTAGACTGACACACCCAGATACAGAAAATCAACTAGCGATAATCGTCTTTCCCCAACTCATGTATCTAATTATTTTTCTTCCTATTTTGCTTTTGACACACATGGCATTTGGTGCGTTCAGTAATTTGTACTCACATGCTCAGTCAATTATCTTAGAGCACGTCGAGTGCGATCTACACATGTTCAGAACGAAAAAAGAAACACACATTTGGAGGCCTGCATGCTCTGAGTTAAAAAGAAACAAACAAATTTTTTGACAACTCAGACACTGCTCTGAACTAAAAAAAAACGCCTTATAGGTACTATCAAGCAAGTTATGCATTCGTAAAGAAAAAAAATTCTAACAATGAAACATGGTATTACGATAATAGAGAAGCCTAAAAGAGTGATCGCAAAAAATGTCTGTCTGTCAGTCTGTCCGTCTGTCTGTCAGTCTACAGCCTAAGCGGCTTACGCGATTACCTTCAAATTTGGTATGTGTGATTATTTTGGTATTCTTCAGAGGAGAAATTGAAATTTTATTTTTAGGCCTAAAAATAACGGTACCTGCAATATGACATTGAAGGAAAATCTTATTTTTCTCTAAAACGGCTCCAATGATTTTGATAAAAAGTTTTGAGAATGTTTTTGTTGGTAATAGCTATCATTTGATATGAACCAAGTTTACAGGAAAAGACTATCAACGGTACCTTTTATATAACGATTTTTTTTTTAATTTTTGGCTTTCTCGGTAACGGTACATTGGATTTCTGTCAAATTTTATATCTGAGAAGATCTAAGTAGCTAAATTATTTTTGCATATCAAAATTTTGAATAACTTTTTTTTTTTAAATTAAGACAATTTATTAATTTTTTTTTTTTGAAAAATCAATAATTTTAAAACTAATCAAAAAAAAAATAATTTTAAATTTTATATTCACATGAACATTAATAGTCTCTAAAAAATTGCATACCAAAATTTCAAAAGAATTTTGTTTTCAAAAAACGAGAAATAAAAAACAGGATTTCATCAAAACCCGTCCTACAATTTTCGAGATACTTTTTTATAAAAATTTCAATGATCCGTGGCATCTAATGGCGTTCTTCGTTTTTTCGAAAAACCAATTAAAGTGATGGTTTTGGCAGTCTAAATAAGTTTAAAAAACGATTTTTCCCACCTATATCTACACCATTCACTTTCATTATATATACGAGTATGTATGTACTTGAACATATTTACATTATTACCCTCCTAATTTACATAATGAAAATCCATTTAAATATACATTTGTATGTACCTATTTAACTATTCATTGAATCATGCATTCGACAATTCATTATACTAATGATGGAGGTAATATTACCTACATGGGCTTTAAATCTGCATAGGATAACTATAATAGTAGGTAGCTAGTACTACCAACAGCGTCGGTGAGTAACACTAAAGTTGTTAGCTACAAGAGCAAGTTTGTACAATCCAGTCGTGCATTTGATTTTTTTGGTTGATTGTTGGTACCACCGCCGCGGGTTACTTTAGACTTATTTGGTGATTTCCCATAATAAGTTTTTTTTTTTTTTTTTTTTTAACTATGCGCGCACTCAAGGGGTTATGAATACCCTTAAAATGTTTATACACAGTGCGAGCGATTAGGAAAATGGGATAGGATTAGTAATGTTAGCTTTCGTTAGTTGGCAAATGAAACATTTAGAATATCTTTTATTGCGTATTGGCAGATGTTTCAGGTAAGTCAGTGGAATTAGCAATTAATATATTAAATGTGTTTGTTGTTGGTTTTTAATAAAGCTACAAAGTTTAAAAAAAAAGTAAAAGAACAATGATTAAACGAAATTTCAGTGATCTTGATCTAGAATATAAGGTTGAAGTTATTAAGATTTTGGAAGATGCACATTTATCTCAGAGAGATCTTGCAAAGAAAATCCAGAGAATTTTGAGCGCGAATGAGGACATCAAACAGTGTTTTAAAAAGCTCGTTGGTTTGAAAACAAAACATATGAAAGCGTTTGTATCTTTTGCTGAAATTGATGTCTTTCTTGACATTCAAAGGGATTTGCAAGCAAAATCACTGGCTTTTCCAAAAAATTTCTAATTGATTTTGGAAATTTATAGGTGGTATATGTACTGGCAGCCGTATTTTTATGGACATGTATGCATGAGAGAAAACCTTTCTGAGTGGACCGGTCCGATTAAAAAGGAAGCTCTACAATCGGACCACCTCCTAATTGGACCACTTTTCTTCGGTCCCAATGGTTCAATTTGACAGGTTTTACTGTACTATACTATCATGCATACTGTTATATATACATATTGGCATGTCTGGAGTCACTTCCTTTATTTACAACCAAATGTGTATGTATCTATAGTAAGTTATCAAAAGCTACATATGTATATATGAGTTCAACATTGCTATAATGTATCAAAAACTATCCATTCCAATTCCAGCGACTGAAGTCAGACACAAGAATGTGTACGAAGATTTATCCTTATATTCCTGCATTTTAAATAAAAATAAATTACTTTTTACGCAACACAATGTAGGTACCCATTTATTCTCCACAAATAGAAACCAAAAGTCGAAAATTGAAAACCTTGCGAACTCCCTCTCGGTTTTTTTTTGCGTAAACCTTGCCATGGACAACTTGCTGTGATGTGTATTGCAACCACATAAACTTCTAACGTGTGAACATACCCCACAGCTGGAGACCTCCCACCCATACAAAACCAAACCAAAGAAAACCAAAAAAAAAAAAAAACAAGGAAACTCTTCGAGATTCCACAAAACTAGAAAACCAATGGATTACTCGTATATGTATCTACGACAAATTGCATAGCGCAACAGGTAGCACACAGTCGATTCTATACAGCATTTCTAACTGCCACCCAAAGAAATCTCAGACGAGACTATTCAGCAATAGATAAATCTATTCCAGCACTTCAAGGGACAACGGTGTATTCTTCCTTATGTCCCAAAGGGGCAGGAAGCCACAGCATCTGCACTGGTTGACGGTGCGATGGAGCAAAATTTTACTATCCCAAAGCAACTAATCATTGATTCGGGCAGAAGAGACCACAACCCAACCATTAGACGTAATACATTCGTGTTGAGAGCTCTCTCTCTCTGTATCTCGAATGCAAATGTATCTGAAATAAATTAGTTTTTCATGTTGATCTATCGTTTATCACTTGTTGTGTCCTGTGGCACGCTAGTACGTGCAGTCTCTCAATAGTCTGGAGTGTGGTCATACCTGAAAGGGATAGTTTCCTGATTTGTGTCTACTTTTTCCTTGCAACTTGCCACTGTCGCTTTGCCGCATAAGATTGAGTTATTCTTTTTTATTTTGTTTTTCATTTTCTTCTCTATAAGGTCTTGTTATCTAAGAAGAAACCAACAAGCATGCTATAGATTCAGGTCCAAGTTGAGAGCAGCGGATACTCAGTGACAAGAGTTGCAATCAATTTAAAGTAATTGCCATCAGGATATTATGTTAATTATCGTATGTTCTTCAAGAATATCACTTGAAACATACGGAGTCGGAATGATTTTGAATGCTTTAAAAGACCGAACACCGAAATATGACGTATACTTAAATGTTTTATTGTAGAATCGAACTCTCATCATAGTGTTGTTAGCTAAAAATACTCGTTTATCTATATGCATTAAATGGAATTCAGAATGAAAAGTAGAAAAACGTACCAATATTTAATTTATGTAACCTATTTCTTGTTTTCATTTTTTCTGCAATTGCGGTTTTAAATTTTCATTCACTTCATTCATTCATTTTGCACCAATACAACTGAAATGATAAGTTAATGGCTTTGTTCATAGACTATGGTCAAGTCCCTTTTTACACAGTCCAATTTTTGTATTGCTTTAAAAATGGTCTATGGATTTCACACGAGGAAACAAATGTACCGCTGATTTACTTGTTTTCTTTTAATGTTTCTTGGTTTGGAACGCACACTACAACGTAGTTTAAATTGTTCACTCCAATTACATTTCCCCTTTATATTTCATGCTTTTATTTATTTTCTGAGCTTATCGATAGCTAGAGTTTTATTTTTCAAGTCAATTTACAAATTTATTTTCTGAGTATGTTTTGCTTTCAATTCAATATTTACTCATCAGACTGCACTTAACATACGCGGAGTAAGTAACAAAAAGTTAACATTTGGTTTGCCATTTCACCATTTTGGATCACAAAAATGTATGCCCAGTCCATGTCCATTTAGTGAATCGAATACCGCCCATGGCCAACGTCCATTAAACAGTGAAGAAAAACCACACTTTGTGAGTTCAGTTTCCGCTTAGTATGTTTAGGCTAGGCGCGCACATGCAATTTTACCGAAACGAAATAGTTTAATCACTAGTTGAACGATGATCGCGCACATAAGCAACTTAAAAATCAATCAACGAGATAAAGGAACACAAACATCCTTTTGATTTAATGTGCGCGCAGTTACATTATAGTTAGATGTGATACAAACTGAAGAACTTATTTGGGGCGATCGTTCGATTTGTGCCAAAACACAAACTCTTAAGTTGCTCGAATCGCGGAGTGAATAGTTTTTGCATGTGCGCGCACTCTCATATAAGTCCAGGGTGTTCACTTTAGCAACCAAACTGTTGCAAAACTGAAAGTTGCATCTCTCCTCTAGCCTTATAGCTCATAGAATCTTATACGAATAAATATTTTGCGGCGCAGTGTCAGCAATTCCTCTATAGTGCAGTTCCACCCAATGCGGTTTCTCTTCTCAAATTGCTTTTTTCTAGATCTGAATAAAAAGATGATTTTTTTCACCAAACTCCTTTTATTTACAACTATCAATAAAAATTTAACACAAAACGAAATTTGGGCTTGGTTAGTCAAAAATAAAAGTAAAACGGAATTCATTCGATAAATATTGGTTTCTTTTTCAAAATGGATATTTTTGTTAAATTTGTTAAATATTTGTTAAAATTGATTAATTGGCATTAGGGGTATGCAAAATTGCAGATATAGGTGCAATTTTAGATGTACTTCAGAAAATAATTGAGCATAGAATACAGTTTTTAATAATAAAAGTCAGAAACTTTTCGGAAGAACAGCTTATAATTTATTAAAAAATGGAGTTATCTAAGATTTGAGAAATATAAACTGGCGAACTATTAAAAAAATAATCAAAAAGATCAATTTGTCTTAAATTAATAATTATAACACTCCATGAACGCATCCATCGAGATTCAATTCAATTATCAATCGTACCAACAAAACTAACAAAATCAGAATCGAGACTCGACTGAACGTCAACTAGCCATCCACCGTAGCTTCTACTTTAGCTTTTTATCCACCGTAGCGAATTGTATGTAAAATGCTACGACGGATAAACTTACGCCGGATAAATTTCCCAATAAAACACGGTTAATATCAGTAGAGAAGCTGAAACTGCTTTCAAGCAATTTTATGTTGAGGATAATCATGGATAATATGGAGAACTTGATATCATTGGCAGTGGCGGATCCAGGATTTGGTCAAAGGTTAAGTTAAGATTTTCATAAATTTTACCGAGCTAAGTAAATAGTTTTTATTAATTTAACTGTGGAGCTATTTTGTCTCATAGCAATCCTATGAAAAATCGATAGTGCGAAATGTGCATGAAAACATAGCAACGACAGCAACAAATAACGGGTCCGCCATCTAACTTTTTTTTTCAACTAGTGCTTATTTCGTGAATGGTAACACCTAGTTCATGTCTGATTTGACAGATAATTAGTTTTGTCCTTCCGCTGAACCAATGCGGTTGTGTATATGCTTGAACAACGCTCGCTAAGTGGGCCTGCGATCAACTTATAGAAGATGCCGATTTTGCCAAAAAAATCATCTTTTCAGATGAAGCTTATTTTGATCTTGGCGGGTATGTAAACAAGCAAAATTGTCGCATTTGAGGCACAGACAACCCCAACGCATACAATGAAAAGCCGGTACACCCAAAACGAGTCACTGTTTGGTGCGGATTTTGGTCCAGAGGCATAATTGGAAAATGAGCAAGGAGTGACCGTTACAGTCAATGGCGATCGTTATCGGGGCATGTTGAACGAATTTTTGTTCACAAAAATTGAAGAAGAGGATATTGGCAATATTTGGGTTCAACAGGACAGCGCTACGTGCCACACAGCCGAAGCTACACTCGATGTTTTGCGCCCATTTTCAAAAAAAAGTTATTTGGCGGACCCTATATTTGAAACAAATTTTTAATAATAAAAATAATAAAAGAATACCTGTACCCCTGTTCTGAAACTTTCAAATCGATAAAAATGGTCAAGAAACGGTGAAGATTGGAACAAAAATCAATTTATCGCATCATTGTGTTTCTTTATCGTTTGGAACTGAAATACTGAAAAAAACTCGATAAAATGTATTTCTGTATCTTTGAAAATTTTATCACTAGCAAAATAGCTAGTGAGATAAAAAATAAAAAAAGCAAAATTGGATCTGCTCAAAGAAAGACTTGTTGTACCTCAAGATACGTTTCACAATTTTTTAATTTTGTTTAATCTACAATATTATAATTATTTAATTGCTATTGTCTTTATTTTTGTTTGCATTGTTTATTTAATTGTCAATCTGTGATGCAGAAAAATGTTTTTCATTTCACAATAAATTTTAAATTGTACACTAAACAAATGAGAAACTAAAGAATATTAGTGTGAAAATATAAAATTTTAGTTGTACTCAGTATAAAATATTTCTGCAAAAAAATAATTAAATAATTCATTGAAAGTGAGAAGATCCAAACAATATTATGGCACGACCAGGCCCCATGCCTGGATTTCTACCACCCCGATAAGTTCGCACTTGCATGAATATAAGGCGTGTTTTCTTCTAAGCCCCGGGGGAAATTGGACGAAAAAAACGATAAGTAGGATTAACAATTTGCATACTAAATCCAACAACAACTAATCCCAGGGGGTGCTTAGCACAAATCCAGAGAATTCTCGGGGCTTAGCTATTGGAGAGGATAAAAACTGTGCTACCAAAAACTTTTTCACTAAGTTATCGATAAAATGTATAGAAACTTCAAAACTGACATTTTGACATGTCAAATAATTATCAATTTTGTTTGGTTTGGTTGAGCTTTTGGCATAAGTGTGTAAGTTGTTTTCCTGACGACCATGTCAACATAACCTAACCTACCTTTTAATATACATTCCGCAAGACAACACCAAATCAATTCTAACATTTTCCGATTTTGTATTGCCTCTATGGTGTCGTAGATTTTTTCCACCTCGCCATGAGCACAACCTTCTACAGCGATTTTCATTTTTGCGTTTATTTTTATTACCTGTATATTAAAACTTGACTGTGAAATTATTATTAAATAAAAATGTATTTCCTGAAAATGATATTCGTTCAATTAACAAGAATTGAATGAACTACAAAACAAAGGTTTCTCTGAGAAAATTGTTTTCGGCTGCGTTTTCTTGTACACGGGAGCAACCCAATGCAGATTCTCTGCTACATCCTTGGCATATTTCAATCTTCTTGATCGTCGCCTGCTCTGGCTCAGACCTAAATTCCTAATGTCATAGGAACTGAGCGTCCCGTCCTGAATAAGCATCTCGTCCACTAATGTCAAGTCACCAGTGACCGACGAATGGGGTAGTTTTCAAGTAGTTGAATTCTAAGTACCACTGTATTTGTGAAAATTAAAATTAAAAGAAAATCACATCGACTTAAAACAATTTCCAAAATACTTGATTCACATTTTCTTGTATAAATAATAATTAACTTGGTTCTTTTTATGTTATTTTAATAGAAAAGTAGTTTAAATTCAATAAATATATCGAAATTACACAAAACAAATCAACCCGATGATTTTTAGATGCATGAGGATGAGGCAAACAGTGAAGTTTGTTTTTTCTTGCATTGCAGCTGTTCTTCAAATGTCATCTGGCAAATAAATAGTGCTGCCAATTATTACACTAAGCGCCTTGGTCGTTTGTTTCAACCAATTCCCCCGGGGATTGCAAAAAAACGCACCTATAATTCCATTAGCTATACTACTTGGATTGTCTGATATTGCACGAACTTCAAGCAACTCTGATTGGTGATCACAGCAAATTGCAAACGCTTATTTTAGAATTAAGGCATCTCTAAGGCAACTCTGAGTTAGATACAAATAAAATAAAATGCACGACTGGATCGCTCGAACTTGTTCTTATGTTCGATCACATCATATGCAAAAGATTTCTATTAAAAATCTAAATATATTTTTAAATCGATTGTGTATATATGTATACAAAATTTCTTTAATTTTGTTCTAAAATAAATTGGTATGACAATATTAAATATTTAATAATATAAACTCAAAAAAAAAGATTAAATCGGCCTAATCAAAGAAAAAATAATTCAAAATTCTGAAATAAATACTTAAACTAATTTGAGCTCAAACAAAAGTACGCCATTTTATTTCTTGGATAAATTTGAATTTATGAGAAAATTTTAAACACGGTGGGGATGACTTGATCAGGAGCATACACCAACTCATCTGCAAAACATGGTCGAAAAAAAGTGTGCCCGATGAGTGGAATCTCAGTACCTTCTGCCCGATCCACAAAAAAGGAGACCGCTTAGTGTGCACCAACAATAGAGACATAAGTCTTCTAAACATCGACAAGATCTTATGTCTAGCGTTTTATGTGAACGTCTCAAGCCTTTTGCTGATGATCTAATAGGTCCTTACCAATGCGGCTTCAGACCTGGAAAATCTACAACCGACCAAATATTCACATTACGCCAGATCCTGGAGAAAACCCAAGAATATAAAATCGATACCCACCACCTGTTCATCGATTTTAAAGCAGCCTACGACAGTGTTAATAGAGTTGAACTGTATCGTGCCATGTCCAACTTTGGAAACCCTGCTAAACTGATACGCCTTATCAGGATGACGTTTGAAAATGCTCGCTGTTCCGTCAAAGTTGGTAGGGACTCTACTGAATCTTTCGAAACCACCAGAGGGCTACGACAAAGTGACGCACTGCCATGCAGCTGTTTTAACATTGTGCTTGAAAATGTCATACGAAACAATCATGCCAGCATATCGGACACTATCTTCAATAA
Organism: Philhelius pedissequus; assembly: GCA_910595825.1. Lineage (NCBI taxonomy): Eukaryota > Metazoa > Arthropoda > Insecta > Diptera > Syrphidae > Philhelius > Philhelius pedissequus. Next base: position 176,455,084 of record OU343161.1, on the reverse strand, counting down.
ATCGACACAATTACTTGGGTTTGCGAACGACATTGATGTGATAGGAAGAATAAGGCGAGCAGTAACCGGTGCCTTCACTACTATGGAGTCAGCAGCAAGCAGAATGGAACTGAAGATAAATGTGGACAAGACGAAGTATATGCTTTCATCAAAAAAAGTCCAATCCCACCACCGACTTGGTCAGAACGTGACCATTGCTAGGCATAACCTCGAGGTAGTCAGTGAATTTATCTACCTGGGTACTGCTGTAAATACAGGCAACAACATCAGCGCTGAAATCAAACGCATGATAACTCTGGCTAATCGCTGTTTCTTTGGTCTGAGTAAGCAATTGAGGAATAAATCCCTATCGAGAAGAACCAAGGTGACACTGTATAGAACACTTATCATCCGGTCCTGCTATATGGGGCAGAAGCATGGACCCTCTCCCAAGCGGATGAAAAGTCACTTGGAGTCTTCGAGAGAAAAGTTCTGCGTACTATCTATGGTCCTGTCTACATAAATCAAGAAAACAATATTTGGCGAAGATACAACGACGAACTATACGAACTGTACAGCGACATAAACCTAGCCAGGAAAATTCGAATTCTACGACTTAGATCGCTGGGCCGTGTAGAGCGGATGAACATCGACGCTCCAGCTCGTAAAGTCTTCATCGCCAAACCAGAGGGAGACAGAAGCCAAGGTGGACCTTATCTTCGATGGAGCGACCGGCTAGAGGGAGACCTCTGACAACTTGGGGTGCAGAATAGGAGACGGCAGGCTAGAGATCGAGCCGGCTGGAGGGGCATACTAATGCCCAGGAGCACCACGCTCTAGTAGCTCCATCATGAGTAAGTAAGTAAGTATTTACAAAAAAAAAAAGGAAAACGTGAAAACAATAGATATGTACGATTCTCTGTATCGTTATTGTTGTGACCCAATCAGGGCTCACCCGTAATTAATTTTGTTTAGTATATAGTTTAATAAAAAATAGAATGAAACTACCTTTTTGAGTATCTATTGGTTTTTGGTCGCAGAATAAGGATAACCAGAAATGTATTTTCGAAAGGAAATTCAGTTTTCATAGAACCAAACCATAATTGGTACATTTATGGAAATTGCGTGTACAGATTTCGTATCGAATAATTCACAGAAGTAAACTTAATAATTGGCAACACTGATCAGCATCAAGGTTGATTATGTTATTTCCAGTAAATCCAAGATAGCTGCGCCAGTGAAAATATCCGCTCAAATTTGAATGTTCAAGTACTCTTATTGGCTTCTATACAAAATAGTCAGACTTTTGTTGATTGTGGCCCGAATTTCATGAAACTTTGAAAATTGCGATTTGAGACAGTAAGTTGTCATAAAAAATATTCTCATTACAGGGTGTCTGAAAAAATGACACAAGCAAACTTTAACTATAATTTTATTTTATTCAAATATTCTACGAATATACTCTGCGGTTGTATAGTTGTTGCTGTCGTTGTTGGTGTTGAAGATAAGTTAGCTTCAAATTCCTTCAATTTTTCGCTGAAGATTGAAGATGCTTCGCTAGCTTCGTCCTTAATACTGGAACTTTTTTTTAGAACAGCCTGAAATCAAAGGAAAATATTAGAAAATTAATATACATAGCATTGGTTCTGTGTTTTTTACCAGCATCGTCCTCATCTAGCGTCAAAATATAAATTTGAGACATTTGGACTTGGAGAATACGTGTTTCTCCAATGGGCAGCTATATGTTGCATGCTTACGCGTTGGAAAACCATCAAATTTATTTGGTTTAACGAAAGACAGTTTAACAAGAAATATTGTTCATCAATAATAGAAGGCACTGATTCTTCTAATAAGATTCCTTAACAATCACTTCCTTAACAATGCTAATTTAAATATCTAATAATTGTACGCAATACAATAGAGCCGCAGCAACGCACGGCCGTGTCTGCTAGTATGTATATATTTTTGTTAAGTAAATGTCTACAATGTGGAAGCGTTGTTCCGGCGTTAAACGATTCAACTGTCAAACCACAGCAAACAAACATCGAAACTTCTCATTCAGCTAAAAAAAAATGGATTGCACGACTGGATCACACGTACTTGATTCTACATTCGATCACATTATATGCAAAAGATTCTTAATGGAAACGGCCAAAAGTATTTTTAAAGTCGTTTTTCACTTATTTTTGTATATATAAAAACACTGAATTTTATTCTAAAAAAATATTGGTATGAACATTTTAAATATTTAATAATATAAATTTAAAAACAAAATTTCAGACAAAATCGCCCACCGGTTTTTTAAAAATATTATGGTTTTCGAAATATTGAATTTTCAAAAAAAAAAAATATTGTTTTTGAAGAAGATGGAAATCAGTTGAGCCGTTTGTGAGAAAGTCGAAAATCAATTAAATGGTTGTATGGCAGGTACCGTTAATAATAAATTTTTTTTCGGCCAAAATGTAGACCATACTCAAGTTAGTATACACACGATTTTTTATCAAAATCGTTATAGCCGTTTTTGAGATAATTAAGATCGTACAAAAATTTGTATGGCAAGTACCGTTATTTTTGGCGCTAAACCGACGATTCAAAAATCTATTTTGGTCAATCACCTAAAACGCCTAACCACCACGTTTGAATAAAATTGGTTCAGCCATTTAGGCTGTAGATCGTTCTACAGATAGACAGACAGACCGACAGACGGAATTGCCGGACCCACTTTTTTGGTGTTCATATCGCAAGTAAAAATTATTGTGATCGGTTCATCCAATATTGAGAAAGTTGAAAATATGAAAAATGGTTCTATGGGAAGTACCGTTAATAAGTACGCAAAAAGAAATACTTTTATGCCTAAAAGTGAACTGAACCAATTTAAGAACGTACACATTTTTTATAAAAAATCTTGGAGCCGTTTTCGAGAAATAAATTTTTTTCTTAACGGTTTCCTAACATTTGTATGGGAGGTACCGTTGTTCTTTATTTTTGAAAAATAGTTTTTTTACCTATTCAAGATAATGTTAAAAAAGCACTAAATACGAAGTTTCGAAAAAATATTTTCGAAATTTTAAATTTCAAAAAAAAAAATTAATTTCCAAAAAAATGTTTTGTTGAAAAATCTTGGTATACAATAGTGTTTAAACTTTCTATTAGCTTATGAGTGAAAAATTTCAAAAAAATCAGATCAACCGTTTCCGAGAAAATCGAAAACCAAAAAAATTGTTCTAGGTACCATAAATAACAATTTTTTTCCAAAAAAAAAAAATTATCAAAAGGTACCCTTTCCTTTCGGTAATGAACTGGTTTTTTTTATAAAAATCGTTGGAGCCGTTTTTGAGAAAAATTAGATTTTTGTTTTTGACCAAAGAAAAATGTATGGGAACTACTGTTATTTGCCGTCTTAAAAAAAATGTAAAAAACTTGTGGGCATATTACCGAAAAAACAATATGTACCAAGTTTGAAGCAAACCCACCGAACAGTTTAGTCTGCAGACTGGAGGACTGACATACAGACAGACAGACAGGCGGAATTGGGGGACCCACTTTTTATGTGTTCTCTATGATCGTAATGTCATGTTTGATTGTTAGACAATTTTTTTTTGTACGAATACATAACTTGCCTTATAGTACCTATAATCGCAAGTAAAAACAGCCGTTAGGTATATAATGATTATAGAGAACTTTATTTTGGACTCTCCAACAGATCATCAAATTTCACATTTTTTTCCCAGAAGCTCTATCTCCAGGTTCATTCCATTTTCACAATAAATTCTAATTTTGGACAGGAAAACATTTGTAGTAATATTTCCTGTTCGTTTAAAAAGACCCAGAATCATTTAGTTAAAAAATAAAATTAAAAAATTTAAAAATAACTCGTAAAAAAGTGTTTTGTCAACTCAAATCGTGGCTTAGTTTGACATGTACAAAATTAAATTTAACAATGTCAAGGAGTTAGTGACAGCTTTAATAAATATTGTAGTACAAGATTCTCAAAAAAAAAATGCCAAGAAATAATACTTCTAAAAATAAAAAAAAACTGTTCCTTGTCTTAATTATGTGTATACATATGTAAGCGTTAATCTTCATTAGTTATCTCAACAAGGTCACGCAACAATCGGAAGAACACATTCCACATTTATCAAACGTCCAAATTTCATTACTTTATAAAACGTTTAAATTTAATTATAACTCATTTCGCGACCTACAGCATAGCACAGTGCTTCTATTTGACTTTCGTCTGCCAGAATCAGGAAATATGAAACCATGCGAATTAGTCAAGACTCAAGAGCAATGAAGTTGTTTGCCATGCTAATATATTACTAATGCATAATGATTAATGTTGCTTAATTAATTCTGGTTGCAATTTTTGACACTTGCGTCGGACAGATATATTCGCAAACTATTCGCACCAACTTGTCTAATGATAAATGAATGCAGTTGTTAATATCTATAATATTGGCCTCGAAGAATTCGTGGAAATTATTTCAAACTGGTAGGTATACCATTCACGGATGGAAGTTTATGGTTTCATGATAAATTAAGACGTCAATGTTGGAAATTTGTTTGATTTGCTTATAGAAATGCTCTTAGCTATTAGGTTCCAAAGTGGCGCTTGAAAGTTATAAAATGAGTTATTAGTGTTGGAAGGCTGTTTTATAAGTCAATGTCCAACATTCGTTGTAGAGCAAGTTCATTGAAGGTAATTGGTAGGTGGTAGAAAACTAGAATCAGTATATATAGTTAAATTTATCACAACTAGCTAGATATTGATCAAAAACTGATTTAGTAGGTATCATATGTTTTCAGCTTAATGATTTACATTTTCCTTAAAATGGATTTAAAATCTGCTGGCACTAAGCTCACTTAGGTAATTTGAGGCTGATGTAGCGGCTACTGAAAACAAAAACAATTACTTACCAAGCGAGAAGATTTACTTTTATTTCCAATGCAGTGTCTTTTAAGTAAATATGTGAGATAGTGGCTGGTAGTGCCCAGGTTTGTCAGGTTTAGAAAAGCGAAATCGCCAAACTCAAAATAAAAATCGCCAAAGTAAAAACTTTTCCACCCATACATCACCAAACTCAAAAATCGTAAATTAAAATAAATAAAAGCAACTTGCAATTTTGGAGGCAAAAAATGTATTTGAAAAACAAAACACAACAAAAACATATCATACTTATGTATGTACGTACAATCATATGAAAAGGGAACTTCATAGAACAGTTAGAATGTGAGTGTCTACATACTGCATTGCACAGATATTTAGTTTTGACGTTTGACGTACGTCATTTATTTTAGGGAGGAGAAAGAAATCGATCTTTAGTGGCTGCGTTCAGCATTACTATTTCGACAACTTCATTCAGCATGCAGGAATGGAAAAGATATACAGTTTAAGTGCAAATTAGAAAAATAAAAAAAGGGTTAGGATTTCTATTGAAAAAATTAAAATCGCCAAAAACGAGAAATATCGTTTTTTCTAGTGTACATCGCCTGGTAGTGTCTCCACTTAAAACAAAATTCACAATTATGTGACACTTCCTTGTTCTTATGTTCGATTACATCACACACAAGATTCGTATATTTACTTACCTGTGTATATATATATAAAACAAAATGAATGCTTGTCTGTATGTCCTTTATAGAATCATAAACTATGCATTTGATCATGTGATGATCTTTAGCAAAGTTGTTGTGCATGAGCCAACGAAAGTTGCTGAGTTGATACGACTAATTCGACAGATGGCGCCACTGGCATTCCAATGTCAATTGTGAAATTCATGTCTGACTCACATTGAACAGACAATGGGAACGTTCACTCAGTTATTCTCAGCAATCTAGAAGAACTTTCTGTTGTTGTAATGCGTGCAAAAGCACATCCGATGAAAACACAGCTGTTCTCAAAAAAGCTATCTTGAGTTATCCCAAAAAATTGGAATAACTAGCTATTCGAGAACAAATGTATAGAACAGCTGACTCCAAAATTCATTTAGTATGCGTTTTGTTCTGGTTTTTTGACAGCTTTCAGCTAACCTATCTGATTCGTTCACAGATTTACTCCGATAGCTTTGTATCCGAGATACCATATGTATCTTATAAGTGAGTGAACGCCCGCAATCGCTGTGTTTCTGCACATCGATTGTAAATTGAGTATAAAAGAATATCAGCTGACTCAATCCAAAAAAATATATAGAAAAACAAATGAAATTGGTCTGATTGCCACGATCGAAAGTTCGTTGCTATGAAATTATTCTATTATTGGCAGTGTTTTTTTTTTGCAAATGTGGCAATATTATAATTGCTTTTTCCCTCAAAATTTCTCCATGCTTCTCACATGGGCAAATCTTAATGCCCTGCTCACGCGTGGGAAAACCTTCTGATTTATTCGTTTACGCAGCAGATGGAAAAACAAGAAATATTGTGTATCCCACAGCATTTCAATAATCATCGAATTGAAACAAAACCCTTCAATGTCACATTTTTTTCGAAATGAACAAAATCAATAAAATGACTCAAAATGAATTGAATATTTGTGTGTAATGTCTTTCCTTCAAATTTATTTTAGTTGGTGGCGTAGCACCGCGCAGGGTACATCTATTTTTTTATTAAAGTAATTTCCTTAAATGTTGGTACGCCAATTTTATGTATTTAATAATATAATTTCAAATAAATTCATCTACCGATTTTCGAAATCTAAAAATTATTTTTTTGAGAAAATTCAAAAAATTTAATTTGAAGGACCTCTGGTATACGAAATATGAATCGGCGGGTTGATTACATCATGAGGAAAATCTTCGAAACAACTAGTAAAAGGTAGTAAGTTAGAAATGTGTGATTTATAGCTTTCATTGAAACTCATCATCGAAAATTTTGAATGTCAATTCTGAGGCACTTAAACAAATAAAACTGATGTCGTTTTGGTACCAAAATGAAGGCAACAAGATATATAATATTTTTTGTCAAAAAAAATATCTTATTTGCTCTACAACTTTTTTGTAAATTCACTTTTGATTTTTCAATGATGGAAAGCGTTTTTAATGATCATTCCATGTTTATTGAAAAATCAAAAGTAAATTTACAAGAAAGTTGTAGAGCAAACAAAATGTTTTTTTTGACAAAAAATATTATGTATCTTATTGCCTTCATTTTGGTACCAAAACGACATCAGTTTTATTTGTTTTAGTGTCTTAGAATTGATATTTAATATTTTCAATGATGAGTTTCAATGAAAGCTATAACTGGCGCCTTAAGCAATAGTTTTGGCCGTCAGTCGTTTTCTTAATAATACAGTTTCGACAGTAACTAATCACATTGGCGCAAAATTTTAAACCATTTAGTAATATGTTAAATCATATTTAGTATGATACTAGGCCAAAAAAAGGATTTTGCTAATTTTAAATCAGTTTAGTATCGTACTATTTTCTTAACATTTTACTAAGGTTAAAATCACAAAATTGCTACTTTTTTTTAGTATCGTACTAAATCCATAGGCCACTTTGACATTTACAAACGTCAAAAGGCTTTGTTCGCTTACTTATAACTTTTTTGCACTATTTTAGTCGTGTTTAGTTGTAGATTATTAAGAAAATATATTTAGTATGGTGCCAGTTAAAAAGTGTTTAAAATAAGTTAAAGTGCTTTAGTATTAGCAAACTGTTAGTAGTATCATGCTAAGCCCTTAACATCAGGCTGTTTAAAATTTTGCGCAATTGAAATTTAAATATACATTTCATTGATTTATTATTTTTAAAAGGCTTCTATTAATATTTGTTGGAAATAATTTAAGGGTTTTTAAGTATGGGTACAGGCAGTCGCAGTTTTCTCTATTCAGTAGTCGTACCAATTCATCAACTGATAATGTGCTTTTACCTCAGATTGATAATCGGTTTGAGAATCGTGCATTTTCAGATAAATTATTGAGTGTCTTCTTTTGTTCTTAGGTTGCAGAAGCATGCTGGGCTTATGTATATCTATTCTATGTGGCAATCAGTTGAGGGATAAATGGTCACCTCTAGTTTTGCAGATAAGGGGTATCATGCCAATGTTGTATACTCATCGTGGAAATAGTTTTGGGATCCGAGTTCATGTCTGAGAATCTTATAAGTGAGTATCTATTCCTCGTTTAGTCTAGTGAAGAAACCCTAACTTTCGTGAATAGGGTCTTTCTTAAAGCTGTATTATTTTCACACCTTATTTTCTCCAGTTCTTCGTGAGTCAGGTTTGTTTTTCATTTCACGCGTAACTTCCCTATCCATTTCCAAAAATCATGATTTTAGATTTACCAGTGTTGAGATGTAGATTCCACAAAGTGCATATCATCAATATCCCGTTTGGATTATCTAACAGCATTAGAATATCCTCTGCGTAGATCAGAAGTTTTATCTTCATTCCAGAAAATGTTATTCCTTCTGCCAGAAATTCTCCCAGATCATCCAGAAATATTGAGAATAATATCCGCTGAGAGCCTGCTTTTCTCCTGTTTCCATCCCAAACCGGAGTCAGATATCCATTGTAGTAATTGGTGCAGTAAGTACTCTTCGCATTTCGGTTGACCGACCTAGATTGCTGAATTTTTATAATATAGCTTTCCTATTAATAGAATCAAACGCAGCCTTGAAGTCCACATAGAATGCGTACAGCTCTTTCCATTGTCCAAGTATTCTGATCCTATGCTTGAAAGGAACCCAGCTTGGTATTCAATCAGTCACCTTTCTGCAAAATGGTTTTTCTTAAAACTTGATGCCAGTATTGAAAATAAAATTAAAGGCTTTTGCGAGTTCGATGATAAATGGGGATGTCGCATTTTTGAAAAATTCTTACGACACGCGGTCTTCACTTGGGGCTTTGTTTGAATTATAGCTATTTATCACTCTGATTATTTATGCAGATGAGTTAATTACTGATCAAGAGCTGAAACTTCCAGTAAGGGCATTGGGAACTGTAAGTATTCGGTAAGTTTCGTATTCATCAGTAGCTTTTCAAAGAATTCAGCTAAAACGGCATCATCCAAAATGATCTATTGTCCCGTGTACTACTAAGCATCGATGGTAGTTCTTTGACATAGGCTTCCGTTTGTCCATGCAAGTAATTTTGTGTAGTTTGTTTGTTTTTGGTACATTTGTTTTGTGTTCTTTCGAACGATTTTTCCTGGCTAATTTACATTCCCAGTCATACCAAAGTTATGTTTTCTTTGAAATGTCTCCTTGATTGAAGAGTTTTAACAGCTAAAGAGATGGTTGGTAGAATGTCTATTCCTCTTTCTGTTTCGATATTGATGGGTTTAATCAGGTCGAGTTGGAGATTTAGATTTGATGAGTACCTTTTCAAGTTCTCTTCTTTCCACTTCAGTCTTCGAAGCAAGCAGCTTTTTGCCTCAGTTCCTCGCGGATCACTTTATATGTCTAACTATAAAGTGATCTGAGTGGATTAACTTCTTCATTTCTTGAACAGATTGGAGGCACATTCCTTTAGTGAGGCAATAATCAATAGATGAGCATGCCGTCAGGAGCCCTCCTTTGCCACTTTTAGACCGCCTGTTAAGTAAGACCAGGCCAAGTTCTCACATTTCTAAGAGTGTGTTCCCTTTCCCATCAATTGTTTTGTCTGTTGCGGCTCTAAGTTCTGCTATTGACTTAGGTAATATCACTTCACTGGATCTACGTTCAGAGTATGTTTTACTCTATAATTATTTAATTGAAGCATCAAATTTTCTTTTTTGAAATCTAAAGAAAGTTATGTAGGTTCGTAAGATCCTCCATTTATTTATTGCAGTTGATATCGCACCATTGCCGAACTAAATAAAGATCAAAGGTGTGATTTCTTTTTTCAACCAACGCAACAAAGTGGCTCTAGGACGAACGTCGGTTACTTCTTAGCCGTGCCCTTAGTCCAACTCCTAAGAACAGCGAGGAGCAAGAAGACTGGAAGTTTTAACAAGGATACGGGTTACAGTGGATTATCACTCGATCGGATTAGTTATCACTTCAGCAATTAGCTCTACCCTAAATCTCCCTAATTAGGTACAGTGTAGATGGTTTGGATGCGGGTTTCTGTGCCAAATGACACATCGAAGCTTTTCCTATGCTATTTTCCTTGGGGATATCCACAATTCTGCTTGATAATTTCATCGAGCGCTAACTCGTCCACATCAAAAAGTTAACTGACTTTGGACCTTTGGTTAGGTTTACACATCGTAGCAAAGATTCGTTTTTGAACGCTTTATTCTCAGTATCATGGCCAGTTCAGACTCGCAGCGAAAATACTTACCAATACTTTTTAAATAAAAAAGATACACTCGTTAGCATATTTTCAGCTTGGATGCCGAATTTCATTTTGTTTAAAGAATTTTTTCCTACTCAAAATATTTATAATCGGAAACTTTGATTCAGTATCAAAGACATCAGAGTCATAAATACCTTCTCCTGAAGATGAAATCATAAAATAGCATGTACAGTGACGGTCAACAGAAAGTGTACATCTATAAACTTCATATTTCCACCTCATTTAGTTAAAGTGGGGTTGATATTGAAGTAGAATACTTATCTTATGTTTTAAGGCGACTCATTTTCAATGAATTGGTATAAAAGAATTAACAAAATATATAATACAAAAAATAAAAAAAATAGCAAAAACAAAAACACTTCATTTTTATGGCGTCAAAAAAAGTGTACACCTTGTTGAGAGTACTATACAGGGTTCGGATTATCGGGAAAACAACCGTTAAATTTATTTTGTTTTCTTTCTAACTCACAATTTTTTGATCATGTGTTTTATTGAGTTAATTTCCATCGAAAAGTTCTTGTTTAAAATTATTAAAGATAATGGCGCAAAATTTTAAACGATTTAGTAAAATGTTAAAGCTACTTTTAGCAATTTACTAAGCTAAAAAGATGATTGAGCTAATTTTAAATGACTACTTTAACGTTTAGCAATTTGCTTAATCCATTATGGAATCTGATAGTATATCAGCCTTGCACGCGGGGTGCCCAGATTCGAGTCCTGCTGGTGCACAATTTTTTTTGTTTTTTTTTTAAGTTAAAATGATGAAAATAGCAATAACTCATACCTTTTTAGAGCACATGTTGGATTTTCATCAACATATAATTAATTTACAACGCATAACAACAATAATTGTGTTCATCAAAATTCAAGCCCTACAAATGCTCAGCTAAAAATTTATTAGTTATTTCTATTTCCATCATTTTAACTTCATTATTTACAAAAAAAAAAACAAAAAAAAATTGTGCACCAGCAGGACTCGAACCTGGGCACCCCGCGTACAAGGCTGATATATTTTCAGATTTCATAATGGATTTAGCAAATTGCTAAAGTTAAAGTAGCCATTCCGTGATTTTAACTTTAGTAAAATGTTAAAATTTTTGAAAATTAGCTCAATAATCTTTTTAGCTTAGTAAATTGCTAAAAGTGTCTTTAACGTTTTACTAAATCGTTTAAAATTTTGCGCCAATAACTTAAAATGGGTAAGAAAAATTCAGTTGAAAAACGAGAACTTGTTATAAAATTAAGAAAGGAAGAAGAATCTTATCGTGAAATAGTCAAAATAGTCGGCAATCAGCAGAAAAAAAATTTCAAAAGTTCAAAGACGTCAAAAATCGTTAGCCCGAACACTGTTCACCGGTGCCTGGACAGTAGCGGGTTGCATGCTAGAGTTCCTCGCAAATTACATTAATTTCAGTAAAAAACCGAAAGGGAAGACTTCTTTATGTTTCTATTTGGCTGTTGATATTCTGTGTTTATCTCAATATTTTTGGTGGTTTTGTTAAACCCAAAATCTGGAATTTGTTCTCGTCACTGATATAAACAATACCCTAGAATAACAAGCTTCATTTGTATATTTATGTGAATATAAAAATCTTCCCTTTCGGTTTTTTCTGAAATGATTGTACTTTGCGAGGAACTCTGGCAAGTAACCCGATACTGTGCAGGCTCCGTCGATTAGTGTTCGAGCTGACGTTGAATTTGAATATTGGCTAATGTTTTCAGCAATTTTTGCTGCACATACCGCAGCATTGGTCCACAATTCTCTCACAAAGCACGTTCATCACTTACGGACAGTAGTTTTGGGCTTCCGGAACGAGTTCATTCTTTTACGTCTTTGAACTATTAAAATATACATTTTTTTTTTCAATGTGTTATGGCATCTGCCGACTATTTTGAAATATTTTTTCCGACTATTTTGGATATTTTGCGGTAAGATTCTCCTTTCTTTCTTAATCTTATAACAAGTCCTCGTTTTTTAACTCCACTTTTCTTATCCATTTTAAGTTATTGGCGCAAAATTTTAAACGATTTAGTAATATGTTAAATCATTTTTTTAGTATGATACTAGGCTAAAAAGAGGATTTTGCTTATTTTAAACCAGTTTGGTATCGTACTATTTTCTTAACATTTTACTAAAGTTAAAATCACAAAATGGCTACTTTATTTTTTTAGTATCGTACTAAATCCATATGGCACTTTGACATTTACAAACGTCAAAAGTCATGTTCTCTTAATTTCTTGCACTATTTTAGGAGTGTTTAGTTGTAGTTTATTAAGAAAAAAGATTTAGTATAGTGCTAGTTAAAAAGTGTTTAATATTAGGAAAATATTAGTTTAGTAGTATTATGCTAAGCCCCTAACATCAGGCTATTAAAAATGTTGAGCCATTATCTTTAATAATAGTAACAAGCGCTTTTCGGTTTAGATTAACTCAATAAAATACACTGATCAACAAATTGTGAGTTAGAAAGAAAAACAAAATTAATTTAACGGTTGTTTTCCCGATAATCCGAACCCTGTATAGTATGCTCAACAAAGTGTACACTTTTCTTGACGCCATTAAAATGAAGTATATTTGTTTTTGTTAATTTTTAATTTTTTGTATTATATATTTCGTTAATTTTTAAATGCCTATTCATTGAAAATATAACTATTTTATTTCAATATCAACCCCACATTTACTAACAGAGATGCAAATATGAAGTTTATAGGTGTACACTTTCTTTTGACGTTCACTGTATTATGTGCATATAACTAAATTTCTTTAAACACGAAATATTACCACTGCAATAGCTTGTTTCAGTTGACTGTTCAATCAAGGACATGTAAATTGGGACCATAAATCATTACCAAACTATAAACGCAAGCAGAAAGCACGCACGCTTTAGTGCCGCCTCTTACACACCACTTATATCGGCATTTTCACTTAATTCTGTCCAATATTCTCGATTAATTTATTGGGGAAAACTCCCAAAAGTCTTGTTGTATATACATTGTTTAAGGTTAAATCATATAATTAACATGAACTCAATTTGTTAAAGGAAAAAAAAATAAATTGCTTTATAAATTCACACCTTGCCTGCACCTGCAGTTTGACCACTCCACCAAGCCAGTTTCGGAGTTTTTTTTTATGAACCCCGTATACTAAAAAAGATGTGTAAAGAAAATTGTAAAGAAGCCTTCAGAGAACTGGAAATCTATATATGAAGAGAATGCTGTTTAAAATTTCAACACGAGATCTTCATAAGGTCAAAATAATAGAAAGCCTTCTCCAAGCCAACATCAGTTCATCGATCGTATTCTAATTAATTGAAGAAAAAATAGCCAACATTATTATTTTTTTTTTCTATCGAAGACGGTGGAAAATTAATAAAATAGCAATATCAATAATATTTTCAGCTTTACACGAAACTATAAAATCCAACTGACGCCAATTGTGTATCGCATCGACGGACATGGAAAGTCATAAACGTTTTGTGACTATTCAATTTGTTTAATTTTCTAAGTGAAGCATGATTTTTTGATATTGGAAAACAATTATTGACACGATTCATTAATGTTGTATTGTTTGACAATAAATTGGATGTTTTAATGCTTTTTTGACATCTGTCAATATAAATGTATGTATCTAGGAAATTATAGATGAAGGCGGTTTTCATTGATGATAAAACAATGAGTTGAACAAAATGTCTATTGATGCATGTAACTTAAATACTCGTGATGGAAATGTGTTTTCTAGGTCAGTTTATTTTTTTTGAAATCTATTTATGCTCAAAGTTATCCTGTAATAGTAGCGGAATATATTAAACGAAGGTTTCGCTAGAGACCAAGAAGTTCTGAATTTCTAGACATTAACCAAATCTTATTAACTCACTGGTCAACGAAAAGTGCAGGCAAAAATAAACAAGTACATATCTTATTAAAATTAGAAGGTACACTTTATTCTTATTCAGCTACGAACGGGTGTCATGAATTAAAGAAAACAAGATTACGACACTTCTTTTTTTGTCTATTTTTTTGCTGACGCAATGTTGTTCATCTACTTGTCGACTTTAATTGTCTACATTTCAAGGTAGACAATCGGTCGACAACGTCGACAATGTAGACAATATGTCGACAATGTAAACAATCACTTTGGACATCTTAAATCTCACAAATAAAATCATTTCAAAACGGCTTTGCTAAAAATATAAGTTTGAAGAAATAAATTATAATTATTTTCCTTAAAATTTATAGATTAAAACGCGTGGGTGCTATCAAGAAGTCTGACCGACCTAAAAACAAAGCCTTTGAAGAGCTAGGCTATCTCTTGGTGAAAACCAATAATAAATACGCAACTCTTTGCACAGTGTGCAACAAAACTGCAAAATTCTGCTGAAAAAAAGTCTTAGCAAAATTGTAAACATTTAAACCCTACTCTTAATGAGTAAAATGGGAGCCGACTTTAAAACTGACTTTTAAAATGAGGGTCGACTTTTTGATAATTTTAAACAATAAAAAATATACGTTAAGGAAGTCGTCTAACTTTAAACAAAACAAAACTGTTCTTAATCTTTCTTAAACTGTACTTTTTCCAGTTGACGTTTGACATTTCGTAACGGAAAATGAAAAAAAAATGTTTTCTAAAGAAGATTATAATGATTTTGGAAATTTTTTAAGATTTTATCAAGACTACATATTAATTATTATGAGCTAAATGTATTTTTTTTCTTAATTGAATATTTATATTATTGAATAATCGTCGAATTAAATTAATAAAATGATGTTTGGATGTGTAACATACATATAAAATGTGTCTGTTTCGCCAAAAAAACATATTTCTTCTTTTACAAATAACTGACACTTTCATGTTATTTTATGTATACAAAATGAGGAAAAAAAGTAGGTATAATACGGGTTTTACGTAGTGATTTCATAATTGAACATTCATGGCATTTTTCATCATATAAAATTCATATTAATTCGCATACGAGTTACACTAACAGAGTGAATTAATGGATGTCCATTCATGCCATTTTTCACCTGCTGAATAAGCAACTTTAGGTCAACTAGTGATTTCACAGCTTACCGTTGATGCCATCTTTCATCACATAAAATTTGCTTATGAATAAACTGGTTACCCCCACATCGTGATTTCACTGTTAAATATTCACCTCGAAAACCACTTGGTGAACGACTATGACAGCCCCATGTTAAATTCATCGATGTTTTCATACCAAATTCATGTAGCTTCCACTCATTGATGAAAAAGTTGGCGATTAATGCATGAATTTTTTGAAATTTCCTACTGGGAACTTTAAGTATTTTTAAATTGTTTTCATCATTCAAAAATGTGGGCCTCTGAATATGATCGAATTTAGAGAAATTAAAACACTCGCTCAGTCCTATTTTATCTAATTTGAGAGCATAATTTTTTGAAAAGTTATTTATTTTTTGGTGAAGCAAAATATATTAGATCTCTATTTCTGAACTGGTCTATTACTTGTGGTTTGTGAAAATTGTAATTATCAAATATATGTACTTATATTGGTAAAAACTTGTGGTTTCGACGTACATTGGTTTATCGCGATGATATAAAAAGTAACTTTTGCCAGACTTGCAACATAGGCAGTATCTACCCGCAACGATTTTTTGCACATTCAGTTGAAAATAAGTGCCTTTATATAAGGAGTTCCTACTATTATCTGGGAACGTTCTTTTAATTCCGCATGTACCATTCGGTCTTCCAGTTCTCATTTGGTCATTTATTTTTTTGATCGTTATAAGCATATATAAATTCAATCTAACTCAAATCTATTTATCTTCAATACCAACCGGATAGAAGTGCATAGTGTTATTTCAATTGTTTGTAGATGCCGCTCACAGCAGCATTAACATTTATCAATCTAATCCGCTTATAAATAAAAATCCATCATCCATTCCAGTTAGTTCATTGTATTGTTGCAAAATAAAATTAATTTCCACTCCCCCTCGGCAAGCATATAACTACTTACATATCACACACAAGGCCGCCAAAAAGTATCTAATCTTAGATCTTTTTCTCATTCAAAAAAAAAAGAAAAACAATTTAACAGCAGCTCTGTCATTCCGTCAAACCAACTGCCTTCCGCAATAATATTGAATGATGCAACATCAAGATTAATATTTTTTTCGTTTAATCCCAATAATGCTCTGATTCGTATTTGGGTGGCACAACCATTAGCAGTCACAAAAACTCAGCAATTCCAACTTAATCCCCATCAAGGATAAATATCTCGCGATGTGATAATATCAAATCGCAGTAAAGAACATCAATGAAAAAATTGCACTCAATGTGGGAAGATTTAATTCAAAGATGTTTTCAGAAGACGTACAGTGGGATAGACTACCAAAATAAGTTGCAATGAAATGTGGCATGTGGGAACTTAGAACAATATTTGTGGGCGAGACGTTCATAGTAATTATTATTCTTCTATATAAAGGGTCCGCCAAATAACTTTTTTTTTTGAAAATGCTATAAGAAAAAACTACGGAATATTTTCTCAAATTTCTTTTTTTATTTGAAAGTACAATCCTTCCGGTTAATAATGGAAAATAATTTCATTCAAACGGCTGCCTCGGCTAGCCATGCAGTAGCCTACACCATCGGTCCAATTTTTAAGCACATTATCGATTGTGTGCAGCTGTATTTCACCAATGGCTTCACGAATATTGTCCTTTAGAGCGTCAATTGTCTCTGGCTTGTTGGCGTAACACTTATCTTTTACGGCACACCACAAATAATAGTCCAACGGTATCAAATCGCAGCTCCGAGGTTGCCAAACGACATCAGCTCTGCGGCTGATAATGAGATCTTCAAAAACAGGGCGCAAAACATCGAGTGTAGCTTCGGCTGTGTGGCACGTAGCGCCGTTCTGTTGCAACCAAATATTGCCAATATCCTCCTCTTCAATTTTTGTGAACAAATATTCGTTCAACATGGCCCGATAACGATCGCCATTGACTGTAACGGCCTTGCTAGTTTCCTTGCTCATTTTCGAATTATGCCTCTGGACCAAAATCCGCACCAAACAGTGACTCGTTTTGGGTGCATCGGCTTTTCAATGTATGCGTGCGGGTTTTCTGTGCCCCAAATGCGACAATTTTGCTTGTTTACATACCCGCCAAGATCAAAATGAGCTTCATCTGAAAAGATGATTTTTTTTGGCAAAATCGGCATCTTCTCTAAGTCGATCGCATGCCCACTTAGCGAAGCGAAAACGCATTGGATGGTCAGTTGGCTTCAACTCCTGAACCAATTGGACTTTGTATGGCGTCATACCAAGGTCTTTATGCAAAATTCGTCTCAAAGATGTGTCCGAAATGTTCAATTGTTGAGAACGACGGTGAATTGATGTTGATAGCGCTTCACGCACACTTTCTGCCACAGCAGCAATATTCTCGGGTGAACGAACTGTTTTTGGCTTTTCACGCTGTGGTTTATCGATGAGGATGCCAGTTTCTTTCACTTTTTTCACAAGATAACGAATATACGGAGCTGACGGTGCTTCTCTTCTTCCAAAATCCGTACGCAATTTTCGCACACATTCTGCAACATTACCATGATTTTCAAAGTAATGTCGCAATATTTCCCAGCGTTGTTCAAGCGTATACACAACCATATTCGTTCAGCGGAAGTATAAAACTAATTATCTGTCAAATCAGACATGAGCTAACTGTTACCATTCACGAAATAAGCACTAGTTGAAAAAAAAACGTTAGATGGCGGACCCTTTAGCTTGCAAAGCTTAAAACTGACATTTCTGTAGAAGTAGTTTGATTCCACGTACACATATCTTAAAGTAATATATTGTTTAGGTTGTCAAAAATCGGTTGTCATAATTCAAATATTCGGTTGTCATATTTGACAAAATGTCTCTGCGAGTTCACACATACACACTGATTTTTGGCAGATCCACATATAAATAAGGATGGGTCGATATTTCAGTAAGAGTCATTCAGTAGCAGGTATTAGCAGAACGAAAATAACTGTTATTGAAATAAGATTTAAAATTTCTAAATTTTTATTTTGATAATCTTTTCACATTAACAAAAACTTATATCACTTTGATAACTGATTTTGCTTAACTCCGATTCAGGTTATATTATTGATTTCAGTCATGGAACAAAAGTTGGTATTTTCTCACTATATAAATATTTTGCTTAACAGTGATACCTTGTAATTCTTGATTTCGGAGTCACTTCATAAATTCAAACTCGCAACCCACCAAATCGTAAAAATGAGAAGGTACAATCACTATTAAGTAAATTGAAACTGTAAAATCGAAAATAAGAATGCAGAATCGCAATTATGTAAAATCAATAAAGTAACTATCGCCACCTGCTGGTACAAAAATAAAATACAGGTACCTTTAAGATATTCCCTATTTAAATACATTGATAAAATTGCTGACAAAGGCAACTAATTGAATATGGAACAACTTAAAAGTGGCTAGTACTTCTGAATAAAGGCAGTAAGGCTTTACACTTTTCTAAAAATTAAAACTAATAAATATAAATAAATACATAAATAAATTAAAAAAATGAAGAAAAATACAGTCGTGTCCGCATATCTAAAATACGCTTAACTGAAAAATTCGGTTAGTTCTGAAACACAAAATTTGTCATGCAGCATTTTTTCACAACTTTCATACAAACTACATCGCTTAACTGAAACCCGTTTAATTGAAAAATTCGGTTGAATTAAAAAAATAATTTAGGGGAAAATCATTTCTTTATACTGAGACTGCTCCGCATAACTGAAATAAAAAATCTGAATACTTCCACCACTTAGATTATTTCTTTCTTTAACTGAACGTGACCAATAAACTTCACACTTCACTCTTGGTCTGTGACAACAAAATATTATTTTGTTTTGCTTGTTACGCATGACTTCTGAGCTTGGAAAATATAGTATCTGGAAAGTGCAATTGTTTGGTAAACCAAACCATAAATTCTTAGTCTTAGATTGATTGGATTGGGGAAATTGTATTTTAGTTATCTAAACTCCGGTAAAGTATTTTTTGTCAGTTATTTAAAGATCGCTTAAGTGAAAATACCGCTTAACTGAAAAAAAGTATGGCAAATTGGCATTTCAGTTAAGCGGAATCGACTGTAGTTTATTAAAATTATTATTTTAATAACAATGTTTGATCCATAATTGATTTATTTCGGTAACAGGTATTTGTACCTGTTATTTAAAAGAAGCAGTAACAGATATTGCAACTAGCAGTTTGGCACATGTCTAGCATATACCCATGCCAAATGTTACATGAGTGTCTCTGAGTTTAGACACATGTGCGAACTTGAACGGAAATGAAAACTCGGAATATAATACATTTAATATTTGTAGTGAGATCCCAAATATTTTATGGGGTTTTCCATTGGTAAATTCAGAATTTTATGTGGAATTTGATATTTTTCGTGGCGAATGGGAAGCGATTTAATTAAATTTAATTTTGCTTTTATTTTACTGCTGTTAAACACGTGTCGGTGAGGGACATATGTAGTGGCCGGGGTAGACAAAATTGATAAGGTTGAAAAATTGCAGAGTTGTAGCCCTTTCTTCTTTGTAAATTTTCATTATGGTATGATTGAACTCTTCCAAATTAAGTGGAGTAAAGGGTACGGATATATATTTGAAGAAAGTTAAGATCTATTTAATATCGCAGAGTTTAAAAGAAACTCGGCAACCGAAAGTAGTCCAAAACGTAAACATGGATTAAAATCGTAGTGGTGTAAAAGCAGTATCTGGTATTGGCGTATATTCGTTTCTATAGTAGAAGAAAACGCAAACAATATCTACATATTATTCTTGTATTTATTTTTGTGGACTGTGTGGATAAAATCCAAATTGAAATATTTTTTGCTGATTTACAATGCCGCGTTGGGCGTCGCCCAGACAGATTTTTCTTTCAACGCGAAAATTCCAACATAGCAATTTAGGTACATATAGAGTGTGTTTCTTTATTCATTCTGGTATGTCCAGAATACTCGGAATACCAGTTTTGCGTTTCTTTATTCCATGGAATATTCCGGATTAACTATTTTTTTGTTTCTTCATTCATTCCGGATCGTTTGGAATGCATTCTTTTTGTTCCATGTTAAACAAGGAATGAAAAGACAGCAGCCAAAGACGAAAACCAATTAAGTAAACAAAATGGAGAGCAAACATTTTTCATATTTTTTTTATTGAAATAAATATATAAATAATAATTAAATGCAAGTTTTCATTAATTAATAAGTCAATAATATTTTATTTTTACCTGGTTTTTTTTCATCATCACAACATTTTCAAACGGCTGATTGATGTCATCTTTTTCTTTACTATTCCAGATGGTATTTTTGTTTCTTTATTCATTCCATTCTGGATATTCTGCATAAACATTTCGTCTTTTCCATCCATTCTATTCCTTATCCAGAATAAACAAAGAAACACATTCATAGTGTTTAGCAAGTACACAAACCGATCTGCAACGATCAAGTTCAAAAAAATAAACTTGAGAGCGTTTTGACAGTCGGGCATTGCATTTTTCTACATCTCAGTATTTATCCCATACTAAACTTTCCGACATCCCACCCAGCTATTGACATCTGTTGTATACTCACTTGCATCCTTATGTGGACTTTGGAGAATTTTTTAAAAAGTGATTCTCATCGGCTTTATTGGTCTTTATGATGATTAAATGAAAGCAATTTTCATATTATTTTCCCAACGTTTCGACGCACGGTGGTTGCCGTCTTCGATGTCTTTATTTACAAAATACAAAATTAAAAAGAGATATAATGTTTGAACATATATTTACAAGTAAACGAACAAAATATGACTTACAAAACGTTAAATTTTAAGATTGTACTAAGCTGAACAATAATTTATTCAAAATATTTAAAAAAAAACAGATTAAAAAATAGATTTTGAACACTTCTCATTTGAAGATTAGTTTATGTTTAATGATATTTACTGTCAGAAACTAAGGATCAGTAAACGGCTGATACATTTTGTGTGTCTTGTTTGCGGTTCATATTATTTTTGTTGTTAATTATATGTATCTTTATATTCCTGTTTCATACTTATGTTATCTGTCATGTCGACGCGTCCGTAATGCTTGTTAAAGTAACGTAAGAGTCTCTAACGCTACGGCGCTATTGGAAATCAGCGAATTTGCAGCATATACACCATGAAGCTAGAACGCATTTTGGACTTAAGGTCTTTAATCCACACAGTCCACAAAAACAAAAATAATATTTATGTATGTAGATATTTTTTGGGTTTTCTTTTACTATAATTACTGGCCAAACCAAGAGCATAACATACGTATATTCGTTTCTGTGAAACTGATAGTTGTCAAACTGAATGCTTCCAATTTATTGTACTGCGTTTTAGTGGTGGTGGTTTGAGTAAAAAGAGGGCTAGA
Organism: Philhelius pedissequus; assembly: GCA_910595825.1. Taxonomy (NCBI): domain Eukaryota; kingdom Metazoa; phylum Arthropoda; class Insecta; order Diptera; family Syrphidae; genus Philhelius; species Philhelius pedissequus. The sequence goes on along the minus strand of OU343161.1, from coordinate 176,433,395 downwards.
TTCATCAAAAAATACGGATCTGTGAATTTGATTCAGAATCAAAAAAAAAATCAATGGAAGGATTTAATTGTAGAAATCCATACTGTCAAGTGTTTTTTGCAATTTCTTTGTTTGTGTCACCTTTGGCGCTTCCAGATTTAATCCGGTATTACACGGCGCGTGTTTGGCCTTGCGTGAATTAAGTGCAAAAGAGAAAGGAAAAACGAAAAGATGTAAGAGGAATTAATCTATCTGAATCTTAAAATGCGCGGGTATGATTTTCCATGCGTGTTTTTGACGTTTCTCTTTGTATTCTTTAATTCATTTTCGGATTTGCTTCATTTAATGTTCGATGTTGATAAATGAACACCAATCCAAATGGCTGATTTAAATGGAGCGAGGAAATAACTTCTGAGCTTAATTTGAATTACCAAATTCTCTATTACCATTGACATCACGAATATGTAAATTACTTTGCCTTCCATTTTTGTTTTAAAAATAATTTTGTTGTTTAATATCTACACTGGGCAAAGAGGATAAAATGAAAGATAGCCAAGAGTTACGCGCGTTACATTCACGCGCCTTCTAATACCTGATTTACAGACAGATGTGGTAAACGTCGTTTACACTGTTCCAAGATTCAAAAACTATTCCCCACTATTGTAGTTTGACAGTTGTTGCACATCTTACTGCAAAAAATGATACCAAATAACCCAATTTCTTGCATATCAAACACAATTCTTCTAAAGCGATTCCTGACTGAATTATTTCATCTTGAACCATTTTGGACTGTTCGCATATACAAGATTAATTCAATTTTAATCGAAACCGGAATCGATCTGTATATTTACTATTTCTGTGAAATGATTTATAAAATTATTTCAACTGTCATATAACCTGCCCCATTGTTAACTTGAGTAAGACTAATAAATAAACCAAAAAACAGAACAGATGTGGTAATTGCCCAGCAGCGACCAACGGTGGCGGCATGGCATTGTGCAGTGCGTCCAGACGATACAATTTCTGAAGACCAATCAATCAATCGGTGGTATTTGTGGAATCTTGTGATGCTATCGCATGTGTCAATGTCAACCTCGCGTAGTTTTGCAGTGTCCTATCCCGCAGCGGCCGGCCGGGGTATATACGAGCATACATACATATTCAATCCACAATACACACTGTATGATTGTAATCTCATTATCACACCCGAAATCGAGTAGTCCTATCCGTACGAAGTGGTCGTCGGCGTTGTCGTCCTCGAGACGACATACACCATATACATACATACTTGAAACCCCAATCCGAAAACAGATTCACTTTTCATGAAATCATGAGCCCAATTACGAGGTTCAGTGGCAATGGCAACAGCCAGCGATTCGGCGTGTGTGGTGGGTATTCTTTTTTTGGACTCGCTCATAGACACTGCAAGAATAACGATCTGTCTGCATCCAAATTAGATGGAAATCTGAGAATTAAATCGGAGCGATCTGTATTGTTGCAGATGACGCCAACCATGCCGAAGATTGGGTAGCATAATCCTAATTGCACTGACAACGCGCCAGACTACACACCTTCACATCCTGTGTGCCTAAGCCGTTTGGTGCCCGTGCCAGGTCCCTAGGGGCAGTCAGCCCTACCGTCCGTCCATGAATTGTTATTGTATTAGGATTCAGGCGCTTGCCCTTGCATCATCATCGTCATCATTTATTTAATGGCGATGGCGACCAACGCGCACTGGCCGCTTTGACAGATCATTTGATGCATTACGTGCCAAAGGGATTTACCTTTTTTTGGAACTGTGTATAGTTCCATTCGGGTTTTGTGGCACGTTTTGTCTTTGTGGCAGCATTCAACGTGTGCATTATAATTGTTTACACTTTGTTTAAAAGGGCCTGACGCTTGAACAACCGCTTGGCAGTGCAAACTTGAATTTCTGCTGCGGGATCTGTGTCAGCGGGGTGTGCGCGAAGCTTTGGGGTACATTCTGCAGCACAATACCAATTATACTATAAGCCCCTCATATGCCAGTGAGTCAATGGGTCTGGGATTTGTGATTATGATCAATTGTATTGCGGGATCAAGTTCAACATTGACAGAGTGGCAAGTCTCAGTGTTTGCTAAGTTACAACCATGGGCGTAATTAATTGTTTTTGAAAAAAAAAAATTATTTGGAATGAGCTCTTGTGTTGCAGTCTTGCGTGCAGTAAATTTTTGAAATGTGTGTGAAAAATTAACGGGCACTCGCACTGTGGGAATTATTCGAAAGACAGGAAAAGCTTAGAAGATTGATTTTTATGGCAGTTGATTATGCACTCGCATGCATGTTCAGCGCTTCGATTGTAATTTGATGATCGCATCAAATTGAAGAAAGTCATTTCTAGTGGAGCAATAAATGATTTTGGTAACGCAAATGAGAAGAAAATATGTCAAAAACTTGGGAAATTCACACAAGAAAAATTGTTCTTAAAGGAGTTTCCTTATCAATAATATATTATTTTAAATGGTGAACATGACAATAGTTAATTGGTAGTCTCCAAGGGCTGAATATCTAGTTCTGGCTTCTCGCTACATAGGGTTCCCATTCGTCGGCCTTTTTGAGGGACCAAAAATGACACAAATGTCCCCTATTTTACACATATATAATTTTGTGTGCTTTCCTATTTTAAAAAAAATCTTAGCAGGTTTACAAATTAAGGCTGTGAATAATTCCATCATAGTAAATACAATTTTCACAACTGGATACATCCATTTCCTTTATTCAAGAAACGGTGCCAACTTCACTTCAGTTGTTCTGTATCTGTCACCATCACTACGTGTTCTGTTTCAGTCAATAATTCTTAGCCGTAGTTATAATTCTATCACTCGTACAAGCTCTCTGTTTCCGACCATATTCAAGGACTTGGAAATTGCTGTTAAGTACCACCAACAGAATATGTTATAGGTTAGTTTCTTTTCTTAGGCCAGTTTACTTGCAGTCGCACGAAATGCGAAAGAATAGGCAAAATTCTTGGAAAAGAAACTCAAAACTCAATCGTCTAATTGTTGTCACAAGATCATCCATTTTAAATCACCATGGGCGCATCCAACAGAAAATATAAAAATGTTTTCTCTCATTATTCAATATTAGCCGTGTTCTCGTGACTATCAGTACAGCAAAGTAAAAATTTTACAAGGAAAACAACAATAAGAACATACTGGGAATTACATTTTCTTTTCATCCGAAGTATAATTGAGTTCCGATAATTAGTAAGCATATTCAATCATAGAGGGCATTGAAGTGTTTTTTTTAGTAATGTATGTTTGTATTTCTTTTTCTCCTTTTGTATGCTTTGTGACAGAAAAAAACACAGATGTGAAAATCCATCCATATTAAAATAAATAAATTGGAGTGTATCGTTCCCGTGAAAATGTTTTACTCTGTTGTACTTGCTAGTCACGAGAACACGGATATTATACTAAAGAATAATATTATCTATAGAAATAATAGAAACGAAATTATTTAGATTTTATGATTTGCCAGCTGAAACGTCAACGACATATATTTACAAATGTTATTACTTAACTTTGTTTTGTTCGGGTTTTGTATTTTTCAAAAAACATGTTTTGTCAGTCTTTTTGAACTTTCGTCTCCCTAGAAAACTCACTACGTTGAAAAGGGCAACGTATTCAATAACCTAAATTATATATTTTATCCATTCAAATCTAAGGGCCAATTACAAACGTGGTTTAATTATTGATGTTGATCCATGGTTCAGCAATCTTAGCTCCGGATTTTAAGTGATTAATTAAGGTCTTACTATACTCCGAGGTTCAAGTATGTGATAACAGTTAAATACCTGCATACAATCAGCCGAAATCGAAAGTTATTACTGCTGAAGCACGGATTAAATATTGAACAACATTTGTGCAACTCGCCATAATCCCTAAGAGAAATTTTCATGTACAAAATATTTTTCCCCAACTGTGAATGCAATTATTTCGGCATAATTTAAGACTTCATTTTAGATAGGTATAATAACCATACGCAATATGTATATGTATTAGCGTATAATTGACGTACCAGAAATCTCGGAATTTTGTTTTCAGAAAAATATTTCATTAGGAACTAATAGCGAGTTTCATTCAACTTTCAAAGATCTCCTCTCAAAATCGAGATTAAATCTTTTCAATTAAACTTTTTTCTAGATTTAATTGAAGTATTGGTGAATGACTGACACACACATTCCTAAAAAAAAAAAATTGCACGACTGGATCGTACGAACTTGCTCTTGTAGCTAACAACTTTAGTGTAAATTAGTAGCTAACCACTGAAGTTGTTAGTAGGTATATATATATAAATATATATATATATATATAGTTTTGTAGAATTTATTAATATACATATGACTATACAATTTAAAATTATTTTTGTGATTAGTTTTAAAAATATTGTTTTTTCAAAAAAAAATCCAAAAATTAATGTTAATTATATAAAAAAATGTTATTTAAAATTTTAATATGCAGAATTAGTTTGGCTACCTAGATCTTTTCAGATATAAAATTTGACAAAAATCCAATGAACAGTTACCGAGAAAGCCAAAAATTAAAAAAAACCGTTATATGAAAAGTACCGTTAATCGACTTTTCCCGTAAACTTGATTCATATCAAATGATAGCTATTACCATCAAAAAAATACTCAAAATTTTTTATCAAAATCGTTGGAGCGTTTCCCAGAAAAATAAGAATTTCCTTCAAGGTCATACGGCAGGTACCGTTATTTTTGGGCCTAAAAATAAAATTTCAATTTTCCATCTGAGGAATGCCAAAATAATAACAAATACCGCTTAAGCCGCTTAGGCTGTATCTCGTTATACATACAGACGGACAGACTGACATACTGGCAGACTGACAGACAGACATTTTTTGCCAATCACATTTTTAGGCTTCTCTGTTATCGTAATGTCATGTTTGATTGTTAGAATTTTTTTTTTTACGAATGCATAACTTGCCTTATAGTACCTACCTATAATCGCAAGTAAAAACATATCTTCATCATCAGATGACGAGGAAGACGAAGGCGAAGCAATAAAAATTCCACTAAATTTATAAAATCTAAATTATTAACATCTTGGCTTGGTCCATAATTTGTTAATTTTTTTTAGCACTAGTTCACAAGCTTAAAACAAATTAATAACAAAATATTTACCATTTGACCGTTGACAGAAAAGAGTTTTTACATTATTTGTATGTGTGCATTCAGAACAAATCTGCCAACCCACCAGAGATCAGATCTTCCGTGCTAAGATTTAATCTGCCCTTTTTTTGGAATTTAACTATGAAAATTCAGAAGGAAACAATCTTTTCTTGAATGAAACTCACTATAACATTCCACATTCTTAGTTCCGGTTCCTTATTCCGTATGTTATTATCCATATAAGTAGTCAATACAATATCCATAGCCCTTATCTCTTAATGTAGATACATTTATGTATTTAATTGTGCTTGGTTCTCACTCGATCTGTAGGAACTTTCGTTCGATCCATATGGGAATTTTTGTTCTGCTGCCTGGATCCTAGCAGACAAAAGGTTAAGCAGTTAATATTCAAAAACAACATTCAAACGAACTGTTAATATGTACCTACTTTTTAATTTTATTTAAATATTTTCTTTTAACTAAATGTGTCTTGAATTGAATCTAACATTTTTAACGAATTTATTGTTTTGTTAATGAAACAATTTGTAATTAAGATAGATGTTCGATATCCATCTAATTTAAAATCAAAATTTTACGTCTTATCATAAAGAGAGTACAATCGAAGAGAGAATTTATTAGAAACAAAGTGTTATACATCTCAGCTGATTTCGAATTCGCCTGAGAACGAGAACCAAAACCAAGCAGGAACATGAACCCCTGGCAGGGCTGTCTCCTACTACAAAAGTAGCGTTATTGCTTTATTTGTTTATTTTTAACTATTTAAAATAGGTACATATATTATTTTAAATTAATTATCATGTTATCATTGTTTTGTTACTTTTGTTGAATAACTTTTATTAAAAGCTTGATTTATTTTAAAATGTTGTTTTTAGTTAAACAATTTGGGTGTGGTTTTCAAGTAAGCTTGCATGCATTATATATTGAATTCGCTACGCTACATTTACTCCGGTCATATGAGTGGATTGGGGAATCGAATCTAATCGGAATTGAGATTTCGATCAAAATATATATATGGCCTAGCGGAATCGAAAGATTGAATTAAAATGCAATCGAACTGCCAGTCTTACCTTACAAAAAATATAATATATTTTTACATAATAATTAAGAATTCGCCTCATTTAAAACTCTTTCTTATAACAACTGATGAACTGAACTGGCAACTATTTCTCTTTTCTCTTTTGTGGTGAATAAAAACACACATGCCATAAATTTAAAATAAAATAAGGGTTGATTGGTTTGGATTAAGATTCTCTGCTGGTGTGGGTGATAAATTAAAAAGAAATGAAAATCGAAAGTGAAACGAAGAGATTCGTGACTAAATTAGATGTATTTTCAAATTCCACGTAGCCTTTTACTCGCATAATGTTGATATTGATAGGCCGAGATCGAAAATATAATAATTCTTTAATGAAAAATTGACAATTGGGATGTTTGAAAGCATTTATGGATGTATGTAGGTATGTAGTGTTATAATATCTAAGTACATATTGTCATTGTGCGTACAATTGCGTAACTACCTACCTACTGCATTTTTTTCAATAAAAATATTCTTTTTTTATTGGAAAAACTAATTTGAGGAATTCGCTCATTAAATTTTCATTATACAAATTTTGAGGGACTTAAATGTAGGCTGTACATTCATACATAGGTGGCTATCTATGTAGCTATATATTTGAAAAACAATTTAGCATACTTACCTTAATTAGCAAACTTTTGAACATTTAGTTACAAACCTAGATATGGGTTGTAATCCTATATAATCCATCAAACTATAGTTCTTTTTAACATCGCAAAAAAATTGAAGGTAGGTTGGTACTTGGTAATATTATAATTGTAGGTAGGTCATCAGAATTCTTTTTTTTTTTAGTCTAAAACCTAAACAAAAATAATATATGTATATACCTATACTTACCTTGCGTAACGGATACAATTGTTGGCACCCTTAAGCATTTTTCAATTTTAAATGCGCGTAATTTTCGCAATTAAAAAGTTAAAAATATGAAAAATATACTTAACTTTAATACAGAATTTGCTTTGTTTATTTATATTTAATTCTTATTTCTTGTTTATTAAAAAAGAGTTAAGAATGGGATATTAAAAAAAGCTTGCAAAAAACTACAATTGTTGGTATCCGACTACAATTATCGGCATCCCAAAAATTTACAATTATTGACACCTATGAATTAAAGGAAAGCAATATTTTGTTTTTAGTTTTTTTATTTATAAAAGCTGTAGTTCATTCAATTACAGTAAAAATAAAATGCACGACTGGATCGCACGAACTTGCTCTTATGTTCGATCACATCGTATGCAAAAGATTTCTATTAAACATCTAAATATATTTTTAAAGTCATTTTTAACTCAATTTTGTATATGTATATACAAAATTTCATTAATTTAGTTTTAAAAAAAATTGGTATGACAATATTAAATATTTAATAATATAAACTTAAAATCAAAAGATTAAATCTGTTTAATTAAAGAAAAAATAATTCAAAATTCTGAAATAAATACTTAAACTAATTTGATCTGAAAAAAAGGACGCCATTTTATTTCTTGGATGAATTTGAATTTATGAAAAAAAATTAAAAATCTGTGGAGCAGTTTTTGAGAAAAAAGTTTTTTTTTTTAAAACTTTATGAAAATATTAAAAAAAATCAAAATTCATAGGTATTCAGAAAATACCAATAAATATAATTTAAAAAAAAAATTTAATGAGCAGTTTTCGAATAATACATTTCTAAATTTTTTTCTTATAAATGATTTTAAAAATACAAAAAAAATATTAATTAAAAATATTGGTACGCGGTATAATTTGGGCAACCTAAACCTATATTTTTGTAAAATTTCGAAAGAATCGGTTAAGTCATTTATGGGATACCGTTTTTAGACATTTTTCTAATTTTTTTTTCAACTATATGATCGGTCGTAGCTAAAAACCCACACTGATTTTTTTAAATTAAAATCGTTAGAGCCGTTTTCGAGAAAAATGGGTTTGAACGTAACGGTTATATGGCAGGTACCGTTATTTTTTGAGTTAAAAAAAAATCAATTTCCCCTCTGTACAATACCTAAAAAAACTCTATATACCAAGTTTGAAGCAATTCGGCCCACCCGTTTGGGCTGTAGGTGTCTATACACACATACAGACAGACTGACAGACTGACATACAGACGGACAGAAATTTTAGACCATCTTTTTTCATCTTCGTTATCATCGTAATGTCATGTTTGATTGTTAACTCACAACTTTTTTTTTTCGACCAATGCATAACTTTCCTTATAGTACGTATAATCACAAGTAAAAATAACATAAACATTTACCGTTTCTTCCGGGTCATAAAGAATAAAAATATATACTAAGTAAGCAATGAGTTAAATATGAAAAAATAAATAAAAAGTATCTACAACAAAAATAAATAAGTTCATACCGATCGCTTAATAGTATATGAGTTGAAATAACAACTTAAGATCTGTTTATTTTTAGTGATACATAGATAACTGATAAAACTTGGAAGAATGTGATATTTCAGTTTTTTTTTAAATTTTTATATGATATTCTCTTATACACATTGCTCATCTTAAACTACAAATATCAGTTCCAAATGTTTGTCATTGTAAAGGAATAGCATATCTATCAACTACGAATTGTATTTTCTTCGACTGGATTCGCAAATAAGTCCCAGATATGTTTTCCACTCCTTAGGCTGGAGTAAGAAATACAAATTTCCTGGCTGAATTCGTTGTAAATTTCAAGCAACATTTGTTTTTCTAATCATCCTTTTTTGGTATTTCCTAGCTACTGAATGGGTGCTCTCTTTGGAACTTTGCCTTAGAAATTCCTGGACAGCATAAAGAACATCTTCTTTTATTTTCGGAAGTCCTTTTTCTTGAGAAACGTTTAGCCATTCAACACTGCTCAATTCTTCTTCCTTAGTTAAAACTGTGGCGGGTCCAGGACATACTTTTGAAAATGTTTTGCTCATTCGGAGCTGCAGAGTAGAACGCAGTATTTTATGGTATCTTCTAGCTGCTTTTTTAGATATATGTCCATATTTTATGGCCAATAGCGCTTCTTGAACATCTCTTTTCTTGTAGGTTTTTCTTGTTTTTGACAATTTTTCATACCTAAAAAAAGTAACGGTTTAATGGTTTAAATTATTGACAGTCTTGAAAATATATTTATTGGCAGTGCCAATAATTAAAATTCCATAGACACATTTATTGGCACCCAGTGCCAATAATTGGATCGCCTTCTTTATTGGAACCAATTATTGAAACCCTTTTAATTAAAAAAATAGCAATCAATATCTTAAAAAATTGTTAAATACGAATAAGTACAAATGTGAGGAATAAGTAGTAGTTTAAGACTAACATTAAATTAGCTTTGTCAAGATTGATAGTTTTTGTCAGAATCGTTATTGAATGAGAGGATGCCAATAATTGGTTAAAAAAAGGGGTGCCAATGATTGTAGTTGGTACGCTACCTCTTATTCTGGGAGGCATCGACTTAAATTTCTGACTCATTTTATTGGTACCTAATTTTGAGGTACGTATTCCAAAACATTATTTGTTTTGTATTCATTTTTATTTAATCTAACTTATAAATATCTTAAATCTTAACTTACAACTAATTGACTGGCCCTTTACGGGCGCTTTAAACTTAACTATATCTCTTAATACTAATGTCTTTCGACCTAAAAACTATTTTAATTAATTCTAATTATTTTATTTTTATTTTACCAAGAAAACTTTTTTAACAAAAAACTTAGTAACATGTGCTTTTTTTTTAATTTCTACTTATAGACTACTTAAAGCTAGACTAAAAATAATTAAATCTAGATACAACTAACTTATACTAACTACAAATAACTTAATCTACTTAAAAACTAGAACAGCCACAGCAGCTCTTTTAGGTTGTTTTCATATTTTTTTTTGTATATTTTGTATACGCATGCAGACACACAGAGGCATGCAACCCACACAGACAGCCATGTACATACGTACATACAAATTCGTATGTACATAAATACACAGGCACGCAGCTGCATGCACAAATGCACCCGCAAACATACAAATTTTTTTAATTTTGTTTTTGTGCCACCCCGACTCTTCCTTATACATAATTTACCTAAATCTACGTAAGTCGGCCAAGACATACCATCCTAATCGACTTTATGTATTATAATGCTGTTCAGAGAGCCACCAGAACTGGTTCTCTTGTTTCGCCCTATCCCTTCGGTCCCGATCGGACACAATCCTACTGAACCGAAGGCGCTCTTCTCCACCTTGAGCGATGACGTCTCGACCATACAGGAGTAGGTGAGCGGAAGTGGTAGGTGAGCGGAACCGCCATTCCATCCTGTATCAGCCCTCGACTTTTTAAAAAGAGGAATGCTTCGGGAGGGATGTAGCCACTTACACCCCGTGCATCCGTATGCAATCATCGGCCTGATGAGGGCCATGTAACAAATCACCTTCACCTTACTGTCAAGACGGCTGCTATAAAACAGTCGTTTTGTCAAGGCAAAGGCTCCCCTAGCCCTGGCCAAGGCAGCACCTATATGTCTGTCGAAATACAGGTACTGATCCAATCAGATGCCAAGGTACTCTACTACACTTTTACTCGCCAGTGGATGACCATATGGCCCTAAGATCACCAGCTTGCGCCAGTTCTTTCTTTTATCCCTTGCGGAGCTAGACAACGGAGTCCTAAACAAAATAGTTTCTGATTTCTGGAAGTTTACTTTCAACTTCCAGTCATCACAATATCGCTGAATCTTGTCGAAGTCACTCTGCAAGACACTTTTGATGACCTCAATTGTATTAGCTGTTCTGTACCCAATTAGATCGTCGGCGTACGCAATTGCCTGAGTTAGACTACCTATCAGATCGCTGGTGTAAATGCTGAATAGAATCGGCGAGTTAACCGCTCCCTGCTGAAGACCGTTATTAATATTAAAAATTGCTGTAGAAGTTACATTGCCACTCTTGACAACAAACTTTCTACCATTTAGCATGTCAAAGCAAATACAATAGAGGTTTACTTATACCTAGTCTGGTTAGCTTTAGATAGAGACCTTCTAACCATACGGTGTCGAAGGCCTTTTCCAAATCAACCAGACAGGCACCCGTACACTGCTTTTTAGTTTTGTTCCATTGGATATCAGAAACTAGTTTAGACGCGGCCTGAATTGTGTCATGCCCCGCCTTAAAACCGAACTGATTATCCGGGATGATATTTTTGTCCTCCGCCCACTTGAACAGGGCTCTATTAATAACCTTTTCAAATACTTTGCTGATATTTGGAAGAAGACTTATCGACCGGAGATTCGCCGGATTGGAGTTGTCCTTTCCCTTTTTTGGGAGAGGGTGCACCACAGCTGTCTTCCACCGCACTGGATAATATGCATTATTCAGCGCGTTGTTAAACAGAGTGGTATAAATGTCAACTGCTTCTTGAGGCAAATGTCGTATTACATTTCAAAACATTCTTACAACGGAGGGTTCCAAGTTCCTCTAAAAAAAAAAAATGATCATTGCTGCTAGCTTTCAATTTAATGACGTTCCTACCTATTATGTATTTGGAACATAAAATGTTTAAAATGTGAGGTACATCTTCATACCTCAACAAACGTACCACCACACATGCAAGTACAATTTTCTAATAATGACATCGATAAATAATTTAATTTTTTTTTTTTTTTGAAAAAAATGTTAACGCAAAAAATATTACAGATACAATTTTGAATATTGTTTTATAAAAACGGATTGTTTTAGAAAGCAAAAACTAAACGGGAACTTTACAAATTATTTTAGAGAAGTTGACGGAAAAAAAGTCGACATTAGAGCTTCAAATCAAGCCAGCGCTTTAAACAGAAAAAATGAAATGTATGACTTAGTCCACGTTCTTTCTCTTACGTTTGATATTTAAATAGTTTTTTTTAAGTATTCTTGAATTAATTTATTAAATGAAAAATTAATTTAATTTTGCTAATAAAAATATGTACGACAATTTTAAATTTTAAAAGGATTTCGAAAACATAATTTAAAAACAAAATAATTGAAAAATAAAATAAATATTTGTTCGAAAATATTAATACTCAATATTATTAAGAAATGAAAGCACCTCTTGTATAACAATTTTGATCTAAATCGGTAAAGCCGTTAAAAAGAAAGTCGAAAATATTAAAAACGTTTATATGTCGGTTCTATACAACATTCTATATTTAGAGTTTTCTTATCCAACATATACGTATGCCATACCTACAACAGTGCTAAGATTTTCTTTTATCAAAATCGTTAGAGTCGAATTCAAAATTATTAAGCTTTTTTAAACCGGTTGCATGCAAGGCAGCTTTTTTCAGGTTAAAAAAAAAATATTTTCCAGAAAAGTCCTCTTTTTCGTGGTCCACAAAGTATTGTCAAGTTTCATAATTATCCAAAACCAGAGATGAACTACCAACATCTTTTTTTAGCCATAAAAATAACTGTCCCCGCAATACAATTTCTTGGAACAAAACAAAATTTAACGTAATTATCTTGAAAACAGCTCCAACGGTTTTAATAAAAAAAATCAGTGCACTATTTTAGGTATAGTCCACATTTTGGTCTAAAAAATGTTTACATAAAATTCTATTAACGGTAACCGCCATAGAACGTTTTTCTTTTATTTTCGACTCTCTTTAACGGCTCAACTGATTTCGATCAAAATTATTATACCGACGTCTTTCGAATTCTTAATATTTAATAGGTACTGTATATCAAAATTTTCGAAAAATATTTTTCGAAAATTCAATATGTACATATGTACTTTGAAAATGGGTGGACAATTTTAGACAGTTATCTTTTTAAATTTATATTGCCATACCAAACATTTCTTCAGAAGAAAAATTTAAAGAATTTTGTAAATCAATAAAGTGCAGGACTGCATCGAACTTGCTCTTGACGACGGTAAGCAACATCATTTCGCACATAGAGTAAAATGTATCTACATCGAACCTAAGTATGTAAACATGTGTCTTCCTACATATAATAATGAAAATGAAGGATGTAGGTAGGTGGATATAGCTATATGCACTGCATATAATTTTGTAATTTAGGTGCAATATAAGATTCATGTAATTTTTAAAGACACACATATAAATGTATGAGGGCCTACATTGTATGTAGTATTCAGTTACGTACGCAAAAATTCGCAAAAAGGAAATACCTGTAATAAGGTAGACATAAATGGATAATGCACATAATTAAATGTTCTTTTATTGTTTAGTGGTTATAGTTTGGGGGAAAACAAAGATGCCATTTGAATTCATGGATAAATAAGAATATATAAAAAAAAAATTCAAAAATCGTTGGAGCGGTTTTTTAATAAATTATTTTTTTAAGTATAAAATCTTGAAAACATTTTTAGAAATAAAAATTGAAACGCCATTTTGAAGATATTATTAATATACATATAAAATTTAAATGTCAAAAAAGTCCTGACTGATTTTTGAAAAATCCATTTTTCACAAAAAAAATGTATTTATTTTTTAAAAATCGAAAAACTTTTTTTGAACATTTTGGTATGTAGTTTTATTAACAACCTTAGGGCGCATTTGTATAAAAAAAATTATTTTAATCGGGCAATCCAATGTTGAGAAAGTTGAAAATATGAAAAGTGGTTCTATGGAAAGTCCCTTTTATAAGTACGCAAACAAAAATATTTTTATACCTGAAAGTGGACTGTACTTATTTAAGAACATTAATTAATTTTTTATAAAATCGTCGGAGCCCTTTTTGAGAAAAATAAGATTTTTGTTTTTGGCCAAAAAAGATGTATGGGAGCTACTGTTATTTGTCGCCTTAAAAAAAACGTGTGGCCATATTACCGAAAAAACAATATCTACCCAGTTTGAAGCAAATCCACCGAACCGTTTAGGCTGCAGACTCGAGGGCACACAGACACACAGACGGAATTGGAGGACCTATTTTTTTTGGTGTTCTCTATGATCGTAATGTCATGTTTGATTGTTAGAAATTTTTTTTTTACGAATACATAACTTTCCTTATAGTACCTATAATCGCAAGTAAAAAATCAAAAATCGTTGGAGCGAGTTTTTTATGTAGGTATACAATTTTGAAAACATTCTTAGGAAAAAAAATTGAAACGCCAATTTAAAGTAATTCTTAATATACGTATACAATTTTAATTTAAAAAAAAATCACCCACTCGTTTTTGAAAACTCAATTTAAAAAAAAATTATTTATTTCTAATTTCTTATTTTATTCTCAAAACCGTTTAGGCTATATAATCAAGAACAGGCTGTCACATAATTGTGAGACCCACTTTTCCGTCTTCGCTATCATCCTAATGTCAAGTTCGATCAAAATCTCGAGTTACTGAGGCCTTAGGCTAAGAAACTCGAGATTTGGAGCAAACTTGATTATATAAATGAAATTGTTGATATCACTCAGATCTTATTTTTCAGAACTCGACTATTTTCTGGGACATAAGTAATATTTTGCAATACATATCCTTCATACAATAACCACTAATTCATTTGTATGTGGTAGACAATGAAGAAAATAAAAAATATGAATTCGGGAATTCAATACCCAGGGTCAAAATAATTGATATATATGTACGTCAAACAATTATGCCTGCGTACCTAAATGTGCAGTGTGAACTGTGAAGGTTTTTGAATTCGGTTCGAAGTGAAAATATTTTATAAAACGAAAAATATTCGACTTTCGCGCACATTCTTCCCTACAGGTCAAATACAAATTCCCCATTGGCATTTCTGATTTCATAACATTCTCTAAATTGACGCCCAAACTGTTTTCATATAAGGCCTAGTACGCTGCTGATGCGAAACGAAAAATCTCATACAAAAATGACACGACGAAATCATGAACGAAAAATTTCGCTCTACGCTCTAGAAAACGCATTGAGCAGCGAAGCTGACCCCGTCGCTGATGGCTCAGGTGTTGCGAATTATGCATACATTTTTATAAAAAACATATAACGTATCTTTTGTACATAATACATAAATATCTATTGATTGCGTCGGCAAGCGGGATATGTGCGTTACATGAATATAGAAAGGGACCAGTTACGTTCGGAATTCCAAGAGAAAACGTCGATTGAATATACAAAAATGATCGGCGAAGAATAGTCAGCAATGACCGAAGATAAAAAGTCAGCTTTTCTTAAAGATCGTCAGGATATATTAGCATCCGAATTGGCAAAAAATAAAATTCGGAAGCACAAAGAGAACTTTGCAGCCAAAACAGTACCCTCCGAAAAGAACCAAGTCAATGGAACTTTAATGGGAATTCTTCAACGAAGCCGTCATCCTCACGTAAATTAATTGAAACCATTGCCGTGACTCCTACAAGAAACTTAACAAAACAACCCCAAACTACGCAAACCACTCAAACCAGTGCAAACGTAAATCGTCGCGTTGGTCAAACAAGCGGTGGATTATATGATAATGGTGGCATTCCAATTTTCACTGAAGAATTTTAAGAACACAATAAGTGTGATGATGGAACTGCGAACATTACGAACATCTCATGTTGATTTTTAGCAGCAAAATGCACTGCTTGAAAAACATATTGAGAATATGAAGTTTGGAGTTGAAAAGACTATAACTGAAAATGATGCGTTACAAGAGAAGAATCGTTTGCTGGAAATGTATTTGGAAAAATTAAAGCTTAAACTGACACAAGCTTTTGACTCGTCTATTCCAACAGAAACCAATGGGGCTAGGCTACTTTGGACAAATCATCATTAAAATTGATAAATATATATTAATATAAAATGGCAACAACAAACACACACGGTCCAGCTATCCTAAGTTAGGCAAAGTACATAATTCGAAAACTTTGACGATGTGCTATTGCATGTTACACTCATAATATGAAACATGCATTTTGATGAAGTATCAGTAAGTTAATTTCTAAAATTTTGTTTTTAGAAATTTTGTAAACACTACATGATTCATTAGATTACAACTTTAGTTCATCTAATTTTAATTTTAGGAATTACTGGCGAAATCGGGTTGTGAGAAAATCATGTCTTATGCATTTCCATTTTCGTTTAGCGGAAAGATTTTTCCATTTAACTACACTGAGAAGTTTGCCATAAACCATTGGGATGTATTATGATAATCTAACCGAGTACGGTAGATTGGGAGTACCCAACGAGATTTGGAGAGTATCTAAATTGAATGCCAATTACGCTGTAAGTGATACAGTTAACCAGCAATTTGGGAAGTTCCTTTGTGCGCTTCAGATGATCTTTTGATTTTTTTAAATAATTCTGGGTTTTAAAAACGGTTCTGGTTACACATAGAGGATTTACAAAAAGCTCAGAACCGTTTAAATGAACCAAATTAGGCAATTACTTTTGGATTTTAAAAAATTTCTATCAATTCTAAGAAATTCAATGAAATTGGGACGTAGGTAAACCACTCTATAAAACGGTTCTGAGTTCTAATTTGTGTTTCATCTGTAATTCCGGATACCATTTTGAAAGTCCAAGAATTATTTCAAGAAAATTGTATGTTAAAATAATTTGGTGACAAAAAAAAATCCATCTAAAAATAATTTGGTGACAAAATTACATTTTTTTTTACAACTTGTCAATTGTTTTTGACAGCTTACAGAACTCTCCACAAATATTTTTCCGTTGTAGTTTTCTTTAGCGTTTCGATCCCCTAGTGGAGACTACCGAAAATTTTCGTTTCTCATCAGCAGCGTACTAGGCTTAAGTTTGTCTTCGACATCTTAAATTCCTACATTACGTGCATTCAAGTGTGATCTCCAGTTATAGGGTTATGCAATAATTCCATATTATTCAAATTCAAAATATTTATTGCCAAAGCTCTTCGAAAATTGAAAGTCAAAAATAAATGAAGATTAAACATGTCAAAGTGAACCGGCAACATGTAAATACACTGTGAAAAAACATCGTGTTATGCTAAAGATTGTGTTTGACATGCAAAATTATAGCTTTGAAAACTTATTAAAATGCAAGACAAAAAAAAATTAAAACTTAAATTAATCAAAATAATAAAAATTGAAATAATTTGTTTTGCGATACAACAAAAAGCGTAAATTAAATTTGGCTAACCAAATCTTGATGTACCTAATGTTCAAATTTAACTACTATAAATATTAGGTTATTTTGACATATGTCAAAATAGCACCATGTAAAATTACTCATGTTGGATTTTTAGCATCCATATTGAATGTTTCATTTGGGTGTAGGGCATATACTTTTAGAAACTCGAAGCGACTTCAAAGGATAAAGCAACAGTGGCATTCGCTAAAAATATACAAAAAAAATTGATGCGAAAAGTTCTTCCCTATATTATAATCCTTATTCAATCTGATCGATTATCGGATAAGATACAACGTACGCAATCAAATATTGAATGCATTAGTGCTCCAGGACAGACATGTTGCATGTCAACTTGCCATCAAGCTGCATTTCCCGGTACTTAAACAATTTCTTCCAAAGTGTACCTGTGTCTGGACTCTGGAGTATATTACCTTAAGTTTTTTTTTTTTTTGTGGGTTGTCATGTTGAATCAGGTCACCCATCTGATTCTGTTATTGTAATTTTTTTTGTGTATGTATATAGATAGTTATATATGTAAATTTTTCTTATATGCGGTTAACCCATGAAGATGAACCATCATTATGGAAAGAAGGAATTTAAATTCGTTTCTCATTCTCAAGCAAATGGCTTATTTTAATTTTATTATTCCTCACTCTCTCGTTATGATGGCGTCAATGTAATAAATTAATCGCCGAAATGTTTTCAGTGGGATTACAACGATCCAAGCGTGTAAATAGCTCCATCAGACTAATTAAGATGGCATTGTAACCATTAATTATTCCATCTGGAGGAGGCGAGTGTTTCTGTTTCTGTTTCTGTTTACCTTAAAATAGAATTGCGACAAGATTCGAATATTATTTATGGATAACCGTGATACTGCGGAAGAGGTTAGCACAATAAATTTGCTCGGTATTAATTATTGTGCAAAAGGAATGGATTTGTCAGTTAGTGAGTTAATAAATTTGGATTAGTGTCGCTTATTTAAGACTTTCGTCAAATTTGTTGCTGATAAATGAACTTTATGTGAAGCAAAAATGTGTGGGAAGCTATTTGAATGCTGGAATTATAATTTGCTGTCCATAAATTACGTCACACGTTAAGGGGAAAATGTGATCATGAATTTATAATATTTGTTGATTAAATTTTTATATGTGCACATTAGCTATGTTTTATTGGGAATCTATCCATTGTACTGTAGGTTAGGTTATACTACGTTTCCACCGAACTTTAATCTCTTGTAGATTTACTAATCTCAAAAAGTGTTTCCACCGATCCAGAAGTAGATCAAAATGCATATATCTTTTCATTTTCTGTTATGATGTAGAAGTGAGACAGGCAGCTTCATCTGTGTCAACCGAAGAGAAAAATTCTCTTTCCCGATGAATGTGTTCA
The DNA here is from genome assembly GCA_910595825.1 of Philhelius pedissequus. NCBI lineage: Eukaryota > Metazoa > Arthropoda > Insecta > Diptera > Syrphidae > Philhelius > Philhelius pedissequus. Next base: position 176,414,718 of record OU343161.1, on the reverse strand, counting down.
TTTCGATATGGAAATAGGGTAGTTCGATTGAAGATTTAAATGAGATTTATTTTAAATCTTCATTTGAGAAGATTAAAATTTTTATGGTAAATCCTCAAGATTTGTAGGAGATTTAGCTAGATCTACTTAAATCTCGGTTTAGTGGTCGGTGGAAACGTAGTATAAGGTTAGAAGGGGTAGTGAAACGGCAAGCCGCATCACCTCACTCGGATCTCAATGGATCCATTGAGGTCCCCATGGTAGGAATTGAGGAATTTAAGGAGGGGAGTGAATTGGAATATTCAGGTTTGAGTTCGGGGGTCTCCTTAAACCATCCTGACCTTTGAATAAATTTCACGATGTTTAAGTGACTTAGTCGAGATATCGCCCAGTTCGTCGAAGAAATAATCTCCGAGGCTTCTTTCCTTATTCTGACTAGGCTGGGGCATTCACAAAGGAAGTGATATGGGTCCTCTTCCGCCTCTTCGTCCATACAACCTCTACATAAATCAGATGTGCTGATGCCCAATATGGTCATGTGGGTTCCCATTGAGTTGTGACCCGTTAGGATGCCCATTAGGAGGGACAGTTGAGGTCTGTTAGGCCCTAGTAAATAATCTGTTTTTTCCTCAGAGATTTCTGTCCAAAGATTTCTCGAAACCCGAAAGCTGTCAATTCCTGACCATCTGACGTTTGCAGTTTTAAGGAAAGTTTGTTGAATTCTTAAATTTTCTTGAGCCAGTGGCACAAATATTCCGGAAACGATTTGGCTCGGTTTAAGTGATGATCCGGATTTGGCCAATTCGTCTGCTATTTCATTTCCTTGTATATCACTATGTCCTGGGACCCAGATTAGGATGACTAAGTTCGATTCGCTTAGAAATCTTAGTTCATTGCGGCAGCGGATTACTAGTTTTGACTTTGTGATAATTGAGGAAATGGCTTTGATTCCCGCCTGGCTGTCTACGAAAATATCTATATTCCTGTTGACCATCTTACGGAGAGCCGCCTCACTTATTGCTAGCACCTCCGCCTGAAATACTGAGCAGTAATCTGGAAGTCTATATGAATTTGCTAAGGGAGGATTTTTCGAACAGATTCCTGACCCTACTCCCGTTTCTGACTTAGATCCGTCTGTAAAGATCGAACATAATGTTTGTTGATGACCCGGTTTTTTTTCCAGCTTTCCCTTGTTGGGATCACTATTTGTACGACGGGCTTAAAATCAATGATCGGTGAGATATGGTCTGTTTGAATTGTCGTATTTATAGAACTTGTTATAGTGCTTCGACCGTAATGGCCCATTTTCCAATTCTTACACTCTCTTAGACGTAGCGCGCTCTTAGCCGCCAACTCTTTCGGAAATAGGTCAAGTTGGGCTAAAGAAAGGAACGTTTCAAGTGCTGCGGTTGGTGTAGTTCTCAAAGAGCTGGTTGTACCTATACATGACAATCTTTGTATTTTCGTTGTGGCTTTAAAATTGGTTGTCTTTTCCAAGGCCGGCGTATGTCAATATAGGCCTAATAATGGCTGTGTACATCCAATGTATGGTTTTGGGGCGTGGGCCCCATCTTTTACCAAATAACCTACTGCATGTGTAGAAAGCTGTTGTAGCTTTTTCTCTCTTTCTGTTATGTTCTCTTTCCAGTTCAGTTTTCGATCTTTAACTAGACCTAGATATTTAGCCGTGCCAGTAATGTGTAACGGCATCCCATTTATGATGGGAGGCTTATATTTGGGATGTTATGTTTCCTCGTAAACAAAACTAGCTCGGTTTTTGATGTACTTATATTTAGTCCACAACTACTGGCACAATTACTGAGTTTGTCAAGGCCGTTCTGAAGAAGTACCGTAGGTAATTCCAACAAAAAAAAACGCATCGACCGTAGCATGAACCGTGGCTTTTTATTTTTGTAAAAATGGTACCCCTGCACAGCAGTCACAAGTAATGAAAGAGTCTTTTGCAAAGTAAAATTAAGAAAATATCAAAATTATGAACAATTATTAGCTTTTATTAATATTTAATTTATGTTACAAACCTATTTCTTGTTTTCATTTTTTCTGCATTTGCAATTTTAAATTCGAACATTCATTTGCACAAATAGAAAGGAAATGATAAGTAAATGGGTTTGTTCATAGACTATGGTCAAGTCCCTTTTTACACAGGGCAATTTTTGTATATTGCTTTAAGAATCATCTATGCCTTTCACACGAGGAAACAAAATTGCCGGAGATTTGCTTGTTTCCTTTTAATGTTTCTTGGTCTTGAACGCAAACTACAACGTCGTTATAATTGTTTACTCCCTTACATTTCCCTTTTATATTTCATGCTTTTATTTATTTTCTGAGTAGATCAATAGCTAGCACTTGTCCAGAAATGGGATCAGAAAAATTTACGCCCAGTCCATGTCCATGTAGTGAAGCGAATACCGTCCATGGCCAAGGTCCATTAAACAGTAAAGAAAAAGCACATTTTGTGTCGTCAACGATTTTGATAAAAATTTTAGAGAATTTTTTTGTTGGTAATAGCTATCATTTGATATGAACCAAGCTTACAGGAAAAGTCTATTAACGGTACCTTTCATATAACGGCTTTTTTTAATTTTTTGGCTTTCTCGGTAACGGTACATTGGATTTCTGTCAAATTTTATATCTGGGAAGATCTAAGTATTAATTTTGTTTTCAAAAAACGAAAAATAAAAAACAGGATTTCATCAAAACCCTTCCTACAATTTTCCAGATACTTTTTTATAAAATGTTCATTAATCCGTGGGTGCTAATGGCGTTCTTCGTTTTTTCGAAAAACTGATTAAAGTGATGGTTTTGGCAGTTTAAATAAGTTTAAAAAACGATTTTTCCCACCCATACACCCTTCACTTTCATTATATATACGAGTATGTATGTCCTTGTACATATTTACATTATTACCCTCCTAAATTACATAATTAAAATCCATTTAAATATACATTTGTAGGTACCTATTTAACTATTCCTTGAATCATGTATTCGACAATTCATTATACTAAGAATCAAGGTAATATTACCTACATGGGCTTTAAATCTGCATAGGATAACTATAATTGACTACGTATCTACCAACAGCATCAGTGAGTAACACTAAAGTTGTTAGCTACAAGAGCAAGTTTGCACGATCCAGTCGTGCATTTTATTTGTGTTTAAATTGATGTGGATTAAAACGGATTTCTAAAAGTGAAGTAGATAACTATACAAAATTTAACAATAGTGCGAAGTAGATAGCAGATTTTAATTTTTTTTTTCTGAAATTGGTCTACTTCAATTGAATAAAAGTAGTATCGCTGCGGTTATAAGTCAATACGTAGTCCTACTTACCCAGGACTTCAATATTAAATTGAAAGTCTTATCCTGCAGCCGTTCTCTAAGTAAAAAAAAACATCGAACTCAAGCCCTCCTACCACCTTACTCAAATGTCAAAATCAATTGAAATCTAATTATGTGATAAGACAACTTAAACAATTATCTAGTGCATTGGATGTGTTGGTAACATAATTCCAAATAAGCAGCTAGTAAATGCGACGGCGCGGTGACAGCGTGGCGCGACTGACATTGGCCCAACCGGTGCACCTGGAATTGAATTTGTTATCCAAGATACAGGTGCAAGCGCGCACAACTGAACAGTCGTTGTGTCCAGAAATTAGATGACAGGCCACAAACAAACTGTTTGCTCTTTTTTCAAAGAAATAGAATTTAAAACTCTCCCGGTGCATTTTGGAATGCATACTCGTACCTATACCTACTCTGGTTAATGTAAGCTGAATTGGGATTAGTGTAGGCCGGGGTATAACATGTTAAGACGCCTAACAATCTTTGAGTGGTACCGAGCTGTAAATTAAGCCATGCCATGCCATCTACTACCATTGAACTTGGAAGTTAGGATTGTGCAGATATTTTAATGCGATTGCATCATAAATTTCCGAAGAACATATATTTGAATCGAGCAGACATTCAACAACGATTGTCGCAAGGATCCAAATAGCTTTCTCTGTTTTCAAGTCTAATGCGCGGAAATGTGTTGTTGGTAAGTATAGAGAGTCGATGACAATTTAGGCCCCCCCTACTACCGAATGATGTTTCATTGGTGGTGGGCTGGGCAATGTAAAGAGTTGGACCGTTGACAGCTTAACGAGACTTTTATTAATTGTTAACTTTGGAGCAATGCGACATAAAAGGTGGTCTTTAATATAATTGTCATACAGAGGACTTGTTAAGCAAAGAAGTTCGACTGGAAATTGCAGTTGCATTCTAATGCTTGGCAAGTCGTGGGAAATGTTCGTATAAGCATGACCGGACGTACAAAATTTAAAAAAAAATGGAGGTAGGTGTTAAGGATAATTGAACCACCAATTTAAAGAAGGGAATAAACGACAAAATTTCCAAAAATGACTTTTTGATGCAAATGTCTTCTGTAAGGGTAGACGCATCTATAAAGCCTAAGAATGACACAAAAACCATTTTCACTATCGAGATATACTTGATTTTATAAAGCATAAGTCTTAAGAAAGAAATAAATCCTGGATTTATTTCCTTCCTAGAACTAATTTTTTTTACTTACATAGGTTTTATCTCTTAAGTTGCGTAAGTGTTCAGCGCGTGTAAGCAAAAAACAAAACCGGTTTATGGTAAGTCGTTCAGTTGTGTTAGTTCCTTAACAGCTGTGTGAATAACAGTTTTTAACAGAAATTTGGAAAAGTTTGTCTGCTTTTAAAGAAAAAATGTCTAGTGAGTCGGAATCTAGCAACGTGGATCTACGATCTATTAGAAAGAAGAAAAGAGGGGTAAGAAATAAGCATTTATATAAAAGTGAAATACAAAAAAATAAACGTTTGCGTGGTCAGCCCTACAAAAGTAATTCCACTGGAAGGAATATAGAAGCGAGGTCAAACACCAGGAGGGATTGTACTTGTAAGCTAAAGTGCACTTCAAGTTTTGACCTACTGCAAAAAAAAAGAAATGTTCGATAGCATGTACAATGTTCGGCCTAAGAACGAGCAGGATACATATTTAATGGGACTTATAGATTGTTCACCAATAGCTCGAAGACGTTCCATGAGCGAAAACCCGAAAAAAAGAGACAACGCATTTTATTATAACGTCTTAGTTTCAAATGAAAGAATAAGGGTTTGCAAACAAGCTTTTTTTATATTGTACGCTGTATCAGTCAAATTAATTTTCCGGCTCGCATCATTAGTTGCTGAAGGTAAGCTGCCCGTAGATAAGCGTGGGAGACATGGCCATCATCCTACTTTGCCTCAAGATACACTTATTGCAATCAATAATCATATAAAATCCTTCCCTCTAAAGGAATCTCATTATAGCAGCAAACACGTTCAGTATTTGGATGCTACACTCAACATTAAAATCATGCATGAACTATTTTGCAGTAAATATCCTGAGCACGCAACTGTAGTCAAGTATGACTTCTACCGTAACTATTTTAATATAAACTATTCGTACAGGTTTGCACGTCCACAAGTAGATGTCTGCTCGAAATGTGAAGAGCTTTCTGCAAAAATAAATAGCACAACTCTTAATGCCAATGCAAACGCGTAGCGGCAGCAGAAAAAATGGTACACCTCAGACGAGCAAGAAAATTTTACCATAAACAGGAAGAAATAACGGCTTTATGTCGTGATAGAGATGATGTTGGAGCGCTGGTTTTCCATTATATGCAGAATCTGCCTTTGCCAAAGATCCAGGTGCAAGAAATGTTTTATCTCAGAAAATTATGGCTTTATTACTTTTGTGTTCATGATATGAAGACAAACAAAGCTGATTTTTACACATATCATGAAGGCGAAGCTAAGAGAGGTCCTGATGACGTGTGCAGTTTGCTGTGGAAAAGTATACAGAATCTTGATCCTGGCATTCAAGAACTGCACATTTTCAGTGATGCATGCGGAGGGCAAAATAGAAACAACACCCTTGTGTTAGGTTCCTGCTTCTCTTAGTTACAATCGGCCGTTTCAAAAAGATAAATCAATATTTCCCAGTTGGGGGTCATTCGTTTTTGCAGTGTGATAGAAACTTCCGGACAGCTAAACGATTAATAAGAAGAAAGAACCAGATTTACACGCTAGTACAATACAATGAAATGATATGCAGTTCCAAAAAAAGAGGCTTCAAAGTGACATGCATATCATTCGACTTCAAAAATTCATGGCCAACCTTTTACAAGAAAGCTTGTAAATCTATTGATAAAAACGCTATATACACGATTTCTAAGGATAGACATTTAATATACTCTTCAGAACATAAAGGATACTTGAAGGCCTCTGAGTACATCGATGGACTTGTGCAAAATACTTTTTTGCTCCAGAAAAGCAACGTTACCCCAGAAATGCCAACCGAAAAAGCTTATTCGGATAAAATCCCCATAAACCTCACAAAAATGGAAGACGTTCGAAAAATCGAAGCAGTTCTACCTGAATATATTGACCTGGCCTACTACAGCCACTGAAGCTGCTGAAGATGAAGACGACTAAAAAATGTCATAAACTCATAACTAATATTGTTTTTTTAAGTTTGAACACTTTTTTGAATTAAAAAATTTTATTTTCCGTTACATTTCTCTTTTTTTTTCAATTTTAAATTTTCAGTTTAAAGAAGGAAATAAACCCAAGCTTTTTAAGAAGATATATCTGACTACAAGGAACAGATAGGAACAAAATGTCTTTTGCATATGATCCAAATCATAGTGCTCTTTAAATCATCTGTAGGTCGAAAATCCAGGAAATGAAAATTATAGAAGATATTAAGTTTTTTTCGTCTCCTGAAAAATAAGGTCGAATGGATTTATTCCCTTCTTTAAATTGGTGGTTCAATTATACATATACCTATAATATTCTCTACCCTTTCCGGGGTATTTTTAAGGAGATACCAATGTCGAAATTGTTACAGAATTATACATATTGAAGTCCGCAATTATGAATGTATAAGGCAAAGCTCAATTTGTTCTTGCTAACCAGCCACTCGTGATTAAGGATTTGATAACAACGCGTTCGTATAATGGAATCTCTACTTTATTCATATGAACACTATTCAGGCTGAAAATCACACCTCATCAATCGATAATCACATTCCCGAGTTGCGGGGTTCTATAGCAGGAGATAGACATGGAGACTTCGAGCCAGTCACCAGTGAAGCTATATTAAATTAGATCAGCAGATTACATTACATTACATCTTTTACTACTCCGTAGATAAATCTTCGAATTAGAGACACTGAAGAACTGGCAACGAGACCATTGGCTTTAAACATTACTTACATTTATACAACAGAGAGAGAGACAGATAAAGGAAGAACACACAACAGAAGAAACACATGTCAACAGCACGTGGTTGGTTTCCGACGGTCCCACATCGAAGTACTAACGCACAACGATGCTTGATTTCGCTGATCTACGGGAATCGATTCTTTCATCGGAGCCAAGGCCGTTGATTTGATCAGCAGATTTTTGCAAAATATAATTCACAAATGAGAAGGGACGAGCACCACATCAGCCAAACATCTGGCTAATAACTGATCCCAAAGTTAAGTTGAGTACCATAACTAATACCCTAGACGAAGACTGAAAACTCACAAGAATTTTATAGCTGCATTTTTCATTGTAAAATTTCTCAAAATCTGACTTCAAGCCAATAGAACAGCAACTTTTTAACCTACTTCCTATTAATATTATAAATGTGAAAGTTTGGATGGATGTTTGTTGCTCAATATCGCCAGAACGGCCGATCTTCAAAAAATTTGTCGGGACAGGATACTCTTTATCCCGATAACATGTATGGTTCCCGTGGAACAGATTTATTTTAATTATGCATATAGCTCATACAGGGTGGCGCACGAATCGTGCTACAATAAGAAATTTAAATAAATTTTATTTTAAGCGATGTATTTCATTAATTTTTTTTATTGCATTAAGAATTAAATTTTATTTTAAATAACTAATGGTTTTTTAAAGATGATAGACTGCAAATGACCTCCACGCTTATCCACGCATATGCGCGCGGCACCTGATCAGAAAATTGTTCATTGCGTCCTGAAGGGTTGAAATTGGACTTCTTCAATTCAGCCAATTTTCTGGGTTTCATTTTGTACACATCCTGCTTGACATAACCCCATGAAAAAAAAAGTCTGGTGCAGTCAGGTCAGGTGACCTTGGGGGCCAGCGGGATGTGCAGTTTCTGGATATCAATTTGTTTGGGAATTTTTGTCGGAGCTCCGCTATAACTTGTGTGGTTACGTGTGCTCTTGATCTATCTTGTTGAAAATCCTGCTGAAAGTATCTCTTTCTTTGGAGAAGTTCTGGGTAAAAAAAACTCCTTCAACATCTTTAAATAACGGTCCCCATTGACAGTTTGGTTACACCGTTTTCTTCAAAGAAGTATGGCCCGACAATACACTTTGATGAAACTGCGCACTACACAGTGACTCGTTCTGGGTGCAGTTTCGTCTCATGGAGCATTTCTGGATTAGATTCACTCCATATACGGCAATTTTGCTTGTTAACATTGCCGTTTAAGTCAAAATGGGCCTCATCAGACAGGAACAAACAATTTATCAATGTGTTGTCTTCTTCGTCCATGGCAATCATTTTTCGGCAAAATTCCAGGTGAACAGGCAAATCCTGAGGGTTTAACTTGCTTGTAATTTGGACTTTGTACGTTTAAGTCATCATTAAGTATCCGTTGTAATGACTGTCTGCTAACTCCAATATGGCCCGATAAGTTTCGAGTCGAAACACTTGGATTTGCCTGTATTGCCGTTGCAACAGCCACGATTGTATCCTGAACCCGAACATTGGGATCTCGATGATACGGTCTTCGTTCGATACTTCCAGATTCAGCAAACATGTTCACCAGCCTCATAATGGTCTATCTATTCGGGGGAGTACTGCCAAACTCCAGCCTAAATTCCCTTTGGACGGAAATGACGGACTGCAAGGAATGGTATCGCTGCACTATCCAAATCCTTTTTTCAGTATCCCAAGCATTCCTTTTTTTTATAAATCTAAATAGTAGCCTATAAAATAAAAAAATAAACCGATTACTCACACTGAAAAAAAGTTATTAAGTTTTATTTTTGTAGCACGGTTCGTGCGCCACCCTGTATAAAATATCTGCTTAGACAGCGCCTGAGAAAGGGCTAGATGCGAAAAATATGTACTTGGGTTAATATTTTCCATGCCTCATCCATTCAATGATTGAGGCATTTACGCCTTAATGGATTTTAATGAAATTTGGTAAGCAGCTGAATGATACAATGGATTATACTGCAAAAATCATCGATTCAAATTGGAGACTTTGTGCATTTGTTCCACTTTCACCATACAGGTTTCTGCTTATGAAAGTTGATATTGGTTTTTTTAATTTATAGATTGGGATAAAGACGATTTTGTTTTCAGTTTGATATGCATCTGATGAACTTGCGTGGAAAAAATGATATAATGAAGATTGGAAAACAAAAAATTTGTTCTGCTTCACCATCGAGCAAAATCAAAAAGAACTTTAATCCCGATGGGCACAATACATTTTTTGTTTAAATGAATCGATCACATGTTCGACTACATCATTTTTGCAACTTAATAATGTTAAACAAACCAGATTCAAATGTGAGTGGAATTGGACAAGTTTGGACACAAAGTTCGGTTACTTCCGACTTGGAGGATCAATCACCAAAACGATTATTGGCCGAGCTCAAATATAAAATATAGTTAAATAAAAAACAATCACAAAATTTAAATACATTCTATAGTTTGGCGATTTTAGCTCTTTTTAAAATTCGCCTCCACCATTTTTTTTCTATCGAAAAGGCATATTTCAAACGAAAGCGAAAAGTTATGCCAAACATGCATTTTTTACAAGAAAAACAGTAGCTACAATGGATTGAAATTTTGCACCATGGAAGAAAAATTGTTAGCCTTTTGGAAAATATTTTTTACCGGGAGGTTAAGCGAAAACTTTTCCTATTAACTTGCACTTTACAACGAAGTGGCCGACTTCAAGAGGTGGCCGACCTCACATGACATCACTCTTTTAAAGTTTAGGGCAAAAATTTAGAATAATGATGAAGTCAAAAAATAGTTTTTCTTCTCGCATAAATCGTTTCCTTTATTAAACAAAAATTGACTTCATGAATTATTGAGGCTCATATATTAAATTTTCACCTACATACATATATCCATCACCTATTCGTTGTTCTTTTCAAGACTATAATAGTCCCCGTCTTTTAATATTATTAGAATCATCTCTAAACTCCAATCGGCAGATTATCCTCACATCCGCATATTCCAAGTTCTAGCATCGATTGTCACCACACCAATGAATTTTATTCTCTCAATTCTTCCGAACCACCATACCACATAAACCATCGACCCACATAAATATCGTAAAAATACAACAACAATTAAAATAGAATAAATATAAATACAAAAAAAAAAGACATTAAGCAAATTCCAAATAGGTATTATAGCTTTCGTGAAGTTCCTTTGAGCTCTCTGGCCAAGAATAACAAAGACAAAGAAATCTCCTTGGTTAATAAGGCACCACCTGGCAGACGGTGTATCTTTATCTTCGCTTTCCGATGCCAGATCAAAAATGTCATATAAATTGTATCCAACGCTAATGGGAGAAGTACATAGTTTGCTACTCAGGAAGATCGTTATTTTCCGCGTGATGGTTTTCCGCTTTTCCAATTTTCCACACGAAACCATTCCATGGGGAATTTATATTTGTGCAATATTAATTTGTGATGTTTTTATTTCTTTTTTTTTTAAACACAAACGCTAAAAGAAAATTTTTAAAAGACAAAGTGGCGAGCACGGAAAGGCATCACTGGGGATTTAGGATTTTATAGGTTTTTAATAGGATTCGTTTTTTTTTTATTTTTTTGTAATTTGTTATAAAATGGAAGACAACCCTTTCCCATATCATGTCATGAGATCGGGTTCTTTGAAAATAAATTAACGAGCGCTAACAACACTTACCCTAATGAGCTGCTGAATGTTGTTGTAAAAAAAAACATCTTGAACGAATTTAATTATAAAGTTTTCTATGACAAACAAAATAAACTCTCACGGCATTAATGAACTTTATATTGTATGCAAGGCAAAGTTAAGCCGAAATGTATTTTAAATTAATATGCTTACCATTTATTATTAATTTTATGAATTAGATAATTGATACTATACATAGAGATATGTAGAAAATTGTCACAGCGAAATTAAAATTCCTTACCAATCGCACATGGCGATGGATTTTCTTCATACTTGGTTTCAAACCTACTTACGGTGACCATATTACTCTGAGAATATGGTCAAAAATTGAAAAACGTGTTTGGTACAAAATTCTCAAAAACAAGAAAAAAATTTAAAAAAACAAACAGCACAAATTGCCAAAATTTTAACAAAGTCTTATATATGTATGTATTTTGAAGTGATGTCCGATGTTTCCCTTGGAAGATTTTCAACCTCCAAAGTCTTGACAACGATACCTATGTAGTGTGTTTATGTGCACATAGTGTATGCACGGGTCAAGTGACGAATACCACTCGTCACTTGATACGTCGCGAAGCGACATTGTGCACATCAGCACACCATAATCTTCCCACGATATGCAATGAACAACGTGCATTGCATATCGTGTTTATATTATTCTTTTTTCGCATTTGATATTATTCTTTTTGCTGACTCCACAAATGTGTGAATATGGAGTCAGCATAGTTTTAAGTATGAACACATTATAACAAATAAAATTCATTATTATTAAATCATCTCTCCGACAATACACAAGTCTTTTTTCTTTTATAATAAAAACATATTACATGGCGACCGTGACAGTGATTCTGTCCATATTAAAAATAAGTTTTTTTTTTTTTCTGTTGTTGTTGTTTTATTAACTTAATTCAATCCAAAAATGTCTTTATTTTAAATTATTAAAAAAAAAAAAAAAAAACAAAACACATCGGAACATTGTGCGTTTTAAAAATATCAAGCCGGCAAATCGCTTGTCCAATTATTTGTGAAGTGCGCATTTTGATTACAAATAAAAAGAGGAACCATCTTTGGATAGAAAATACCCTTTCATCCACCACCACGACGAACATGTTTGCCTCCTAAAATCAGTTGAAAAGTAAATAATGATATGATGTGCTCGGAAAGCGTAAAAGTGATACGAACATGTTTGCCTTTCATCTACCACTAACCAACACCTCGTATTTCTTCATCATTTTTAATTGGGAACGAACAAAACTTCCTTTTACGACAAAATAACTCGTGATATACATTCATTAGAAAGTGATCATTCGGAAGTTGACAGACCACTATCGCCATCTGTGTGGACCTCCGACCTCAGCTAAACTCAGAAAACGAAACAACAATAATCTTCAAATCATAGCTGCCCAGCAATCAAATGATGATGATCAAATCAATCCAGCCCAGCAATGGTAATATATTTTTATAATTCATCGTGAAAAAAAATGTGTGTTAATTGTTATATATGAAGCTTAAATCTATTGAACTAATCTGTTTATTGTAAATATTTTGAACTAATCTGTTTATTGTACAAAACATCGAAAATCCAATATTTAATTACTTCTAAAAGAAATTTGATGCATTCTTCTGCCGTTCTGTTTTTTTTTTTTAAACAAAATATAGTCAATCGTCTCAAATACTCTTTGCAAGTCTAGAATAATTGTAACAAAGATTATATGGAATCTTTGCTCGGTATTGCTTCTTCTGTTTAAAGTCATTGAGGTTTAAGCATTAATTTAAAATGGGAGGTAAAACCTCCAAAGTAAAGGATAGCACAGCAAATGTGTTAAATGTTGTTGACGTGATGGATACAACCCCACACTTAGAAACACAAACTATGCTCATTTCTTTATTGGTTGTCCTCACGGCAGTAAACTTAATTCTTAAATTTTATCTGTTGTATAAGCGTACACTTAAAAAACGCTACATAAGCCGAGCAAACGACTTAGATAAAATTTAAAATGGAATGGAAAATATTAGCAATAAAAATAAACGGTTTTAAAGACAATTTCCAAAAATCTTACAAATGTATTAACAAAAATACAACAATAAGAGTAGATACATTAAAAAACCATATTAAAACACTAATATCCCATTACAATAGTATTGTCAATGTTTTCAACGCATACAAAAACGAATTGACAGCTGATCATGAAAAAGATTGTAGGAAGCTTTTAAAAACACTTAACACTAAGTTAAAAAATATTAGCATTAAATGGGAAATTGAAATACATGTCCCAGATGAATTAGAGCTTCACGCTGAGTTTAATGAAAATCAAATAGAAAGTTTAGACGAATCAAAACCAGTAGTAAATACAGAATCTGACAGTGAAATTGAAACACTGGATGAATTCCCACAACCAATTATAAAAATCAAGGAAAAAATGGCCCAAACTTTAGTAGAATTTCTTAAACTTGCCTCATCACTCTTACCTGAGTTTGATGGAAAGGCAGAAAATTTACAAAGCTTCAAAGATGCCCTTCTCCTTATTGATTCCTTAAAAGGAGCACACGAAGTATCAGCAATTAGTCTCATAAAGACCAAACTAAAGGGACATGCTAGAAATCTAATAAGTAATGAACAAACGATAGTTGAGATAGTTGAAAAACTAAATGCAAAAGTAAAAGGAGATTCAGTAGATGTAATTTCTGCGAAATTACTAAATCTACAACAAAAAAATAAGACAGCAAATCAATATGTCCAAGAAATAGAAAAATTGACGAAGTGTTTAGAAGGAGCCTATATCAACGATGGTTTAGCTTCTGATTTAGCTGCTAAATACAGCACAACGCTCGCTGTCAAGGCTATGACACAAAATTGTTCTATTGATAAGGTAAAACTTATAATGCAGGCTGGCACATTCAGCGATATGAATGAGGCCATTCCAAATTCGTTAATAGTTGCACAGATGCAACCGGACATTCTAATACTGTTTTGTTTTACAAGCAAACCAATAATAGAGGCTATCGTGGAAATTACCACGGAAGAGGTAATCATCACAATAATCGCTACCGCAATAACCAAAACAATTACAGGGGAAATGGCCGATCTAGAGGCAACTTTAGAGGCCGTGGTAACTCGTACCGTGGCCATAATAATAATAACGAACACAATAATGTTCGAATTACTCAAAGTAACTCGGAAAACTGCCAAGACCCTTTAGGAAACAATTTATAAATACAAAGGTCCATGCTATCAATTTTAATCTCAATATTTTCGTGTCATTTATAAATGTATTAACTAAACATAAACTCACATTCCTAATAGACACAGGTGCAGATATTTCACTTCTAAAAGAAGATTCTGATTTTTACCAAGACGTCCAAAATGACAAGATTATAAGTATCCAAGGAATAGGCCAGGGAATAGTAAAATCCCAAGGTCTAGCCCCAATAGAGCTTCAAACAGATAAATACATCATCCCACACAATTTCCATATAGTAAATTCAAATTTTACAATACCATGTGATGGAATCATAGGTATGGATTTTATAAAACAATTTAACTGCAAATTAGACTTCAAACCAACTGAAGATTGGTTTATAATCAGACCCAATAATTTAAATTTTCCGATTTATGTTCCAATAACATATAGTTGTGGTAATAATTCACTACTTCTACCAGCAAGATCACAAGTAATAAGAAAAATTGAAATAAAAACAACAGAAGACCTCATTTTTATTCCCAACCAAGAAATAAAACATGGCATTTATGTTGCAAATGCAATAGCAACATCACAATTTGCATTAGTTCGTCTATTAAATACAAACGATACTAACCAACTGGCCAGTTTAAATAACTTAAAATATGAACCACTCTCAAACTATGATGTGGTCCACACTAATCGAAATATTAGAACAGAATCAGTCATAAATCAACTAAAGAAAAATTTTCAGAAGTATGCACCGAATATAGTGATGTATTTGGATTGGAAACCGAATCCATAACCACAAATAATTTTTATAAGCAAAACTTGAGATTGAAAGATAGCGAACCAGTATATATAAAGAACTACCGAAGTCCTCATAGTCATGTTGAAGAAATTCAAAAACAAGTTAAAAAATTGATACACGACAAAATAATCGAACCGTCTGTATCTGAATATAATAGCCCGCTTTTACTAGTCCCCAAGAAAGCCCTACCGGGTTCCGAAGAAAAAAAATGGCGATTAGT
Source organism: Philhelius pedissequus (assembly GCA_910595825.1). Taxonomy (NCBI): domain Eukaryota; kingdom Metazoa; phylum Arthropoda; class Insecta; order Diptera; family Syrphidae; genus Philhelius; species Philhelius pedissequus. The sequence goes on along the minus strand of OU343161.1, from coordinate 176,399,500 downwards.
AATCGACTATCGTCAATTGAATAAAAAACTTTTATCTGATAAATTTCCACTCCCAAGAATTGATGACATCCTTGATCAATTGGGTCGAGCAAAATATTTTTCATGCCTCGATTTAATGTCAGGTTTTCATCAAATCGAACTAGAAGAAAGTTCCAGAAATTTAACGTCTTTTTCAACGAGCAATGGCTCATATCGTTTTACGCGACTACCTTTTGGTTTAAAAATAGCGCCAAATTCATTCCAGAGAATGATGACCATAGCATTCTCTGGACTTGAACCTTCACAAGCATTTCTCTACATGGACGACCTTATGGTTATAGGCTGTTCCGAAAAACATATGCTTAAAAATCTAGCAAATGTTTTTAACATATGTAGAAAATACAATTTAAAATTGCATCCACAAAAATGTTCATTTTTTATGCATGAAGTGACTTTTCCGGGTCATAAATGCACAGATAAAGGAGTATTGCCAGATGACAAAAAATATGACGTCATCAAAAATTATCCAGTCCCACACGACGTGGATAGCGCTAGACGATTCGTTGCATTCTGCAACTATTACAGACGATTTATTAAAAACTTCGCCGACTATTCACGGCACATAACGAGGTTATGTAAAAAGAATATTCCTTTTGTGTGGACAGATGATTGCCAAAAAGCATTTCAATATTTGAAAAATAAATTAGTTGAACCAACCCTATTACAATACCCAGATTTTAAAAAAGAATTTTGCATAATAACTGATGCAAGTAAACAAGCATGTGGAGCGGTTCTAACCCAAAACCATAACGGAATTCAACTCCCAATAGCTTATGCATCACGTTCATTCACAAAAGGTGAAAGCAATAAAAGCACAACAGAACAAGAGCTCACAGCCATTCACTGGGCAATAACACATTTTCGACCATATATATATGGCAAACACTTCATAGTTAAAACAGATCACAGACCACTCACGTATTTATTCTCCATGACAAACCCCAGCTCAAAGTTAACACGCATGAGGCTAGAATTAGAAGAGTATGACTTCACGGTTGAATACCTAAAGGGAAAAGACAATTTCGTGGCAGATGCCCTGTCTAGGATAACAATATCCGAGCTCAAAGACTTACAAGCTAAAGTCCTGAAAGTCACTACCAGGCACCAAAGTAAACAGAAAAAATCCTGCGCAGGAGAAAAACAAGTAGATTTGCATAAGCAATCTCTTGACATTGCTTCTAAGCCCAAAGTATTTGAAGTCATTTTTAATGACGAAGTACGAAAAGTAGTGACCTTGCGAATAACAGATTCCTTATGTTTATTTAAACGTGGGAACAAAATTATAGCAAGAATTGTAGTTAGAGATTTATATACCAATGGAACTCTCGATTTAGGTCAGTTCTTCCAAAGGCTCGAAAAAGAAGCCGGTATATTAAAAATCAAAAAACTAAAAGTGGCACCGTGCGAAAAGATATTTGAATTAATTTCAATTGAATCTTTCAAAAATATGGGCAACAAAATATTAAAATCATTACGAGTAGCGCTACTCAAGCCGGTGACCCAAATAAAAAATGAAAAAGATCAAGAAGCAATACTGTTTACGTACCATGACGATCCAATAACAGGAGGTCATACAGGAATAACTAAAACGCTAGCAAAAATAAAAAGACACTTTTATTGGAAAAATATGACTCGTCATATTAAAGAACACATAAAAAGATGCCACAAATGCCTGACGTCGAAAACAACTAAACATACGAAAACACCACTGATAAAAACAGATACACCCACATATGCTTTTGACAAGGTAATAGTTGATACAATTGGTCCTTTACCTCGATCAGAGAATGGAAACGAGTATGCAGTCACTTTAATTTGTGACCTTACAAAATATTTAGTAGCCATTCCAGTTGCAAATAAAAACGCAAAAACGATTGCAAAAGCAATATTTGAATCTTTTATTCTGAAGTACGGTCCAATGAAGACGTTCATTACGGACATGGGAACAGAATACAAAAATTCTATTATAAACGACTTGTGCAAATATTTAAAAGTAGACAATATAACGTCTACAGCACATCACCACCAAACCGTTGGAACAGTAGAAAGGAGCCATAGAACTTTTAACGAATATATTCGTTCCTATATATCCATTGACAAAACAGATTGGGATGTTTGGCTTCCATTCTTCGTTTACTGTTTCAACACGACACCATCTATGGCACATAATTATTGTCCAAACGAACTTGTTTATGGTAAGCAAAGTAACTTACCAATAGAATTTAATTCAATAGATAGGATAGATCCTATATATAACGTAGATGACTATGCTAAGGAAGTAAAATTTAGATTAGAAACGGCATATAAGAGAGCTAAAATACTATTAGAAGTAAATAAAGCTAAAAATAAAGATTATTACGATAAAAAAATAGTTAGTCTCGATTTAAAGTTAGGAGATAAAGTTATGCTAAGAAACGAATCAGGTCATAAGTTGGATCCCGTTTATTTAGGCCCCTTCGAGGTCGTAGAAATTAAAAACAATAATAATATAATTATAAAAACAAATAAAAACAAAAAGCAGAAAGTACATAAGAATAGATTAAAAATATATAATACTTAAGAATTTTAATGAAATAGAAACAACAAATTTGTTTTTTTTTAATAATGTTTAATATTTGTTCTCCTTCACTCAAATTTTTATTAAACATACATTTTTCGAGTTTTTTTTTATCAATATATGTACAAAAAAAAAAAATATAATTTCTGTAAGCAAAAAAAAAATAATAAGAAAAATAAAATAAATAAATAATAAATCAAATATTACTGACAAAAAAAAATGATGTAATAATTAAAATATATGAAATAAAAATATATTAATTTTTAATTTGTTAATCATTAAAATTTATGTACAATTAAATAACTCCATGTAATTACGTTATTTCCTAAAAGAAGGGAGGTGTAGTGTGTTTATGTGCACATAGTGTATGCACGGGTCAAGTGACGAATACCACTCGTCACTTGATACGTCGCGAAGCGACATTGTGCACATCAGCACACCATAATCTTCCCACGATATGCAATGAACAACGTGCATTGCATATCGTGTTTATATTATTCTTTTTTCGCATTTGATATTATTCTTTTTGCTGACTCCACAAATGTGTGAATATGGAGTCAGCATAGTTTTAAGTATGAACACATTATAACAAATAAAATTCATTATTATTAAATCATCTCTCCGACAATACACAAGTCTTTTTTCTTTTATAATAAAAACATATTACACCTAGTTGTGGTGAAAAATAACGAACCAAGAGCGGACAGTTTAGAACAATCAGAAATAAAATGCACGACTGGATCGCACGAACTTGCTCTTATGTTCGATCACATCGTATGCAAAAGATTTCTATTAAAAATCTATATATATTTTAAAAGTCGTTTTTTACTTAATTTTTTATATATACAAAATTACTTTATTTTTTTCTAAAAAAAAATTGGTATGGCAAATAATTCAAAATTCTGAAATAAATAATTAAATTAATTTGAGCTCAAAAAAAAAGAAAAAAAAATTTAAATCTGTATCGCGGTTTATGAGAAAAAAAAGTTTTTTCTTAAAAACTTTGACAAAAAATTTTAAAAAAAATCAAAAACGCCAATTCATAGGTATTCAGCAAATACATATAACTATAATTTTTGAAAAAAAAAATTATTAAGCAGTTTTCAAAATATAAATTAAATTTTAAATGTTTTTAAAAATACAAACAAATATTAATTAAAAATATTGGTACGCAGTATAAATTGGACAACCTAAACCTATATATGTGTGAAATTTTGAAAGAATCGATCGAGCCATTTATGCGAGAGTCGAAATAAAAAAACTGTCCTATGGAAAGTACCGTTTTTAGACATTTAATTTTTTTTTTTTTCAATCATATGATCGGTCGTATCTAAAAAGCTGCACTGACTTTTTTTAATCAGAATCGTTACAGCCGTTTCGGATCCGAGCAAAATAGTCTTTGATGTAACGGTTATATGGGAGGTACCGTTATTTTTTTAGCTAAGGAAGTACTTCAATTTCCCCTCTGTACAATACCCAAAAAACTCTATATACCAAGTTTGAAGCAATTCGGCCCACCCGGATGGGATGTAGGTGTCTATACATACATACACACAGAATGACATACGGACAGAATTTTTAGACCATCTTTTTGCTGTCATCGTAATGTCATGTTTGTTTGTTATGTCAAAACTTTTTTTTTTCGAAGAACGCATAACCTTCCTCATAGTTATAGTACCTATAATCGAGATTTTGATCAAACTTGACATTACGATTACAAGTGGGTCCCTCAATTCCGTATATCTGTCTGTCCTCGAGCCTACAGCCTAAACAGTTGGATGGATTTGCTTCAAACCTATTATTAAGGCCTTAACACGATACTAGTTAGCAATTTACTATATACATAGTAGTATACTAACTTTCCATAAATTTTAAACCTTTTGTTAACTAAGTAAAATGCTAATTAAGCAGATAGCAAGGCATTTGTAGGGTTTGAATTTTGATGAACACAATTATTGTGTTTATGCGATGTAAATTGATTATATGTTGATATAAACCCAACATGTGCCCTAAATAAGTATTCGATGTTTAAATTTTCATCATTTTAACCTCATTATTACAAAAATAAAAAAATTGACACCAGCAGGACTCGAACCTGGACCTCCCGCGTGCAAAACAGATATACTATCAGAATGACATGTGGATTTAGTACGATACTAAAAATTTAAAGTAGCCATTCGGTGATGTTAACTTTAGTAAAATATTTATAAGATTAAAATTAGCAAAATCCTCTTGTTAACCTAGTATCATATTAAAAATGATATAACATGTTACTAAATCGTTTAAAATTTTGAACCATTGTTTTTTCGGTTATATGCCAACACGTTTTTTTTTCAATACATTTTTGGTTTGCCAAAAAGAAAAGTCTTATTTTTCTCAAAAACGACTTTAACGATTTTTATAAAAAAAAAATCAGTTCAGTTAATTAATTAAGGGGAAAGTTACTTTTCGGAAATATTTTTTTTAGAAAAAATAAAACTTATTTTTGATACATCTAGTAGTACCTTATTTTAGCTTTCGATTTTCTGGGAAACGATTAATTTAATGTTTTTGAATTTTTTTACGCAGAAGCTTCTAGAAAGTTTTAACACTATTGTAAACCAAAATTTAAATAAAATATATTTTTTTTTGTTTGAAAACTCAAAATTTCAAAAACTACTCAATAGATTTTTTGGAAACATCATATTTAATAGTTTCTTGACATTATCTTGAATAGTGTAAAAAAAATATTTTCCTAAAATAACAAATGTTAAAAACCCGTTAAGAAAAAAATTTTCATTCAAACGCTCTCTACTCAAATTAAAAAATAAAAGTTTTTCGATTTTTAAAAAATAAATTAATTTTTTTTTAAATCGATTTTTAAAAACCAAACACTGAATTTTTTGAAATTTTTCTTCAAAATGGAGTTTCTATTTTTTTTCCTAAAAATTTTATTAAAATGTTATACACACAAAGTGTTTTTTTTAAAAAATCGCTCGAACGATTTTCGATTTTTTTTTTTTTATATATTCTTATTTATCCAGGAATTCAATTTTTTTAGATAACAATTTTTATTTAATTGTCTTATTTATAAAAATGAAAACACATTTATCTTTTTCCACATCAATGTGAGATACGATAGAAGGCGCGTTTTTGAAGGGTATCATCAGTAGACATAATACCTCTTAAATAAAAACAAAAGCAAAAATGAAAAAAATATTAAATACATAAAAAGTATAACAAAAATAAAACAAACCTCTTCAAAAATATGCGAGTTAAAAACACAAAATGCAGCAAAAAATTAAAAAAAAACACCTATCAAACATACAATTTACATAAATATACTTAACTACAATCGCTACGAAAATCTACGCAAATAATGTTCTTCTTCAAAGAAAAAGATTTAAGATTTCGGATACGGGTGACTCTGAATCACCATCTATATTTAATGGTAGCAGCAGCCATAGACCACAACAAAAGCAATACAGTCCACACCAATGTTGCCGAAGTGTCACGATCGTGCACTTTTGGCACTTTTTAATTTAAATAGCACTCTGGCACTCAAACGCTTCAAATGACACTCCACGAATCAACGAGCAAATGCTTTGAAATATATCCAAGTTAATGATCAGAGCAGGTAGTGCATCAGCTGAAAGGGTTGTTTAACGCTTAAATAACATTAAAACCCATAGTAAAAATCGACTTTCTTATAAAGGAATAAAATCACTTTAGTCGTTTAATGAAAAAAATAAAGGCTTAAACTTGCTGGCAATTCATATCACCTAAACATTTATATTAAGATTGTTCAGTGACGAAAACGTTAGAACAGAATAGAACAGAACAGATTCGTGAGAAACTTCAGAACAAGATAGAACAAATTATTATTATTATTATTTATTTAGAGCCGATTTTTCAATCTCCAGATAAAGAAGCAGTTAGTAGCCGGAGGAATAAACTTACTTGACTGTTAAATAACCGGATAACAACATTAAATTTTTCAATCAAGAAAAAACAATCTATAGAATTATTTAATTTTAACGTCACTTTTATTTCGAGTATCGAACTTTTCATAGAAATTAATTTTTGTTTAACGTTTATTTCAAAGCAATCATTTTTCAAATTGTTTTTGACGTCGAAAATAGCTATTTAATTTATTCCTCAGAAAACTCCTTATTCCGTTTTAAAATGGGCAGATAACTTTATTCCTAGATTACGTTGTATCTGACTGTTGAAAAACTGATTTTTACTCTATCTGGAGAATATGTACTAACTGACTGTTTAACTGACTTGCAGAAACACTCTTAAAAATAAATTGAAATGAGTAAAATTTATTTAAAAATTTATTTATTTTTCATAAAATTGAGATGATTTCGGCATGGAAAATGATTTATCAACTAAATCTAACACCAAAATGTTTTTTTTTTTTTTAACAACATCAATTGGTTTTGAAAGTTCTTACAAATCTGTTCTTACCTGTTCTACATAAAAAGTAAGTGCAGAAAATCCTGTTCTAAAGTGTTCCAAACTGACCCATTGAACACCAAACCAGAACAGTTAAGAACAGAAAATTTCTCATTGAACAGCAAAATCCTGTAATTTTCTGTTCTAAGGTGCTCTAATCTGTTCCGAACACATATAGTTAGTTGATGCTTTTATTTATTTTTTTATGTTTGTTTAATGAAGATCTTTTATTTTATCTATTAATTTATTTTTTATTAATTTTGTGTTTATTTATTCTTATTATTCCTTAAGTTTTGAGGTGCAATAAATAAAACTAAGGATTACATATGAAATCTTCGGAATTTTGTTACTTTTTTGTTGGTGGCAGTTAGTGGCCTCAAATAGCACTTTCTGTTGTCAGAATTGGCACTTACAAAATGTTGTTTCCGCCAACGCTGGTCGACACTCAAATGTGCGCTCAATAGGTATAGGGTGCTGCTTCTGCGTCAGATGCAATCAAATTAACATGCGGGAAACACTTTTTATGGAGGATTTCTTTCAATTTAGCATATGGGGCAAAATATGCCCCGCTACTGATTTTGTAAAAGCTTTCCCATATGCGGCGATATCCAAACTTAAGTCGCACAAGGCCGCGGGTTCAGATGGCCTGCTCGGCATAGTGTGCCCTATCCACAAAAAAGGAGATGCTCCGAACTGCGCAAACTACAGTGGTGTGGTATAAGTCTCCTCAACATCGCATACAAAATTATGTCGGCTATTTTGTGTATCCGCCTAGAACCTTTTACCAACGACCTGATCGGATTTTATCAATGTGGCTTTAGGCGAGGAAAATCGACTAACGATCAGATTTTCACACTCCGGCAGATCCTGGAAAAAACCCAAGAATTCCAAGTCGATACGCACCATCTCTTCATCGACTTTAAAACTGCCTATGATAGCGTTGATAGAGACGAGTTATACAGAGCCTTGTCACATTTCGGCATCCCTGTCAAGCTTGTCCGCTTGTGCAGAATGACAATGAAGGAATCTCGCTGCTCCGTCAGAGTCGGTAAGAACTTCACCGACGACTTTGATGTCGAGAAAGGTTTGAGACAGGGTGATGCGCTATCATGGAATCTCTTTAACATCGTGCTGGAAACAATTGTGCGCAACTCAAATGTCAACACCAGAGGGACAATTTTTCAAAAGTCCGTCCAACTCCTTGCTTATGCTGATGATATTGACATCATAGGCAGAACAAAGCGAGCTGTCAGTGGAGCATTTGCAAGTATTGAAGCGGAAGCGGCGAAGATGGGTTTGACTGTTAACGAGACGAAAACTAAGTATATGCTGTCATCGAGAAGAGAAATCCAGCACCATCGACTGGGACAAAACGTCACGATTGGCGGATATAACTTCGAAGTAGTCAGAGACTTTGTTTACCTGTGATCCACTATTACATCGCACAAAAATATCAGTGCGGAGATCAAACGAAGAATCACACTTGCAAATCGCTGTTTCTTCGGGCTTAGAAAGCATTTGAGTAGTAAAGCCCTCTCTCAAAGAACGAAAGAGACCCTATATAAAACTTTAATCATCCCAGTGCTGCTGTATGGGGCAGAGGCATGGACACTGACAAAATCGGATGAAAACCAGCTGGGTTGCTTTGAGAGAAAGATTCTTCGAGTTATGTTTGGCCCAGTGTGCATCGGTGATGAGTGGAGAAGAAGATTTAACGACGAACTTTACGGGCTCTACAGCGATATCAACGTGGTCAAAAAGCTAAAAATACAACGACTGAGATGGCTAGGTCACGTGGAACGCATGCACATCGACGCACCAGCCCGACGAGTCTTCGTATCCAACCGCGGCAGACAACGCGACAGAGGAAGGCCTTATCTTACGTGGCGCGATCAAGCGGTGAACGACCTCAACCAACTTGGTGTGCGTAACTGTGGCAGCTAGCTATGGACCGGGCCAGCTGGAGAGGTTTGCTGGTTGAGGTCGTGATCCATCCTGGATTGTAAGCGCCATCTAAAGTAAAGTAAGTTTCCCATATGACGTGTACTGCCTTTTTTTGGGGACAGAGTATAACAGCGTTAGCTACAAGAGCTTCAGTCGTGTCATTTTATTTCGCAGGTAAAGGCGCCGCTAATTTTTGATGTCGTGTATTGTCCAATTCCCCTTAGCGCTTACAAAAACACACATTTAGTAAGAGCTAATTCGCATTGGTAATATAGTTTGGTAACCGAAATAAAAAGCACCCCTTTCATAAATTAACGAAAAAATAGCATTCCGAATCGTCAATCATGCTGTAATTGATTAGGAATTTGTTAATTTTATTAAACGGAACGGAATCCGTTCGGCATTTGATTTGGTTGCACCATAAACTTATTCAGTTTTCCTCCCATTATTTTAGGTCCCCTTACCATTGAAATATCATTCTAAAATTGTACACACTCACAATGTATGAGTGCATACATAAATTGTTTAGCTCATTCTCGTTTTTTGTTCGTCCAATTCCAAAACATACCCGATGTGGAAGATTACTATAGGAACAGTTTCTACTGCCTGCCTAATGAAATAAACACCAAATCAACTAACTGGCAAACTGCCCAATGTATGACCCATATAAAAATTAGCCTGCGGTATAGAAGCTTGTTAGCATAATATTCCGTAATGGATGTGGGTCACCTCAAAACAGGGCTGCCAACCGTATGATAATTATGCTACATGTAGGATAATGAAAACTTTTGTAGGATGTAAGATTGAAAAACTGTAGGATAATTTTAAATTCAAATGTATGATAATTTATTTATTTGAATTTAGATTAATCTTAGGCTAAAGAACAAAAACTCATCTTTCAAAAATAGCTTCTCGTGTAGAGGCGTGTAAACACATAAATATGTATCTCCTTTATATAATTTTTTTTAATTGTCAGGCTGACGTTTATCTTCAACGAAAAAAAAAACGTTTCGTAGTTGCGTAGTTGTTGTGGGAAAATATTTGTTGAACAAATAAATTCATTTAGAAACACTAAAATACAAATTAATTGAGTTTGAGGAGAAAAAAAAATTTAATTTTAAGCAAACAAAAATAAAAAACCTTTAAAAGCTCGCATAATCATCAAAAATCTTGAAAAATAATTTGAAGAAATTTTTCACACGACTAGCTGATAATTTGGCTCAATGAAAGCCCATATCAAGAGGATAAAAGTTGTATGATAAACGTCAGCCTGACAATTGTAAATTTATATAAACGGGACCCTCCCCCAATGCCGTTGTCCGAACAACTTTCAGTTCTCGGTATGTGCATCACTGACCATCTTTTGTGGAATGAACACATATTCGACGTCGCCAAAAATGCTGCAAGATGTTTGGGTTTTCTGAGGCGATGCAAGAAATATTTCTCCCCTTCTGATCTGGCTGTAATCTATAAAGCCTTCATTCGTCCAAAGCTCGAGTACAATTGTCATATTTGGGCAGGTGCTCCCACTTAAGTCTCCTGGACAGAATCCAATAAAGAGCTTTAAAAATGATAGGTGATGAAACAATAACTAAAACAATTGAGTCTCTCTCGCACCGTCGTCGCAATGTTTCATGCCTTTCATTATTCTATCGGTATTATAATAAACAGTGTTCTAGTGAAATAGCCAGTTGCATTCTTCCCCTTAAACTATACAACCGTAACACTCGCGCTTCTAGGAAAGCCCATCAATTTACCCTTGAGCCCAACTTCGGACGTACTGTCAAGTATAGAGATTTTTTCTTTAGCCGCACAACAAGAATGTGGAATGCTTTACCCGACCGAATTTTTCCCTCCCATTGCGATAATCAGGCATTTAAAACCAATGTACATCGGTATCTCCTGTCTAATCCTATCCCATTTTCCTAACCGCTCGCACTGTGTATAAACATTTTAAGGGTATTCATAACCCCTTGAGTGCGCGTATAATTAAAAAAAAAACGAGATATTGGCAGAAAATTGTACTCAAACTGTTCCAGACTTTTTATAACTTTATTTCTTAATGAGAAAATTTCATCCCCACTCTTCAAAATTGTATTGGCTGCCAATTTCTGCCCAAAGCCCAAAAAGTCTGAATCAGACCTACTTTAATGAAGAATGTCGATGGCAACTTTAAGATATATTTTGAACATTATTCCTCTTAAAAAATGAATGAACACAAAAGAGACAAATTCTTCAAAGCTGCTCTCCTTGCGATAATAAAAACTTTATAGCGTAAGTGATACAATTATTGACACTGCAAAATTTCCGCCTAACTATTGACACCCTCTTCTTACTACTCTTTAGTCTTATATAGTTAGGAGCTAGTCAGTTTTGTTGTGAATTCCGAAACCTAAGCATGACTGTTACGCGACAGTGTATTTTGTGAAAAAAGTCTGTATTTCGTTAAGGAATCCGAACATGTTAGTAGATAATTTTATTATATTTAATACAAGCTTGATCATATTAGTTTATTATAATGAAATATAATGCCCTGGGGGGATTTACCTTATTTTTTATAGTTTTTCTCTTGATATATATTTAATAAAATGGGGTGTCAACTATTGTGTTATGATTTTAACAATTGCTATGATTGACACATATGTGTCAATAACTGTCTTCTATAGGAGTACAAACGTTGACACTGTGACCATAGTTGCACTTATATATAGTGTCAATAATTATATTATTCTTTTAAATTAATGTTCAGCTGGAAAAATGCCTAGATGTACTGAGAAATATACCGAAATGGACCTAGAGAAAGCGCTTGAAGCTGTGAAGACACAAAAGATGTCCAAAAAAGCTGCAGCCAAATTGTATAATATTCCTCGAATTATTGGCAAGTGGCCAATAAAAATTCTTTACCATCTTTCTATTTCTCCTAACTAGTGCCGTGCAATTCAGGTTGCATTTAAGAGACCTTAGGTCTTACAGGCATATTATATTTAAAACTATTAAAAAGAACTACACTAATTATTTCGATTGAGTTCTAAGTTCGTTAAAGAAATGCTTGTTGTGTCCGCTATAGAAGAAGAGTGTTTGGAACAATGGATAACCACATCCCAGCGAAAAGTGTTCCCGAAGAGAAAAAAGGATATGCTTCATGCCTTCAAGGATTTTCTTGGAGATGACATCCTTTTGTGCCACCAAACATTTCAGGGAATAGTTGGTTTAAGGCGTTTTTGACCCGACACCCTTCAATAAGTTCAGAACACCAGATAAGTGCAACCGTTGGATTACCAGACATCAAATAATCGTGGCTTATTTTAATAGAAAAATATCTTGAGGAGCAGAATATGTTGGCAATTTTAGCGATGCTACCAGAGTTTTTAATAGGGATTAAATCAATTTTTTATTGTGGCCAAAAACCAAAAGCGTGTTGGCAGCCTACACAAAAGAATATAAGTGTTATTTTTATTTTTTTTTTAAGTTTTATATTTTTAGTTTTTAAAAATTTAATAATAAATCAACATACAAGTTTAAAAAACTGATTTAAGCCAACCTCAACCAAACGATCGCTATTTCCTTCTTTACTGTCTATTCAAACATATGTCAATAATTGTACAAATGTATGTGGTGTCAATAGTTGTACATAAGTGTCAATTACTATATATTTTAATAGGGTTTTAGAAATATCAAAATTTAACAATATCACGAAACTCTTACTCGCTTTTAATACAAATAGCATGAAAATCAATTGAATAATGTATTTGGAAATATACTCAGGAGTTTCATATATCCATCTCGAATATATTTGCCAGCTGTATCAACAGAAAAAATCCTTACGAGTGTCAATAACTGTATCGCTTACGCTATCGCATGCTATTTAAAAATATAGCTCCGATTTCGGTCCCCATTTGTAATAATGAAAACATGATTTATCAAACCTGTGCAGGCGGCCATGAACGCTCGCAAAACTATGAACATGCCATGAAATAAAATGCACGACTGGATCACACGTTGCTGAATTTATGTTCGAACACATCGTATGCACAAGATTCTTGGTAGAAATGGCTTAATATATTTGTTAAATCGTTTTTTACTTAATTTTTTAGAAACAGAATTCTTTAATTTTTTCTCAAAAAAAAAATATTGCTATGACAATTTTAAATATTAGACAATATAAATTTGAAAACGGAATTAAAAAAAAATCTTCGAAATTGAAATGAATTTTCAAAAATAAATATTTTTTCAAAAATTTTGGTATGTAATTAGAATTTGATCGAAATTCGTCATGAGAAAGTCGTTTCGTTTTATGAGAGAGTAAAAATTGAAAAAACAATATTAAATTTATTAAAATTATTATAACAGTTAATACAAAAATATGTACAAACAATTTTTTTGAACCAAACTGTAGACTGTAGCTATAGTGCACAGATTTTTTTTTATGAAAATCGCTAAAGGCTTTTTCGAGATAATTGAGCTGGTTTGGTTTTAAACCTGCACAGGTAAACGAAACTACCTACCTACTAACAGCGTCAATGCTTAAGCTACATTAGATACCTTGCTCACAGAAGCTGCATGTGGCACTACTTACTAAGCCAAGTATGTTTAGATGCCTTTTTAATTTACAGACCCGTTATTATTCTGAGGTTATTCCTGCTTAAGGTTATACAGTCTGTGAAACGTTGTTGGTTATAATTCCCAAGTTGTAGTTTGGACTGTCTCAGTTTGGGGAGTTTTATCCAATTGTTGGATCTTATGGCCTCCTCTTCTTTTTTGATTTTACTTCTAATCACATTTTCTCCTATTCCGCAGTATGGTTCAGACCCCACTAAGGCAGTCGACGCACCTATTTTTGCTAAGGCCTCTCATTTGCCCTGGACACCTACGTGGCCAGGTACCCAATGAAGTGTGACATTATTATTTTTGCCGAGTTCATTTAACATGCCTACACATTCCCATACCAGTTTAGAACTGGCAGAGTAGGAGCTCAAAGCTTTGAGTGCGGCTTGGCTGTCTAACATGATGGCAATATTTTGTTTATTGTAATTTCTTTCGTGATTACGATCTGCACATTTTCCTATAGCTTGTACTTCAGCTTGGAAAATACTAGTAGACTGTCCCATCGGTATGGAAAGTTTGGTTCTTGGCCCAAATATTCCTGCACCAGTCCCTTCCGATGTTCTCGATCCATCAGTGTACCACTTGATGGTGTTTGCTGTCAGAGTGTAGTTAACAGTTTCCCCTACTTACTCTTTCCTTCTTCTTAACTTTGTTTGAAAGTTTTTCTGGAAGTTTTATTTTTTAATCGTACCATCTCTTGGAATGTCAATAAGGTCTGTTACTGAAGACTTCTGAATGTTGTCTCTTTCCCTGAGACCTATACATTTGCCACTCCCAGTTCCCTCTTTGGCATATCTCCTAATGAGACAGATGAAGTATAACCTCCATGGCTGATGTAGGGCAGGTTCTCATTGCTCCAGTTATGACTAAGCATGCGAGCCTTTGTACTTTCTCTAGGGACTTCCTAGTTGTTAATATTTCGGTTCGTTTGTGCCAGGCGACCGCACCATAGGTAATGATGGGTCTTACCATCATGGTGTACATCCGGTTGATTCTACATGTTTGTTCCAGAGGAGTTTACTATCTAGTGTGATACCTCCCTCTTAGTTTCTATTACTTCGCCAGCTACGCAGATAGGTTTCATGTTTAGTAGAAGTCTTTTCTTGGTAAATGGTATAATCGTGGTTTTTGTAGAGTTAATATTTAGTCCTACAGAAAGACACCATTTCCTTGTGATTGTTAATCCTCGTTGGATTATACCACATAAAGTTTCTTCAAACTTCCCTAGGGCTGTAATAACTATATCATCACCAAAGCCAATACAGTGTATACCTTGGGAGCTCAGATTTTGTAGCAGTTCGTCCACTACAAGACTCCACAACAGGGGTGATAATACCCCTCCCTGAGGGCATCCTCTTGTGGTGCTTATGATCTGAACCGTAGTTCCTGCTGTTGCTTCAGCTGTTCTACTGACTAACATTTCTCTAATCCATCTGGTTATGGTGATGGGTACCCACTTCCTAACAAGAGCTTTTTTGACTGCATCATGGGAGGTGTTGTCAAAAGCAACTTCTATATCTAGGAAGGCAGCAAATGCCGTTTCCTTTGCATTTACAGCTTTTTGTAAGGTGTTAGTGAGCACGTATAGGGCGGTTTCTGTAGATCTACCCGCTCTATAGACATGTTGTTGTTGATTGAGAGGCCGTTTAACTAAAACTTTCGATCTTTTGAAGTTGTCTATTATTTTCTCTAAGGTTTTCAGTATGAGGGATGTTAAGCTTATTGGCCTGAAAGACTTTGGATGGGTTGTATCCTTTTTCCCAATTTTTGAAATAAAGATTACTTTAGCTCTTCTCCACAGGCTTGGTATGTACCCAAGAGCAATGCTACTTCTGAGAATACTAATAAGGTAGGGCATTAGATCTTCTTTGCCCTTTTGCGAAAGGGCTGGGAAGATACCATCTACCCTTGGTGACTTAAAGGGTTGAAAGGTGCTAATCGCCCACTCAATTCTTTTTCCTGAGCATATGGTTGCTTTAGTGAATACACTCCAAAGTATTTTCAGATTATGTATTTCAAGGTGAACAATGAATAGCTTTTGGACTATATCTTTGGAACGGGTCGTCCAATAAAGGCGAGCGATATCTTTTTAGAATCAAAACTTCATACTTTCAAAGGAAGCATTAATAAAACCAAAAGTAGTTTTGTCACCAAATTACTTTTAGATGTAATTTTTTTGAAATAATTCTTGGACTTGAAAGTGGTATCCGGAATAAGTAAGGAACCATAAATTAGAACTCAGAACCGTTTACACGATCCCAATGAAGCACGTAGTTTTCTAATATAAGAGTGGCTTACCTCAAAACTTCATTGATTTTCTTAAAATTGATAGAAATTTCATCAAATCGGCAGATAAACCAGTTTATAAATCCAAAAGTGATTGCTTAATTTGGATCATATAAACGGTTCTGAGTTTTATTTTAAATCCTCTATGTGTAACCAGAATCATTTTTATATCCACGAATTATTTCATAAGAATTACATCTAAAAGTAATTTGGTGACAAAAAAAATCCATCTAAAAGTAATTTTGTGACTAAACTCCTTTTTTTTACAACTTGTCAACTTTTTTTGACAGCCTACAGAACTCTCCGCAAATAATTTTCCGCTGTAGTTTTCGTTTGCATTTCGCTCTCCTAGTGCAGACCACCGAAAATTTTCGTTTCGCATCAGCAGCGTACTAGGCTTAAGTCGTAAAATAGAAACGAACTCTACTCTTTAAGCCTAGTACGCAGATCGGGAAAAAAAATTTCTTCCATACAAATTTTATCCTAGGACAAATTTTGTCTTTGATATTTTTCCGGGCAGTACACAGCTCACGCGCAAAATTGTGAAGTTTGTACCCGCTGTACTTCAAAAATATATCCGCTGTACAAAAAAAGTCTCCATTTAATTTTTCAGGCAAAATAATGCTCTGCGCATTGTTTTGCGGCAAAAATTGTGACAGCTTACTATTGAATGACATAAATATAATAATCATTCTTCTTAATCTTTTTTTAACATAATTTCAATGGATTTTCTGGAGGAGTATCTAGAGGAGTATATAGAGGAACCTGCCGAAATAAACAAAAAAAAAAAAAAAAAGGTGCAATTTTCTACAGAGGAAAAAAAATTGTGCAGGTTGGTGGAGGAGCGTGCCGTAATTTGGGACCTCGGGCACAAGTTCCACAGTAACTGTGAAGCAGTTTATTCTGCTTGGCGCTATATCGCCGTAGATATGAAAAAGACAGGTTTGTATGAGTATTTCAGATAAACCTATATGTATTTCTGTCTTATTGTTTATTTTTCGTGCAGTCGATGAGTGCAAGACATCTTGGAGATCTGCGTACTAGGCAAAAAAAAACGAGAACAAAAATCACAACAATGTGAAGTGAGACTCCTGAATACATCCATCAAAAATTTGTTTGCGTAGGATAATTTTTACTCAGGTGCGATACTTTCGAACTAAACGTAGGATAATGCTTTCTCAGGAATATGGTAGCACTGCCTCAAAACGAGGGCTAGTGTGTATATTTTCTATTCCCGAAAGCAGGATGATTGTCGCATAGGTCCTGTGATTCTTACAATATAAATATATGTACATGCACAAACATTATTCCACAAAAAACGAGTAAGGTTTTCTTGAATAATATTCACGAAACAAAAGCAAATATAAAATGGGTCACTGGACTTTAATTACTGAAAAATGTGGAAAAATAGTGAATCTTGTACACATGAATATGTTAATTAATGACAAAAAAAAAAAGAATAGAAACGAACAGCGTAGGCATTTTAATTTAAGGCGTATGAACCTGCCAGACGCGACTCGAAGTAATAAACCCTTCAGTTCGCCTATATAATTAACTTGACCACCATCAGAGACCACAACGAAAAGTAGGACAAAATGTTTTGAACTAAATCGACACGACGGACGACGCGACGCCCGATTCGGAAAATATTCAAAAAATGAAAGATAGTAATTTAAACTATAAGAATTAGAATAAATTAAGAATTACACTTCATTATGGCTAAACTGTATAAGACGGTGTAAAAATTCCTAGAACTTCATTTAATGCAACTACAGGGCTCTGTCCTTTTCTTGGCTCCATATGCCCGTGACCATGTCACATAACACGACACGGAAACAAGTTCTAAAAGATATTTGTCTGTGTATAACAATCGTCAGAGGACGAGGGCATTGTCGGGGTAATTCCTTTGACCGCTGATCACTTATCACCTCTTTTGTTCATCGATGGTTTGGTGATGTCCTTATTTTTTTCTTTTATTGAGAGTCATACATTACAAAAAAAAAACATATTTTGTTGCTGGGGGACATACATAGGGAGTGAAAGATTTATGTATTTCAATAGAAACTGTTGAATTTAAACAAAAAAAAAAATATATGAAATTTATTTGGAATTTTTCTCAGCAACAATTGGCTGTACTTTTGGATTATTTTTAATGAAAGTTGAACAAATATTATTTAAATTTAAAAATTTCAAATAAAATAATAATGTTTTTGGGCTCCTTATTTTAATGGTTAAAAAAGAAACTTTTTATTTAATTTGTTTCAATATTGTGCAAAAGTTGTATTTAATTGAAATCAATCCCAAATAAATAAAATGCACAACTGGATCGCACGAACTTGCTCTTGTAACTAACAACTTAAATGTATCTAACCATTGAGGTTGAGTTAGTTAGGTGTAGTTATCCTATGCAGGTTTAAAGCCTATGTAGGTAAGATTACCTTGATTCTTAGTATAATGAATTGTCGAATGGATGATTCAAGGAATAGTTACATATACATATGTAAGTATTTACCTACAAATGTCTTTTTAAACCTAAGTTATGGAATTTAATTATGTAAGTTGGGAGAGTAAAATATATGTACATACATATAACGGGTGATTTTTTTGCTACTTGGTTTTTGACGTTTATATTTTTGACAGATCACACATGACAAATTCCACGAACATTTGACATTTCGATTCAGTATTGTTTGCCATTTCATCATGAATAGACTTACGCCTGAACAACGTTTGCAAATTATTGAAATTTATTATCAAAATTCGTGCTCTGTGAAAAATGTGTTTCGCAAGCTACGTCCGTTTTATGGTCGTCATAATCGACCCACCGAGCAGGCTATTCAGCTCATTGTGACCAAATTTCGCACCAGTTTCACTTTATTGGACATTAATCCACCAAATCGTATCCGTAGAGTGCGTACCGAAGAGAATATTGCTGCTGCATCCGCCAGTGTTGCTGAAGATCACGATATGTCCATTCGGCGCCGATCGCAGCAATTGGGTTTGTGTTATTCGACCACCTGGAAGATTTTACGCAAAGATCTTGGTTTAAAGCCATACAAAATACAGCTGGTGCAAGAATTGAAGCCAGGCGACCTACCACAACGTAGAATTTTCGGTGAATGCGCCTTAGAAAAGTTGGATGAGGATCGGTTTTTAATCGCAAAATTGTCTTCAGCGACGAGGCTCATTTTTGGCTAAATGGATACGTGAATAAGCAGAATTGCCGTATTTGGAGTGAAGAGCAGCCAGAGGCAATTCAGCAGCTACCAATGCATCCCGAAAAATGCACTGTTTGGTGCGGTTTATGGGCAGGCGGCATCATTGGGCCGTACTTCTTCAAGGACGATGAAGGCCGCAGGGTTACGGTCAATGGAGAAAGGTACCGTTCGATGATAACAGATTTTTTTTTGCCGAAAATGCAAGAATTGAACTCGGTCGACATGTGGTTCCAACAGGACGGTGCCACATGCCACACTGCACGCGAAACCATGCATCAATTGAGTGGCGAATTTGGTGAGCAGTTGATCTCACGTTTTGGCGCAGTCAATTGGCCACCAAGATCATGTGATTTGACCCCGTTAGACTATTTTTTGTGGGGCTATGTTAAGTCTATTGTCTATGGGGACAAGCCAAACACGATTGCTGCCTTGGAAGCCAACATTGAACGCGTCATTGGTGAGATTCCGGCCGAAATGTGTGAAAAAGTTTGCCAAAATTGGACCTTCAGAATGGACCACCTAAAGCGTAGCCGCGGGCAACATTTAAGTGAAATTATTTTTAAAAAGTAAATGGCAGAAATTGATTTATCGATCCAAATAAAAATTTCATTCACTTTTTACAAGTTTCTGTGTTTTTTTGAATTTTCAAAAACCAAGCTCTTAAAAAATCACCGTTATATATAGTTGCAACCTAAGTATGTAAAATTATACATAAATATAATAATGCAAATGAAGTGTGTAGGTGGGTACGTAGCTATATGCATATTACTTTGTAATTAAGGTACAATATGCACACATAAGACATAAAGACACGTCATCTGTATATATAAATGTATAACGGCCAACATTGTATGTAGTATTCAGTGACGTTGGCAAAAATACGTAAAAAGGGAATTATGATAAAGGTAGAAATTAATGGATAATAGATACACATTATTAAATGTTTTTATATTGCTTAGTCGTTATAGTTTGGGGGAAAACAAAGATGCAATTTGAATTAATGGATAAATAATGATATATCAATAAAAAATTCAAAAATCGTTGGAGCGGTTTTTTAATAAATTAATTTTTTATGTATAAAATTTTGAAAATATTTTTAGAAAAAAAAACTTGAAACGCCATTTTGAAGATATTATTAATGTACATATAAAATTAAAATTTCAAAAAAATTCTGTGACTGGTTTTTGAAAAAAACGATTTTCCATAAAAATTTCGGCTGTTTTGGTCGTAATGTTTTTTTAATGAAACAATTTCATTTCCTTTCCCGACGTTTCGACGGTGGTTGCCATCTTCTTCAGGGGATCTTTTATTAACAAAAATAAAATGAACATATTATACACATAAGAACATTTAGTGTAAAATTTTGGCAAACTTACATTTAGTACGTATTACAGATAAACGTAAATAATACAGTGAGAGACAAATATAAAGCAATGTTTAAAAAACAAAAATTTTATGATATAAAAAAAAAACTTCGATTGAAGCTTAGTCGGCTTTAAATTGTCACGGATTCTGCTTAGTCACCAAAGAGCAGTAAACCGATGAAATGTTCTGGATGTCTTGTTTACGATTCATATTGTTTTTGTTATTAATAATATGAAGCGTTTCTAGAGTATACCGCTTGGAGACATGTTTCTCCCTTTCCAGGATTTCCACTCTGTCAAAATCTGGTTTGTGTCTACGCTCAATGGAGTGTAAGGCCAATGCTGTATTTCCAGTGCTTTTTAAATTAATGTCGGATTTGTGGTTGGAAATTCGTTGCCGAAGAAGTTGTTTCGTTGTACCGATATAGAAAAGATTTCAATTTTCTTCCGCATTGCCACGACAGTTAATTTTATAGACTACGTCTGTTCACTTATCCTTTTCCGTTTTTGTTTTCATGTTGGTGAAAAGAGGTGCCAGCGTCCTATTGGATTTATACGCTAAACTGACGTCATTAGTGCTATTTTTACTGTCTCTTTATGTTCCCAAAAAGTCAGAAAACTTTAAAGAGACGGTAAAAAATAGCACTTCCATTAAGTCGTTTTCAAAATTTTGAGTTTTCAAAAAAAAAAACAATTTTTGGCTAAAAGTAGTGTTTATGCTTTTTAGGAGTTTCTGCGCAAAAAAATTTAATTAACGCTTCCCAAAAAATCGAAAAACAAAAAAATGGTACTACTATAGGTACCCAAAAAAAAATCCCAAAATGTTCGGTTTCCTTTTATTAATGCACTTGTTTTTTTTTATAAAAATCGTTGGAGCCGTTTTTGAGATGGAGAAATTTTTATATAAACTAAAATAAGATTTTTGTTTTTGGCCCAAAAAAATTCATAAGATTTATTGTTATTTGTCGTTATTATTATCGAAAAATCAATATGTACTAAGTTTGAAGCAAATATATCCAACCGCTTAGGCTGTATGCAGGTAGTTGAAAATTAACTTCCAGAAATCAGAAACTATTCTGTTTAGGACTCTGTTGTCTAGCGCCTCAAGGGGTACGAGAAAGAACTGGCGCAAGCTGGTGATCGTAGGTCCACAGGGACATCCACTGGCGAGTAAAAGTGTAGTAAAGTACCTTGGCATCTGGTTGGATCAGTATATGTATTTCGACAGACATATAAGTGCTGCTCTGGCTAGGGCTAGGGCAGCCTTTGCCCTGACAAGACGATTGTTTTATAGCAGCCGTCTTGACAGCAGGGTAAATGTTATTTGCTACATGGCCCTCATCAGGCCAATGATGGCCTATTGATGTCCGGTGTGGTTCAATGTTGCATCATTTCAAATGGAAAAGATTCGGGTGTTTGAGAGGCAATGTCTTAGACGTTGCCTTGGATTACACAGAACACCAGAGTCGCAGTACACAAGATATTATTCCAACCAGGTTCTAGACAACGGAGCCAACATAAACAGAATAGATAATTTTTGTTTAAGCTGGTTCGAGGTCACATTGCAAGAGAGATACCCTCAACCAACAGCTTAATTTTTGGGCTCAGTACCCCAAAAATGAATATCATGAGAGTGCGCGGATAAGTGGCATCCCCCTCGAGGCATTCATCTATCTAGATAGTCGCGGGCTGATACAGGATGGAATGGCGGTTCCACAAATCTACGAAGTCAGCCGCAAAACTGCAGATAGGCGGCTCATGTATGGTCGAGACGTCAGCGCCCAAGGTGGAGAAGAGCGCCTTCGGTTCAGTAGGACTGTGTCCGATCGGGACCGAAGGGATAGGGTGAAGCAGGAGCACCAGTTCTGGTGGCTTTCTGATCAAGATACCGATACATAAAGTCGGATAAGATTTTGTTTTGGCCGACTTACTCGTACATAGATTTAAGGTAATTAGGTAAGGGACATTCAGGGTGACCAAAAAAAAAAATTAAAATATGTATGTATGCAGCTGCATTTGTTTAGATATGTGCGTATATGTATATGTATGTATTTTTACGTATATGTAGCGGCATGTATGTCTGCATGTGTCAGCGGCATGTATGTCTGCATGGGCCAGTAAGTTAGAAGTAAGGTATTGATAAGTAGGCTAGTCTTATGAATTTTTGTCTAGCGTTAATATAGTTATAAGTTAATAATAAATACAAATGAATTAAAAAAACAAAAAAAAAGATTTTTTTGCGGCAGTGTTTCAAAATTATTTTCGGATTGAATAAAAATTATTCATAACATAAAATGTTCCGACAAAATTATTATTGGAAAAATCATCTATCAACTGGTTCAATGAACGAAGATGAGGAAGCAGAGTTTTTGGTGATTGAAACGGGGAATATAAAATGTGTCCACGGGTCGGGCTCGAAAAATGGGACGACCGTGACTTTATTTACCGATTTCTAATTTCAAAGCGAATGACAATGATGCTTCTCGAATTGAAAGATAAGTGTTAGCTTTGTACTGTTAGAGTTAAGATGCAGAGTTGACACCGTGCAGTTGATTATTATTACTTGATTGTGACGTCCTTAATCAGAACGACTAAAATTTTGAAAAGTGCAGCGCTTAATTAATGGATTTTTAGACTGGTCGTCCGGAAGGCTGTTCGATTGGTATAAAATCAGAATTCTTCTCCTGGATAGAAGAGACATTTTCTCCTCGATTTGAAGTCAGAATGAAAACCAGAAGCACGCAAACACTCACGCCCACTGAATGTCAAACGCCCAAATTAAATGTCAAAAACAATGTCGTGTAGAGATGAGCGATATTGAAAAATTTGCAGACCCGTGCTCGCGTTGCTTCGCAAAGGCTAAGAATAATTAGTTTTACTATAAATGTTATATCAATCAAGGCATTTTCTTTGATTGGCGTCATATTTTTAGTAAAAAGTTAATAATATGATTAATCTTACCGTAGCCTAATAAAAGAGTTGATGTTGTCCCATAAATTCTTTAAAAAAAACAGATATTAGTACATATTAAATTTGTTTTATTTCAAGGCTTCTAGGTATACAATGTTAGCCGTTTTAGCATTTTCATGAAGAAGTAAAAACTGTTTATTTTTTGAGCCTACTCTTGAAAGTGCAACATATAGTTGACCATGGGAAACACATTTTCTCTGAGATCTAACCCAATGAATTGAAATGACTGGCGCTGAGCTTTGTAGATTGTCATGCAAAAGCATGGTTTTACTGGAAACTGTAGACGTCTGACTGAGATTTCGGTTTGCCAGCTTTTAAATTCAATTGGTATAGGATATAAGACCTGCAGGGTTGACAGAATTGAGAAATTCTTGACGGTAGTTTACTATGTCATTGTCATCGACAGCACAGTCAATTGCTTTGTAGTGATATGACTCAGGAGCACATGGTTATATAACGGGTGATTTTTTTGCTACTTGGTTTTTGACGTTTATATTTTTGACAGATCACACATGACAAATTCCACGATCATTTGACATTTCGATTCAGTATTGTTTGCCATTTCATCATGAATAGACTTACGCCTGAACAACGTTTGCAAATTATTGAAATTTATTATCAAAATTCGTGCTCTGTGAAAAATGTGAAAAAATCGCAAAATTGTCTTCAGCGACGAGGCTCATTTTTGGCTAAATGGATACGTGAATAAGCAGAATTGCCATATTTGGACTAAAGAGCAGCCAGAGGCAATTCAGCAGCTACCAATGCATCCCGAAAAATGCACTGTTTGGTGCGGATTATGGGCAGGCGGCATCATTGGGCCGTACTTCTTCAAGGACGATGAAGGCCGCAGGGTTACGGTCAATGGAGAAAGGTACCGTTCGATGATAACAGATTTTTTTTTGCCGAAAATGCAAGAATTGAACTCGGTCGACATGTGGTTCCAACAGGACGGTGCCACATGCCACACTGCACGCGAAACCATGCATCAATTGAGAGGCGAATTTGGTGAGCAGTTGATCTCACGTTTTGGCGCAGTCAATTGGCCACCAAGATCATGTGAGTTGACCCCGTTAGACTATTTTTGTGGGGCTATGATAAGTCTATTGTCTATGGGGACGAGCCAAACACGATTGCTGCCTTGGAAGCCAACATTGAACGCGTCATTGGTGAGATTCCGGCCGAAATGTGTGAAAAAGTTTACCAAAATTGGACCTTCAGAATGGACCACCTGAAGTGTAGCCGCGGGCAACATTTAAGTGAAATTATTTTTAAAAAGTAAATGGCAGAAATTGATTTATCGATCCAAATAAAAATTTCATTCACTTTTTACAAGTTTCTGTGTTTTTTTGAATTTTCAAAAACCAAGCTCTTAAAAAATCACCGTTTATTTCATCCACTGAACTTTTTCTTTGTGACACAATAGGAAAGAGTTCAAGTCTCCATAGACGCACTGAATAAGTTGTTGTGTGTTCTGAACGATTTTTCCGAAACGTTCGTTTAATTGAATTATATTATCTGAGCCTGAGATAGTATATTTTCCATCACCAATTTATAGCAGATGAGATGCGAACTCAGCACTGTCAGTGTTTTTAGTAAGCTCTACTCTCATATTGGTTTGAAGTTGAAGTGTTTGGACACTCTTCCAAATTAAAGATGATTTAGTGCAAGCTTTTATGATATCAGCCCGAGTCCCCTTGGGAATAATTGGCATCGTTTGACGAAAATCTCCAAAAAAAAAAAAATTGTTACTCCACCCATAAGCTTCGATGAAGAAAACCTTAAGTCTTTTACAACTCCATTTACGTCTTCTATATGTGCTTTATTACTCAAGCCGCAGAGAGAAAAAAGAAAGAATAAACGTGGAGTAAAGGTCATAAACTAATAACATAAAGACCCGAAACCTCTGCTTTAATTTGACATTTGCCTACAAGCTGAAACATGCACACATATAACTTTTCCGTTACTCTTCCAATAGACACATAGATAACAAAGCCCTAGTAATTTGTTTTTGTTTTGTTTGTCGCTTTCACATCTATTCACGGATATGGTGATAAATGTTTTGGACGGTGAAACGTATGAATGTTTCCGATCTTAGTATCGCTCATTTGTGGTAAAGGTCATAATCTTTACTAAACGCATATTCAAAATTAAAACATATGTTTGTGTTGTTGTATTCCCATGTAAGATTTTCTGGCAGCAGTTGCTTTGTCATCAGCTGTGTTCTTACACTGGAATACAACAACACCAACCTATCCGGATGGCTTAAGTTCGGTAATTGCATGAGGCCATTACAACCGATTTGATTATTAGTCCCCTTTCACACAGGCAAACCAGTTGCTTGAGATTTTTTTGACGTTTTCATTTAATTGCCTTGTAGCTTTCACACGATGAAATTGATGAGGAAACTGAGTTGCTCGTTTTTTGAATTGCTTTTGATTTGACATTCGCTTTTTGAAAACAAACAATTTGCTTCGCGGCTGGAAAATTCTTCACAATTTAGAGTTATAAATTAACCGCAGCTTATTTTTAGAAAAATAAATTCAAAATAAAGGAACCTTGTGCGATTATATAGGTAAATATTGTTTTTTTTTTATTGTGGTTGTTAATAATGGTTTGCTAAATTAATATATTAAAAGGTCACGGAAAAACAATGAACCAGGAGAAAATTGATTTGGGTGCAGATTTGTTGTGTGTTTCTCTTGTCATCCAAATCTTGGCCCCAACACATGATAGTGATGATGGGAAGATTATATTGGGCTTATTGGAATGCACCGAAGCTTTATTGGTACAGTTGGACACATAAACCACTGACAGGATGATATGACTGATACCTGCGGTGCTGCCTGCTGCTGCTGCTGCTCGCTAATACAGGAACGTTATTATAAACCAAATGTGATGATGAAGCCACAAGCTGAGAGCTTAGTTGGTCCGTTTTTGCGTGCGTTTTTGTTGTCGATTTTTCATGTCTAGACGCTTAATTGTATGAATGAAATGTGTACCAACTCGTGATGGATTGAATTAAATGCGGCCAATGGCATTGCCACAATCATCACGGGAACAGCCGCCGGGAAACTTTGGTTACATGAATTAAAACTTAAAATTTTCTTTCACAATGAATTAATTTAAGTAGCTCACTTGGTTTGGTTTAATGTAATAATATAATTGTAGTAAACAATTTCTCTTTAAGAAAAATATGTTTGACATCTATCAGAGACAGAAGTCAAAATGGAAACCTAAGAAAATTTCAAAGCATAAACGTCAAAAAAATCTCTTCAAATCGTTGACCGGGGAGATTTTTTTTATTCCCCTTACTCCTTGCCCTTCTCACCAACAAACTCCCAGTTGCCGGCAACTCAGTTTCCTTGTGTGAAAGGGGTCTTAGATCGAACAGAAATGTGAATCTGGGCTTACATGAAAGAGTGTAAATAATTTTTTTTGAAGTAGAATCAAATTTTGTTTTGCTTGAATGGAAATGGATTAAAAAGGGATACCTAAAAGTGAAATAGATATAGAGAATTTAACAATAGTGCGATGTAGGGAGCAGATTTAATTTTTTTTCTGAAATAGAAGTAAATATACTTCAATTGAAGTAAAGTGATATCGCTGGTTATGAGTATCTACATTCATACATGCATACGTATCTACAAAAACCTTAAATTTAAAATAACAAAAATTCACCTTCAGGGCAAGGAAGTATAGAAATATTATATTCTTGTTATTATAAGCACTTAAGGCCCAATTGCGGCGCGTACCATTAAACAATTTTTTTTTGTTGCAGAGCCCATTTGCAACACCTCATCCATCATAACACGAGCACTTCCTACACTTTGGATTTGCACGCAAATAGTTTCACTCCCGCTCCCCAAAGCGATTCGTAACCAGATCAACAGTTACATTTGCACGACATCATCAAACACACAATATTCCCGGCCTTAGATACTTAATGGTTGTCTCTATTCACAGATGAATCGTTTCTAAATCATGATTCACTTATCATGTCCACATTATGTCTGTGCTCAGATAAATTTTAATTAAATCCTAGAGCCTCTCGTAGGTTAGACCTCGAGTTGGTACATATAGTGATGGTACTGGTACCTTTATACAATTTTGTGCCCGGGGACATCCTTCATCCTTCAGCTTGATTCTTGGTAAATGCATGCGCATAGAGATGTGTTTTTGTTTGGTTTTCGCTCGCGCAATAATGCGGAAAAGATTTATGACACACTAGCGCAACATGCGTTCCAAACCGCAAATTCCAGGATGACCACATTGCATGCCGTAAGTGAAAATTCTTGAATTCTTGAAAATAGAAGAGTCGAACTGTCGTCTACAAGCACCGAGCAGTTTATTGATATCGGTGTTTTCAATGCTCGTTTTCTTCCAACAAGTCATCTTCCTGTGTGGTGCATAATTTCATGGCGAAATTTTATCGATAAGATTCTGTCGGAACACAGAGCTTAAACCGCCACAACCACACACCACCCGCCAGCACCGTTACCGCCTGGCCTGCCATCAGGCGTTACATCATGTTTCCGAGTGGACAACGTTGACACTGGACTTATGTAACCTAATCTGTGCCGTGAAAGTTGCATCAGCATAAGAGGAGGTCTGGTAATCGCCCAAGAATCAGGAAGACTCATTAAGGTATCGGTAAAAGAAAGGGAAACAGAGTACCATAGCAGCGTAAGGGCCAGGATACACAAGCCCAAGTTATTTACCTCAGACTGGTTTGTCTCGTGAATAAAGAGGTATGGTGTTCGTGGTAGTTGTGCTTGTGCGACTTTGACATTGAATTCCTTGTCTGATTGGACTGAATGTATAGTGAAGATGAAACCAAAGGTTGAATTGGCGCATGATTAATCAAACGAACAGGGCATTGAGCTCGCAGAGTGCGCCCTATATGCACAACGAAAAACTTGTAACTTTTTCAAAGGATACGCCAATAGAGTGTTAGTGTCATGTGCCATGGCCAGTGCCAGTGCCAGTGCCGACAAATGGATTCGAGGGCAGCGGCACTTAATTAGCTCCGGCGATAGATAAAGTGAACGTCTTTCCACTTCGGCATTAGATTGACATGTGGCTGAAGGATCTGCAACAGCACCGCACACATCAAGTGTGACTTTTCACCGCATAAGGTACGACTCAGTGAATTGGAATCATGCACGGACATCAGATCCTGTCCACTTGATTTGAATCGTGTTAGCTTGTGTGTGGATTTGTGGAAGGTGCAACAGCAGCGCAGTGGCGTCAAAAACGAATGCGCGTGCTCGCGCTAGAAAAGTGCAGAAGGAATTGATAGACGGACCGGACCATGTTGTTGTATTATAGCGATCGGACACAGTGTGGAAGTAATGAAATTAGGTGCCAGTTCAGTCTGGGGGAATGTTAATCTTTGTCTGGAACGCACATTTACCATGCTGCCGACTATTAATATTAATATTAAATCTGTGTGTGCTGGATAACTAGACGGACAGTGCACAACTATTTATAAAGTGCGTGTGTGCATTTAAGTAGCTTACTGGCCACACCTGCAGTGCATGATGCTTTCATTTCAAAGCGTTTGACGTTTATAAATTATGGCTGCTACTGTCAGTTTACAGCCGCGATACATATTATGGTGCTTCTTTGAGAAGTACATATATGTTTGGAGATGGAGTTCTTTTTTTGAAGCACTGTTTTAGAAATGGGTCATTATTAATTAGATCGACGCAACAGTAAAGCGAACAATGTTAACATGATTAGGAGTGCTTTTCAGAACTTGATTTCAAGACTTTCGTTTTAAACATGATTATATATTAATTAAAGCAAACTGACAAACTTGCCTCGAATTTGGTACTTACATATAGTTAAAACTGTGTTTCTTTACCGGTGAATATTTCGTTTATTCTTATTATTGTTTAAATAATTTTAATCCATTCACCCAATAAAGGTGGTTCTATGGGAAGTAACATTATTAATAACACACGTCACGCAAAGTTTCGAAGAAATCGATTGAATCGTTTTCGAAATACTGAGTTTAAGAAAAACAGTTTTTCTTTTAATTTCAAAAACGAACATTTTGAAAAAAAAAGCCATTTAAATTTTCAGGAGCTTTTCCATTAAAAATATTCAAAAAACTTTTTCCAGAAAACCGAAAACCAAAAATGGTTCTACTAGAGGCAGGTACCGACCGATAAGAACAATTTTTTCTCAAGAAAAACAATAGCAAACATTATTTTTTCATTAACTGATTTTTTTTAAATAAAAATCATTGGAGTCGTTTTTGAGAGACATTTACCTTTTTAGATAAGAAAAATAATAAAAGAGAGTATGTACTTACATGTATATACACGCGCCAGAAGTAAATGTTCCTTAATTTGAAACAATTTTTTCTTTCGTAATTCTAAGTCAGTATATTTCAATTTTATGAAAACCGGAGAATTACTCTTATAAACGGTGATTTTTTAAGAGCTTGGTTTTTGAAAATTCAAAAAGCACAGAAACTTGTAAAAAGTGAATGAAATTTTTATTTGGATCGGTAAATCAATTTCTGCCATTTACTTTTTAAAAATAATTTCACTTAAATGTTGCCCGCGGCTACGCTTCAGGTGTTCCATTCTGAAGGTCCAATTTTGGCAAACTTTTTCACACATTTCGGCCGGAATCTCACCAATGACGCGTTCAATGTTGGCTTCCAAGGCAGCAATCGTGTTTGGCTTGTCCCCATAGACAATAGACTTAACATAGCCCCACAAAAAATAGTCTAACGGGGTCAAATCACATGATCTTGGTGGCCAATTGACTGCGCCAAAACGTGAGATCAACTGCTCACCAAATTCGCCTCTCAATTGATGCACGGTTTCGCGTGCAGTGTGGCATGTGGCACCGTCCTGTTGGAACCACATGTCGACCGAGTTCAATTCTTGCATTTTCGGCAAAAAAAAATCTGTTATCATCGAACGGTACCTTTCTCCATTGACCGTAACCCTGCGGCCTTCATCGTCCTTGAAGAAGTACGGCCCAATGATGCCACCTGCCCATAAACCGCTCCAAACAGTGCATTTTTCGGGATGCATTGGTAGCTGCTGAATTGCCTCTGGCTGCTCTTCACTCCAAATACGGCAATTCTGCTTATTCACGTATCCATTTAGCCAAAAATGAGCCTCGTCGCTGAAGACAATTTTGCGATAAAAAAACGGATCCTCATCCAACTTTTCTAAGGCCCATTCACCGAAAATTCTACGTTGTGGTAGGTCGCCTGGCTTTAATTCTTGCACCAGCTGTATTTTGTATGGCTTTAAACCAAGATCTTTGCGTAAAATCTTCCAGGTGCTCGAATAAGACAAACCCAATTGCTGCGATCGGCGCCGAATGGACATATCGCGGTCTTCAGCAACACTGGCGGATGCAGCAGCCATATTCTCTTCGGTACGCACTCTACGGATACGATTTGGTGGATTAATGTCCAATAAAGTGAAACTGGTGAGAAATTTGGTCACAATGAGCTGAATAGCCTGCTCGGTGGCTCGATTATAACGACCATAAAACGGACTTAGCTTGCGAAACACATTTTTCACAGAGCACGAATTTTGATAATAAATTTCAATAATTTGCAAACGTTGTTCAGGCGTAAGTCTATTCATGATGAAATGGCAAACAATACTGAATCGAAATGTCAAATGTTCGTGGAATTTGTCATGTGTAATCTGTCAAAAATATAAACGTCAAAAACCAAGTAGCAAAAAAATCACCCTACTAAAGCTTTAAAAGAGTTCATTAATAAAAATAGAAAAAAAGGAAAGGGGTTGGACATAAGACAAGGTCCTTGGCAAACCACTATATATATTGTCCAATACGACTAGTATGAGCGATTGGAAATATAATTTTTAATCCAACAAAGAAAACATTCATCGATACCAAATGCGCACTCATTTTCAAAACGAGAGTTTGATGCCAACCTATTTATTAAGCTTTTGAAATATCAGGAACACAATGATCTTGTATTCCCCAAAATGATATATGTAAATATGTGAGCCACTGTTCCGGTCATTAAATAGCTTTCCTTCTTTAAGATATTTCTTAATGTGATAATTAATCAGCGTTTCCATAACCTAAATTTGAGTGTGAACAAGATTCACATTCTTTAAGCAAAAATATAGATACTATTTTTCATCCACTCAGATAGAGACCCGTAGAGGCGTAGAGTAGGATGCAAGAAGTTACGCATTTTTGAAGAACATATCTTCGTTAGATGATGTTAACGAATCTATCTGTCGAGTAGATTTGTGTACATCGAGATCTTGAACAACTCTTGCACTACTGCGAAAGATAATTCGTTGAATAAATTTTCTTAAATAAAGGGTGTTTTTTTTAGATGCATGAGAAGTTTCGATGGCCGTTCTCTATGGTTTGACAATTTAGCATGAATCGTTAAACGCCAGAACAACGCTTCCGAGCCATCCTGATTGATTTTTTTTGTTTCCAAAATTAATCAGCTAAACACTTCCCAATATTTGGTTCCAACAAGACTTTGACATACAGCGCGTTCAACCATAAATTTATTGAAAAATCAATTTGGTAACGAATGGACTATGTAACTCGTAGAAGCTGCGGATATAATGCCGGAAATCATATTTAAAAAATAATAAAATAAATATAAAAAATGTATTCCAACAATATTTCTGCCTTGTATTATTGTTTGAGGTTGTCAAGCTTTAAAAAAACACAGGATGGCTCATAAGATTTTTGATTTGCTGAATATAAATATAAAGTGTGAGATAAAGCCCAAAAATATTATTTAATATAATTACATTTCCTCCACGTTTAATATTTTTCAATTCTAATACATATATGTATAACGATAATTAAAATTGGAATATAAAATGTAAGATATGTAGATATGTATATTCAGATATTATGTGATAGTTAAATTGGAAAAATTGTCTCTAAACATTTTCAATTTCACTTTTAAAAATAACTCGCTGCTAAACAAAATAGACTTTTTTTTTGAAAAAATCGACCGTCACTAATCTATCTTTTAAAATTTACTAATTACGTTAACCGAAATATGCAAAATGGCATCCAAACTGATGTTTTCTGTGCTGACGTATTTGATAGAGTATGCCATTCCATACTTCTATACATAAATTAAGAGATATGGTTTTCAAAAGTAGATAATTAATTGGACGAAATCTTATTTAAAAAATCGTACACAATTCGTAATATTTAAACACTGCACATAATTTGTGCATATTTTCGGGGTGGCTCTTCATCCCCATTAAAGAGACAATACTTAAATGCTGATTTAAGAAAGCTTTTAATACAAAATAAAAATTATATTGTTGGGGGTGATCTGAACTGCAAACACAGAGATTGGGGTTGTAGCAGAGCTAATTCTTGGGGCAACATACTGTCGGATATAACAAATATATTTCCCTATTCCATATTGTTTCCATCAGGTCCTACTTATATACCCGCTGGTAAAAGAGGCAGTACTTCAGTGTTATACCTTTTCGTTACTAACACTGCTAACACTGTATCTCAGCTTATAGTTTTTGATGAACTTCCTTCTGATCATAACCCTGTTGTATTAGAAGTTATTCATCCTTCGCAAATAATAGAGGAATATTATCTTGATTTAAAAAATACTAACTGGTCAATTTTCAAATCGGATTTAAAATCGAAACTTAGAAATATGCCGACGGAAATAGAAAATGTTACAACGAAAGAAGTTTCAAGTTTCTCTAATCATGTTCTAAGCTCAGTAGAATCTTCTGTACCGAAGCTACTCAAAAAGCATCATATTAGTAAAGTTCCTGGTTATATTCTTGAATATATTCGTGTCAGAAATGGTATTAAACGACAATGGCAACGATATCGTTTGCCAGTACATCGCTACCAGTTGAAATATTTCAATAAACTTATCTCCATGGAAATCCAAAAAAATCGAAATACTAGTTGGAATCAAACACTAAGCCAGCTAGAGAAAAATGATAAACCTTTTTGGAACATTGCTAAAATTATAAAAAACAAAACCAGATTGATTCCTGCACTTAAAAATTCAAATGATGTCCATTATACTGATAGTGAAAAAGCTAATGCTTTTGCTATAAAATTCAGGAAAAACCATGAAGTGTCCCATCACCTAAGTGAATTAGATACCATTAGTTTGGTAAACGCTGCCTCTCAAAGAATTTTATCTTCTATAACAGAAACATCTCAAGATGAATACGTTTCTGTTGATGATATTTCCGCTATAATTAAGGAGTTGCGAGTAAAGAAAACCGATGGACTCGATAAGATAAAGAATTTATATCTCAAACATTTACCCAAATCAGGAAGAAAGTATCTGACCTTTATTATCAACGCCTGTCTGAAAAACCAATATTTTTCAGAGATCTGGAAAATGGCGAAGGTCATACCAATATTAAAAGCGGGCAAAGATAGGGAGAACCCTGGTAGCTATAGGCCGATTAGCTTTCTAAGTAGTTTGAGTAAGGTCTACGAAAAAGTATTAAAGAAAAAACTTTACTTATTAATTGCAGAAAATCATATTTTTCCTGACCATCAGTTTGGATTTAGGAGTCACCACAGTACTTCCCATCAAGTTCTTAGGATTTGTAATATAATCAAAGGTAATCGTACTGAAGGTAGATCTACAGGTATGGTCTTATTAGATATCGAAAAATCTTTTGACTCTGTTTGGCATAATGCGCTTATTTACAAAATGGAAACATTCGGGATTCTAAATTTTCTTATAAAAATAGTCCAAAGTTTCTTATCTGGTCGATGTTTTCAAGTGTATGTTAATAAAAATAAATCTGTTTTAGTCAACATACAGTATGGTGTCCCTCAAGGTTCAGTTATTGGTCCTGTTTTATATAATGTCTACACGTCTGATTTTCCACAGCTACCATTTTGTGAAACAGGGATTTATGCAGATGACACCTGCATACTCTCTTCGCATGAGTTTGGTCTTAATATTGAGACCAATCTTCAACATGCGCTTGAAATTTTAATGCGATATTATCAAAAATGGAAAATTAAGCTTAATGCTGGAAAGATAAAATCAAGCTTTTTCACCAGAAAAAGAAAGCGATTGTTTCTACCCGGTAACGAGCTGAAAGTCAATGGAACTTCTATAAAATGGGAGTCTAATGTGCAATATCTAGGAATAAACCTTGACAAGCGGCTTATCTTTAATGAGCATATTAATAAAACAGTTAAAAAAGTCAATATTGCAATTAAAATGCTATATCCGCTAATAAATAGAAAATCGCATTTAAGTATTGAAAACAAGATTATTATATACAAGGTTGTTTTTCAAGCAATTTTGTTATATGGTTGTCAGGTGTGGGGGAATTGTGCAATTTGCCATATTAAAAAACTCCAAGTATGCCAAAACAAAATTTTAAAAATGATGTTTAATCTACCCCGGCATCATTCAACTAATGATCTTCATAGTCAAGCAGGTGTTGAATTGATTTGCAGAAGAATTCGAAAATTAACTGATAGCTTTTTAATTAAATGTGATATTTCTGATAACCATTTGGTAGTTCAATTACAAATATAAGGATTCATTTATTTATTTAATTTTTTCGTTTATATTCAGTTAAATATATGTTTAACCCATAATTTATTCATTTATGTATTTATTTTTGTTGATTGTACTTATATTTATTTATTTATTATTTAATTTCATGTTTGTATTCATTTATTTGTTTATATTTATTATTTATGATTTATGATTTATTATTTATTATTTATTATTTATTATTTATTATTTATTATTTATTATTTATTATTTATTATTTGTTATTTATTATTTATTATTTATGATTTATTAATTATTATTTATGATCTATTTTCATTATTTGTTTATTTGCTTATTTGTTTATTTATTTATTTGTCTATTTATTTATTTATTTATTTAATTGTTTATTAATTTACTTGTTAATTATTAATTATTTACTTCTTGTTATATATTTATTTTTTTACTTATTTGTTTATTCATTCATCTAAATGTACCTTTTTATATTACCTTACCTGTTTTATTTGTTTTAATTTAATTTAATCGATTTCTTAATGGAAAAAATTTTTGTACTGAAATGAAGGTTTTTGTCATATATTTTCCTTCAAAATAAAATTATTCTCTTTTTAAATTGTAAATATAATGTTGTTAAAATAACGTATTCAGTAGAAAGATATATTTTAAATATCACTTCTATGTGTAAACTGAGCGGTAGCAACCAAATACTATTTTAAGAATGAAATAAAAATATCTATCTATCTATCTTAAACACTGCACATATAAGATAATAAATGTTTTACCCGGAGTTCCACAAGGAAGCCACATTGGTCCAGTTTTATTTCTTCTGTTTATTAGTTACATTACTCTGGATATTTCACATTGCAAGATTTTGAAATTTGCTGACGACTTCAAACTGTTCTATGGCTTTTTGGACCTGAATGGATACTTATTCCAAGAACATGACATTAACAAAATGTTTGCATCGTGTTGCTAAAATGGAATGGAACTCAACAGAAGAAATTATAAGGTTATGACTTATGAGTTATGACATATTCAAGAAGTAGGGAACAATTTTTATCATTCTACTTTATTGAAGGAGACATTGTAAAAAAAATTGATGCTTCCAATGACTGGAGTTTTATTTGACACAAAACTCTCCTTTAATTCCCACATTGACACAATAATAAGCAAAGCAAGGAGCCGCCTTGGTGTCATTATGATATTTTCTAAAGAATTTGCTGATCCCTACATTTCAAAAATTTTATATAGTTAACTTGTCCGCCATATATTGGAGTACTGTAGCTGTATATGGTGCCCTAGCTATGTAGTTGCCATAAATAAAATTGAAAGCGTTCAAAAAAATGTTTAATGTTTACTCTTCGTCATCTTCCGTGGGACCGATAAACCAACTTCTTCTACCCTACGTGAACCGATCAACGCGCAATCCAAAGTTTTTCTATACTGCTTTTGCGAGAGTGAACTATAGAATACATGAACCACTTAATATAATATTTATTGACTTTAATAACTCTTTTCAAATAATAGACTTTAATTTATCAAAGAATAATATCAAGAAGAAAACATTAAATTGTTAATGTTGCTCGCTTATCTTAATAATATTATAAATATGAACGTTTGGATGGATGGATATGGATGTTTGTTGCTCAGTAACTCCGGAAGGGCTAAACGGATCTGGATGAAATTTGGTACAGATATAGATTATTGTCTGGAATAAGCCACATGCTTTTTATCCCGGAAAAATGTATGGGCTCTGTAGGATAGGTGTGTTTCAATTTTTCATAGAGCTCATTCTATAAATAGCCAACATAGCTTTTATTCACAAGGCGCATAGTAGCACACGGTATTGCATGAAATTTTATTGGTAGATGGATGGGGTACTGGATTCTCACATAGGTAATTTTTATCCCGAACAAAATCAACGGTTCCTATGGGAGAGGCTTAAATATGAAAAAATATATACATATACTTGGGTGTTTGTTCCGCTTTCACGCCTCAACCATTGAATGGATTTTAATGAAATTTGGTAAGCAGCTGGAAGATTAGCCATGATTTATTTTTCCCAACTTTATTTTTGTAGTTCTTACTTTTTGAATCCAATATTAAAGCTTCCCTTTGTTCGCGAATATGACCATACACGACTAACATCGAAGCCAACGATCACGACAAAATCTCGCGAACCAGCCCACATACAAGAAGAGCACAGCGAGCGCGAGCATGCTAGGCGAGCATGTTCGTCGTTTTTGCCTACATTCAACGACTGAAGGGTTTTGAATGAAATTTTTTAGGTGGATGCATGATTTCATTAGATTCCCGTGGGTCCGTAGCATCGCACGGGTAACTGCTAGTTATTAATATTTTTAAGATTTTTTTTTTAAATAAAAACTGGACACATGGTAACCCTAAAGAAAACATACAGGTACACAATTATGCTAAGAACAGACGATATTAATTTGTAAAGTACCTGTCAACTCCCTGTTGTTTCCATTTATCACCGAAATATTGTAGCTCTACATAATTCCATAATCAAACTTGGTGTAGACAATAGAATGCACTAATAATCTTAATTAGAATCGGTCAGCAACACAAATTGATTTAAACACAGTATATCTATCTCAAAATGTATTTAAATTTCAATTAAGCTGTCTATATAAACCAGCATACAGAAAATATAATTAATTAAGGACTCTTAAAAATGAAATCAATAAATTTGACATTCCGCCCGACCAGCAGGTATATGTTTTCGAGGTAAGCTCATACCAGGTTTGTATTAGTTTCGTTTCGACCCCCTGGAGCTCTCAAGATCAAAACATTCAATTCAGTTTCAAGACTCTCAATTTTGTGTACATATGTGTGTATATGTTGGTACAAACATAATTATGTATATATTTGCAACCTTCACACTTAACATTCGCAAATGCCATGACGAATCTGTCAGTAAAATCAGTCATCTTCATCAAATGATATTTTTGCGGATTCACACAAATTGCCACCAATAAATTTCCATTTGATGGGCACCATGACGTCGTCGATCGGGTGAAGCCGGCGGCAACTTGATGTACTTACAGTTTTGACAGACGCGTAATTAACCATCGCGCGGTGCAATTGCAACAACCTGACTTACAATTTCATGAATATTACCCTGGCAGCCTGGTTTCCCTCGCTGGAAGAGTTTTGACTTTTGAACAAGTCACAAGCCAGAGTCTTGTGTGGTGTGTAGCGATTGTAGCCGTTTAGAAAAAGAACTACGCGACGGGCACGGGCTGCGTCGTCCAACATCCAGTGCAAACAGAGTATTTTTTTTATGTGTCAGTCTTCATCTGAATGCCGCCTCTGGCCGCTATAGCTGCAAAAGATTTTAAATTTAATAAAGCTGAGCACTTGATGTTGGTGCTTTTAGTCTTGGAAATTAGACAAAGTGACAAATACCAACTATCTACCTTCTACCTGTACCTGTTGGTGGAACTTGGAAGTAATTATATGTATACAGTCTCGTAAAGACATACTTTTAATGAATGTATAAGTATATATACTGTTGAATTAATAATCTTCAATTAACATTTTAATTAATTTGGCCACCTTAAAAAAAAAGTAAAGCAAGTTCATAGAAGACTGGGCCATATTCATCGAATCAAACTACTTATTTTGTATGATTTTGACGTTAATCTGCTGTATATGATTTCTATCGTTCATCATCCGGTTTCTTATTTTATATGTGTCATTTGAACTCAAATGATGTGTGGTGTAAACTGTCGCGTCTTGACTGGAAATATTGAAATTTCCATATTATTTTTACTTGCGATTATAGGGACTATAAGGCAAGTTATGTGTTCGTAAAAAAAATTCTAACAATCAAACATGATATTACGATCATAGAGAAGCATAAAAAAGTGATCGCCAAAAAATGTCTGTCTGTCAGTCTGTCCGTCTGTATGTAACTATAACGAGCTAAAGCCTGAACGCATTAAGCGATTACCTTCAAATTTGGTATGTGTGATTATTTTGGTATTCCTCAGAGGGTAAATTGAAATTTTATTTTTAGACCTAAAAATATGGGTACCTGCCATATGACCATGAAGGAAAACTTTATTTTTCTCTAAAACGGCTCCAACGATTTTGAGAAAAAAATTTGAGAAATTTTTTGTTGTAAAATCTATCATTTGATATGAACCAAGTTTACAGGAAAATTCTATTACCGGTACCTTTCATATAACGGTTTTTTAATTTTTGGCTTTCTCGATAACGGTGCATTGGATTTCTGTCAAATTTTATATCTGGGAAGTTCTAAGTAGCTAAATTAATTCTGCATACCAAATTTTGAATCACTTTTTTTTTTAAATTAAAATAATTTATTATTTTTTTTTTTTGAAAAATCAATATTTTTAAAACTAATCAACAAAAAAATAATAATTTTTAATTTCATATTCACATGTACATTATTAGTCTCTAAAAAATTGCATACCAAAACTTCAAAAGAATTTTGTTTTCAAAAAACGAAAAATAAAAAACAGGATTGCATCAAAACCCGTCCTACAATTTTCGAGATACTTTTTTATAAAATGTTCATTGATCCTTGGCATCTAGTGGCGTTCTTCGTTTTTTTCGAAAAACCGATTAAAGTGATGGTTTTGGCAGTTTAAATAAGTTTAAAAACTGAATTTTTCCCACCTATACACAATTCACTTTCATTATATTTATATATGTACTTGTACAGATTTACATTATTACCCTCCTAATTTACATTTGTAGGTAGGGACCTATGTAACTATTCCTTGAATCATGCATTCGACAATTCATTATACTACGAATCAAGGTAATATTACCTTCATGGGCTTTAAATCTACACAGGATAACTACACTCTAAAAACTGCGTGTAAATTAACCACGAAATTGTATGTAAATTTTAGTGTAAAAGTAGGCAATTTGCGTATTTATCCACATGACAATAGGTAACAAAAATTGAACACATTATGTTACATTACAAACATTCGTTGCAAATTTTCACCCTCGTTGTAACTTTCAATCACCATTGTTCAGTATTAAACTAATAATGCTTAAACATTAGCCGTGTTTTATTGGGAAACTTATCCGCCGTAAGTTTATCCGTCGCAGCATTTTACATACAATTCGCTACGGTCGATAAAAAGCTAAAGTAGAAGTTACGGTGGATGGCTGGTTGATGTTCAGTCGAGTCTCGATTCTGATTTTGTTAGTTTTGTTGGTACGATTGATAATTGAATTGAATCTCGATGGATGTGTTCATGGAGTGATATAATTATTAATTTCATTCGTGAGACAAATCGATCTTTTTGATTCTTTTTTTTTTAATAGTTGGCCAGTTTATATTCTTTGCTCAATTATTTTCTGAAGTACGTCTAAAATTGCACCTATATCTTTTAACAAATTTTGATATCCATTTTGAAAAAGAAACCAATATTTATCGAATGAATTTTACTTTTAGTTTTGACTAACCAAGCCCATTGATATGATAGTTGTAAATAAACGGAGTTTGGTGAAAAAAATCATCTTTTTATTTAGATCTACAAAAAGCAATTTGAGAAGACAAACCGCATTGGGTGGAACTGCACTATAGAGGAATTGCTTGACACTGCGCCGCAAAATATTTATTCGTATAAAATTCTATGAGCTATAAGGCCAGAGGCGCGCACATATGCAACTTTCAGTTTTGCAACAGTTTGGTTACTAAAGTGAATACCCTGGACTTATATGAGAGTGCGCGCACATGCAAAAACTATTCACTCCGCGATTCGAGCAACTTAAGAGTTTGTGTTCTTCAGTTAACTATAATGTAACTGCGCGCACATTAAATCAAAATGATGATTGTGTGTTCGTTTATCTCGTTAATTGATTTTTAAGTTGCTTATTTGCGCGATCATCGTTCAACTAGTGATTAAACTATTTCATTTCGGCAAAACTGGATGTGCGCGCCTAGCCTAAACGCACTAAGCGGAAACTGAACTCACTGTTTAATGGACGTTGGCCATGGGCGGTATTCGATTCACTACATGGACATGGACTGGGCATATATTTTTGTGATCCAAAATAGTGAAATGGCAAACCAAATGTTAAATTTTTGTTACTTACTCCGCGTATGTTAAGTGCAGTCTGATGAGTAAATATTGAATTGAAAGCAAAACATACTCAGAAAATAAATTTGTAAATTGACTTAAAAAATAAGCTATCGATAACCTCAGAAAATAAATAAAAGCATGAAATATAAGGGGAGTGAACAATTTAAACTACGTTGTAGTGTGCGTTCCAAACAAAGAAACATTAAAAGGAAACAAGTAACTCACCGACATTTTTGTTTCCTCGTGTGAAATGCATAGACCATTTTTAAAGCAATACAAAAATTGGACTGTGTAAAAAGGGACTTGACCATAGTCTATGAACAAAGCCATTCACTAATCATTTCCATTCTATTGGTGCAAAATGAATGTTCGAATTTAAAACTGCAATTGCAGAAAAAATGAAAACAAGAAATAGGTTTGTAACATAAATTAAATATTGGTACGTTTTTCTACTTTCTATTTTATATGAATAAAAGCTAATTATTGTTCATAACTTTGATATTTTCTTAATTTTACTTTGCAAAAGACTATTTAATTACTTGTGACTTCTGTGCAGGGGTACCAATTTTACAAAAATAAAAAAGCTACGGTCCATGCTACGGTCGATGCGTTTTTTTGGGAATTACTTACGGTACAATGGATAGATTCCCAATAAAACACACCTATTGAGCCCACAAAATTGATTAATTGACATTAGGCGTATGCAAAATTGCAGATAAAGGTGCAATTTTAGACGTACTTCTGAAAATAATTGAGCAAAGAATACAGGTTTTAATAGTAAAAGTCAGAAACTTTTTAGAAGGACAGCTTATAATTTGTTACAAAATGGAGTTATCTAAGATTTGAGAAATATAAACTGGCCGACTATTAAAAAAAAGAATCAAAAAGATCGATTTGTTTTAAATTAATAATTTTAACACTCCATGAACACATCCATCGAGATTCAATTCAATTATCAATCGTACCAACAAAACTAACAAAATCAGAATCGAGACTCGACTGAACGTCAACCAGTCATCCACCGTAGCTTCTACTTTAGCTTTTTATCGACCGTAGCGAATTGTATGTAAAATGCTACGACGGATAAACTTACGGTTGATAAATTTCCCAATAAAACACGGCTAATGTTTATAATCAGACTGTGGTGAACACAGAACTTCGTAGTTCTAATCTAGTATTTAATTATTTGAACTTAGTTTTCTTTTTCTCTCAAGTAAAAAAAAATAAAATG
Source organism: Philhelius pedissequus (assembly GCA_910595825.1). Lineage (NCBI taxonomy): Eukaryota > Metazoa > Arthropoda > Insecta > Diptera > Syrphidae > Philhelius > Philhelius pedissequus. Next base: position 176,357,224 of record OU343161.1, on the reverse strand, counting down.
ACTCGATTTGTTATGTGGTTTTACTTAAATTGAATTTTAATAATAAAAAAACTTTATTTAATTTTTAGTAAAAAAATATTGTTTTAATGTTTTGCTTTTTTGTCTGCATTACTTACTTTGTAAGCATAAAAAATAGCATTTATTTCAGTGATATTAAACGGGTCAAAAAATATCGCAATTGGCCATCGACGCGTGTTTCTCGCAAGGTTTTAATTTTGGCAGAGATGGTCAACAACATCAAAACGTATTTATTTGTGTTAATTTGGAAACATTTGTAAGGAACGCTCATAAGGAAACAAGCGTAAAATTTTGTTTAATTTTTGATATTAAACAATGAATCTCTGAAAAAAGTTTAAGATTTTTAAAAGTAAAAGCATATACATAAGTTCTAAGTCTAAACTTTTTCATACTTAATTTTGGTGGAAGTTTAAACATTGCTTGTCGAATTTCGCTGTAAATTTGAACATAAAATATTTAATGTGTAAATGTTAAATCTTTTATGTGTAATTTCAAATAAAGATTTAAAGTAGAAATGTGTATTTCTGTACCCAAGATGTTTAAACTTAATGTATATATACATAATTTATGTTTAAAATTCAACAGAATTTAAGCAAATGTTTCTTATATATAAACATAAAATGTGTAAATATAAACTTTTTATTTGTAAATTCATAGCGAAATTCGACAAACCATGTTTAAGCTCCAAACAAAATTAAGTATTAAACTGCTTAAGATTACACCTTTATTTATGTGATTTCGCTCTAAAAAGAGCTAAATATTTTTAAATGATTACACATTTTAAAATGTAAATATGTAGAATTAATACGTGTGTAAAAATACTGCAATTATGGTACGCAACATGTTTCCTCGCTTTATAATAGTAAAATTACACGATTTATTTTAAGAGTGTATATAGGCTAGCTACATACCAACAGCATCATTGGTAACACTGAAGTTATTAGCTACAAGAGCAAGTTTTTAGAATCGAGTTGTGCATTTTATTTTTACAAATTCTAAAAAAATAAGATGCCTAAGTGCTTCGCCATTGTAATTATAAGATCCCGTCAATAAGACCCCTCATTGACCTCGCCAGTGACTCTGACTATTAAAGTTTAAAATCTAATGACGACTGGGTTGCACGTACTTGATTTTATGTTCAATAATATCGTAAGCTCATAGTAGACAATGAATATATTTTTAATTTCGTCGACAAATAATTTTGGTATGCCAGTTTTAAGTGTTGCATATCAATAGAAATAGAAATTGGAAGACCCTGCAATGAGAAAGTCGAAAAAAAAACGATTCTACAGTAAATAACATTTTACGTTCAATTTCGTTTAACCAATGTAGACTAATATTTATCAACAAAATCGTTGGAGCCGTTATCGAGATAATCATGGTTTTTCATAACGTCAACGGCCTTAGCTCCAATGAAATCATTGCTGCTTCCCATAGATCAGCGAAATCGCAAGCATCGTTGAACGTGGTTAGTACTTTGATGGGATACCGTAGGAAACCAACCACGTGCTGTTGACATGTGGTTCTTCTGTTGTGTGTTCTTCCTTTCTTGGTCTCTATATGTTGTATTAATGTAGTATGTAATGTGTAAAGCCAATGGTCTCGTTGCCAGTGCTTCAGTGTCTCTACTTCGTAGATTTATTTACGGAGTAGTATAACATGTTATGTAATGTAATAACGATTTAATGTCAGGTGTTGTATTGTCGGAGCTTCAATGCTACGTACGACGATACATGTCAGCCTAAACCGCTGAAGAGATTTGCTTAAAACCTGTTACTAAAGCTTCTTATACAGATGCGGGCCTTTATACTACGTTTCCACCGAACTTTAATCTCTTGTAGATTTACTAATCTCAAAAAATGTTTCCACCACCCCAAAAGTAGATTTATTTTGACAGCACTATTCAAAATGCATATATCTTTTCATTTTCTCTTATGATGTAGAAGTGAGACAGGCAGCTTCATCTGTGTCAACCGAAGAGAAAAATTCACTTTCCCGATGAATGAGTTCATTTCGATATGGAAATGGGGTAGTTCGATTGTAGATTTAAATGATATTTATCTTAAATCTTCATCTGAGAAGATTAAAATTTGTATGGTAGATCCTCAAGATTTGTAGGAGATTTAGCTAAATCTACTTAAATCTCGGTTTAGTGGTCGGTGAAACGTAGTATTACACAACGCAATATTATTGCGCAGTATTCGGTACGGTATTGTGCATTAATATTGACCGTGTAAGGGCTTTTTGGGGCAGTAATTTCAGTTTGCCCAATATATTGTGGAATGTTAAAAAATTTTAATATTTTTTTATATTGCGCAGCATACTGCGCCGTACAATGCAAATCTCAATATTTGCTTCACAGAATTGAATTTTTGATTAAATACAAACATGACGGACCAAACGTTAAATATTATCTAATAATAATAGCCAGTTGCTAAATAACGTACATAGTGTTGTAGAAATTCTCTGACGAGGAGAAATTGGAACTCTCATTAGTGTGCTATGTTTTCTTTACCATTTCCACTAAACAGTTAAAATGTTACTTCATCCATTTGCAAAAAGTTTTGGTAGTCACGAGGTTCGGCTCTTATTGAATATAGGTAAGGTCTGATCTAGACTTTTATTGGCCAGAAATTGGCAGCTTATAAAATTTTGGAGAGTGGGGTTGAAATTCTCTCATTAATAAATAAAGTCCGAAAAACCTGGAACAGCTTGAGCACAATTTCTGCCAATTTTTAAACGTCAGCATATTTGTTTTTTTTTTGAAATTTTTGTATTTGCTTAAAATTCACATTTTTGCTCTCCAAACTAACTATTTTGTATTTTAGTGTTTCTAAATTAATTTATTTGTTCAACAAATATTTTTCCACAACAATTACGAAACGTTTTTTTTTTTGTTTATGACAAACGTCAAGCTGACAATTGTAAATTTTCTGGCAACAAATTGCTGCTTATAAAAATTTATTTTGCGGAAATTGGCGGAACTTGCACGAAGGGGATATATTTTACTCTCTCAAGAGCGCTCACTTCTGCCTAAAACTACCAAATTTTTAAGTTTGGAACAGGAATTAGCACAAATTGGAAATTTATTTTTGCGATTCAAAAACTTGTTTGGCGATGTACCATAGAAAAAGCGATATTTCTCGTTTTTGGCGATTTTAATTTTTTGAATTGAAATCCTAATACTTTTTTTCATTTTTCTAATTTGCACTTAAACTGTATATTTTCCATTCCTGCATGCTGAATGAAGTCATCGAAATAGTAATTCTGAACGCAACCATTAAATATCGATTTCTTTCTCCTCCCTAAAATATATTATGTAGAATACAACATGCACTTATAAAATAACACAACTTTTTGATAACCTTTAATTTGCAATAGTATAATTGCCGAAATCGTTGATGTCCATTCGCTCTATGTGATGCAACCTTTTCAGTCGTTGGCTTTTCACTTTTGTGGCTAGGTCGGTGTGGCTGTACGGCCCGAACAGTTCCTTGCTGTATCTTCTTCTCCATTCCCCATCTACGCAGAAGGGACCAAATATCACCTGGAGAATTTTCCTCTCAAATCAGTTCTCATCGACCGTTGGCAGTATATCTGCACCATACATTAGGCCCATGACCGGGATGATGAGCAGGCCCAAAGAAACAACGATTGGCAAGAGTATTTCTTCGTTTAATCTTTGCACTGGTATAGTTCTCTGAGTATAAAGCCGATCGTAGGTATACAAAGTCTCTAACCACTTCAAAATTATAGCTGTATATATAGTGACGTTATGTCCGAGACGTCAATATTGGGTGTGATTTCATATATTTTATTATGATCACATTCACCGTTAAACCCATCTTCTTGGCTTCCTTCTCAATACTCACGAAAGCACCACTGACATCAAGCTATGTTTGTCCGATTATATGTCAATGTCGTCAGATTAAGTGAGTAGTTGGGCGGACTTTTGAAGGTTGTGCCTCTAGTGTTGACATGAGAGTTTTGCTCTATTCATTCAAGAACGATGTTGAAGAAGTCGCATGACAGCATGTCGGTCGTCGCCTTGCCTAAAAAATTTTATGACTTCGAAGGTGTTGGTGAAGTCTTTGCAGACCTTGATGGAGCAGACTTGAATTTCCCCAGAACCGCAAAAGACAGTTGGTCAGGTATCGACAGTTTGGACAGGATACTTACTAGGGCTTAACAGACCTCAACTGTCCCTCCTGATGAGCACCCTGTCGGGTGACTACTCAATAGGAACCCACATCAATGGGTATCAGCACATCTGATTTAGGTAGATGTTGCATAGACGAAGAAGCGCAGGAAAGAAGCCTCCGGAGATTACTTCTTCTACGAACTGGGCGATGTCTCTAATAAGCCACTTAACCATATCCCGAAATTTATTCGAAGGTAAGGCTGAGGCACATCAAACCTTATATTTCCATTTGCTCCCCTCATTAAACCTCCCTGAGGCCCGCAATTGATCCATTGAGATCATATAGTGGGTTGAGGCGGCTTGGACTTGCCGTTTCACCGCCCCATTCTAAACAATAATTCTGTTCAAGTCATTTTAATCCGGATTTGAATTGAAGAACGTATTAAATGCCAACAAGTTATTAAAATATGAGACTGCACACAAACTAATTCTGACAGTTAGTCTTAATATATGGTATTACTTCCTCATGCCAATTAGCATTTTAATTTTCTTGGTTTCGCCTCATATTTATGGACATGAAGAGATTACCATAAAAATGTCTACTTCACACGTCTTAACGTAATAATATATTTATGAGAGCACACCCTCACTCCGGGCAGAATTATTGTAAAACATAATTGATACCTAAGTCCTGCAAGTATTGATTTCATTTTTCAAAAATAACTCGCAAATAATTACCTATTCTATTCGTGAGAATAAATTAACTAATAGAAATATGTTTTTTTTTCTTCTTCTGCTTATTAATTTTTAAATTCAAAATAATACCAATTAAGATTATTGAAAAATTATGCAAATCATCCCACCCACAGGGTAGACTACTGATTTAACAGTGATTTAATTTGAATGACAGTGTTTTTATTCGTTCGATTGGAAACTTTGCATCGTTTTTCATGACCAGATGTCAGGTGGGGATTTCTTTCCCCTACTTACCTAAATTACACATAAATACGATGCATAAATGTAAAACAGCTATTGTCAAGTAGTCATATAATCATGGCCGAACAATCAATTCAATTTCTGTTTCAATTTTTATTTTTTACTTGAATCTTATTTATTCCTAACTTGTTGCAATTAGACTATCGATCACACCCCATGGGATCGCGATCGCGAGAACGAGACTGTTTGACATTTAGTTTGTTGTTTTCTACAACCGACTACGCCGATGTCGATTTTCAAATCTGGATGACAGTGACACTGACAATGACAGTAGGCGGTGTAAATTCCAGCACTTTCAGTGACATTATAAATCATTGGCTAATTGATTCGAAATGTCGGTCGGTGGTTCTATGTGGCCAGTGGTTTGTATTTTGATGACAAGTTTAACTAATTTTAGTGTCACTAGTCTACAATACTGAAGTTGTAGTCTATGTAAGTATGTACATTCATATGCGAATATGTATAATGTGGGAAGTTGTTGAGGAGATGATTTATTTGTGTGGAGCTAATGAGCAAATTAGAATACATGAAGTTAAGTGCTATGATTAAAATCAATGTTAAATAGTTCTTATTAATTATTGCAAATTCAGCTGTCAGGCACTGTAATTGTAAAAGTGATTATTTTTTCTTAATTTGTTCTATATGTACTTATATAGAAAACTATTGGTCACTCCTTTATTACCAGTTTTGCACTCCCAATATTTTAAAAGCGTTCCATTGGCTGTTTGGACTGGGTGACATTTTAGATTTATATTAAAAATATTTTTTTAATGGCGACATTTGCTAATGTGTTGGTAAATTTGTAAAGACAACATTTTCATATTCGATTGGAATTGAAAATGATCGAAAACCACAGCAAAAATGTCAAACAAGAAAATTAACAGGGTTGACAACGATATCCCGCATCACAAAATCCAACATCACAAAATCCCGTATCACAAAATACCACACCACAAAATCGCGTATCACGTATTTTTTTGATACTAAATTGACTAGTTTGTAGCGTATTTTTTTATACAATTTTGTATTCAGCTCAAATTTTTACAGAGTTGTACATATTTGCAAATAATTAATTCTTAAGACTATTATTATATATCTGCGAGCACAGAAGGGGCTCTGCTTCGTTAAATTGTTGGTTTTTTATACATTTTATAATAAAGGTGTCTTAGGTCTAACATAAGGTTTGATTTTTTTTTATAAAAATTGAGTTTTTTTGACGGCTTGAGCAGTGCTGCCGGTCGTTGGCTGGTGTGGTTGAGATGCGGTTTGGAGGGCCTTAACTCCTGTTACTTCTTAGCTGGCTTGATCCTTTGGTGGCTTCAACCTCTGTTGTACTGTTGCACGTAATTCCTTGGTAGAACTGGTGACTCGAATGCAAGAGAATCAACAAGAACGAACATTGTACTTTTTTTTTTTTTAATACGAAATGAACTACTCCGATCCGACTTAATATATATATATATATATATATATTATATTAATATAATACTTTTTTGTTTTAGGTCACTAGAAACGATAGAAGCATGCAAAACGAAGGAAAAAAGATTTACCGTTGAATAAAAAGTATAAAAGGAGGATTTATTTCCAAAAATTCCTCAGTTCTTGTTAGAACTCGGTCGAGCTAAAGCGTCATTAAGAGATAAAAAAAATAGTTTTCAAATGGATGGTTGGTTGGTGGGAATTAGGATAAGTATGCTGGATTACGGCCGCTGCTGCTAAGTTACTTTTGCTTACATTTTTTTTATTGGAGGGGGAATTTTATTTTTTCCGTAATGAAATTCGTCGTCTAATAAAAGTACTTAAGCAGGCTATTTAGCCAATTTTTTTGCCCTAGATGGAGGTCTAGGGCAACTTTTCCTAAAAAGTTCTTTCCAAAACTTTAAATTTATTTCGAAGTAATATGTTTATCTTTAAACTCAATTTGCGTCCTAGAGACATGAAAGTTTACACATTTTGAACTCTCTTTACAGCTAAACGGCTTGTCCTAGCGACTAAAAAATTACATATTCGTGATCTATGGAATGTCACCTTTCAATCGACCAATCCTTAAACTCGATTTGCAGCCAAACTAAGCGTCTTTGAGGCTTTCAAATTGACACTTTTTTCTCTTTAAGATCGAAATAAAACGTTTTGTGTAAAAAGGGGGGGGGGGCGGGGTGCTGCCCCCCTACAACCCCTCTGCTTGGACCAATTGTATGATTTGGGGTGGGGTCCAGTTTGGATGTAAGCGAAGTTTTTTAGGACTTAAGAACTTTGTATATGGACTCACCAATAATTTTTTTTAAATCGACATATTTTTCACTTTGAACTCGATTTGCGACCAAGCCAATCATCCTAGGAAGTCAAAAATAGCATATTCGCAATCTACCCACCTTTCAATCGATGTATCGCACGATATGAAAAACCAATTTTTAAAAATCTATATATTCCTCTATAAAATCACAAAAATGGCTTCTTTTTTGTGAAAAAATGTTTCCCTTTGGAAAAAGTAAAAAAAAAAAAATAAATGAACTCGGAAAAATAATTTAAAATAAATATTCACAAAAAGTATTAAAAAGTTATTGTAATATTGTCAGAAATAAATTTCGCATATGATTTAAAAATCCCGCGAGTTGGCTCCTATTTTCCAAAATAATAAAAAATAATTCTCGCTGTATTTTTTGATGCGGGATTTTGTTCCTCTCCCAAATTAAAATCTTTTGTCGTTTTCCTTTGGTAAGGTCAGATTAATATATTAATGCGATTTTTACTTGTGATATAGATATATCAAATCACATTATTACGAGCACCAAAAAAATTCAATCTGTCGTCTGTAATATGCCGACCTATATAGCTAAACGGCTCAAGCGATTTGCTTCAAACTTGTTACTTAAGCATTTTAGATGATTGGCTCGATTAGATTTTTAAATCTTTTTTTTTAGCCTATAGTTACCATTTTTTGTAGCAAAAAAAGTATATCTTAAATATGTCGAAAACGGATCTAGCGATTTTGATAACAAAAATTATAAGAGTTCAGTCTGAATTTTGGCGCAAATTTTTGTTTGGCTATTTTTTTTTTTTACAAAGGTACCTGCCCTACAACTCATGTTTTTTTTTAATTTTCTACTTTCTTATTAACAACTGAATGGATTTTAATCAAAATGTTTGTATAGGAGATTCTTTGAATTCCCTTATACTATGCATACTTTTTTCTAAAGGCTGCGGTAAGCTCGCCCAATCACAGGGTTTTCCGGAAGAAAGCAAAGTAAAACTCGGGTAAAGAATATGAGCTCTCTCCAATTATGAATTTCAGCACTATAATTTGTATTATATCAAAAAACAATCATAACACCTAGGTAAATACGGTTTTGTAATAGGGCTACCAATATAAATATAACCAAGTCTCACTAGTTGAAAGGAGGAAAGGAAAACAAATGAAACTACCTTCAGGAGCCATCAAATTAACCGGTCGGAACGGAATTACTAAATTACATCAGATGGGGAAATTATTCTGAAAAATAATTTCAGATTAAATAAGTTTCGATTTTCAATGGAAATTTAACTTTTACTTTTATAATAATCATTTTGGTTTAAAGCAAATGTGAATTATGAGAGACTAAAGACTAATTTTTAAAAAAAATATTGTGTAGATACACTACGGTTTGGTTGGTTAGATACAGTTTTCCGTGTTGGCGGCTTAATTGCGTTTACAATTTTCGAAAAATTATATTGCGAAAACAGATGCACGTTTTTTTTCTGTTTTCAAATGTAGGTATATTGTTAAATACTTAAAATTATCATACCAACAGTTTTTTTTAAATTAAATTTAAAGGACTTTGTATATAAGAAATTCAGTAAGAAAAACGACTTAAAAAACTAAGAATTTTGTGCTTACCTACGATGTGATCGAAAATAAGAGCACGACGTGACGTACGTGAAGGTAAACTCATGGCTGTAAATTGTCTTATAATTCCGATATTACTTCAAGTTGACATACTATTGACCTTACTATTTTTCACGGTTCACCTTACACACAGCTTTTTTTTAATATAATGAGGATGCCACGCCCTCTAAAGAGATAATTTAAAATTTTAATTGTTGTATTATTCTTTCATTTCAATGCCTACCGCTCTACTAACTTTTTTCTTTTTTCAAACAATGTACTTAGGCGTCTTAGTTTAGGTGATTTCCACAGTGCTTTTTAAAAATATTTTCTTGCCTCAAAAATAACTGTTCCTGTCATACCAAACTTTTTGAAAAATCAATTCTTCGATTTAAAAAAAAAATGTTTTTTTTAGAAAATTCAATATTTTGAAAACTGAGTCTATTTTTCTTGAATCCATGTTAATTAGTATTTTTAAAAATTTGGAAAACATTCGAAATTGCTCTTCGTCTTCACTTCCAACAAGACCTTGTACTAATGTCCTTATTTCCAAGGTCATGAAAACGCTGATAAATTATCACTGGTCCACTGGTGATTTGATGGTATATCTCACCGAACAGTAGCACACATTTTTACATCATTTTGGAGAAAGTAAAATTATTGATATTCAAAGGCATTTGAGCACCAAGCTCTTTCATTGAAAATCCATGCATTTATGGTATCGATGAATCTTTTCTTCGTGGAATTAGAAATAAGATTTCGAACAGCTCAATACATTCATAAAATAATTGCTGGTGTGCATCAAGGATCCGTTTTTCCCCAACTCTTTTTCTCATTTTCAATAACAATCTCTTATCTGGAACTTCTAAAACATTAAATTGGTTTGCTACCGGTAGTACTCCCACCTTTTTATATTCGTTTGAGTGAAAAAATCGCGTAGTATTTAATTCTTAAAAGCTCAGCGTTTTGTAACGGGCTTGATTGGCTAGAGGTCAGTGTCGGCACGCTAGTTCCCTTACATTAGCTCGTCGGGTGTGGTGCCAGTCTTAGCATCTATAGATGGTAGTAGATTCACGAGAAGTTTTCTTACCCTCCCTTCCTTAGTCGTCATACTCATCCCCTCCTCAATTTACCTGCTACTTAACAATTTTCCCCCACAAAACCCTTACCATAAAATTTTAGGTTTGTTTAAATAAAAATTACGAGTAGGATAAGGTTATTTAATAAAAAAAAAACTTACTGAAGATTACGGCGATGAAAAGGCATCAGCATCCTAGCAACTTTGTATGTCTTTCCTTCTTTCTTTGGAAGTTATCCACTTTAACACTCGTGGTATTTTAATTATTTTATTTAAACAAAACAACCGAAAACTTATGGCGTTTCGAATTAATTAACGTTCTAATTTCAATGTGCCTGTTGAACCAATTTAGGATATCGATTTACAATACTAATATCACTTTAATTTTATATTTTTATTTCTATAATGATTTTTTTGTGATATTTGTGTCTCGGTGTCACGGCAATGACATGCAAAACAATGACTATCACACGGAGTGACAACTCTCACACAGCTGATCATTGGCGGTGAGCCTATACTGCAATGACATTTATCATTTTTAGCAGTGACGATTACACGGCAGCGATCAATCGATTCATTGTGCCTTGGTTGTTAAGGAAAAGCTTATTTTTCTAGAAAACGGCTCTAAAGATTTTGATACAAAATTTTGAGACGCTACTTGCTATCATTTAATCAGAACAAAATTTACGGTATTTACCCAAGCATTCAAATGGCTTCTTTTTTCCCCTCAAACTATAAATATAACATTTTTGCAAACGTCACATATATATAATTACCTATCCACCTATATCATTCCCCTTCATTATATATGTCCATATTTACATACCTAGGTTCCATCTATGTAGATAGGTACAAATTACCCTCCTAATTTACATAATTAAAACCTATTTAAATATACATTTGTAGGTAGGTACCTATGTAACTATGCCCAACCGTGACAAACAATGACATGGTGGAAATTCCTGCCGTGTCATGGTTGTCACCCGACGTGACACTTTTAGGACAGACAACTACGTCATAGCGACGTCAGAGTGTCACGGTAATGACACATTACAAGGACCGTCTAATACTAGCTTAACGACGATTTGACTATAAAAATGACGGTACTCAGACAAACCACCGAAAGCTAAGATTTTTCTTAGCAACGGATAACTTGCAAGTACATAATTCAATCCGTCGAGATGTTATTGCACTTTACGCTAAGTCCTTCCCAATTGAACTTAAACAATTTCTTAAAGTTCCCCTACTTAAACATACTCTCCGAGCCTACTCAGAAAATCTGCAACGCTGATTTTTGGATTATAGTCTGCACGAACAGAATCTACCTTCCCCTTGCCTAAATACTTAAATCATTGTGATCTAGTCACAATCATTTCATTCTTTGACGGGTCAATAAATAAACGTCAAATTTTTACCTAAGTTTCAAATTTCCAAACGTGTTATTGTTTCTTTACTAATCCTTAAAAGAAAATTTAATTTAAATTGGTTATCTCATTTGCTATGCCGCGTTCATATTTATTTAAATCGGTAACAGTTTTGTGTTTTTCGTTTTTATTCAAAGCAGAGCTCTGAAGAGAGCACGAGTATGTTGAACATGCTCTTAACTTTCTCCGAAGCGCGAGCGTTGTAAGTTTGTAAATTCGCTGCTGTCACTTTTTTCAAAACAAATAAAAATGGATAGCAAAGCTATAATTATTAGGCAAGCATTTTCATTATGTTTTGAAGGAAGTGAGGATGAGGATGAAGATCACATTAAACATAGAAAAAAATGTCAGAAACTTAAACTATGAGGAAAATTTCGGCCCTAATTTGCTCTAAATCGTGTGTTGTGAAATCATCATCTTCGAATTCTTTAGCTCGCCGGGTCCTCAGAGGAATTTCTTTTCGAGATCTGCATAATCCGTCTCTGTTTGTCTGTTATCCAAATATTCCACTGTTTGTATCTCGTTATCTTCCGATGATACGAGGGCGGGTCAATAAGTCCGTGACTTTTTGATTTCTGACCTCTACTGAAACAGCAACACTGCTCCTGTCAACAGGCAACTTGCTGCGTCAGTTAGTTTGTGTTTGACAGCTATTTTTATCAGACTACTCACTAATTTGAGGAGAAAATGGAAAAAAGTGAATTTCGTGTGCTTATTAAGCATTATTTCTTGCGAAAAAAACCATTACCGAGACCAAGGCTAAGCTTGATAAATACTATGGGGACTCTGCACCATCGATTTTAATGGTAAAAAAGTGGTTTACTGAATTTCGTTGTGGCCGTACAAGCACTGAAGATGCCGAACGTCCTGGACGCCCAGTTGAGGTCTCTACACCCGAAACAATCGAAAAAATTCACGATATGGTGTTGGCCGACCGAAGATTGAAAGTGCGAGAGATTGTGGAAGCCGTAGGGATCTCGCATGGCTCAGTGGTTTCAATTTTGAATGATCACTTGGGCATGAGAAAGCTTTCCGCAATATGGGTGCCGCGTTTGCTCACAGTCGACCACAAACGCAATCGTGTAACAACTTCACAGGAAGGTTTGGCGTTGTTTAATCGCAATATGGAGGAGTTTTTGCGCCGTTTTGTAACCGTGAACGAAACATGGATCCATCACAACACACCAGAGACCAAACAACAGTCAAAACATTGCGTTCAATGGGTGAATCGGCGCCAAAGAAGGCCAAGGTGGGCTTGTCAGCCAATAAAGTTATGGCGACTGTTTTTTGGGATGCACGCGGGATAATCCACATTGACTACCTTCAGAAGGGAAGAACAATCAATGGGGAATATTATGCCAACTTATTGGACCGATTCAATGACGATTTGAAAAAAAACCGACCTCATTTGGCCAAGAAAAAAGTTCTTTTCCACCAACACAATGCAAGGGTGCACACATGTGCAGTTGCCATGGCAAAAATCCATGAATTGGGCTATGAATTGCTCCCTCATCCACCCTATTCTCCAGATTTGGCTCCGAGCGACTACTTCTTGTTCCCAAACCTGAAGAAATGGCTTGGTGGAAAAAGATTTGACTCCAATGATGAAGTCATCTCGCAAACAAAGGCCTATTTTGAGGACCTCGACAAATCATTTTTTTTTGGAAGGGATAAAAAAATTGGAGAAGGGTTGGACAAAGTGTATAGAGCTCAAGGGAGGCGACGTTGAAAAATAAAATTATTTTTTTATCAAAAAATCTGTGTTTTATTCCAAAAGTCACGGACTTATTGACCCGCCTATGACTGCCGGTGGATTTCTCTCGAGTGCCTTGAGAGAAGACTTTCTAGACTGCCCAGTGGCTTTGTTTTCCTCCTCTATTTTCTTGTAAGTTTTCTTCAACCCTTTCCATTGTAAATCAACCTGTCCTGTCGCAACATTTGTATAAGACTCTGTGTTTATTTGAGACGAAATTTCCTGGAATACATTTTTTTACGCCATTTTTCAAGCATTCATAAGGCTCTTGGATGCAGTTTATTAGATTATTGGTCACGCCTTTTGTCCATTTGAATCCTGAATAAAAATAAAAATGCATAATAACATATTTTATTAGTTATTTATAATTAATTTACTTTCGACTCCAGATTAGCCTGCCTCAAACGCCATATTTGAGGTTTTGAATTTTTTTTTGTCTGTCAAAATGACTGTTCAGCATTTATCTCTGTCTGCTCTGTTATTTTATACCGAGTGCATAGAGTGCGCTCTATACTAATTTTGAACACGCTCTCAACGAAAAAAGAAACACAAATTTAAAATGTTATACACTCTGAGCTAAAAAAACAAAGACGATTTCTTGTTTGACAGTTTAGGCTCTACTCTGAACTAAAAATGAAAAACGCTCATTGAAGAAACCGGACAACTTTCAGTCCTTCATGTAAAATGACCACGTATTCGATTTTGCCAAAATCGTTGCAAACTCAAATTTATACCGTGGTCGCAAGAGCATTCGACTTCTGGACCTTAGTTGTATTTTTAGCCGCTATCAACTGCACGAAGAGCGATGAGGTGAGTCTACATAATTTGGCAGCGCAATTATGTCACTGAAAAGTTCTCATCAGAAAGGCCTCAAACCTCAAACTTATCGGATGCAACAAAACTTTTTGCGTCACTTTGTTGGATGCAAAACTTGCATCTGTACTTGCATTTGAATAAATGGTATACACCTGTCTGTTCGGTCGAGGTGCACATCAATTTAAACAAGAAACTTTTCACACCTTAACATCTTGCTGCCGATAAATATTCCTATATACATACTTAACACAAAATAGAGAATTCCACAATCGATTTTCTGTCAAATCATCACAATTCACAACAAGTAACAAATCGCTTTCAATGTCATTCCAATCGTTCCGACAAATTCGCTACATTTTTCAAATGCATTTGATTTTTTTCTGTGTATACTATAAAAAAGAGCCACCTTTTTTTCACAATTGATTTCAATCGACACTGGCGCTGTAATTAAATTACAATTTTATGCATCTCCCTTACCTAGACGTTGTATGGATGTGGGTTGACGACACAATATGACATTTCCCGCTTTTTATTTAAGGTTGCAAATTGAAAAGTAGAGACACTAATTGCTTTAGATAGTCTCATGAAAATGTTTTTTTTTTTTCAAACATCAAAACAGATCAGAATAGTGCGGGTGTGGGTGGGCGGTCGGCGGCGGGCGGCCGGCGTCTCGCTGCGCCACAAGATGAAAAGAGGACCTTGGCTATTAATCAATTAAACAATCGAATAAAATCTAAATTTATTGCAAAACTGACGTAGTGGCGCCACGGAATTGTACGGAGCCCAACGTTGCCAAAAGCATCCCTCGCAATAGCTACTTGGTGTAGCCTGAAGGCAGCCTTCTTGACGTGCGTCGCGTCGCGTCGTCGGTCGGTCATCGTTAAATACATATGCCGCCGTGCCGCCACTGTGTTTAGTGAATTAAAACAAATAATTCACTGCCTCAGAAATGAAATCAATTTATCGAAATAGCATCTACGAGCATTGAATAAAGAAAACGAATCAGCAAGGATGGTCTATAAACTCATAGTCAAAGCCGAGCATGGGGAAGGATAACTTCTAGTTATATATATATGTATAATGTTGCAACACATCATCGGTCATTTGCGGGTGCTGCATCGTTCATAAATTCTATACCTATTCACGTAGAAGTTCGCTTCTTAATCAAAACAATATTTCATTTGGCAAAATTAGAAACTATAATATGCTAACCTTATAGTTATCAAGGCTTCGCACCATCACTTCTTGAGCACGAAACCAATCTCCACGCGTACGGATGATTTATGCAATCAGACTCCAGCCAGACTATGAGTGCGTGTCTATCCCTAGATCTGAGGAATCTTTAGCTGCTCAGGTTTATTTTTACCACCGGTAAGTAAAAAGTTTAAAAAATAATCCAATTTGGAAGTCAGTTCTTCTTGCTCTGGATTGGTGTCTGGGGCTTTGTGGAAATGACTCAATCAGTGGCGCATAAATCGCTAGTATCAGGGCGGAAAAGGTCCTTAATTAGTGGCTTTCATAATTGACAAAGTAAATCAAAGTCTCTTGGTATATGCGACTATTATTAAGACATTCAATAGTGGATCCGAGTTCCGAGTCGATGTATTGTCGTGGTGCAGCAGTTCCTTATCTTTTACACAGGGAGGTATTTCACATCTTGTTGTTGTTATATACCTTTAGTTTTTTTTTTATACCGCGGGGGTTTAGGGTAATAAATTCAGCATTTTTTTTTCTTTCATACAAAGCGCCAATGTGATGATGACGAAGACGATGCAGGGAAGCAGTGCTGGTTTATTCTCAGAAATCAAAAGCAGAGGAAGATTCCTGGACACTGTTTGGTTGAATGATTTATCAGGAGCATCCCATCGAATGCAGAATGGTTTGGCAGACGTTACGCTTTTGGGCGTTCTTGCACCTTGTTGCAAGGTAAATGTGTTCGACGTTGTTTCCTCATAAGATAACCATCTAAGGCTTAGCAGCGAGACGAGCTTGGGTGTAAATTTTTTGATAGAACTGTCTTGCATTTATGCACCTAATCATCAACCGAACGAAAAGAAATATTGCGCTGTGTTTATAGGAATAATAAGACTAAATTCTTTTGCTCGTGAGTAATTTTTGAAATGTGTAGTAAGGAGAGAAGTGTATTTTTTTATTTGTAGTTTAGTAAATGGAAAAATAAATTTATATCTTATTTGACCATAACGAATAGCTAGGAGCAGTTTTAATAGCATACGAAATTTTGGAGACAGTCATGATACAAATTGAGTTGGTTTAAAATACCTGACCAATTACTGTTCTATTTCAATGATTACCGGAATTAACTTCAGACCATTTTGTTGCAGCGAACTATGCAATTGTGCAGTCATGAAATAACTATGTAATAGTATTAAAATAGAGATCAACTTACAAAAACAAAAAGAATTTGATTATGTAATCACAAACTAAAAAATAAACATACCAAAAATGAAACCAATCAGAAAAAAACTGTTCAGTACGAGTACCCTGGGACTCAAGGCTTTAAAAAAAAGTTATGCACTTTACTACTTTTTTCATATATACCATATTTAGTAATGAAAACAAATTTTTATAACAAAATAATTTTTATTTGCATCAATTTTTTTAACAACGAGATATAGGCAGTTGGCAAATCTGAAACGTCTACGTACAACCAGAAAAAGTCGAGATTTTCATTTGTGTTTTCATAACTTTCTTCCCTTTACATTTCTATATCCCTCAGTCCGTCTGTGAAAACGACGAAAGACGAAACAACCATAAAAAGGAATCATATAAGTCTGCGATTTTTAAGCGTTGATTATTGTCTTTTGTTCCCCTTTCGGTTCCATGAATGATTTACAGCAATGCGATTTTTAACAAAAGTTAACTTTAGCAATGTTAGGAATAATATTATCTCGGCTTTCCCTACTCTATTTAAACTTAGGGGAGTTCGCTAAACAAGTAGTAAAAAGCACAAAGAAGAAGTAACAATAATTGAAAGTTTTCGAACTTAGGACATGCTTAAAAATCAGGGGCTCAAATTGAAAGGTGTAATTGTAGCATTGACATACTAGATATGGACTGCTAGTTGTGATTCATTTCCATGCAATATATGCGAAAAATATGGTTCCATGCTTTTAGCGACTATTTCAGGCCAAGCGGCGAAAAGAAAAAACAATTTGAGCAACATTTGTTGCCGATATTACCTTGCTACAAATTTTAGGTAAAGGAACTAGAGCTATCTATTGGCACATAGTGTAAAAAGCCCTGCAATCTAGTGTTTGATAATATTAGAAAGTTAACAATTGATGTAGTGCTGGGGGACAATAATAAAAATTCCTTTTTCTTTCAGCTATATCTAAAAGATTGCTTTTAGAGTTACATTCGAAATAAATGGAATACATCTTAACCCTGCAAAATACGTGGTTGTTGGTCACGTGGCAAATATTCAAATGCAAGTTTTTTTTAATTTAAACTTATATTACGCAGTATTTTGTGTTAAATTCTATAAAATTTATTCGTTTCATTTTGATTATATTTTTTTCATATTGTACAGAAAATAACCCAACGCTGGCAGACGGTTTTTAAATTCATAGTTATATATTAAGTTATATATTATTTAAAAATCTTAATAATTGTAAAAGTATGATTTAAAAAAGAAATTAAATTATCTATCTATCTTATTTTTTCGTCGAAAAGTTGAAACAAAAAAAATTAAATGTAATTTCAACTTATATTACTCAGTATGTGTTATATTTTATTCGTTTAGTCGAAAAGTAAAAAAAAACTAAATTGATATTTGATCTAGCTTTAATCGTATTTCGTTCATCCGCAAAGAACAATAATATAGCTGATTATTGTTTTCTGTTGAAAATAGAGAAAAGGAAATTTTTGGATTCGTGTAGGGATTTCCTTGAAAACAAAATCCCTTGAGCACTGGTTTGACTTGATAATATTATTAACTACCGCAAAGACTGAAATGGTCGCTGGTGATGCTTTTTCAAAAGGAACCATCGTGAAGTTGGCTGCTAGCAGTCCATATCTAGTATGTCAATGAATAGCAGTCTAATCGGGTTCGATCTTACGTTAATGGTTCGTGCACTTACTTCGTAAATATTTTTAAATGGTTTGTGAATTTGGTAAAGGTGTAGTAAAAGTTCCTCCGAAATTCACGAACCTTTAAAAGAAATCATTAATTAAATTCCACAACCATTTTAAAAAATGAAAGAAGTGAATGCTAGATACATTATAAAATTCCCCAACCATTTAAAACAAAACGGAACGCGTTAACCGTTATCCGTAACGTAAATTTCAGCTTAGATGTTTACACATCAAAAAAAGAAATGATTTTGACAATTTTCACAAAGAAAACCGTTCTAACTTGCAATTAGTAACTAGAGCAAGCTTTGCATTTGCAAAATCGATCTCGCGATCACGAGGATACGATACGTATGTCTATGCCTGTTTGTATCTGTAGATCAATCTATAGCCTTAACAGCTGAAGCGATTTTCTTCAAGCATTTTAGGTGATTAGGTGATTGTCCAAAATAGATTTTTGAATTGTTGTTTTAGCCCTAAAAATAACAGCACTTGCCATACAAATTTGCCTTCCATCTTAGTTATCTCGAAAACGGCTCTAACGCTTTTGATAAAAATTGGTGTGTGTACTATTTTGGGTATGTCTATTTTGGACTTTCTCGAAAACAGCTCAACGGATTTTGATCAAAATTTTTATACAGGAGCTCCTTCAAATTCTAAATAATACTGCATGTTCGAAAAATTATTTTTTTGGATTTTTGAAAAAAAAAAAATATTTTTTTTTTTTTGAAAATTCAATACATATTTCTAAAACGGGTAGACGATTTTATATAATTAAATATTATATTAGAAATTTTTATATAAAAGAAATTAAGTGAAAAACGACTTTAAAAATACATGCAAATATTTGTCCATTAAGAATATTTTGCATATAATGTTATCGGACATAGGAACAAGTACGTGCGATCCAGTCGTGCATTTCATTTTTTGATATATTAATATTTATCCAACAATTTGAATGGCATCTGTTTTCTTCATCAAACCTTAACAATTAAGCTATCTAAACTATCTTATTATATGTATATCCTTCACTTATCATTATTGGGGTGGCCGTGGCGCGATAGTTTTGTGTTCGCCTGTCAACCTCATCGTCACAGGTTCGATCCCTGCCGTAGTCTATGTCCTCTTATTTATCCATTAAAAACCAATTCTAAAATAAATGTCATACAAGTTGCTGGCATTACATGCTGTTTAGGCATAGAACTAACAACATTGATTGAGTAAGTCTAGTATACCGATAAATATGACAATGGATGAAAAAAATAATGCGAATTATAAGGGACATAGATAAATAAGATACGGATATTTCTCCGCATTAGTTCAGCCGCCATCCCTGGAGATAAAATCTGAGACAGCAACCACCTCCAGTCTCAGAATATCACGCCACAGAACTTTCCTATCCTTCTTTCTCTTCCTAAGCTAACGCCCGCGCTGTGTTGAAACAATTAAGGGTAGTATAACCCCTTGAGCACTGGTAGATTATAAAAAAAAAAAAAACAATTATATGTATATGTACATTAATATACCTAGGTTCCATTTATGTATGTAGCTACTAGCTACATATAACTCTCCTAACTTACATAATTAAGATCCATAATCTAGATTTAAATATACATTTGTAGGTAGGTACCTATGTAACTATTCCTTGAATCATCCGTTCGACAATTCATTATACTAAGAATCAAGGTATTATATCCTAAGTCGGCCTTAAAACTGCTTAGGATAACTAGACTAACTACCTACTACCAGCTTCAATATTTAGATACATTCAAGTTGTTAGATAAAAGAGCAAGTTGGTACGATCACGTCGTACAATATATTTAAGAAAACCAATCCAGATGTATATTATACTTACATATATGTAAGTAGGTATATGCTTATTACTTTGACGACAAATAATACTATACAAACATTTACAAAAAAAAATAATAACAGCACCAAACACGACACAAATCCATTAAGTACATTCTTCAAAAGCTTCTTCTTCAGTCGATGACATTAGATATGAGCCTCATTCATGTGCTGTCACATTTAATTGGCGATTTGTCAAGACTCAAAATTGTCTCTGCACGTAATTCGATCAACACAGTACACAGATCCAGATCAAACAACGAATAAGCAGAGACCTTTAGTGCGATTGTAATTTTATGAAAATGACAATCGATAACAATTAATAAAAACCCACTAAATCGTCGATTATCATGATCTTCGAATGAAAACAAACATAAAAAAAAAAAAAAAAAGAATCAATTTCCATTGATTGTTCACGAAGAGGAAAGGTAGGTGCCCCTGCAGTGCAACATTCGTTCACCGCAGCTAGTGCTGTCGCTGTCCCTGTGTTGTGTATAAAGTAAAGGAAAAAGAGCGCAACGGTGACTTTGAATAGGCAATCCTTCAAGATGATTCTCCAGATAAGTGCAACGTTAACGCTTACCACGAGGCCCATTTGGGTGCGCTCTTCCAACACCCTATTCCCCATTCATATGCCTTGCGATGGTCGATAGAACAATCTTGATCATTTCTCAAAACAGAAATAGGTTGACCCCTTCGGTCTTGATTTTCCATCTGGAAGATCATTACGGCGTTATCTTTGTGGTTTACAGAAAAAAAAAATGTCAATGACGATAAAAAGCTTTTGAGTTCTAATCAGATCAATGATATCTTCTTTGACGTTTATTATAATGGGGTTGTCATTGTATAGATAGAGAAGGAGGTAAACCTTGGAAAGGAAAGTATTACGAATATAATATGTAGGAGCTTCATTCAAATCATCTTTGGGATAATTAATTCTATTTGGTTAAGGCATAACCATTTATATGGACCTGCCTACGATTGTGATGGGTATACAAGTAGGTAGGGTACACCCCGATTTCATCTAAAGACAAGCATCAAGCTTTTGTCATGAAATTAATAGTTCGAAGAATAAATTTTTACTATCGTTAATTTCGTTTCGGAGTTTATTAAAGAATGCGATGCAAGGTTGAAGCACTGGCACCTGCTATAGTGGATTATCGAATCAATTTGTCTGATATGAGAACAAAGCGTGTGTTCTTGTTATGCCGTTCAAAAGATATAACTAAGTGGCGTCAAGTTGTAGATACATATGTATACCTAAATACTCGTATATAATTGTAACCAGATCGAATAATAGTGTGACAAATTTAAATAAATATTTGAGTTTTGGCTACTGAAAAATAATTGATTCAATTAATCTCGTAAGTCAGTTTCCTAGTTTGTTTTTAAACTGAAACTAGTGAGTTTTAAATGTGAGTGATAAAATGCTCTCAGAGGGCAGGGAAATTCTTAAATCTGGATATTTATATACTACTTTACTTTTACATGCAGAGAAGATTCACCTGGGATTGCTGCTGTTCAATAAATCTTCATCAAAATGTCAATTAAACAAAATAAAAAATAAAAAATTTATAAAATTTATCCATCGTTAATTTATCCGTCGTATCATTTTACATACAATTCGCTACGGTCGATGAAAGGCTAAAGTAAAATGCTACGACGGATGGATGGTTGACGTTTATTCGCGGCTCGATTTGATTTAGTTAGTTTTGTTAGTACGATTGATAGTTGAATTGAATCTCGACGGATGTGTTCATGGAGTAGTTCTAATTATTAATTTACATTCGTAAGACAAATCGATCTTTTTGATTGTATTTTTTCTTTTTTTTTTGTAGTTGGAAAGTTATATTTCTAAAATCTTAGATAACTCCATTTTTAATAATAATAAGCTGTTCTTCTGAAAAGTTTATAACTTTTGCTATTAAGAAGTGTTAGTAAAAGTTTTTTGCATTCTTTGCTCAGTTTTTTTCTGGAGCAAGTCTAAAAGTCCACCTATATCTACAATAGGTAGTTATATATAAACGGAGTTTGGTGAAAAAAAAATCTTTTTATTTAGATCTACATAAGAGCAATTTGACAAGTTTGGATGGGTGGATTTAAGGTCCAACCGCACTCCGAGGAATTGCAATAATTGGACGTAGAAATGGCAAAATGTTAACAATTTGTTCCTTACTCCGTGAAGTCTGATGAGGTTAATATTGAATTGAAAGAAAAACACACTCAGAAAATAAATTTCTTGACTTGACGAATAAAACTCTATCAGCTATATTAATAAGAAAACGCTTATTCCACCTTAAGCCCATGGACTTAAAAAACCATGGAATAAGAGTTAGACCATGGACTAAAATTTCCTATTAATAAAAATCGAACAAAATCTACTACAATAAGTAATACTTATATCTCTTTTTATTCTATGTCCCTGTACATTTTTTTTTAAATGTCAATTCTTAGTCCTTCACTAGACCACCGTCTTAGATGGTCTAGCGAAGGACTAAGTTGGTAAACTTCAAACAGCAGGAATTCTGTTTTGTTAATACCATTTCGCAATCCACGGAATAAGTCCTAAACTTTCCCTACTCTATGTTTATTAATTTGGGTGTATCTATCTGTCTACTTAGAAAATAAGTAAGAGCATGAAATATAAAAGGGAAATGTAAGGGGAGTGAACAATTTAAACTACGTGTAGTGTGCAAGCCAAGAAACATTAAAAAGAAACAAACAAATCTGCAGCAATTTTGTTTACTCGTGTGAAAGGCATAGACGATTTTAAGTGCAATTAAAAAAAATTGCGTACTGTAAAAAAGGACTTTGGCCATAGTCTATGAACAAACCCATTCACTTATTATTTGACTTCTGTTGATGTAAAATGAATGTGCGAATTTAAAATTGAAAATGAAGAAAAAAGGCAAACAAAAAACAATTCTCAACATTAATTAATATTAGTACGTTTTTCTACTTTCTATTTTATATATTTAAAAGTAAATTATTGTTCATAATTTTCTTAATTATTCTTTGCACCAAAATCTTTCGTTGATTGTGTTAGCTGTGCAGGGGTACCATTCTTACAAAACTAAAAGAAAGGCTACTTTCATGGGTTTTTTTTGGGAATTACTTACTGTAGAATGGAAATATTCCCAATAAAACACGGCTATAATCAAGTCATGTAATAATCAAATATCGCTAAGTCTTACTTTCCAAATTTTCTCCAAAATTTTTAAAGTTAATAGCCGTATTCTTTTGGAAAATCTATTGGCAGCAAAGCAGGATTTTCCAAAAGAACGATCCCCAGCAGCCTGATTTTTGTATTTTTAAGTTGGTATTACCGAACATGTGTCAAGTAACTAAATGCAAGAAATCAACAATTGTTTTTTTTAAAGGCATAACAAAGCTTGAGATAAGAGATCCAAATAAAATAGAATATATTTGAAGCAGTAATAAATACCTAAAAGTTGAATTTTCCACATCTGTGTGTTCCAAAATGTTGATTTTAAATGATTATGTGTTTGACGTTTATGTTTTAATAAATCAGAGGGTGTGCCAATGAAGGGGTATGTTCGCAATGTGCTTCCTTTCAAACATGATCGCATTCATTATTTAACTATTAAGTATTTTTTAACTTGGTTTATATGCGGTTTAAAGATCGAGTTGGGGTAGACAGGTTAATTAAAAATGAGTTATATAAAAATTGGACAGAAAGCCCTTTTTAGAATCTCGTAATTGGGGTAAATAGTCGTATTTTGGTAAAAATTATTAACGTCGCAACAAATAAACACTGAAAGAAACGAGTAAGTTGGTATACGGTCAACTCGACTCTGAATGAAAAATGACGTAAGATCGTGAAAATCTGGTTTGACATGAATAAAATTTGACATTTTCTGCCTAAGCAATAAGCTATATTTTAAAATATTTAAAATGTATTTCTTGCCAAATTTCACCGAAAAGCTCTAAAATATCACACTTTTTCGCAGATGAAACTAAATCTGAAAATTTAAAATTAACATTTTTTAGAAGAAATCTTAAAAAGCTTCCAATGGAATTCGACAGTTTATCGATAACACACAATCACGTACGGCTAATGAGTGCTTATTTATTACTAAATACTAGATAAGCAAAGGCTTGCTCCTATTAAATGATTGTTGCTATTCCAATTTAAGAGGCTTAGTAGGGGGCGTTGCTCAAGTTTTAGTTAGTTCATTTATAGGTAATTTGACAGCAACTTACGCAAAGCCACAGAGACATCTTTTGTTAAAGTATCTTTGATCTGGCAGTTTCACACGCATTAGCTAATTTTAACTTCTAATAAAAGTGGAAGAGCGCTCCCTACATTTTTGCAACAAAAATAAATAAAAGGTAATTTTAGCCTATAGTTCGTTAGTAATTTTTATTTCCTGTACGTGAAACAATTTTTTTAAGAAAAGAACACATACTTAACCAAAAACTATTGATTTTTGACTGCTTTCAGCTAACATATCCCAATCGTTCACAAATATATTCGGATAGTTTGGTTTCCCAGATAACTTATCTAATAAATGGGTGAACGTGCCCATTGACAGACAGAAAAAAGAACTCTACGAGCAGAAACTTCAAGATTCATCAAAATCATCGGAACTACCAACTAAACAACATAATATCATTCGATAGTCGAAAAAATGTCACAAATCCATACAAAACAGACTTTTGCTTTTATTTTTATCGAAAGCAGGTTCTTCTTTTTGTGTGTGTAAATTCTGTTTTGCTGCCGATAGATTTTGGCAAAAGAACATGGCTAATATCGTTTTCGATTGGAAGTTCTGTTAAGAAGTAAAAAAATGTAACGCCGAAAGCAACATTTCTTAAATTTTTGTGTAAAGGTTAGATAGATATTTTATTTCATTTTAAAAGTTTACAGTATTTATTAATGTACAACAAAAAAAAAACAAATATGGCTTTGAAATCTGCCCGGTTGATATTTTTTCTGTTTTGAAATTATTAAAACTAAATAATACGCATTCAAGTAGAAAAATAAAAATATTTAATAGGATATAGGATACTAGTTAAAGTGTTATTGAGATGTTACTTAAAAGGCTTCATTTGATTTCTATAAGACATTTGCTAAATATAATATGCGTAAAGTTGAGTTGTATCACTTTGCAGTTAATGAGCGCTTCTAATAAGCAACAAAAATTACTCTCGAATAAAATTACTCGTATATCAAAGTGAGAAAACAGCTTAAAAAACAATACAAATTGGGTTTGATTGAAATTTGCGGGAAAACCGTTATTCACACAAAATCAAATTGTAAAACAAATTATAAGAGCTATAAATTCTTAATTGGATCAAAAAGATCTTACGAACCGGACATCTTTTAGTAAAGATATTGCCAGTTTAAGGAAAAGAGAGCCAAAATCTAAAACCCGTTAAAACTCCAAAACGGGGCGAAAAGAAGAAAATTACATCATAAGTTTTTCGACTTAGAATGACTTCAGGAACCCATGGTTTGGTCTGCGGTGCTGACTGTGGGACACGACGCTGTATGTATATTACTTCTCTAAATTAACGAGATATAATTCCACTATCTATGATACCTTAAAGTTTTCCATAGTTATTTTTTTTTAAATAATATCCACTGTTCCATATTTCATTACCACTTCAATATCCACTGTTCCATATTTCGTTACCGTGATTATATCAACTCCTGGTACTTTTCCATCTTTAAGATTATTAAATTTCTAAAAAAAAAATTGGTATGAGAATTTTAAGTATTTAACAATATAAATTTAAAAACAGAATTTGAAAATAAAAATCGGCCATCAGTTTTCAAAATATTGAGTTTTCAAAAAAAAAGAAAACCCGTATTAAGAAAATATGTGAAATAAAAAGCACGATTGTATCGCATGAACTTGCTCTTATGTTCGATCACGTCGTATGCAAAAGATTTTTATTAGAAATCTAAATATATTTTTAAATGCGTTTTTTACTTAATTTTTTATATATAAATTTTTTTTTTGATTTTTTTTATAAAAAATTGGTATGACAATCTTAAATATTTAATAATATAAACTTAAAAACAAAAGAAAAAATAATTTGAAATTCTGAAATAAATACTTAAACTAATTTGAGCTCATAAAAAATACGCCATTTTATTTCTTGGATAAATTTGAATTTATGAGAAAAAAAAATTAAAAATCTGTGAAGCGGTCTTTGAGAAAGACCTTTTTTTTAAATTTTTGAAAACATTTTTCAAATAAAAATTCAACAACGCCAATTCGTAGGTATTCAGCAAATACATACAAACTATAATTTTTGAAAAAAAAATTAATGAACAGTTTTCAAAATATAATTTTTTTTTAATTGCTTTTAAAAATACAAACAAATATTAATTAAAAATATTGTTACGGTACCTATATACCTATGTATGAAATTTCAAAAGATTATGTTAATCCATTTATGAGATAGTCGAAAGCAAAAAAACGGTCCTATGGAAAATACCGTTTGAGACATTTTTTAAATTTTTTTTCTTCAACCATATGATCGGTCGTACCTAAAAAGCTGCACTGATTTTTTTAAATTAAAATCGTTACAGCCGTTTTCGACCAAAAACTTTTTTGAGCTAAAAAAAAATGGCTCCACTGTAAGATACCTACAAAACTCTACAGGGTGATGGCATGTGAGGTCGGCCACCTCTAGTTGTCGGCCACTTCTTTGTAAAGTACAAGTTAATAGCAAAAGTTTTCGTTTAACCTCCTGGCAAAAAATATTTTCCCAAACGCTAACCATT
The DNA here is from genome assembly GCA_910595825.1 of Philhelius pedissequus. Classification (NCBI taxonomy): domain Eukaryota; kingdom Metazoa; phylum Arthropoda; class Insecta; order Diptera; family Syrphidae; genus Philhelius; species Philhelius pedissequus. The sequence continues at coordinate 176,330,433 of OU343161.1, read as the reverse complement.
TTTCTTCCATGGTGTAAAATTTCATTACATTGTAGCCACTGGTTTTCTTGTAAATACTCGTAATGCATGTTAGGCTCAAGTTTTCGCTTTCGTTTGAAATGTGCATTTTCGATAGAAAAAAATAGTGGAGGCGATTTTTAAAAAAGAGCTAAAATCGCCAAACTATTGAATGTAGATGAATTTTGTGATTGTTTTTTTTTATTTATTTATAGCTAATATTTGTTGTTTTTGGCTATAAAACTTAAAAAATATTGTTTGTTAATAATTTACGGCTTTAAAAGGCAATTTTCTTCAATTCTACCTAGCTCGGCCCCCCCGGCCGACTACTGCGAAGACTACTTTATTTTTATTTGTTTTTAAACTGAGTATGCAAAGTTAAAAGAAATTTCATTTTGTATTTATGTATACCAAAATAATCAAAAAATATACCATGGTTTATGTAGTCGGGCGGCGGTTAACGTTAAGAGATATTGGTTGGCCGACTATAGAAGACACGTGTTCTTATCTTCCCATTGGCTTCAGTATAAAGGCTGGGATTACATTATGTGAGTTTTACTTAGGTAAGTCACAAATATAATGCATTTTTTAAGAAATATTATTGTAACTAGATCTATAAGTGAGTTACAGTAAAATTAACGTTGTTTTTACTCACGGAGAACTCTCAACGTAATCCACTAGCATTGAGAAGTTTTTTGCTTTTCGTAAGAAGAATTCACTGCACTCACCATTATTAGAAGAATTTCGCAATTCATAAATAAAACGTACATGTACAAGTCTAAAAAAAATGATCATGGATAGGGTATACAAATTTCGAAAAATTGTTTAATACATAGTTATAAAGAACTTTAAAAATGAAAACAACGAAGAGTAAAAGAATATTTTGTCACGAAAGAGGCACTTTCTTCAGTACTGAATAAAATTAGATAAACATTTTAAATTGAGATAGGCAATTCGTGAGTTCGGGTTTCCTAGAAGTAATCTTACTTACTTACTTAGGTGGCGCTACAGTTCGGGGCGAACCTGGGCCTCAACCAACATGCCTCCCCAGATAGCTCGGTCTTTGGCTAGCTGCCTCCAGTTACGCACTTCAGGTTGGTTGAGGTCATCTTCCACTTGAGCGCGCCACCTTAGGCTAGGTCTTCCTTGACTGCGTCTTCCCTCTGGGTTGGAATCGAAGATCCTGCGAGCCGGAGCATTGTTGTCCATACGCTCTATATGATCTAGCCATCTTAAATGTGATATACGTATTTTTTGTACCAGGTCAATGTCACTGTATAGTTCGTGGTTAAACCTTCTCCTCCAAAGCCCGTTAACGCAGATAGGGCCGAAAATCTTGCGAAGAACCTTACGCTCGAAACGACTAAGGATATCTTTATCCGCTTTTGAGAGAGTCCATGTCTCCGCGCCATAGAGCAGGACTAGGATGATCAGAGTCTTATAAAGAGTCTCCTTTGTTTTTCGAGAGAGGGCGTTACTACTACTTAATTGCCTCCCTAGCCCATAGGAACAGCGATTGGCATTGGCGCTTTATTTCTAACGAGATGTTATTGTTAGATGTTATAGCGGATCCGAGGTAGACAAAGTCCCTAACTACCTCAAAGTTGTACCTGTCTTTTGTGACGTTTTGTCCAATCCGCCGGAGTTGTGTGTCCCTTTTTGTGGACAGCAGGTACTTCGTTTTGGCCTCATTGACTGCTAGTCCCATCTTAGCCGCTTCAGCTTCAATATTAGCAAACGCTCCAGTGACAGCTCGCTGGGTTCTGCCAATGATGTCTATATCATCAGCGTATGCTAACAATTGTACAGACTTGAAAAAAATTGTGCCAGTAGAGTTAACTTGGGAATTTCTTACAAGTATTAAGTTGAAGAAATCGCACGATAGCGCATCACCTTGTCGGAATCCTTTCTTGACATCAAAAGCTTCTGTGAGGTCTATCGTCATCCTACATAGGCGGATGAGTTATGTGAGGATACCAAAACCAGACATGGCTCTGTATATCTCGTCTCTATAAATGCTATCGTACGCGGCCTTAAAATCGATAAAGAGATGGTGGGTATCGATTTGGAGTTCTTGGGTAGTTTGCAGGATCTGCCGTAGCGTGAACATTTGATCGATTGTGGACTTTCCTGGCCTGAAACCGCACTGATAGGGTCTAATCAGATTGCAGACAAATGGTTTCAGACGTTCACATAATTTAGCGGAAAGGATCTTCTACGCGATATTCAGGAGACTTATTCCTCTATAGTTGCCGCAGTTTAGAGGGTCTCCTTTTTTTGTGGATCGGGCAAACGATGCTCAGGTTCCATTCATCAGGCATACTTTCTTCTAAGCAGACTTTAGACATGAGTTGGTGTATGCACTGTACCAGGTCATCTCCAGCTGCTTTAAAGAGTTCGGCGGGTAGTCCGTCGGGGCCAGCGGCTTTGCTGTTCTTTAGTTTGGATGATATTGCTATCCTCACTTCATTTTGTTCAGGTGGACGGAAGTTTTGTGTATAAGTAATCTACAAGGCCGAATAATAATAATAAATTATAATAAAAATTGATTCTCATACAGACCAAGGAATACAAATTTTTTAAAGTGGTCCATAGACCTTTGAACCAAATCATCAGGTTTATTAAAAACGGTCCATACATTAAAAAAGAGAATTTCAATAACCGATTCTAAGATGGAAGACTTGGTACTATGAGTTCTTCAAACATCTTCGATGTTGTCAATACAAACGACAGTGACGAAGTAGTTCCTGGAGCTAAAATAGTATTTAGGAAAAATAGATGCCTCGAAGACGTATTTTGATAATCACAACGAAACGTCCTTCTGCCTGTTTTCGAAATCAGGTATTGGCTTAGTTCCTAAAGGATATAACAAATTGGATAATTATCCATTAGAAAACCATAAGGAGGCTAACTACTCTATTTTCAGTGCAAATTAAAGCATTTGGTACTACTAGTGTTCCTTCCTCTGGCGGCCTTGTCACTCTGTTAAAACTATGCCCGGCAAGTAGGTTTTAAGTAGGTTAGAAAGTGGCCAGATGCGATCGAAAACGGCTTTTATTATTAAATTATTATCAAACGGCCAATAATGTTTCGGTTCGGTGTACTCAACAAGCGCAATTTAATGGACGACTTCATAAGAATCACACTTTCATTTCATTTTTTTGAAATATTTCGTTTTTTATGGCAAACTAACTGAAACACAAGAATTTCGAAATTTAGACATTGCAAAAAATCAGATAAACTAAATCTTATATCAAAACCTTGAACAACTGAATTTTAAGGGACATTCCAACGTAAAAAAAAAGTTAGATGGCCGACCACTGGCTCCATTACCCTATACCAAGTTTGGGCTGTAGGTGTCTAGATATATATACAGACAGACATACAGACGGACAGAATTTTTAGACCATCTTTTTTTTAGTCTTCGCTATCATCTTAATGTCATTTTTGATTATTATCTCAAAACTTTTTTTTCGACGAATGCATAACTTGCCTTATAGTATCTAACTATAATCGCAAGTAAAAATATTGGACCCAAAAGTAGACTATTACATACGTGCATATACCTAAAATATTGCACATACATACATACTTTTTCTCAAAATCTTTAGAGCCACTTTCGAGATGGTAGGAAAAATTGTATGGCAAGTAGCTTTATCTTAAGTCTTATAACAATCAAAAAAACCCGTGCCATATTCCTCAAAAAAAACAAACAATACCTACCAAGTTTAAAGAAAATCCATCCACCCATTTAGGCGGACAGAGATATGGAATGCGGGACCCACTTTTTCCGTCTTTCTCTATCATCGTAATGTCAATTTTGATAAAAATATATTTGTAAGTGTCCAAAACTTGCCACATCGTACCTAAATAAGTACCGCAAGTAAAAATATGATAAATACCCTATAGAACCTTTCATTTTTCTTCTAAGTTATAATTTTGTGCCCGCACTGTGGGCAATTTCGATATAATAAAGTGAAAGATCTACAAATCTTTTATTTAACCCATTACACTCTTACATAATATTCGAGCTATAGCTAACCGATGCGATGGCATAGAAATCCGCCGTGGGCGTTCTTGTCCTATTATATTCTTCATAAGCGACAGAGATTCAATGTAAGTATCAATCATCGCTAGTTTTATGACAACCAAAGCGGGCAATTATCTGTCATTAACAGCGATGGAAAAGCAACATTTTTATGACAACAAAATCGATTTGGTCGGTTAGGAACGCATAAAACATGATGTCGCCTTGAGTCCAGCCAGCACCATCAAGTAGATATATATAACCAGATGATCAAATGATCCCATCCCATAGATTCCGACACTTACCGCCCGCAAAGAGAATGTTAATGATCTAGCAATTGCAACTACATCAAAAATAACCATCATATCCAACATCCAACCAAGCCATCCATGCTACATCATAGTGGTGGTTGTAATCTTACACAAGAGATCATACTGATACCATAGGAGCTATAGTACCAAAGTCTGTCCAATCCATGCGGTTAGAACATGAAGCCGATGAACTTGAAAAGAAAGAAAGTCCATCCGGGCTACTATACTCGTACTATGCAATACACAGGCGTCAAGTCATAAAACTCGCTTCATAACGATCGGGCAGCAGCCGCGTGCATTTTGACACTTTTTCCATTGAAATTCTAATTGCTAACCCGTCGCTTAGCTAGCGCTTTACTTTGAAATACAGTTTCTTTTGAGGATTTTAATTTGCACGCGTCCGTCGTCGTATCCGTTGGCCCAGTCTGAGACTGGGACTTGGACTGCGATGAGAAACTATTCCTGGATTATATAGTTTGGGATGGCATCAGTTGATACTAGAGAAACTAAATCCCCAGACTGTAAATTGTAGTTTAACGACTTTTGCACAGCATGAGGAGGTGCAAGGATGCCACTATGACGATGGCGACGCGACCAACCGACGCAATGCGAGACGTCAAGATTCTTGGTTTCCTGCGACACTGTGATTATTCCCAGGTAAATGAATGGAAAGTCGATACTTGAAAGTGTGTACATATTTAGATTGGGACAGTTTCTTGGTTATGTTGTTGTTGTTGTTGTTTTTTTTTTAACAGACAAAAATGATCGTTTATAGTGTTGAGGTCATTAAAAATCCTTGGACCGCCACGGTCAGTCAGAAGCAAACACACATTCATTTATATAAACAACTAGCGCCCGCTGTTAGCCCGACTTGCTGACTAAGGCATACAAACTTTTTATACTCAGCGTGCCACTCATCTGCAGAAGAGGAATTTGATATGTTTTGGTCATCAGTGTCACCTCATCACAATCGACAATCTGTAATCTTTTGAATTTTTTTTTGCGTTCGTTCGCATGCTACAGAGATCGATTGATGATTTTAGAATTCCGTTTTTACGATTGGTGTTTTTTATTTCTTAATTTTTTGAATAGGATTTTTTTTTTATTTGAGGGCAATCAAGTGTATTTCTCTCTGATTCTTTAATATTTCTTACAGGGAAATATGAGAATATTATTATACGTATTATGTATGTTCACATAACACAACATAAATATGTAGATGTGATTTATGATTTGGGTGTTTATGTTGCAGCAAAGTTTATTTGTTGAAAGTGTTAATTAGATTTTATTGCTTCCAATTGGAAATCACAGTTTTTAAATACATATGTACAGTGTTGGCCAAAACATAAGCAATTGAACTAACCTCCATCTACTATATAAAAATAAGTAGGGTTTTCCTTCCTGACGCTATAACTCCAGAACGCACGAACCGACTTCCACGGTTTGCATTCGTTGGAAAGGTCTCGGGCTCCGTGAGGTTTATAGGAAAGAAAATTCAGGAAAAATTTCAACAGTAAAGCGGAAAAATCATTTTTCAGATACAGCGCCATCTCTGATACATAGCATGTACTACAAACCAATATTTTAAGTAGATGGCGCCGGTGCGTGATACATTGCTTGACAGCTACTCATTGTTCTCTGCTCAGTTAATTTCATGTGCAAATTTTTATTCAATTTCAACAGTAGGCATTTGTCTTTAAGGTGGTAAGTTGAACTGTGTAAATTATGTGGATCGTGCATTTGAGGTTAAATTCACCACTCTGTCCATAGTCCAAAATGCCTAGAGGACGACGTGCGAACATCGGCCGTCGCACAAGACATGCAAGCCAGCAACAAGTGTATTCACAAAACTTAATCGAAGAAAGACAAAATATAATAAGAGAAAATGCCCGATTGAGACAACGCGTGAGCACACGAAGATCATTGGCATCATACAATCGCTTGGCATTCCAATATGATCCCACTGCGAACTACAGTGATGATGAAAATTTAGATATTGGACCAATGACGACTATATGCCGATATTGCAATGCGTTAAAGTTCAAAAGAGAAACGGCTGGATTGTGCTGCGCAAGTGGAAAAGTCAAACTGGATCCATTACTTACACCACCACAGCCACTAAAACCATTGTTCGATGGAAGTGATCCCGATTCCAGCCATTTTCTTCAACACATCCTTGAATACAATAACTGCTTTCGCATGACTTCCTTTGGAGCTAATATCATTCGAGAAGGCGGCTTCATGCCGACTTGCAAGGTAAAAGATACAACACACATAACCAATCACTCACACCAACACAATGAATTGCAACACAAAATCATTGTTTTTCACATAGACAGTTATACGTTGCGTGTTCACGAGTTGGGAGACCATCCGCTTTGTTTGTGTTAACGTCAAACCAAAAAACAAAAAATGTGGTTTACCAAAGAGCACTTCAATGAAACGGATAATTTGCGGACACGTATAACGCTTCGATTCAGTATTTACTTTGGATTCACTTTCATTTATTTAGAGAAGTTCAACTAAATAACACTTCATTTTTGTAATCGAAATTAATTCATTACTGTTGTGAAATGAAATAAAATTTTTCCTTTTCAAATATAAAACAAAAAAATTCTTCATCTTTTAATCACCAAACGAAATGTTACATAAAACGAAGCCATCTGGTGGCGAAACGGAGTTCGCCGGGTTTGCTAGTTATTAATATAATTCAAAAACTTCTAATTGAGTTTAATCATGTTAATTCCATTTTTCAACAGAAAATAGGTTATCCATTTTGCGGTTTCAAAAGTATAGGGCTGGAATTCGACATCTGTCAAACCAAGATGTTAAACAAATTTTGTTTTTTTCAGTTGAAAGCCTGACATTTACGAAAATAGATCGCTTAACTATCACACAACGCATAAAAATTGTTAAAACCTACTACAAAATGGTGATTCTGCCACAACCACAAATCGTGCTTTAAGAGGAGATTATGGTTTACATAATCGTCCAACTACGCAAGCATTTAGCAAAATTGTGAAGAAATTTGAAGAGACTGGATTGGTTACAGATATTGTAAGGCCAGTGCATCATCGTTTCGATCGCACCACTGAAAATATCGTTGCTGTAAGTGAGAGTGTTGCCGAAGACCCGAATGTGTCGATTCCTCGTCGTTCTCAGGAACTAGGACTGTCTGACGGCACATTATGGCTTATTTTGCATTTGGATCTACACCTGCATCCATATAAAGTCCAGCTCACACTAACACTGAAGACAGCTGACCATTCACAACGTCGTAGATACGTCGAATGGGTGCTTGAACAACAGGCGGTGGACGGCGATTTTTCAAACAAAATTTTCTTCAGCGACGAAGCACATTTCTCACTCGGTGGGTATGTTAATAAAGAAAATTGTCGTATTTGGGGTTCTGAGAATCCTCAAGTAATTAAAGAGAGGCCATTACATCCACAAAAAGTCACTGTTTGGGGCGCTCTTTGGTCCGGAGGTGTGATTGGACCTTACTCCTTCGAAAACGACGATGGGACGACTGTCACCGTCAATTCGAAGCGTTATGGTCATATGATAACCGACGTTTTTTTGCCTGCTATTGAAGAATACGACTTGGAGAATATGTGGTTTCAACAAGACGGTGCCACATGATACACAACTCGGGCGAATATGGCTTTATTGCAAGAGACATTTCCTGGCCGCGTAATTTCTCGTCGTAGCGATATTAACTGGCCACCAATATCATGCGATTTTACACCGCTGGACCTTTTTTTGTGGGGCTATGCGAAAGACCGTGTTTATGCAGATAAACCTTTAACTCTTGAGCACTTGAAAACCAACATTCGTCAAGTGAGATATGGCTGAGATACCGCCCAATATGTGTCAAAAAGTGGTCGAAAATTACCTCAAAAGAATCGATGCTTGCAACAATTCGCGTGGTGGTCATATAAATGATGTAGTGCTTCACACATAATGTCAAAGTTTAAACTTTATGATAAAAACGAAATATCATGAAAAAAATATTTTATATGTGTTTTATTTACGTTTACTTTTGAAACCGCACAATGGATAAAATATTTCATAGCAAGTACATTGAGTATAATTCTTAGCTGGTCAAAACCAAAGCAACTAATTCTTGCCATCTCTTTTCTTCTTATAAATGTAGAGAAAAAAAACCGCTACTTAGAAATTAACTGTTCATATCACAATTGCTTGTCAAAAACGAGTAATTACTCGTAGATCTATTTGACAGGTATTGTTCAGTGGTAAGCAAATAACTTGTTTTAATTAAATTTTTTTTAAATGGCCAGAAACAAATATTCTAACAAAGTGACGGAAATTATAATAAAAGAATTCAAAAATGGAATAACACAAAAACAGTTATCGTAAATTATTCTATTCAGTGAAAACGGTTCATAGAAGACCAAGGAAATCAACGCGGCGCGCGTGAGGATATTGCGATAATAAAAGCAATTAGGTTAGGTTAGGTTGAACAGGAAAACAGCTGACACACTTAGACCTTAGGCAGGTCCATTGTGATACCACATGAAGAGAAATTTACTCTTTAATCAGACCAGTTGGAGCCTCGAATGAAGCGGTGAAGTCGGCGAATCTCAATGTGTCTAAGATCACTGGTGTCGTCCAAAAAGTATTCCCCCAGGTGTAATCTTCGTCCTTGGGAGAGAGCAGGACATCAACAAAGAAGATGAAGAAGATGTGAGATAGTTTCTTATTCCTCCTCATCCATGCACCTTCTGCAAAAGTCATTGGAGAAAACGCCAAGTCTTTTGGCGTGTCTACCAATTAAACAGTTTCCAGTTACAACACCTATTACGGATCCAAGATGTTTCCTGCTCAAAGAGATTAAACTTTTTGAGCGTCTTGGGTCTAATCCTGGCCAGATTTGTCTGGTGGCCAGGCACGTAGTGATGTTTGTTTAAAAGCAATTAAAAAAGACCCATTTATTTCTTCTCGAGAAATTAAAGTCGAACTCGACCTGGATGTAAGCGCGAGAACGGTCCTGAGTCCAGCTGTTGATGGTGGACTTAAATCGTTTAAAATCATTAAAAAGCCTTTTATTTCATCGGAAAACAGATTAGCTAGATTAAAATTCGCTGATATGATCATATCGACTGGACCGTCAGGAAATGGATGAGCGTGCTTTTTTCGGACGAGTCCGAATATAAATTTAAGGGTTCGGATGGCTTACGTCGTAATGGTGTCGGAATCTTTTCTGGTCATGGACTTGGACCCATTCCCAAAATAGACGGCATAATGGATCCTTTCGTTTATAGGGACATTTTGGAAAACGTAATTCTGCCACACGCTGAGTATCAGTTGCCTCTGAAATGGACATTTCAGCAGGATAACGACCCGAAGCACACGTCTAATACGGTTGAGACATGGTTTCAAGAAAACCAGATTGATGAGTTTCTCGTACAATGGCCATCGCAGTTGCTTATGCTTTAGCCAACACGGTATGTAGGCATTTGCATTTGCATATGTTTCTCAATTTTTGAATGGATTTACGAGAACTTATACTACTGTTAGCTTATAGTGTTTCGTAACTGTTTTCAAGAATTGAAAGTTGTTCCTCTGAATTAAAATAACCGACTTAATGAATAAATCAAATTTACTTATGATTTCTTTAAATAAGGTTGCCCTGGATATATCTTTGAACTCTGCGAAATTCTCAAAAAAATAGCGGGATCTTCGACAGAATTGAAACTGTGGAACAGATTGTCAATTATCTTATTTCTTGAGTTACAAAAGAAGGCTCAAGTGATCTACTTTTAAATGAAAAAGCTCGTACAGATGTAAGTAAACCGCATTTCGAACTATATTTGAATGTAGATGTCTTCAATTAGGCATTTTTCTTTTTTAGCTCTGAACAGTGCTTGAGCAAACCGAGTTAGCTCTGAACAAAGCCAGATCAGAGCTCTTTTCTCCATTTGATCGGTTATTTAATTATGAGGTAATGGAGCATGCTCTGATTTAGCCCTCGTTGAGCTCGAAACATGTGATCTGAGCTTTAAAAAAAGAAAAATTTCTTCAAAAACGAGACGTCACTATTGACGTTGAAATTTAAAATCTTAATCGTTCGATATCCGGTTTACAACTGATGTTTCGACAAATGAATTATTGACATCTGAATTAATATAAATGAAACTATGTATTATGAATTCTATTAAAGACTATAAAATTCAAATTTCACTCAAGTCGGCCATATTTTATTTAAAAATGTAAAATTAAAGAAAAGAAGAAAATGGAATACACTTCTATCCCATACCGAATAGTCGCAAATTAACCACGCCCTTTTCTTTGGTTTGTTCCATTTGAATATTTAAAAAAAGTTAAGTTCTAGCATAATAAGAGCCAAATTAATAATAAAGCTTATATATTTTCAACTGATTTGCAACCGATAGGACCGCACTTTATTCGAATACAAGACAGTTGCACTGGAATGCGTATTATCTTAATATTGTTTCTATAAGGTGAAAAACGCATTTGAGAAAACATTTAGGGTGTAAAACAAAGGCGATGAAAAAACTGAAGCAACTCTCATCCTTCCACGTTACCATTGGTTCCATTCCATAAGAAATGTAAATGCAAGCCTTGTTTTCGAAAATAAGCGCAGTGTTCCCCGCAATTCCGTCTGACTGTCATCGAGTCTACAGCCTAAACGGTAGGATCGATTTGCTTCAAACGTCACGTCAGGTGACCTTGCGGAAAGTGTAGTTTCTGGATATCAATTTGCTTGGGAATTTTCGTTGGAGCTCCGCCATAACTTGTATGGCTACGTGTGCACTTACTACATCTTATTGAAACCAAATCCTGCTGAAAGGAATACGTCTTCGGCGAAGTTCTGGGTAAAAAAAACTCCTTCAACAACTTTAAATACCGCTCCCCATTGACAGTTTGTGTTACACCGTTTCCTTCAAAGAAGTATGGCCCGACAATACACCTTGATGAAACTGCGCACCACACAGTGACTCATCCTGGGTGCAGTTCCGTCTCATGGAGCATTTCTGGATTAGATTCACTCCATATACGGCAATGTAGCTTGTTAACATTGCCGTTTAAGTCAAAATGGGCCTCATCAGACATGAACAAGCAATTTATCAATGTGTTGTCTTCTTCGGCCATTGCAACCATTTTTCGGCAAAATTCCAGGCGAACCAGGCAAATCCTGAGGGTTTAACTTGCTTGTAATTTGGACTTTGTACGGAAGCAAGCTTAAGTCATCATGAAGTATCCGTTGTAATGGCCGTCTGCTAACTCCAATTTGGCCTTATAAGTTTCGAGTCGAAACACTTGGATTTGCCTGTATTGCTTATGCAACAGCCACGATTGTATCCTGAACCCGAACATTGGGATCTCGATAATACAGTCTTCGTTCGATGCTTCCAGATTCGGCAAACATGTTCACCAGCCTCATAATGGTCCATTTACTCGGGGAAGTACCGCCAAACTCCAGCCTAAATTACTATTATATTAGGGATCTTGATAATGTTCTATGTTACAGATTCTGCATCGCACGTCAATGTTGTGAAAAGACATTGCAACAGCTACCCCCATCGATTTCCTGATTTTGCCGAATAAAATTTTGAAAAGATTCTAAAATCACAAGTTCTTCGCCAACTTTCAATTTTCTGGTTGAATTTCGTGGACGTCTGACTGATTTTCTTCTTGATCTTTTAGTTTTTGAAACTTTCAAATTATTTCGTAGTTTACTTACCTGAATATTCTTTGTTCTTTGCAATCTTAATCCATTTTTTTAATAGCTAGGAGCAAAAACAATCAACAAGGGGGCTAGATTTTCGTTGAAAAAATATTTTTTTTTATTTCGAAACAAATTAAAATATTAAAAAGCAGATAAGCTACGAAAACACATTTTAAAAGACCCTTTAAAACCTGTTTCCCCGAAAGACAAGTATGGGTAAACAACGAACTCCATACTGATGGGTCGACAGTATCTATCTATACCGACGGCTCAAAGATGGGCACTGCAGTTGGTGCAGGTTATTTCTCAGAAAACCTTAAAGTAGCCAGTTCCACTAGGTTACCTGATCACAGTAGTTTCTTCCAGGCTGAGGTCCTGGCAGTGAAAAATGCTGCAAAACACGTTTCAAAGCTGGAGGTACCACATACTGATATCACCTTTTTTATCGACAGCGAAGCAACAATAAAAACGATTGCGGCTGCAGTTATCAAGTCAAAACTTGTAACTAGGTGTCACGAAAGCTGAAGGTTCTTGGCACAAAGCACAATATAAGACTCTGCCGGTTTCCGGGTCACAGTACTGTAAGGGTTCAACACTTGACAGTACCCAAATAGACCCGTCGATTAAAATCCCACTCTGTGTCATAAAATAGAACATTGGAAAGAAGATTCTTTTAAAAACCAATGAAAGATGGAACCGACTCGACACCTGTGCTACAACCAGGAAACTATAGCCTAACTTTGAAAAGAAAATAACAGAAAGTATTAAACACAAAAACAAGACGAAGAAAAAAAGGACACCACTCATTTCCTATTTCATTGTCCAGCACTTTGTCATATAAGGAACAAATTCTTGGGCAGCTATTTTTTCAACAATTTAGAAGAGCTCTCGAATCTTTCAGGCAAAAGCCTGTTGAACTTCATAAAAGCCTCCAAATGGCTCGATAATGACTATCCATAGTAATCGTAGGTTATACAATTCGAAGTTACAACACGTCGGGGTATCACAACGGATCTACCTTGATCTAAGTGTGCCGGTAACAAGTTCAACTTGCAGCCCATTTACCTAACCTAACCTAACCTGTTAACAAGTTTTGTATAGCAAATGATAAGAGACAGCGAAAAAGTAATTTAAACATTTTAAACCGAATCGAACATAAATGAGTTAGTTAAGTCGGTTTGTGAAAAAGTGATCTCATTAAGTATTACGAGTCGAGTATATGCCTTTAGTTTCTAATGCTTCCTGGTATCAGGCCAAACATATAGGTAATTTGTCCAAATTGAGTTTGATGAATGCATTATCTTTTCTGGATCGATCTTGAACTAGACAAGCCTCCTAGCTAAAAGTAATTTATCTACCACATATTATCATAGTCATAGACTCAAAAAAATATCTTCGCATGTAAAACATTACAGGCTTTTAAGCCCCTAACAATACTGGTTCTATCGCATGCTCAAGAAATCGCGCCATAATCCAAAGTCATTATACCTCATCATTTGCAAATCATTATCATATTGACAGCCAGCTTCATGGGGGTTCAAATCAGGCAGCCTCCAGTGACTAACAGGACTAAATGGCTCTTGCCTGCGCCGCCGTGTGTCTTGATAAGAGTATAGACCAGTGAAATATATAACAAAGGCTAAGGAAGACTATGCAAAAATGTTGTCATCACACGAGAGCTTGCCCAGATAGGAAGTGAGAGGTGCGTCTGCGTCTGCCAGATGCTATAATAAAGTATCTCGACATACCTATAATTGAATATTATTTTATCAAATGGACGCCCCACCGTAATTATGCCAATTTTATAGATAGAAAGAACCTAGACACGTCATCGTGTCGTTGTTGCAAGGTTGCATCATAGTGGGTTTGAGTTGTGCAGTGGTTAGTTTCACGCTATCCTGGTGGCTGAAAATTTCGACGTTCTGCCCGAATGTGGGACGTGGAGGAGATAAATGGCGATGTTCAACCAGGAAATTCATTGATTGATGGAGATTAGAGGAATCATGTTAGAAGTGGATGCTGCTGCTCGCTGCTGGTTAGTTGATTTCACTAGCAACTGTTTTTTTCAATTGCTATCCAAGATCAATTATCAAGTTCAACCTAAGTAGGTGCTAAGGAATGAACGACAAATTTGTTGCAAATACATACATATTACCAACTTTTAATGAAGTGTCTATCAACTAGTGTGATAAGCATAGTTTATATGGGACACATCATGGTTGAGGCGGGCAAAAGTGATTCATGCCTTTTCTTAAAGCCGTTAGAGCAATCAATGCCATCGAACATGTGTCAACAAAAAGATGGGTCATTTAGATGAAGATGAAGATAGAATTGTGGATGTGATGAATGACTTTAGTGCCAGGAAATGTGTTTTAAGTAGCCATTCAATGTTCCTATATGATGTATCTTTGTTATAAACTTGGATTATCAAGAAAGGCGTACGCGTAGGCGACAGGTGCAGCTTTTCATTAAAAGATAAACTGTTATTCATTTGGAAGATTATGTCACGGAAATCTGTATATAAGTTCAATTTCCATCCTTAAGCGGTAAAGAACTCGATTTTCAATTCTATAGATAAGGAAACTGAAAAAAAACCAATCTAATTAAGAAAAGAAGAAACGTTTGCATGTGCCGAAAAAAAGTTATCACAGAATCAGTTTTTGCATGTATAAAATGTTTAACTACGATGGATTCTGCAATAGATTTTTTCGGGATTCGTAACAAGTTTCCGATTACGATCAATGGAATTCTTGTTGGGCTGAAACTCCCACTTAGGGTAGATAAAAGAGTACAAAAAAATTACAATTTGACGTTTGTAAATGTCAAAATATCATATGGATTTAGAACGATTTTAGAAAGATAAAATAGCCCTTTGGTGATTGAAATAAAATCATTAAGTAAAATCAGTTCAAAATATACAAACTCCTATTATATCAAAAATGTTATAACATGGTACTTAATGGTTTAAGATGTTACATCCATAGGTTTAAATATATCCCTGTAAGACCTAAGCTCTTTTAAATGCAACCTGAATTGCACGCAATAGTTAGAAGGAAAGAATTTTTGTTGGCAAATTTGCGTGATACCAGCTGTCTAGAGTGAGGCTCAAAATCACACGTCTAAATTAGCAATAAAGCAAAACTTGCCAAAAGTTTATATCAATTTAAAAAGAAATCTTTGTTCGTTGAGCTGTTCAGTTATATAAATGTTTAATACTCTTTAATTTTTTTAATGCTATCCCTTGAGTTTGCTTAGAACATTTAAAAAGAGATTTTCATAACTTGCCTTCAACAATTTGTTAGAGCAAACAAACTAAAATTTTGATTTAATAATTCCGATAAGGATGTAATTGATGACCTTATGCGGTTTTCGTTTGGTAAATTTATATTTTGATCTATAAATTGATTTTTTTTCGTAACGATTCGAATACGTTTTCAGATTGAAAATGAACCAGCTATCGGTAACAGCTATCTTGTCAAACTGATGGCTGTCAATTATAATGCATAGTGGTGTTAGTAAAACAGGGGTAGATCCGCAAAATTGATTTTAGATCAAAAAATAAATCAATTTATTGGGCCAATCGAAGGCAAATATTGTGAAAATCAGTTTTTTGACAGATCGAAATCAAAAATAAGTTGATTTGTGTTACAAAACGATAACCACATTAATATGTTGGCCGATAATGTGGCACAATATCCTAAATACCTACAGTAAGTTAATTGGTTATTTTATTTGCCAATTTCAATTTAAAAAGCAAAAATTAATAACAAAACCTCAAGACACATATGTACATACATTTATAAGAAAAAATTGTGAGTTTCTTTTTAAAAGGGTAGCGTAAATCATAGCACGAACGTAGCGTTAGACTAATGTCGGTTTTCACTGAAATCTGAAAGATTTGCATTCAAAATTTGAGAATTGCCTTTTTTGTATCAATCAAAAAATCTTTGTCAGGTTTGTAAAATCTCTAGTTCATGAGCTTGTTCACTGTCATTTCAGAACAGATCCAACAGAAAATAACAAAAAAAAAAGAGTGTCAACATAGTAATTGGGGCTTCGCCCAGGTACTATGTAGTTGGGCTCTCACGTATGTGTCTGTGTATGTGTATGCATCATGTAGTTGGGCATAGGGCATCCACAACTCTTTCCAACTCTTGCCTAGTTGGGCTGACCCTTCCCCGACTGCCCTTCTCCACGAGCTTATCGGTCGTCCAGCTTTTCTTCCTTCTTGAGAGAGGGGATTCTACTGCATTGCCATGTAGTTGTTGCCTTTTCGAAGCGTGTGTCCGATCCACTGCCACTTTCGACGTCTTATAATAGAGTCAATAAGTTCCTGACACGTTTCCCTGAGGACCTCTTGGTTTGACATACGATTGGGCCAGAAAATTCTAAGGATGTTTCGTAGACATCTGTTAATTTCTAAGTGCTGCAACCGTAAAGTATAACGGATTCAACGTTGGATCGAAACAGCCGTAGCTTGGTTGTTAAGCTTAGACAGTTATTCCTCCATATATTTCTAAGCATACCGAAAGCAGCCTTTGCCTTTCCGATTCGGCTGCTCATGTCCTTTTCGGTGATACCCTCAGTAGAGATGTTACTGCCAAGGTATTGGTAGCTCTGTACTTTCTCTACCGGTTGTTGAGAAATATATATGAGAGAAAATGCCTGGGTTCCGAGGCTGATCATATTTTTTTGCTGGAGTTGATTTTCAGCCCCACCATTTCTGCTTCCCTCTCCACCCTTGTTGTCATTTGGTGGAGATCCATGATCCTATGATAGAGCAATCATACGTCATCAAGATGTTTCAGGTAAGACGTCAGAGTTCACCGAATCCCTCCGTTTCATGTCAAGACCGCTCGCAGAACATCGCTTATCACCAAGAAAAACAATATTGGTGACAGTATGCAGCCCTGTCTGATTCCACTTTGGATTTCAAACTCTTCTGACAGCAGGTGAAGTGGTGATCGATATTCGACGCACTGCTCAATTATGCTCCTTAAAGTGTTGATATAATCAATGCATGAGAATCCAGTGCGTAAACCAGATTGTTCGGCATCGAGTGTGGCTTCTAGATATTCCCTGATGCCCTCCAGTACTATTTTCGCTACTATTTTGATAACGGCAGGCAGGGCGCAAATCCTCCTCTAGTTTTGGCACTGTTTTTGGTCTCCTTTCTTATGGAGCTTGACTATCATTTCCTTTTCCACTCACTCGGAAATCCTTCGGAGGCCCAAGCTTTCTTTATGAATGGATGCAGGAGATCGCTCGGTGTCGTTGGCACCGCTTGTAGAAGCCCTGCAGGTATGCCATCAAGTCCTGCAGATATCATCTCTACTGGGGGGTGTAGTGCGGATTCGGGAATTTGTTGTTCCTGTCAGTTCAGTAGGTATCAGTTGCGCGCTGCTCCTGCTGTTGGTAACTCGGCATGATCCTTCCACCTTCTCCTCATCCGAACTAAGTACCACGAGGTGTTTTATGGGAACTGCGATCACCAACCAGTTCATTAGTAATGCTGTAGACGGTTCTACTGTCGCATCTGTTAGCAGCATCATCTGCTTGTGGGGCAAAGCGTTGATGTGGTTACGCTTGTCACATCTTAATCTGCGGTGAACCTCTTTATTTTCCGTGCGGTACAGGTTTTTCAGCTCTCTTTTCTAATCCAGTTGCAGCTGCAATACGGGCCTAGAGTTTCTTCCGTTCGTCAATCCGTATCCAGGTTTCTTCAGAAAGCCAAGCGTTATTGTTTCCCCTCGTTCGGCCGACTTTACCTTCAGCACTTTATACAAGAACAGTTTTCGCAGCACTCCAGTGGTTTCACATTCCATGTGAAAGGTTGTCTCTCATTTGTTGGCGTGTTGAGGGATCCTTTAGTCTGTCGACGTTGAACGTGGGTACCCGGGCTATGCCATAGGATCTCCGAGCTGCAAATGTACAAAGTTTTACAGTAGCTACCATAAGGTGGTGGTCTCGAAAAATTCCCATATCGGATCCTCTTTTATTTTGCACATGCAGGACACTGCTTCTAAAGCGCCGCCTAATCACGAAGTGAGCAATTTAATTCGATGCTTGCCTATCCGTCGATACACAACTTATTTTGTGGCAAGTCTTTTGCTTAAACATGGTGCCACCGGCCGATGACGAGTCCGTTAGTATTGCAGAAGGTAATGAACGGCGAAAAAATTGTAAGAAATTCCCAAGTTAACTCTACTGGCACAATTTTTTTCAAGTCTGTCCAATTGTTAGCATACGCTGATGTCATAGACATCATTGGCAGAACCCAGCGAGCTGTCACTGGAGCGTTTGCCAATATTGAAACTGAAGCGGCTAAGATGGGACTAGCAGTGACCAAAACGAAGTACCTGCTGTCCACAAAAAGGGACACACAACACCGGCGGATTAGACAAAGCGTCACAATAGACAGGTACAACTTTGAGGTATTTAGGGACTTTGTCTACCTCGGATCCGCTATAACATCTAACAACAACATCTCGTTAGAAATAAAGCGAAGAATAACTCTCGCCAACCGCTGTTCCTATGGGCTAGGGAGTCAATTGAGTAGTAAAGCCCTCTCTCGAAAAACAAAGGAGACTCTTTATAAGACTCTAATCATCCCAGTCCTGCTCTGTGGCGCGGAGACATGGACTCTATCGAAAGCGGGTGAAGATGTCCTTAGTCGTTTCGAGCGTAAGGTTCTTCGCAATATTTTCGGCCCTATCTGCGTTAACGGGCCTTGGAGGAGAAGGTTCAACCACAAACTATACGATCTATACAGCGACACTGACCTGGTACAAAAAATACGTATATCACGTTTAAGATGGCTAGGTCATGTAGAGCGTATGGACAACAATGCTCCGGCTCGCAGGATCTTCGATTCCAACCCAGAGGGATAACGCAGTCAAGAAAGACCTCGCCTAAGGTGGCGCGCTCAAGTGGAAGATGACCTCAACCAACTTGGAGTTCGTAACTGGAGGCAGCTAGCCAAAGACCGAGCTAGCTGGGGAGGCATGTTGGTTGAGGCCCATATGTTCTCGCGAACTGGTGCGCCACCTAAGTAGGTAAGTAAGGATAATCTGTATATCATCATCAAGAGGATACTTCTTTAAGCATTTTGACACAGGTACAGAATTTTGACATACAGTATTTTGGCATACAGTATTTTGAATACAGTATTTCGATTCCAACCCAGCCGTATGTAGATAAGTTGCTGGGGTTATGATTTCACTTTGGCAACCGTCTGGATTTTCTTATCCCAGAAATACCTTCGAACTCTTGAAAGGAAATTACGCTGCCCAAGAACACATCGAACACATTTTACTGACCAAAATATCAATACAAGCTATTGAAATCGATGTCGGCCATTCCATAGTTTCACATATTGATTTTAGTTATTGGTTTTTGACAAGTATTTTTTTCAGAAATAGGTATCTATTCGTTAATCCAGGGTCTAAATTGGCTGAAAACCGAATTGCAGATGTTAACTCAAACTACCCCTGACCTCGCACTGAAAAACTGGTCCTTCATGTTATTTTCAAGCAAACCGTCTCATTTTATGATCAATTTATAAATATTTTGAGTACAAATTGTCCTACACCTTTTCACGCTATTAGCTCATACTCTCTATGCGCTTCACACCATCACATATCCATTAAAACTAATGCTCACCACCGATTACTGATTGTTGATTGATAGGAATTCCCATACAAAATCCTGTAAGGACCAACAACTTAATGAAAACAAAAAAAAAACAGATGTTTTCCATTAGTATAGATGGGTGTAATACAATCCCACAGCTCACTTGGATGCTGGATGGAAGGCGCTGACCTAAACCATCAACATGTGTTATCTTCTTATCACTCTACCAAGCGCCAACTACCATTAAGGCTCAACACATTTATCAGTCATTTAACTTACATAAAGGAACATTCACTTCAAAAGTTCATCAGCGAGGTATATATAAAGATCAATTCAAGGAATGTTAACAATTTTATTGCCGTCGGACGACAGACAACCCGATGACCAGATCATAGGATCTCGCACGGGTGGTCGCTTGTATCTACTCTCTGCTGGTCTGTTGAACCTGAATAAGATTTTGGTTCTTGTATTTGTGTGTCAATGTCACACAATATTGGTGTCACAATCGTCGCCGATCGCCGATCGCTGAAGTAGGCCTCTTCATAAAGACCAAAGACCACCATTTAGGAAGGTATTTTTAGCTATTTTACAAGGCCTACATGAGTCGACTATAAAACGACTTTTTATGTGAAATTAAATGAATGGCGCGACATGCATTGTGATGAATTTATTTTGAATGCGTTTTATTGCTCCTAATTTAATTGTTAACCAATGTGGGAGCAAGCATGTCCTTTCGATTCGTTTTTGTTTCATTATTGACAAAGGTGGACATCAATTTAAGTGAAAATGTATTTATACACGTGTAGGTGATATTTATTACTTGTTTCATTGGCAGAAGTGTGTACATATAAAAAAAAAATCATAAAGCCACCCAAAGCGTTAAAGTTATGTATGGATTTGGTTACAGTAGTTTACAGATATAAGAAATTCATTGAGAACCTGCTGCATCTAGCAGATAAAATCTTATATTTTTTTAATAATGCTCCAATTACAAAAACTTGCAATTAAAAAAACCCGCAAACCAAAATTTAAAAAATTAAATTCTCGCACTAGTTTTGATTGGAAAATAGGAATGATAAGATTATTTTTGTTTTCCGTGTTAATTCATAACCCTAGGATCACCATAAAGCGTTTTTTGTTTGCGTTTAAAGCCTAGTACATGCTGATGCGAAACGAAAAATCCCATACAAAAATGACACGATGAAATCATGAACGAAAAATTTCGCTCTACTTTTCGTTTTCCAGAACGCTGCTGAACGACGAAATGTGTAATTTAAGTGGATAGCTGTACTAGATTTCTTAGTACAATTCTCCACGCTTTTCCTTCTCAATTTAATTGACCTGTACATTAGTTGCTTGCACAACTTTGACATTTTAATTTTTTTATAAAAAAAAGTCAAACTTACTTGTTTTGTTCATGTGATTTTTCTTTGGTTTTGTGTTTTCTCTATTGTCTGTTTTTTCTCTGCATTTTCTGTATTAAATTATTCAAAATAAAATCAATTCTAATTTTTGGGAAGTTGGAAAGAAGCGCACCATTCACATATCTTATCGGACCTTTATTTGGAGTGCTTATTATAATTATATAATATTGAATTCCATCGAATATTTTTATTTTATGTAATTTGATCTTTTTTGTTTAGCTTACCTTTTAGATCGATAAGGATTTTTCTGTGCAATACCCACAAAGCCGATCAATTCGCAGTCTTTGGGAAAATTCTTTTAAAAAGTTAAAAGAGTTTCTAATTCTAAATGTCAAGGACAAGGGAAATGTTGACGAACTCAAAAATATTAACAATGCCAATTTCGAGAAAGGTGAATGTCAAACTGATGCACAAGAACAGTGGGTCATATTTATGATGGTATTTTTGTATGTCTTTTAAATATTTCAGATAATTTTGTATGATGTGTCCTAAGAAGCTTGCATTTCTATCTTGTGCCCTCCAAACACGTCCCTCGAAAAACAGATGACAAAAAATGTCACTTTTCGCGATTCACAATCAGGGACTCGCAAATGTCTTCTCTTCGAGGGAGAAAGTGTGCAACAACTGGAGGAACATATACATTTTTTGAAAGACCGTGGGAAAACCATACAGCCCTTTATTCTGCATAAACGTGGGTCAAATGAGTGTATAGTATCTAGAGGACTATAAGTTTAAGACTTCCAATGCCTTACGGGCTGTGGATATTTGTTTTAAGTGCTTTTTTGATTTTAATATTCATTATCCACCAGCAAGTGAAAATGTATGGCAATTTATCTAATATTTTGTTTATATGAAAAAAGCCAAAAAACCCTTGCAAAAAAAATTATTCCCACTTCTTGACGCTTTGAAAAATAATTCGAATAAATAAATACATATATGTACATACTATATTTAATGCATTTATATTATGAACATCATTTGTATTTTCTATATATTTCAAGTGGGAGGTTTATTAAATGGTTTAATTAAAGGGCTGAGTAGTAAGTATTTGCTTCCTAAAAGTTTTGTTAAACTTCCTGCTCTTGTAATTTTAAGTATGAAATAAGCGGTTTTTAATTTTCATAGGTGTTGAAGTCATTCAATAAAGGATAATAGCGGTTCTCAATATGAAAATCGTGGTTGTCGATATGACAATCATGGCTGTCAATGTGACAGTCGCAATAATCGTATTGATAGCCGCAATCGTTATAATGAAAACTACAATCGTCGTATTGACAACTACAATAGTCGTATTGACAACCACAATAATCTTATTGACAACAGCGAACATCATATCGACGATCGCAGTTATCGTATTGATAACTATATAATCATCTTTTTGACCAGCACAATAATCTTATTCACAAATAAAATAATCTTATTGACAACCACGGTAATCAATATGATGACCACAGGGTTCAGTATAATCATAATCGCAGTAGATAATACGATAATCGCGGTTGTCAATATGATGATAGCGGTTTTCCAAATTTTCATATTGATTATCGCGGTCGTTGGTTGAAAATAACAACTTTTTTCATCAATATGATGAACAAATTCATCAATATGACAGTCGTTTATAGTTCAGTGAACCAACTATCGACTTTTCTTATACCTAGTGCTAGTGCTTAGATTAAAAATAACATATGTTCTTTTAAAATTAATTTATTTTAAGTGACTACTAAATAAAAATATTATAAACAAAGTTCAGAAGTTTGTTCTGCAATGAACTCCATTTTAGGATTTTAAAAATTTATTTGTTACTCCGACTTTTAAATTCTATGCGATCTTTGACACCATATAAATATCCAAACCCGCGCCATTTCTAACTACATACTTTCAACACATAAATTAACTCAATAGCCAGAAACAAAAAATCAAATCGACCACCCGTTACTGTCAGTACGAATATGAATTTCCAACCTGGTAGACCAAAAAATGCTGATGTTTCCTTTGAAAGTAAGAAGTGCTGATTCTAAAAAGATATCGCTTGCCTTTATTGGACAAGCCGTTCCAAAGATATACTCCAAAAGCTATTCACTGTTCACTTGGAAGTATGTTTGTAATCTGAAAATACTTTGTAGTATATCGTTTTAAGGATAACACGTTCCGTAGATACATTTCAAAGTATTTTCATATTTTATACATGGTGGCGCACGAATCGTATTACAACAAGAAATTTAAATAACTTTTATTTTAATCGATGTATTTCATACATTTTTTTTTTATTGGATTAAAAATTAAATTTTATTTTAAATAAATAATGGTTTTTAAAGATGATAGGCCGCAAATGACTTCCACGCTCAGCCACGCATATGCGGCACCTGATCAGAAAATTGTTCAATGCGGCCTGAAGGGTTGAAATTGGGATCGCCTCAATTATAGTCTTAATGGACTGCTTCAATTCAGTCAAATTCCTGGGTTTCGTTTTGTACACTTCCTGCTTGACATAACCCCATAAAAAAAAGTCTGGTGCAGTCAGGTCAGGTGACCTTGGTGGCCAGCGGAACGTGCAGTTTCTGGATATCAATTTGTTTGGGAATTTTCGTTGGAGCTCCGCCATAACTTGTGTGGCTACGCGTGCACTTGCTCCATCTTGTTGAAACCAAATCCTGCTGAAAGGGATACGTCTTCGGCGAAGTTCTGGTTAAAAAAAACTCCTTCAACATCTTTAAATAATGGTCTCTATTGACAGTTTGTGTTACACCGTTTTCTTCAAAGAAGTATGGCCCGACAATACACCTTGATGAATTTGCGCACCACACAGTGACTCGTTCTGTGTGCAGTTCCGTCTCTTGGAGCATTTCTGGCTTAGATTCACTCCATAAAGGGCAATTTTGCTTGTTAACATTTGACTTACAAAATGGGCCTTATCAGACATGAACAAACAATTTATCAACATGTTGTCTTCTTCGGCTATTGCAATCATTTTTCGGCTAAATTCCAGGCGAACAGGAAAATCCTGAGGGTTTAACTTGCTTGTAATTTGGACTTTGTACGGAAACAAGTTTAAGCCATCATGAAATATCCGTTGTAATTACCGTCTGTTAACTCCAATTTGGCCCGATAGGTTTTGAGTCGAAACACTTGGATTTGCCTGTATTGCCGATGCAACAGCTACGATTGTATCCTGAACCCGAACATTGGGATCTCGTTGATACGGTCTTCGTTCCATGCGTCCAGATTCGGCAAACATGTTCACCAGCCTCATAATGGTCCATCTACTCGGAGGAGTACCGACAAACTCCCCCGAGATGGACTGCAAAGAATGGTATCGCTGTACTATTCAAATCCGTTTTTCAGTTTCCCAAGCATTCAGTTTGATATATAGTAGCCTATAAAATAAAAAAACAAGCCGATTACTCTCACTGAAAAAAAGTAATTACATTTTATTTTTGTAGCACGATTCGTGCGCCACCCTGTATTTCAAAATGAACAGTGAATAGCTTTTCGAGTATATCTTTGAGAGGTTTTGTCCAAAAAAGGCGAGCGATATCTTATTAGAATCAACACATCATACTTTCAAAGAAAGCATCAACAAAATTAAAAGTAGTTTTGTCACCAAATTACTTTTAGATGTAATTTTTTTGAAATAATTTTGGACTTGAAAATTGTATCCGGAATTTGTAAGAAACTATAAATTATAACTCAAAACCGTTTACACCATCCCAATGAAGCACGTAATTTTCGAATTATAGAGTGTTTTAGCTCCCAATTTCATTGATTTTCTTAAAACTGATAGAAATTTCATCAAATCGGGAGATAAACCAGTTTAAAGACCCAAAAGTAATTGCTTAATTTGGATCATTTAAACGGTTCTGAGTTTTGTTTTAAATCCTCTATGTGTAGCCACAACCATTTTTATAACCAAGTATTATTTCATAAGAATTACATCTAAAAGTTATTTGGTGACAAACAAAATTCCATCTAAGAATAATTTGGTGACAAAACTCCTTCTTTTTTACAACTTGTCAATTGTTCTTGACAGCTGACAGAACTCTCCGCAAATATTTATCTGCCGTGGTTTTAGCATTTCGCTATACTAGTTTAGACCACCGAAAATTTTCGTTTCGCATCAGCAGCGTACTAGGCTTAAACCTGAAGTCGACCTGTTAAACAAAGAAGTAGATCTAGGTTTTTAGCTGGGGTAAGTTAGGTAAATGAATAAATTGTCAAGTTCACAAGAGATCTTAAGTAAGGATGAGCGATATTGATATAACAGCAGTGTTTTGATTGCAACTCCATATAGAGTTATTAAAAAAAAACGACATCGGGATTTAGGAATTTCTTTTTAAACTTATTGGAAGCACTGCTGCATTCAATGACATTTAAGATTTAAAAACTGTATGTTAGTATCATAGACAAATAAGAAAACGAGATGGCCACCGATCCCGATTTTTACAAAAAAAAATTGTTCAGTGATGAAGCTCACTTTTGGTTAAATGAGTACGTTAATAAGTAAATTATCGTATTTGGAGTGATCGTAATCCACAAGCTATTGCTGAAACGACACAACATATTGTTTAGTTTGCTCTTTGGCCAGAGGGAATCATTGGTCCATATTTCTTCAAAAATGAAGACGGCCATAATGTTACAGTCAATGACGAACGCTATAGAGCTATGAATGATGAATTTTACATGCTTGAATTGGAGAATGTTGATGTGGACGACCTTTGGTTCCAACAAGACGGCCGGCGCTACATGTCATGCAGCCAACTTAACAATCAGTTTTTTGAAGGAAACTTTTGGAAGTCGCTTGTCTACACAGATAAACCCGAGACGATGGACGCCTGGGAAGTGAATATTCGGCGCGTTATTGCTGACATACGGCCCCAATTGCTGCGAAAAGTGGTCGAAAATTTGGCCTCTCGGCTGGAATTTATTCAAGCCAACCTCGGCGGCCACTTGCCCTAAGTTATTTTTAAGACATAATGACAAACCCTTATCTTTATAATAAAGCTAAATTCTTGGCCATAACTTTAACTGTCTAAAAAAACAACCGTTATAAGGTTTACGGCGTACAAACAAGCTACACCTCCGCTTTTGGGTCACTACAGAATTTGAGGTAGGTCAGTGGTTGTGGGTATATCCAAAGTTTCTTATTTGCGAGATTTTAATATCGGAGACTTAAGTTTTCCAGATTTTATTTAAAATTTGAGAGATTTTTTGGACACGGACTAGTGCCAGATATTTTAAAATTGGGTGGGAACTTATGAAAAAAAAGGATTAGTGATAAATCCCTTTTATAAATATATAGCTTTTGGATGTTCTTATATTCGTAATGTACTGTACCGTTGCTATAAGGAAAACGAGGAGAAGGATATAATATAACCTTTTGTGACAGATGACAGTGCGTGGACGTAATCGGCAGCGATCCCACTAGAGAACAGAATTTAGTACCTACTTTTTGTACAAATCCTTTCACTTGATGTATTATTTGACAGATAAATGTGTTTATGTCATAGGTGTTTTGTTAAGTTTTTTTTTATAAATACATTCACATGTACCTATGTTTATATTTATCTGTCATTTGAGTCTACCTATGGGATGCTGAAAGCAAAAGTGTTTTGTTCGATTATTGTTAAAAATCATAAATAAAGTGTCAGTATCAATTTCAATGAGTATAGTTTTTCAGTGCGCAAATGCATGTCCATATGTTGGTATAAGTGTCTAGATAGCTTGTGATTAAAAGTTTAGCTGCACGAAGCGGATGCGGATTAATAAATTGTTGTGAAATAAGAAAACAAAATAGAGCCAAAACATCCATATTTATTGTCAAAGTTGAACTCTTTTCACTGTGTACATAATATATATAAAAAAAAAGATTGTGTACGCCGCAAGTAATTTAAAACAATTTGTTCATTCGTAATTCTATGTCAGCTAGAACATATTCAAATTTAATGGAAATCGGTCAAAGGACAAGGAAGTTGACATATTTTTGACCCATGCACCCAAATTAATAAACATAGACTAGGGAAGGTTTAGGGCTTATTCCGTGGACTAAGTGCGAAATACTATTAATAAGGCACAATGTCTGGTATTTGACGTTTAAAAAATTAGTCCTTAGACCGTCTTCGATGGTCTAGCGATGGAATAAGAATTGACATTTAAGAATAAAATTTACAGCGACATTCAATAAAAAAAGGTAGAGTTGATACTTATTGTATTGATTATGAGTCTAATTATTTTTTTCTTCACATTTTCTTTCTTGGCGCACATGGCATTTGGTGCGTTCAGCAATTTACTCACATGCTCAGTCAATTATGTTCGAGCACGTCGAGTGCGATCTACACATGTTCAGAACGAAAAAAGAAACACACATTTGGAGGCCTGCATGCTCTGAGTTAAAAAGAAACACAAACAAATTTTTTGACAACTCAGACTCTGATCTGAACTAAAAAAGAAAAACGCCTGCTGTAGGCATTTTGTAATTATATAACCATTTTCCAATTCAATCCAATGAAATAAAACGATGAGATCTTTTCAACCCACGTATTATATTCTTATCGCATTCATTGTATTCAAGAATAAAGAATTCGTACAAATGCATGGCAATGCTATTTCGGATTTGACAGCGGACTTGGAATTCTTTGTAAGAGGCAATGCTTGTTGGTCTACTTCATTTTACTTATTATATTTTGCAAATATTGCAAATATTTATAATTTATTGTTAAAGCAAGTATATAAGCCGTGTTTTATTGGGAATTTTATCCGCCGTAGGTTTATCCGTCGTAGCATTTTACATACAATTCGCTACGGTCGATAAAAAGCTAAAGTAGAAGCTACGGTGGATGGCTGGTTGACGTTCAGTCGAGTCTCGATTCTGATTTAGTTAGTTTTGTTGGTACGATTGATAATTGAATTCAATCTCGATGGATGTGTTCATGGAGTGTTATAATTATTAATTTCATTCGTAAGACAAATCGATCTTTTTCATTCTTTTTTTTTAATAGTTGGTCAGTTTTTTTTTCTCAAATCTTAGATAACTCCATTTTTTAATAAATTATAAGCTGTTCTTCTGAAAAGCTTCTGACTTTTACTATTAAAAACTGTATTCTTTGCTCAATTATTTTCTGAAGTACGTCTAAAATTGCACCAACATCTGCAATTTTGCATACCCCTAATGTCAATTAATCAATTTTAACAAATTTTGATATCCATTTTGAAAAAGAAACCAATATTTATCCAATGAATTCCATTTTACTTTTATTTTTGACTAATCAAGACCACTTTTCGTTTTGTGTTCAATTTTTATTGATAGTTGTAAATAAACGAAGTTTGGTGAAAAAAATCACATTTTTATTTAGATCTACAAAAACCCAATTTGAAAAGACAAGCCGCATTGGGTGGAACTGCACTATAGAGGAATTGCTTGACACTGCGCCGCAAAATATTTATTCGTACGAAATTCTATAAGCTATAAGGCCAGAGGCGCGCACATATACAACTTTCAGTTTTGCAACAGTTTGGTTGCTAAAGTGAATACCCTGGACTTATATGAGAGCGCGCGCACATGCAAAAACTATTCAGTCCGTGATTCTAGCAACTTAAAAATTTGTGTTTTATCACAAATCGAGCGATCGCCCCAAATAAGTTCTTCAGTTTGTATCTCGCCGAACTATAATGAACGCGCGCACATTAAATCAAAATATTGTATGTGTGTTGGTTTATCTCGTTGATTGATTTTAAGTTGCTTATGTGCGAGATCATCGTTCAACTAGTGATTAAAATATTTCGTTTCGGAAAAAGTGCATGTGAGCGCCTAGCCTAAACGCACTAAGCAGCAACTGAAATTCACAAAATGTGCTTTTTCTTCACTGTTTAATGGACGTTGGCCATGGACGGACTTCGCTTCACTACATGGACTGGGCCTATATATATGTGATCCGATTGTTTTTTTTTTCTGGACATAGAAATGGCAAAATGTTAACTATGTGTTCCTTACTCCGCTTATGTTAAGCGAAGTATGATGAGTGATTATTGAATTGAAAGCAAAACACACTCAGAAAATAAATTTGTAAATTGCCTTGAAAAATAAAACTCTAGCTATCGATCTACACAGAAAATAAATAAAAGCATGAAATATAAAGGGGAAATGTAAGGGGAGTAAACAATTTAAACTACGTTGTAGTGTGCGTTCAAAACCAAGAAACATGAAGGAAGCAATCAAATCTCCGGCAATTTTGTTTCTTCGTGTGAAATGCATAGACGGTTTTTAAAGCAATACAAAGATTTCCCTGTGTAAAAAGGAACTTGACCATAGTCTATTAACAAACCCATTCACTTATCATTTCCTTTCTATTGGTGCAAAATGAATGTTAGAATTTAAAATTGCAAATGCAGAAAAAATGAAAACAAGAAATAAGTTTGTACATAAATTAAATATTTTTACGTTTTTCTACTTTCTATTTTATATGAATTAAAGCTAACTATTGTTCATAATTTTGATATTTTCTTAATTTTACTTTGCAAAAGACTCTTTCATTACTTGTGACTACTATGCAGGAGTACCATTTTTACAAAAACAAAAAAGCTATAGTCCATGCTACGGTCGATGCGTTTTTTTGGGAATTACTTACGGGACAATGGATAGATTCCCAATAAAACACACCTAATGATAATCTGCTTCTCAAATTGTTCGCCAAATTGAATAATTTGTTTGACTATAGGATAAGTTCAAAGTCCCACCCACTAACGGTTGCCCATACACACTACACTAATTGCAAAAGATAACATGCTCAACCCACGTTCTAACAGAAATCCTAAATCTTGTGTAGGTTGATTCTTAGAAACCACTTCTATGTATATTTGTATGAATGGCTTGATTCAGCCACCAATTTCCAATCAATACAGGAATTCTATGCCACTCTCCTGATACAAAATAAAGTGTAATTTATATAGAAATGTTCCTTAGATTTTGTAAAGTTTTGTTAAGTAATTGATTTATCGTTAAAGCAACCCCTATGAGTCAAATGGAAAAAATTAATTCGATGCAGACATTGATCGGGTATTGACAAGTTCAATAGGTTTTGAATTAATTGACGTAAGGTGTAAATCACTACGTGTTACCTGCTTATAGCTTCAACCAGTGCAGTTAGAACCATACTCTATTGACGCATAAATAAAGTGACGCACGTGTGTTTAAAAAAAATTGTTTTCTATTGAACTAAGTTCGATAAGGGTAATTAAGTTCTTCTGGTAATTCAATGTGTTTGTCTAACATATCAACCGCGATTGTATTTCGTACCATTTGCTCAAGATTAAAATTCCAAAAATTTTCCATTGATTTTTCCCATGTCTATTGAAAATAAATGATTTTTCGAGAACCACAACATTGAACTATGGGGTTCTATCTGCCTCCATTTGGGTGGAACGTGGAATGAGGCGTTTTCTTAATCAAGTAATTTCTAGGAAAAGTTTTTGAAAACAACTAATTTCCAGCTCAAAATTTCGAAAGAAAAATGTATAGGTACTGTATTCATTTAAAATTGTGAATATTCTACTGAATCCTTTTGATGTATTTTTTGCTCTTTTAAGTTCGTAATCGAAACCTGAAAACTAAATATTTGTAAGTCTACTAGTTCTTGGTAAAATTAAATATAATTAAATCTACTTTTATTTTTTTTTGGAATTAGATGGTCTGGATAAGAGACCATTAATAATAATGAGAAAAAGAGTATAAAACGGAGCCGTTGGGTATACCAGCATTTATTTTATGAATATCAGACTTCATACCGTCGAATACAACTTGTATTGATCGGCCCAAAAGATAATTTTTAATCCAATGAAGAAGAGATTCTTTGATACCAAAAACTTGGAGGAACTATTGAGACGGTCCCAGTTGGCTTTCTCATATTGCCAAACGTTTCTCCCAGGTAATTTTTTCCTATTCTTTTTATTATTTTTTTTTCTATTATTTTTTCCTTCCTTGGTCTAAACAGAGCGAGCTCTGAACACTGATATGTTTTTTAAACACACTTGATCCACAAAAATCATGGCACATTTTCATTTCAACCATAAAAAGCGATATAACACAAAACCTACCCTTTTTTGTACACACCCAGATACAGAAAATCAACAAGCGATCAAGTTCTTTCGCCAACTTATGTATCTAATAATATTTTTCTTCATATTTTTCTGCTTGGCACACACGGCATTTGATGCGTTCAGTAATTTACTCACATGCTCAGTCATTTATGTTCGAGCACGTCGAGTGCGATCTACACATGTTCAGAACGAAAAAACAAACACACATTTGGAGCTCTACATAATCTGAGTTAAAAAGAAATACAAACAAATTTTTTGACAGCTCATACTCTGCTCTGAGCTAAAAAAAAGAAAAACGCCTAATGTGGTCTGATATGCCTAGAGGCGATTAAACATTCAGTGTATTTATTAGGGTCAGAGGTGAGAATCAAATCTAGAGATTTGGCGGTTTAACGTCAGGGATTCGAGTTGGTTCATCAACAAGTTGAGTCAGTTTTTTTTTAACTCAGCAAAGAGTTTCAACACACCTTTCTTAGCGTGTTGTCTGGCTCGAAAAACAGAGCAAGTTAGACTTGTGTACATTGCAGCGGCATATCCAGGATTTGGTCAAGGGTGGGGTCCAACGATTTAAATGTTAATATTTTCATAAATTTTACCGAGCTAACTAAATAGTTCTTATTACGTTAACTGTGGAGCTATTTTGTCTTAAACCAATCCTACGAAAAATCGATTGTGCAACAACAGCAACAAATATTCGAAACAACTTTTTAATAATAAAAATATTAAGGAATACATGGTATTATATTCAGCGTTGCCCACGTCACTTGATGACAAAAATGCATACAAAACAAATTTAGAAACAAAAACAAACGTATGCTGAACTACGCCACTCGGTGACAATGTGTGCGAGAGAGATAGGATAATGAAATGGGCAATATCATACCAGTATTCTTTATACAATGTGACTTAAACTTTTTTTTGTACTACAGCTACAACTTCAATTGTAGCCATTTGATACGATTCAGCTTCACTTTTGTGCCTAAGCAATGACAACTCGAAGCCGAAGGTCGAGAACCGAGAACCGAGAAATCAGAACGAAAGATAAAGAGAAACACACATCGCCGAGGACTTTAGGCGTTTATAAATGTTTGCTTATATATACACTCCTCGCCACTTAAATAGGACACCTTTAGTTCTGTTGCCTGTCATTCATTGCTCCTAATCCACGCATGCTATACTCTGTTCAATTTATATTTTCAGTACAGGTCTTATGGGAGAACTTTTTCAAACACACTGGTGCCTGTCGCTGAAAATTATTTACTAAGAACTGTGATAATGCGGGGTCATTTTAGAGAATTCTTTTTATTTTAAACATTACTTAAATTTAACGTATTAAAGGTATTTTTTATTAAACAACAATTTTTTTAATAGTGTGTTGAGCCACCTTTATGCTCCAGAACTTCACACATCCGGTTTGGAAGCGATGCATACAAATTGGCCAAATAATTTAGCGAAATCAAGCTCCAAGCTAATTCGGTGGCTTGGGTTATTTCGGGTATACTCGAATATTGTTATCCTGATCTATATATTTGACGTGTGAACAATCCCCAAGCATTTTCAAGATGAGTAGGTCGGCCAGCTTAATAGTTCCACATTCTGGCCCTCACTATAGGTCTTAACTACCCTGTATTGGCAAGTTATCATGTTGATAAGTCCACGGCAAAGGTCCAAAAAGGGTGATATGAAAGTATGGAAAAGCCTCTTTTAATATACCACTGTCATACCCTATACCTACAATGGTGGACAAAAATTGAAGTTTCCAGGTGCCATAAGATAAAATGGCAGCCCACACCATCACATCTCCAACTCTGCTATGCAGCTGGTCCCTATAATAAATTTTCTTGCGGAGGTTGTGAAAATAGTACCTATAGCGACCGGGGCCTTCCAATTTAATTTTTTTCGTCGGAGAAGACCACGCGATTTCTCCCATACTTAAAAATCTGAATATAAGTGTTCGACTCCTGTCGATTTCTTTTTAGCTATTTTGGCAATAGATATGCCAGTGTAGCGTCCTTATAAGATTTGACTTGTCATTTTTCTGCCTAAGTTAATGCTTTTCCTCGACCCATTTTAGATTATTTTTTTACCAAATTGTCGAAATTAACAATATAGTATGAGTTCGCGTGTCAAAGATAACAATCAAACTAAATGCATGCTCTATACAAGTGGAACGAAAATGTTGATTTATTTTCAATGAATGTCAACACAAAGTGGAAAAAAACATGGTCAGGTGAAACTAATAACTTACCAAACATTGATCGAAAAGAAACTATCCGTCATATCATATCATATTAATAGTTAACTAAGTTTCCAATGCTCAAGGGGGGTCCGGACCCGAACCCCCATCCCCCCGTGGATCCACCAGTGGTACATTGAAACCGCCCGTAATGACGAGTCGAACAGAGTATCAAATTCGTTAAAGGTTGATTTTTTGTTCCTTCTTTGTTTTTGTTACCGTTATGTTTACCGCTATAAAATTTTAATTTGGCAAATGAGAAAGGAATTGACGAACAAATTTCTAAGCACATACAAAATTTCCAAGAAATCAAATGAACCGTTATCCATAAAATCAAAAACAAAACAAAAATTGTTCGAATAGATCTAGAGGTACCAAAAATAACCATTTTTGTCAAAAAAAACACCAAAATCTACCTTTTACCTTCATTAATGAACTGATTCTTTTTTACAAGAATCGTTGAAGTCGTTTTTGAAAAAAATGAGATTTTTCTTTTTGGCCAAACCTACCTACCTACCGTTATTTTTCGTCTTAAGAAAAATTAAAAAAAAAACGTATGGGCATATTATCGAAAATATCTACAATATGAACCAAGTTTGAAGCACGTCCATCAAACCGTTTCGGCTGTAGACCCGTGGACAGACAGACGGAATTGCGGAACCCACTTTTTTGGTGTTCTCCATCATTGTAATGACACGTTTGACCTACATCTCTAGATAGATTTTTTTCGAAATGCAAGTAAATTAGAGAAGTCTTTTCCAAATAATCAGATAAAAATATTAATTAAGGGAGACTAGACTAACAAGCAAATTTACGGGCGGGTCAATAAGTCTGTGACTTTTGGAATAAAACACAGATTTTTTGATAAAAAAATAATTTTATTTTTCAACGTAGTCTCCCTTGAGCTCTATACACTTTGTCCAACGCTTCTCCAATTTTTTTATCCCTTCCAAAAAAAATGATTTGTCGAGGTCCTCAAAATAGGCCTTTGTTTGCGAGATTTTTTTTTTTTGTATAATCTACACGCGCTCAAGGGATTATGAATAACCTTTAAATGTTTCAACACAGCGCGGGCGTGAGGGTGAGGTTAAGGAAGAGAAAGAATGATAGGAAAGATGTGTGGCGTGATATTCGGTGACTGTAGGTGGTTGTTGTGTCAGATTTTATCTCCAGGGATGGCGGCTGAACTAATGCGGAGAAATTTCCGTGTCTTATTTATCGATGACCCTTATAATTCGCATTAATTTTTTTATCATTTTGTCATATTTTATCGGTATACTAGATTTACTCAATCACATGTTGTTAGTGTTATGCCTAAACAGCATGTAATGAGTAAACCAGCAATTCATTGTATGACAATTATTTTTAGAATTGGTTTTAATGGAAAATAAGAAGACATAGACTACGGCAGGGATCGAACCTGTGACCATGAGGTTGACAGGCGAACACACAACTATCGCGCCACGGCCACCCCCAATGATGACTTCATCATTGGAGTCAAATCTTTTTCCACCAAGCCATTTCTTCAGGTTTGGGAACAAGAAGTAGTCGCTCGGAGCCAAATCTGGAGAATAGGGTGGATGAGGGAGCAATTCATAGCCCAATTCATGGATTTTTGTAATGGCAACTGCACATGTGTGCACCCTTGCATTGTCTTGGTGGAAAAGAACTTTTTTCTTGGCCAAATGAGGTCGGTTTTTTTTCAAATCGTCATTGAATCGGTCCAATAAGTTGGCATAATATTCCTCATTGATTGTTCTTCCATTTTGAAGGTAGTCAATGTGGATTATCCCGCGTGCATCCCAAAAAGCAGTTGCCATAACTTTATTGGCTGACAAACCCACCTTGGCCTTCTTTGACGCCGATTCACCCTTAGAAACCCACTGTTTTGACTGTTGTTTGGTCTCTGGTGTGTTGTGATGGATCCACGTTTCGTCCACGGTTACAAAACGGCTCAAAAACTCTTCCATATTGCGATTAAACAACGCCAAACCTTCCTGTGAAGTTGTTACACGATTGCGTGTGATGGACAAAAGTGACACTCGCCGATTTGCCAGATTTGACAGTTTGTCTGTATATGACAGACAAACTGACGACTTACCATTTGACACGCCATAAAAATGATTGTATCATGTTCTGTTGTCCTTTGGCCAACTTATTTGCTATGAAATTTAATATATAAGTTTTGTTTCATATGTTTAATACACAAATATTTGCACTTACCTCTTAAATTTATCCTGATTTTGAAATAAAATTTCCAAGTTTATAAATCGTTTTGTTTACGTTTTGCTGTTTCCATGGATTTTATATCCGAATTGGTTTTTTGTTTTGTTTACTTCCGCTGTTGTTTTGGATTTTATTTATAAACTAGCAGAAAGTCCCCGGCGTTGCGTTGCCCGGGCACCCGAAGCAAATATCTTTTCATGCAATATCTTCCAAAAATAATGAAAAATTAAGAAACAAATTTTGTAAGAAAAAGGATTTTTCATTTATTTTGTCTTTTATTTGACCAGAATTAGTTTTATTATTAAACTAGCAGAAAGTCCCCGGCTTTGCCCGGGCACCCGAGGCAAAAGTCTCTTCGGGCAATATTTTCCAAATGAAATTGAAGAATTAAGGAAAAAACGTTGTAAGGAACACTGTTTTTCACTTATTTAACCAGGATTAGTTTTCTTATTATATTTAACAAAGAGCATTTATTATGTCTATTTTTTTACAAACGAACTATTCCTCATTTTGAGACTCATCGCTTTCGTTTTTTTACTTGCGATTATAGTTAGTACAATATAAGGCAAGTTTAAAGACGTTTCACGCTAACAGCATGAAAAATTCCGAAGATTTCGGTGAAAGAAATTCGACATTAGACGTGTTCCTTTTCTGCAATTTATGCGGGATTCACACATGCATGAATTAACAATCGCGGGTGACTACTCTCATGAAAACAAAAGGGAACCTGCAGGGAAAGTATACATAAAATTTATTTTCGTGCATACATAAAATTTAGTTTCGTGAGTAAACACTTACAATCGCGATTTTTTTTTATTTTCACGGTTACAGGCGCCACGCCGGCCGGTGAATCCATGCAATATTTCCTGTATTTCAATAAAATTATATATAATTTTTGTGAACTTTTATCGTTAAAGATATATGTAACTTTTTGTGTTTACATATATCTTTCCTGCATTTCTGCTTAAGGGTGCGTGTTTGACACATGTTAGAAATAAATAGTTTGTTGAGAATTTTGAAATTAACCTAAATTAACCGAGATTACATATATACAAGGACAGATGAAAGTAAAAACCAACTTGCAAGTGTAAGCTCATACTTAAGCGTTAGTTGATAAATGCATGAAAGTAAAACTAAATTGGGTGTTTCCCAACTTTTCATGTGCCAGCTAAAAGAATTGGTAGGATCTTACACTTAACTGCAATCTTTTTCTTGGCACATGTTAAGTTTGCAAGGAAAATCAAGTTTTTCACAGTCAACTTTCACACTCCCGAAATGTTGACTTTCACAGCTACTGTTTTCTTTGCGTTTAGCCCAAACAGCTAAGCTTTGCAAAAAATATTTATCCCTCAAGCCACTTGCAAGCTACAACCTTTCAAAACAAAAAGAATTTTTAAAATTGGAGGTGAGGGTTTCTGAGTTAAGCCTTAGCAAGCAAAAAATGAATTTCACTTTATGAAAATAAAACTATCAAAATCTGTGTATGTTTTCTAGGAATTAGGCATATGCGTATACTAATCATTTCAAAAATTTAAATTATTAAAAAAGTTTTAAAATATGCTTTGAAAAATTAACAATAATATTAATTGAAAATATTGGTACACATCACAAATTGAGGTACATAAACCTATATTATATGTGTAAAATTTCGAAAGAATCGCCTGAGCCTTTTTCCGAATAGTAGAAAGCAAAAAAATCGGTCCTAAGGAAGGTACCGCTCTTAGCTATTGTTGGTAATTTGTTTTCCAACCATATAATAGTTCATACCGAAAAAATACATTGATTTTTTTAAATCAAAATCGTTAGAACTATTTTCGAGAAAAATGAGCTTTAACATAATGGTAGTTTCACCAAAAAAAAAACTATATACCAAGTTTGAAGGAATTCGGCCCACCCAGTTGGACTGTAATTGGCTATACTAAAATAAATACAAGACCAAGTTTTTTCGTCTTCGCTATCATCGTAATGTCATGTTTGATTGTTATCTCAAATCACTTTTTTACGCATGCATAACTTGCCTTATAATGTACTTCCCTATAATCGCAAGTAACAAACAACCTCCAGAAAGCGACGAGTCCCAAAATGAAAAATAGTTTGATTGTAAAAAAATAGAAATAATAAATCTTTCTTAAATTTAATAAGAAAACTAAAATCCTTTTTCTTAATTTTGTATTTCTTTTGGAAGATATTGCAACAAGACTTTTGCCTTGGGTCCCCAGACAAAGCCGGGTTGTTTCTGCTAGTTATTTATATAGTTTTATTTTAACTTTGAGGGCGATTGTTAAAATATGTAAACTGTGGTTCAGCCTTGGTTCAAGATTTTAAGGCACCGATTTCTGGGAATTTAATTAGGTTCAACCAGCTTGTACTTGGTTATTATCACATACTTCAACCTTCAACCATAGATAAGTCTCATTTAAGCCGTCAAAATATTCCACTAAGGCTTAACCACGGTTAAATATGTTTATCTTATACTATGTGATAGAAGTAAATTCAGGCATGACAAAATTGAGCCATATTTTTTCTTTGTTATTTAAGTCTAAAAAGTGAATATCGGCGAATCAAAAATATATCCACTGGCGTATTAACCACTAGGCTCGTGTGGCTCGAGCCTAGGGCGGCAACTTGTAGGGGCGGCAAATTTTGTATTATATTTTATTTTAATCTAAAACAAAATATTACGCAATAAACAAAAAAAAGATTAATGTCATTCAAATGGGATAATCTTCATTTTTGGTATCTGAAAATGCGAAATTTAAATCTCTGGCCTGATTTTCCGTCTCAGCATATTTCGATAAGAAACCGGCTTTGAACAATACGCGGACGCCATAGATAAATTTTAAATATGATCGGACACGATTTTTGTACTTACCTATTTTTTTATGTAGTGAAAAAAGTGACTTAAAACGACGTTATAGTGAAAATAAGTGACCAATGTTTTTTTTTCAGAATGTAATATTAATGTGAATGTATAGGTAAATTAATCAGTCCAATTCTAAATGACAATTCCCAGGGAAATATATTCCTTTTCCCTACTCTCTCATTACAAACAAAAAAACACAGGATTTGTTTCCTTTTCTCCTATCCTATCCTATCCTAACTAAACTTTGAATATGGGAAGAAATACTCGGGGAAAAAGTAGTCATTCTAAATACCAAAAAAAGGAGAATTGAGAAAAAATTTAAGTTTTTTACTTTATGCAACTAAAATATAAATAAAACACGAGCATCCCATCTGCAAAACTTTTCTTTTTTCTTCAGTCGTTTTATAAACTTTACATATCTATTGTGGACAAGACAGCTGTTCCTCAAACATTTGCAGGACTTTAGAGAGGATCTTGTGAGAAAGTATTTAAACGCTCATGTGTGTCAAAAAGCTGATTCGAACATTCAGAATTCTCTTTCCCGCTTTCGAAAGGAAAAATAGTTTCCCGGGGAATTCATAATTGGAGAATACTACTCTCGGGAGAACACATCTCCCGGAGAGTAATTTTCCCGGAGAATATTAAGAATTGGGCTGAATATTTTATACTGAATTGGTTAAAATTGTAAAACCGTATTGTTTTTACAATACCTAAACCTACCTAAATGGACTACCTAAAATAAATTATCTACTATCACACCAAATTCATGTTCCACTTAATAAGTTCTTGGATTTTTTTTATAAGAAAAGGTATATATCAATTCGATTTCTAATATAATACTACCAAAGACCTATTTGTCCTTTCAACAACAAATATATAAACCACCATGTAATGCGCAAGCGCGGCTCAAAGCTGTAGGAGAAAACAATAAAAGCAAAGCAATCTACTTCTTATATATATCTTACTAGATCTTATTATTAAACTAATAGCAATAGTCTATACGCAATAGCCCTTTGCAGTATAATAAATATTTGGCGGGTTCCCAGTTTTAAAACTTACGTTCTTCGTTAAATATAAGGGAAAATATATTCTCGCCATACAAGTATAGTAAACACTTAGTAATGCAATTTTGCTTACAAAAATTCTATCGAATTTATTAAAAACAATGACATTGGACATATTTCGAAAATACTGCTGCCGCATTCAAATTCCTCACCCCCGAAAAGACAACCCTGTCCCATAACCATTTAAATACGATTCTTGCATAGTATTAAAAAAAGGGGGCGGTAGGCACTGAGCATGCCTCAGGGCGCCGGGAAAGTTAATCCGCCACTGAATATATCTAATATTAAACTCGCATAATGCATGATAATATTGTGCAAATAAAATTTAAAAATTCATTTCATGCAATAACAAAAAACAATTGTATTGCACTCCTTTGCATACACTTATTCTAATATCGTCATAAAACATTTTTCAATCGCCATTAATGTCAGGACATTATTATGATTATCCAATGAATCAAAAATCTGTTCGCTAATAACACAATCACGCCCAGACAGAGGCGCGACACAACACAGAACACAATATGTGAAAAGTATCGTGATTTTCAAAATTCATACCACAAATATTATTATTGTGTTTTGGTTTTTCTTATTTCTTAGGTAGTTTGTGTCAAAAAAATTAATAATTACATGTGAAACATTCCGATCATGTTAATTCAAATCGTGATTTATTGTGCCATCTCAAATAGATATCCGATATGGTTAATTTTTGATTAAGATCTGTGAGTAGAATAATTTATTGATAAAATCAATGTTCGAGAGTGCATTGAATTTTTGTTTGCTGCCAATTCCGATCAGTTTTCGCACCTCTTTTATTTGAATTGTATGGTTGTAACATATATACATATGTACATAATACATATGTATTATCTGATAATAATATTCGATATCTATGTGTAAATGTGATCCAGACTATATGTCGTGTGAAAACTATAATAATTGAATGTGCAACTTGTGCCAAAGGTAATTGCAAATTATGCGTATTTAGAAGGTGTAATTTCTGCGCACTTGCATATGCACTCAAGATTGAAAAAAAGATTGTTAGATAATTTATCGAAAAGATATCTTGTCCGATAAGATGGACACACATTCCGCTCGCCTACCAAGCAGCCGTAGAAATGTCACACACACACATTGCATAGAGATGCGCAGTACACATACACGGTTACCGCTTGGGTGGGTTTCTTTCAAACTGGCAATCTAAAAAATTAAATTGGTATTTTCCTAGAACTTTCTAATGTGGTTTTCATTGGTACAAGAATCAAAATCGTTTTTGATACGAATCTATCAAACCATGGATTTTGACACATAAATCTTTCCATTGGGCAACAAAAATCAATATTTTTTTATTCTGAATCAAATTAGCAGATCCGTGTTTTTTGGCGAATCTACCCCTCTTTTACTTACACTACTAAACAAAAGTGCAATTGGAAGCATTTATTTTGACAGCCACCAGTTTCACAGGCACGAATATAAGCCAACCCTTAACAAAATAAAATTAAATTCAAATAACATTCCATTCGACACGAAAAAAAAATCAAATTCCGCATCAAATTCTTCATTTACCAATGGAAAGGCACATACAATTTATAGCGAGTTTCATTCAAATTTCAAAGATCTCCTCTCAAAATGGAGATTTGGTATTTTCAATGAAACTTTGTGTCCAAATTTACTTGTAATATTGGCCGCGTTCGTTGGTATACCTAAAGCAATCCGGATTGCATTCTGTGTTGTATCGCCTAAGGAACAACCAGATGATGAACTAAGCATATGTTGTCAAACACAAATCTCAAGCTACCCAAAAATTATTATTAATTTGAGGAACAGCTGATTCAAAACTTCAGATTTGTATGCAATACAACTGACTTAACAGAGAAAGTTACCTGGATCGTTCGAAAACAAACCCGCTACAAGGTATCTTGGCTAGCCTACATTGCACCGAACGCGCCCAATGATAATTGACTGACACAAACATTTCTGAAAAAAAAAAACATATCTTCTTCATCAGATGATGAGGAAGACGAAAACAAAGCAATAAAAAACTCCACTAAATTCATAAAATTAAAATTATTAATTTCTTCGTCTATTATTTGTTTATTTTTTAGTTTAATTTTTTAGCAGGAACTGGCACAATTTCACAATAAATTAATAACAAAATAGTTTCCATTTGATGTTTGACAGAAAAAACGTTTTACGTGTATGCGTGCATTCAGATCAAATCTGCCAACCCATCAAAGATCACATCTTTCGTGCTGAGATCTGATCTAGATTTGCTCTTTTTGTTGGAATGAAGCTCTCAAAATTCATAAAGATGAAATCTTTTGTCCGAAAGAGCAGATCTTTTCTTGAATCAAACTCGCTATTAGTGTACACGATTGGTAGAACTTGCAATATTGTCAGATCTGTCAGTGAAAAAATGCTTAGTCCACTATCACACAAGAAAACTGAATTGCCGGCAACTGGGAGTTTGATGTCGAGAAGGGCAAGAAGTAAGGGGAATGAAAAAAATCTTCCCGATCAACGATTTGAAGAAATTTTTTGACGTTTTGCTTTGCATTCCAATTAGCCTAACAAAATCTTCCCAGTTTCATCCTCAGTTTCTTGGTGCCAGTTTCCTTGTGTGAATGCTACAAGACAATTAAAGGAAAACGTCAAAAAAATCTCCAGCAACTGGTTTCCCTGTGTGAAAGGGGACTTACAATGTTCTGCAACTGTGTAAACTTATGGCTTTTCGATTGGCCGTCTAGAGCTGTACTGACCCCCACAAAATGACAGTTGTTACTCTAAACAGAACAGAAAACGATCCTGGATTTTAATTCAGAATCGAAAACAGAATCAGTAGTACACTCACATAATTAAAATGTCAAAATCATCGGGTTGATTTGTTTTGTGTAATTTCGATGAGTTTATTAAATTTAATCGACTTTTCTGGTAAAATAACATAAAAAGAAGCAAGCTAATTATTACTGATACAAGAAAATGTGTATCTAAATTGAAATCAAGTGTTTTGGAAATTCTTTTCAGCCGATGTGATTTTTTTTTTTAAATTTAATTTTCACAAACACAGTGATTCAGAATCAGTCAAATTGTTTCCGGGTGTTTTATTGGAGGAACGTGTTCCGGACGGCCAATCGAAAAGGTCATTACAATAAATTGTCAGAAAATTTGTGTTACAATTAATTGTAAGATCATTATCTGAGAATTGATTGTAAGAAATCCTACAATCGTGTGTACGCTAGCTGATAATTGTGTAATCTTACAATTAATTGTCAGAAATTCTTCCTGACAATTGAATGTATGACGTAAAATTGTAAGGTATATGATAATCGTGTACACACACAATTTGTAGTAAGGCCACTCAATTTGTGGCGTTGTCTGACGTTTTTGACAATGAAAATATTGTAAGATGTAGTTTTTTTTTACATTATAATTTTATTGTCAGACAATTTAAAGTAATTTTTGACGTCGCGCAATGTTGCGAACCCATAGAAATGTTTTTCAAATATACTCGCAATCAAAGTGTTTGAATTATTGTTGTTTTTTTTTAATTGTTGTTATATAAAAAGGATTCTGATAATAAAAAAATATATTTTTACAGTAATTTTTGTAGCATAATTTAAGAAGATACTTTCCAAAAGAATTAAAGGAAAACAATTTTTTTCAGTTTTTTTTATCTCTGTGAAAAGTGGTCGTATTGAAATGAAACAAAAAGTATTCTAAAGTTTTGTTTATTAGTTT
Organism: Philhelius pedissequus; assembly: GCA_910595825.1. Taxonomy (NCBI): domain Eukaryota; kingdom Metazoa; phylum Arthropoda; class Insecta; order Diptera; family Syrphidae; genus Philhelius; species Philhelius pedissequus. The sequence continues at coordinate 176,287,115 of OU343161.1, read as the reverse complement.
TGATACTCGTATGTATATATATTATTAATCTTTACTATTATATAAAGACGAAACAATTATTACTTATGTCACGGGTAATCTCAGAAAGTATTCAACCGAATTGCTTGAAACAAATTTTATAATGTTCCTTATTCTCCTAAGCATTTCATGGGATATTTTTTATTTTTTTTTTATAATTTTGCACGCGCTCAAGGGATTATGAATACCCTTTATATGTTTTTTAACACAGTGCAGCATCCGGTGAAAGAAGAATAGAAAGATGTGTGGCGCGACGTATTGGGACGGTGGTTGTTGTCTCAGATTTTATATCCAGGGATGGCGGCTGAACTAATGCGGAGAAAATTACCTTATCTTATTTATTTATGTCTCTTATAATTCGCATTATTTTATTTTAACTCCGTTGTCATAGTTATGTGAAGTTTACTCAATCACATGTTGTTAGTGTTATGCTGAACAGCAACTCATTTTATGACAATTTTTAGAATTGGTTTTTAATCGAATATACGAAGACAGACAACTGCAGGAATCGAACATGCGACCACGAGTTTGACAGGCGAGCACACACTATCGCGCCACTGCCACCCCTTGTTTGATATTTTACAAAACTGATATTTTTTGTAAGAAGTCAATAGTTTTATGCAAATTTTAAGACCTAAATCATTTCCTAACTGCACTTATAAGCTGAGAAATAAATGTATTTACAAATTATATATTTATTAAATTTTTGTATTTTTGCATCTATGAATTCGATTCAATCGCTATGACTGGGTAGCTGCTTTGTTCCATTTCAATATCGTTCCGTATTTGTTTACATTTTATTTTGTTTACTTGCTTCTGAATTTCTGTAGGTACAAAATTGTTCGCTCATCGATTAACGTAGGAAGAGAAAGTATTTATACACAAATTCAAAATTAAACATACGAGTATATGTTTTAATTTTGAATATGTGTGTAGTAAAGGACACATAATTATTTGCGTTTATTATTATTTTTTTTTTTTTTAACTATGCGCTCACTCAAGGGGTTATGAATACCCTTAAAATGTTTATACACATTGCGAGCGATTAGTAAAATGGGATAGGATTAGACAGGAGATACCGATGTACATTGGTTTTAAATGCCTGATTATCGCAATGGGAGGGAAAAATTCGGTCTGGTAAAGCATTCCACATTCGTGTCGTGCGGCTAGAGAAAGAATCTCTATACTTGACAGTACGTCAGAAGTAGGGCTCAAGAGTAAATTGATGGGCTTTCCTAGAAGCGCGAGTGTTACGGTTGAATAGTTTAAGGGGAAGTATGCAACTGGCTATTTCACAGAACACTGTTTATTATAATACCGATTACCGATGCTGAAAATTGGTGATGAAAAATATACTATCTCAGCACAGATAATATAATTCAATTAAACGAACGCTTCGGAAAAATCGTTCACAACACACAACAACTTATTCAGTGCGTCTATGGAGACTTGAACTCTTTGCAATCGATACCGTTTTCTTGGTTTCGCGAAAGAGATATTGTGTCACCCAAAAATAGTTCAATGGATGAAATAAATAACCATGTGATCCTAAGTTTAAAGACAGAGTCATATCAATACAAGCAATAGACAGTGTTGTCGATGACAATGACATAGTAAACTACCGTCAAGAATTTCTCAATTCTCTCAACCCTGCAGGTCTTACATCCTACCAATTGAATTTAAAAGTTGGCACACCGATTATACTAATAAGAAATCTCAGTCCCCCAAACCTATGCAATGGCACACGCCTCCAAGTCAAAAAGCTTTCCAAAAATGTAATACAAGTTCAAATTCTTACCGGACCTGCAGTAGGAACTCATAACTATTCCCAGAATACTAATGATACGAACAGATCTTCCCTTTCAATTCAGACGTCTACAGTTTCCAGTAAAACCATGCTTTTGCATGACAATCAACAAAACTTAAGGTTATTCATTTCAATTCATTGGTGTAGATCGCAGAAAATGTTTTTTCCCATGGTCAACTATATGTTACACTTTCAAGAGTAGGCTCAAAAAATAAACAGTTTTTACTTCTTCATGAAAATGCTTAAACAGCTAACATTGTATACCCAGAAGCCTTGAAATAAAACAAATTTAATATGTGCTAATATCTATTTTTTTAAAGAATTTATGGGACACATCAACTCTTTTATTAGTTTACGGTAAGATTAACCATATTATTAACTTTTTACTAAAAATATGACACCAATCAAAGAAAAGGCCTTGATTGATATAACATTTATAGTAAAACTAATTATTCTTAGCATTTGCGAAGCAACGCGAGCACGGGTCTACTAGTAGTATATATATGTATACTAATTTTTTTTTATTGTTATCCAATTTCTGCTTTTACTTTTTGAAAACTCAACTGGGAATAATTTGAAAAGACTGACGATTAAATATGTGTGTTCACGCTTGGTAGAAAATCTACAAATCTCTTACAATTTATTGGTCAGCTATCTGACGATAAATTGTCATCCAACTTCTGACAATATATTGTAAGAGATTGGTAGATTTTCTACCAACCTTGTACACACATAATTAATTGTCAGCTCATTGGTAGATAATTGTCAGGCATTTTTAGGTCTGACAGGGTCATGATACGTTGGGAGCAATGTTGCCTATGTGACTACAATTTAGCGGAATTTTCAAAAGCTTAGCGCCAAAAATTTATTTTTTGTCGCTACAAAATTCTAGCCACTTTTCTAGTGACTTTTTAGACAAACATATTTTTTTTTTAATATTACACCACTGGTGATGTTTCATCCCTGACGAAAAAATAGAACAAAATGTAAATCAATGGAGGAATATTAATTTCGTAAAATCGCAAGAACTTCAAGATAGTTACGTTAAGTAACACTATGAAAACGCAGCTGGGGTCAATACTTATGAAGAATTATTCCGACTTGCTAGAACAGTAATGTATCTTCAACATTCAAATGTGGAAGTAGAACGCTTTTCAGCATGATGAATAATGTTGAAAATAAGTTGAGAAAAAAATGTCAACGAAAAATTTTAATTCAATAATGCTCATTATAAATCAATTAAAAATACAAAAAAAGAGTTGTCATAATTTCGAAATCCCCAAAAATGTTTTAGATATTGAATCCAATGAAATTGATGAAGATACAATGGATATAATTGTTTGTGGTTGAATCTTTTTATTTGCGATTATAGGTACTATAAGGCAAGTTATGCATTCGTCGAAAAAAAAAGTTTTGAGATAATAATCAAACATGACATTACGATGAAAGCGAAGACGAAAAAAGATGGTCTAAAAATTCTGTCCGTCTGTATGTCAGTCTGTATGTATGTATAGAAACCTACAGCCCAAACGGGTGGGCCGAATTGCTTCAAACTCAGTCTATGTAGTTTTTTAGGTATTGTGCAGAGGGGAAATTGAATTTTTTTGTTGGCTCAAAAAATAACGGTACCTGCCATATAACCGTTACGTTAAAGCCTATTCCGGTACATAGGACCGTTTTTTTGCTTTCTACTATCTCATAAACGACTTACCCGATTCTTTCGAAATTTCACACAATTTATACTGCGTACCAATATTTTTAATTAATTTTTTTTTAATAAAAATTTTAAAAATTTATATTTTGAAAACTGCTCATTAAATTTTTTCAAAAATTATATTTATAATGTATTTGCTGAATACCAAAGATTTTTAATTCTTTTTTCTCATAAATTCAAATTTATCCAAGAAATATAATGTCGTACTTTTTTTTAGCTCAAATTAGTTTAAGTATTTATTTCAGAATTTTGAATTATTGTTTCTTTGATTAATCCGATTTAATTTTTTGCTTTTAAGTTTATATTATTAAATATTCAATTCAATTCAATTTAATTCTTTCTTTATTTTTCGAATCATAAAATACAATTTCAGATATAAGAAATAATTACAAAGCATGGCAAATATGCCGTCTGCCTTAAAAAAATTACTTATATAATAAAAAAAATTAAAATATAATAAGAGAGTTTGATTTAACAAAGTTGTGCTCATTTAAAGTCAATTATAAGTTATTTTTATACACATATATTTAATTTGGGATTAATAAATAAACAAACTGTGACTTTTAGTTTAGTCAAAACAAAGATAAATTAATTTTGGTTAAATATTTTAGATATATTTAAAGCTTAGAACCGTTTTGTATATAAAAAAAATAATTAATCTGGACTTTTAGTTTAGTCAAAACAAAAACATATAGAGGAGTGAAAAAGGGCTTTTATTTTAGCTAAAACGAAAATAATCTGCGACATGCGCTTTTTAAAATATAGGTATTTTAAAAAGCGCATGTCGCAAATAGAAGTGGTGACTTTATTTTTCAAAACATGTTCAAATACTCATCTCGATATTTTTTTGCGTGCGAAACATATCCTACAAGAGACTTCCAACCACGGCCGCCATTCAAAATATATATACATTCTTCTAAAGAAAGGAAACTTGCGGAAAAGTGAAGTCTACGGATTCAATTCAATTCAATTCAATTCAATTTTTATTATTCAATAAGGATGTACAAGTAAGACTTAGTCTTTTATAGTACTTAACATTTGGATAGTAAGCAACAAATTATTCAATTATACTTAATCTAAGAAATAATAACATAATATACATAAATATATAATACATGGCACATATTAATATTACATAAATAAAAACCTGTTTAATTTCCTTTGTTAATTACTATATATATATATATAGGTTATATAGGATCTCTAGTAAAATTGGACAAAACGCTATAAAATGTAAGATATTTTCATTCGTACCAAGGTTGCAAAGAGGACAGATAGGATTTAATTCAGATCTATATGGTCTACAATTCAGATCCAGCATTTCAGTTCTGGCTTTGAAAATTAAGCTCATTGCTGAAACTGAAAAATCGTTTCTAAAATAGTTATCCTCGCCTAGAGTAAAACTTAATTGCCTATAAACAATCCTTGAAGCTGAATGAGAACCACGTTCTATACATTTCTGGAAAAGTGTCTCATCTATACAAGCTATGCAGTCGTATAAAGACAATTTTAATTCTTCATTATTATCAGTTCGTAATGAGATCGGAAAGTCGTGTGTAACAGCTAGATCGTTCCAAATTTTTACTGGACTGTTTTATTAAAACAAATATAAGGATCCGTTTTTGGTGGTTTTGGTCTGATATATAAATTACCTTTACAATGTAATCAGCATTTGCCTTTAAGTTTTTCAGAAATATTTGAGGTAAGCCAGACTCCACATGGATGGCATAATTTGGGGTGTTCTTAGGTAACCGGAAGATTCGTTTAAAAAAATATATTTGAACATTTTCTAGTTCTTCTAGCTGTTCATACCCATAAACTTCGCTTCCATAGCAGAGACAGCTATTCACTGTAGCATTGAATACTTTGAATTTTGAAACTGAGTCTACAAAAATATTGCTAAAAAACTTAGACCACATGCTGTTTAAGGCAACTTTAGCAGCTTTTATTTTTTCTTTAGCATGAGCGTGCGTATTTAAGTTATATGTTAGTACATATCCCAGATATTTAAATTTATCCACGACTTCTATAATATCGTTCCCTAGAGTCCAGTTGCGGCCATAACCTATAGATCTGTTGTGTGATCTGAAGATCATAATTTTCGACTTTGAGCTGTTGATTTTGAGATCCCAACTATCACAGTATTGTTTTAGCTTATTTATTTGAAGTTGTAAAGTAAGCGGGCTATCTGACAGGATAACAAGATCGTCTGCATAAAGAAGAACCTTAATAGTTACATCCCCTATTACAATACCTCCTGGGATGTGATTTTCAACATCATTTATAAATATTATTAAATATTTAAGATTGTCCTACCAATTTTTTTTAGAAAAAAATTAAAGAAAATTTGTGTATAAAAAAAAAATAAAAATGACTTTAAAAATATATTTAGATTTTAAATAGAAATCTTTCGAATACGATGTGATCGCACATAAGAGCAAGTTCGTGCGATCCAGTTGTGCATTTTATTATAATATGTATTTGAATTTTTTTTTTAGAATGAATTGGTTTTTGTTTTTAAGATTTTTTATGTCAACTTAATGTTTATAAGTTTTTTTTTTTTGCTATACAACGTACATTTTTTGTTAAAATTGTTTTTTTTTTATATTTGTAGGTACTGACATTTTTTTCTAGCGACTTTTTTCCAAAATGTTACAATGTGTATCTAGCGGATTTTTTAGGTCGATCTAGCGACTGTTTTTTTCGGCTTGTGACAACACTGGTTGGAGGAATCTGCTTTTTTGGCGGTTTGGTCTCAATTATTAATGCGATTTTGGGTAACTACCACAATGTGATTTTTTAAGAGCTTGGTTTTTGAAAATTCAAAAAACACAGAAACTTGTAAAAAGTGAATGAAATTTTTATTTGGATCGATAAATCAATTTCTGCCATTTACTTTTTAAAAATAATTTCACTTAAATGTTGCCCGCGGCTACGCTTTAGGTGGTCCATTCTGAAGGTCCAATTTTGGCAAACTTTTTCACACATTTCGGCCGGAATCTCACCAATGACGCGTTCAATGTTGGCTTCCAAGGCAGCAATCGTGTTTGGCTTGTCCCCATAGACAATAGACTTAACATAGCCCCACAAAAAATAGTCTAACGGGGTCAAATCACATGATCTTGGTGGCCAATTGACTGCGCCAAAACGTGAGATCAACTGCTCACCAAATTCGCCTCTCAATTGATGCATGGTTTCGCGTGCAGTGTGGCATGTGGCACCGTCCTGTTGGAACCACATGTCGACCGAGTTCAATTCTTGCATTTTCGGCAAAAAAAATCTGTTATCATCGAACGGTACCTTTCTCCATTGACCGTAACCCTGCGGCCTTCATCGTCCTTGAAGAAGTACAGCCCAATGATGCCGCCTGCCCATAAAACGCACCAAACAGTGCATTTTTCGGGATGCATTGGTAGCTGCTGAATTGCCCCTGGCTGCTCTTCACTCCAAATACGGCAATTCTGCTTATTCACGTATCCATTTAGCCAAAAATGAGCCTCGTCGCTGAAGACAATTTTGCGATAAAAAAAACGGATCCTCATCCAACTTTTCTAAGGCCCATTCACCGAAAATTCTACGTTGTGGTATGTCGCCTGGCTTCAATTCTAGCACCAGCTGTATTTTGTATGGCTTTAAACCAAGATCTTTGCGTAAAATCTTCCAGGTGCTCGAATAACACAATCCCAATTGCTGCGATCGGCGCCGAATGGACATATCGCGGTCTTCAGCAACACTGGCGGATGCAGCAGCAATATTCTCTTCGGTACGCACTCTACGGATACGATTTGGTTGATTAATGTCCAATAAAGTGAAACTGGTGCGAAATTTGGTCACAATGAGCTGAATAGCCTACTCGGTGGGTCGATTATGACGACCATAAAACGGACGTAGCTTGCGAAACACATTTTTCACAGAGCACGAATTTTGATAATAAATTTCAATAATTTGCAAACGTTGTTCAGGCGTAAGTCTATTCATGATGAAATGGCAAACAATACCGAATCGAAATGTCAAATGTTCGTGGAATTTGTCATGTGTGATCTGTCAAAAATATAAACGTCAAAAACCAAGTAGCAAAAAAATCACCCGTTATATTGCGCTTGTTGTCAAAATTCTGTCGTCATAATTCAAAAATTCGATTGTCATATTTGGCAAAATGCCTCTGAAATTTGACACATGCACTCTGATTTTTAGCATCAATATTTTTTCAATGTAAACACTGCCAAGGTGAACACATGCAACTTTGACAATCATGCGAATTTTGATGATCACACTATAGATAATAATAATAAGAATGTCAGTTAAGACTGTGATCCCCAGTTTGGCCTTACATATAATGTACTAGCGAGCAGTATTTCCGGGCCACATGTTCTGAATGTGTTTGCTTGAGCTTCTTTGAAGCTGATCAATATAGGTTAATGTGTTGATATTAACCTATATTGATTAGCTTCAAAGAAGACTTAAAACTCTTATTTTTAATGTACTACTGTATGCGTACTTATTTGTACGCCGTTATGAAATAAATAAATAAAATAAACGGGCAAATTGACAACTTGGGGATAAAATTTTACTAGTTGCTTTTCAAATTTTATTTTGGTCGAATACAACATTTGTTTTATAAAAAAGTTGTTAGGTAGAATTTTCTTCTAGTGGTAACCGTGGTGAGCAATTTGATACACACTCTTTGAACATGTTATTTTATGGGACAAATTGGTCAGTTAGCCAGCAGGGTGGATGGTATTGAAAAGACTTATGCGTTTTGAGTTAAATTGACCCAAGTGTTGTGGCAAAAGATAAGTATCTACTAGCTGGGGCCACTGCAAGTTCGTTTGGATATAAAGTAACATTGAATGTGAAAAATTTTATTGGCTTAAATGTATTTTGCACCATTTGAGTGTGTTTCTAACGTTTAAACGTTACAAGATTGAAAATCTTCTTTATAATGGCGCGGAACAAATTAATTCATTGCAAAATAAAAGACTTTTTAAACTTGTTTTAGATTTTGTTCTCAATCTTCTCTATCTTATGCTATCGGCTACATGTAAGATTAGAAAAACATTCGATGTAGATATTTATAAGAAAGTGGCGATATCAAATTAAGTTATTTGAAAAAAAAATGTGTTCTTTTCTTTATAGTAATAAAGTTTCCAGAAGCAACTGCGGGAAAATTTAATGTTTAAATGTGGTGGGGTAATGAATGTAGAAAATGGTAAGGACTTGAATAAAATTATAATGAAATGTTGGTTAATATATGTATATTGTTTTGCTAAAAGCGTTTTCATGTTATGGAATGAAGCCGTAATATTACAGTTACTGGTAACATTAATGTCATGAAATTCTAGCATAGCTACGAGTATATTATAGTAATTTTAACGCCCCTCAAAACCGCACTTTATATAGCCTAATTGGGAACCTCAATATATAACGGGTGATTTTTTTGCTACTTGGTTTTTGACGTTTATATTTTTGACAGATTACACATGACAAATTCCACGAACATTTGACATTTCGATTCAGTATTGTTTGCCATTTCATCATGAATAGACTTACGCCTGAACAACGTTTGCAAATTATTGAAATTTATTATCAAAATTCGTGCTCTGTGAAAAATGTGTTTTATCGCAAAATTGTCTTCAGCGACGAGGCTCATTTTTGGCTAAATGGATACGTGAATAAGCAGAATTGCCGTATTTGGAGTGAAGAGCAGCCAGAAGCAATTCAGCAGCTACCAATGCATCCCGAAAAATGCACTGTTTGGTGCGGTTTATGGGCAGGCGGCATCATTGGGCCGTACTTCTTCAAGGACGATGATAACAGATTTTTTTTGCCGAAAATGCAAGAATTGAACTCGGTCGACATGTGGTTCCAACAGGACGGTGCCACATGCCACACTGCACGCGAAACCATGCATCAATTGAGAGGCGAATTTGGTGAGCAGTTGATCTCACGTTTTGGCGCAGTCAATTGGCCACCAAGATCATGTGATTTGACCCCGTTAGACTATTTTTTGTGGGGCTATGTTAAGTCTATTGTCTATGGGGACAAGCCAAACACGATTGCTGCCTTGGAAGCCAACATTGAACGCGTCATTGGTGAGATTCCGGCCGAAATGTGTGAAAAAGTTTGCCAAAATTGGACCTTCAGAATGGACCACTTGAAGCGTAGCCGCGGGCAACATTTAAGTGAAATTATTTTTAAAAAGTAAATGGTAAAAAGAAATTGATTAATCGATCCAAATAAAAATTTCATTCACTTTTTACAAGTTTCTGTGTTTTTTTTGAATTTTCAAAAACTAAGCTCTTAAAAAATCACCGTTTATAAATGTTTATTGAACTGATATATATACAATTGGCTCTTAATTCTGCTTTACATTACTTATATTACATTGATATTTTAATTTGTTTTAGCACTTAAGGGGCTCATGTTATACATTGTTTTAATTTTTTTTGTTAAAATTATTAAAAAATATTGTCCTTGAATTTCTTGCACTACTTACTAAAATATGTGTGGATAATCTCGGGTTGTTCAAACCCGGCTGTTTTCTGGTGATGTGGGGGTTAATGTGGCATCTAGCCACGGTGGTAGTTTGACGCTGCATCCTTGTAGAATTGGATTGCTTCGTCGTCGTTGATATAAATAAGTCCTTCGTCCAGTAGCGCTGTCACATCCAGATATCTTGGCTCGGGGTATTTCTCTTCGCTGGTCATGCTATTCACTATGGTGTTTGGGTGGTTGATTAGATTGCTCGTCAGTCTTTTGGCGGCACTGAGCATGTACTTGTCGAGGGGTGTTATACCGGACGCCTCGAAAAGTCGTTTGTTGTTGAAGTGCTTTTGTCGTCGCTGGTCAAAGTACAGATCCGGAGGATTTTCCTCTCAAACATTCCAAGCCTTCTCATGCTGGTCCTTGGATACAGTAAACCATGCAGGAAAACAATATGTGACTATGGGCCTGAGAAGTTGCTTATAGATAAGCAGTTTCGTCTTCTGGCTGAGTCCATTCCTTTTCCGCATTAGGGGGTGGATTCGGTGAAAAGCGAAATTTGCCTTTTTTAGGGTAGCTGTCACGTGCTGGTTGAAACGAAACTTCTCTTCGAAATGGATACCCAGATATTTCACAGTTGGTTTGGTTCTTAGTTGTGACCCGTCGGGCAGATTGATAATAATACTTCGGCAACTTGTGGCTGACGGCGTGTTCCGATGCCCCGCTGGTTTTCTGAAGCAAACCAGCTCGGATTTGTCAGAGTTGACTTTGATGCCCCATTTTGTGTAGAATTCCCACAGGCATCACACATGTTCTTCTACTATTCGCGCTGCAATAACTGGATACATCGATTTGGCATATGTTAGCGAGTCGTCTGCATAGAGCAAATTCATACAATTCATTGGTTGGGCCTGATCCGATATGGAAATGTTGTAGAGGTATGGTCCTAGCTTCGATCCTTGGGCAACTCCTGCTCTGATGCTTTTGGTTGTTAACTTGCTGTTTTCTATTTGGACAAAGAACGATCTGGAATTAAGAAAGCTAAAAATTATTTTAATTAGTGTACTTGGAAAATTAAAAATGGTTAGTTTGTGTATAAGCCCCTGTATCCAGATGCTGTCGAATGCTTTCTCAATATCCAAGAAGCAGCCAACTGCAACCTGGTACTTGTTGAGGGTATTAACAATATCCTTCTGGAATCTCAAGAGTGGATGTAAGGTTGAATGTTGCTCCCGAAATCCAAACTGCATATCCGGAATGATCCGGTTAGCGGTGCAGAATGTCTTCAACCTCCGAAGAATAAGTGCCTCAAGAATTTTGCTGCTGTCGCTAGTAGAGATATGGGACGATATCCTGATACGCTACCCCTATCTACTCAACGCCCATCAAAACCGCACTCTATATAACCTAATTGGGAACCTCAAAAAGGATTTTCACTTTTTTATTTTATCGAAATAATGTAAAGGCGGTTTCCATTTATTTATTCGAGATTATGAGCTTGATTTGTAGGTGCATAAAGCAAGAGTGTGCATTTTTAAGAATTCCATGGAAGTATGAAATGCAGCAATACTTGCTTCTAATCCAATTTAAATGTCTCTTTGTGAATGGCTGAAACACAGCATTAGTTCGTCCAGTTAAACCAGCGATACTTTAAAAAATATATTGAAGAAAAGATTTTAAAACTTCTTTTGTGGCGCTTGGTGTAAAAAATTTCAAACCCGCTACACGACACGTAACGATCTCAAAAAAAAAAATAAAATGCATTACTGGATCATACGAACTTGCTCTTGTAGCTAACAATTTTAGTATAGCTAACAACTGACAATGTTAGTAGGTAGGTAGGCTAGTTATCGTATTGTAGAATGCATGATTCAAGGAATAGTTACATAGGTACCTACCTACAAATGTATATTTAAAGATATGTATCTTACTGTGTTTCATGTTTAAGTTATTCACTGAATTAAATAAATAAAAAATAAATAAATAAATGGGTTTTAATTATGTAAATTAGGAGGGTAATATGTAGGCACATAGCTATATAGATGGAACTTAGGTATGTAAATGAAATATGAATATAATGAAAGTGAATGGTGTATATATGTAAGTAAAACTCGTTTTTTAAACTTATAAAAGCAGCCAAATACTTCACTTTAATCGTTTTTTTTTCGAAGAAAGAACACCATTAGATGCCACGGATCAATGAAAATTTTATAAAAATGTATCTCGGAAATTGTAGGGCAGATTTTGATGAAATCCTTTTTTTTATTTTTAGTTTTTTGAAAACTATTTTTTTTTTAAATGTTGGTATGCAGTTTTTTAGAGTTTATTAATATCGGTACATGTGTTTTAAAAATATTGATTTTTCAACAAAAAAAAAGAAATCAAAAATTATTTTTAATTAGAAAAAAAAAGTTATTCAAAATGTTGATATGCAGAATTAGTTTAGCTACCCAGATCTTCTCAGATATAAAATTTGACAGGAATCCATTGTACCGTTACCGCTTTCTCGGTAATTAAAAAAAACGTTATACGAAAGGTACCGTTAATACTCTGTCCCAGAAAAATAGGCAGTGTAGGCTAAATAGGACGTTTGCCTCTCATTCTCGCTACAGTGGATTGCAAAAATCTGTTGCTCAATAAAGGTCTCACAGGGTTTACGCAGTTTGTATTTTAAATGGACCCAAATATGAAAGCTCTCAAATCCAAAGCACATCAACAGAAACCCAAGGAAAAAACGGAACTAGTTAAAAAATGGACACGGGTAACTCTGAAACCACATCAAAATTTAATGGTTGAATAGCAGCAGCAGCCACAGGCCACAGCAAAAGCAATTCAGTCCACATTGACATTCAGATGTACACTGAGTAGGACGTTGGGTCTGCGTCAGATGCAATGAAATTTTCTTTTATTATTTTATAGATTAGGGGCGGACAAACAATTTTTTTTGGAGAAGTTCGTTCAATTTAGTATGGTGTCTAAATTTGACACGCTACTGATTTTGAAAAAGCTTTCCCATAAGACGTGTACCGTCTATTTGTACCAAAAAAAATTCTCAAAAATTTGTATCAATATCGTTGGAGCCGTTTTAGCGAAAAATAAGATTTTCATTAATGGTTATAGGGCAGGTACCGTTACACCAATTTCTGCCAGGTCCTATTATACTTACAAAGTTGGTACTTTTGGCAGAATAGAGCGCTCTTGTAAGAGTAAAATACTTCCCTTCCTGACAATTTCTTGAAAATTTCCGCCCAATAAATTTTTGTAGGTAGCAATTTTTGGGCAGAAAATTTACAATTGTCAGATTGACGCTTGTCATAAAGAAAAATAAAATGCACTACTTAGATCACATCGTATGCAAAAGATTTCTATTAAAAATCTAAATATATTCTTAAAGTCGTTGTTTACTTAATTTTTTATTTATACACAATTTCTTTAATTTATTCTTAAAAAATTGGGACGAGAATCTTAAATATTTATTAATATAAACTTAAAAACAAAGGATTAAATCGGCTTAATCTAAGAAAATATAATTAAAAGTTCTGAAATAAATACTTAAACTAATTTGAGCTCAAAAAAAGTACGCCATTTTATTTCTTGGATAAATTTGAATTTATGAGAAAAAAATTTATGAATTCCGCCACTCCGATTTAGACACAAGCAATTTTTTGTATATAAAGCGGCCGAATTTAGATCACACATCCCAATATTCTGCCCCCTAGTTTCTTCTTACAAAAAGGCGGCCGAGTACTGGATTTTATTGTTTTTTGATGGCCGTTTTTGCTCGAATATATTTTGTTATTAATTACTCATTTATTTATTTTTTGTAATTTATCTCAAAAAATTAAATGTTGCCTCCTTGAAAACGACACATAAAAAATAAGCAAATTTTAATAAATTGAAATATATAGGTACTATTTTACTATATAAACACCATATAAACATTAACCCAATAAAATTGGCTAAAAAATACTAAATTCTGGTACAATGTCTACTAAGTGAATGATTTTTCCCAAAGGGTTGCGTATTTAATTAACTCATAACTCAGAAAGTATTATATATTGTGAATGAAAATTTTGACGTATTATAAGGAATAGATGTCAAATCGTAATAAGGCTGTAAGCAGAGAAGTAGGTCCTTAGATTTCTTAATTACAACACTTTTATTTGAAAGTGGCCAATAGCCCTACATATGTACAAAACTTGCTTGGCTAAGTCCAATTTCAATCGGGATAAAAGCCTGAACATGTTCATATTCACTGTAATCTGCAATCTTCAGATTCATACTTCCTATAATCTTAATACATGAAGATGATCTCTATTTTGGTCTTCGCTCTCTATCGCACAAGTATGATTTTTTTATTTTGTTTCTTCTTTTTTGCAGATGTCAATGCAGATGAAGATGAAGATACATTTAAAGCCTCCTTATTGCAAGAGACATTTCCTGGCCGCGTAATTTCTCGTCGTGGCGATATCATCTGGCCGCCAAGGTCATGCGATTTGACACCGCTGGACTTTTTTTTGTGGGGCTACGCGAAAGACCGTGCACTTGAAAACCATCATTCGTCAAGTTATATCCGCCCAATATGTGTCAAAAAGTGGTAGAAAATTACCTCAAAAGAATCGATGCTGGCAACAATTCGCATGGTGGTCATTTAAATGCGGAAGTGTTTCACACATAATGTCAACGTTCAAACTTTATAATAAAAAAGAAATATCATGAAAAAAAAATATTTTATATGTGTTTTATTTACGTTTACCTTTGAAACCGCAAAATGGATAACCCATTATTTTGTTGTGAAAAATAGCCTTGAATTTTAATTTCTTTCGACTTGAAAGCAAGCATGGATATGTCTTTTTGTTAATCGGAAGAATTTCGTGGAGGTTGAAAGCCATTTTCAAATAAATAATTTGGTCAACTTTACTTTTGTGTCGTGCATTTTTTGTTTTTATAAGTTTTGTGTCCTTGCGAAAGTAAAATGTTAGTTAAATGTACACTGTCGGCTAATTTGTGAATATAATTAATTCTGTTCAATAGATTTTTTGCCAAAGAAATACACTGTTAACAATTTTCATACAAAACAATTTTTGTTGGTCATGGTAAGTGGCCTAGAAAAGTTGTGTACTCAATTGAGTACACTGGCTAAAACAGTGCTAATTTTCTTTTCACTGGTTTTCAGCGAGAGGTGAGTTTCAGGATAATTCTCCAAAATGGTCAATGCATGTGGTTTATTCTAGAAGTAGACGAAACTGTCCACTATTTGGAAAATTTATCCAAAGTAAAAGAAAAGATAGAATAGGAAATCGAAGTTCGAATATTTGAACAGTTTTTCGATGATGAGGTAATAAAACTTATTGTCGGTCAAAGCCGGATATACGCAGTGGACCAAAACTGTCACACGTTCGTGCTTACGAAAGATTTGATATAGTTTTTTGGTATAATACTTTTATCAGGATATCACACTTTACCTCAAGATTCATTTTATTGGTGCTAAGATGGTAACTATGGTCAAATATTTTGGCTATCATTCTGCAGAGCAGTCCGTGGAAAGCCTGTTCAGTTTGTCTATAAGGAGTGGATGCTTTGCAGTTGTGATGGATATTGCTATAACTTTGACATATACTGCGGTGCCAAAAATGTAAGTCCAAGCAAAAATTGTTTACCCCTTGGATCTTGAGTTTGTGATTGACTAACTGGAAATAGTAAAAAAGGCAACTGAGCGTATTTCTTGCCAAAAAAAGGATTTCGTGAAACTGGTACGCTTCGTGTCAATAGAACTGAGAAAAATGTGGTAAGTGCTTGGCCAATCCATTGTTCGCAAACCAAAGAAAATCGCAATCTACTTCCATTTGTCAGGGCAATAGCAAAGACTTATATACATTTAGGTACGTCAACAAAAGCTCCAAATAATACTTTCACATTGAACACGGATACTTCCAAACAAAAATTTTAAATCAACTAAGATGCCAAGTATGTCACAGAAGAGTTCAATGGATATGTTACATATGCCGCAAATACTACTCTTTGCATCGAACAGTGTGTTGCAATATATTTCCTAACTAGGTAATAAATTTACCCCTATCTGGCCAGTGTACTCGTTTGAGTTCACCCCTCTAAGTACCAAACTTAAAAAAAATTATTTTTTAAATATAACTCATTACACAGGATTTTAAAGGTTTTTAATTAATTAAAATTTAATAATGGGTTAATTTGATTACAATTGTTAGGTAGGTATATGTCATTTTAAATTAGCTTTGCGCCAGCCAGCGCCAGCGCCTACCTACCCTCCTAGCAAAATGACCAAGAAATTTTCAAATTTAAAACCCATTCCTCATATTAATTTAAACGAACAAAACGGAAATTAAAATCAAGCTCCTAATTTTCCATTTATTGAATACTAGCAGATACCCGTGCGATGCTATGGACCCACGGGAATCTAATGAGAAAATATATCCACTTACAAAATTTCATTCAAAACCGTTCAGTCGTTGAACGTAGCATGCTCGCGCTTGCTGTGCTCTTGTATATGGGCTGGTTCGCGAGCCGCTTGCTGTTGGCCAAACATTTAGATTTTGTCCTGTTCGTTGACTTCGATGTTCGTCGTGTATGGTCATGTTCGCGAACAAAGCCAAGATTTAATATTGGATTCAAAAAGTAAGAACTACAAAAATAAAGTTGGGAAAAATAAATCATGGATAATCTTCCAGCTGCTTACAAAATTTCATTAAAATCCATTCAATGGATGAAGTATGAATGCGGAACAAACACCCATAAGTATATATTTTGTTCATATTTAAGCCTCCACCATATGAAGCTATGTTTGCTATTTCTGTAATGAGCAGATAGGTACATATGTTATTATGTGCCCTATAGAAAATTAAAACAAATGCATCCCACGGGAACCATACATTTAGCGGTATAAAAAGTATGTTGTGTATTATTCCAGACTATAATCTATCTCTGCGCCAAATTTTGTCCAGATCCGTTCAGCCGTTCTGGCGTTATTGAGCAAAAAATATCCATTCATCCATCCATCCAAACGTTTACATTTATAACATTAGTAGGATTAGTAGAATTACATGTATACACAATTCCATACACAAAATCAATTTTCGATTTTTAAAATTTCCCGACTTTTCTTAGGGGGTTTTCCCAAAATTTTCTTTCGTAAAAACCTTCTCCTGGATATTACGAACAACTAAAAAAGTGTTCGAGCCAACTCGGCACATTCGTTCTCAATTGATGAATTACAATACATTTTTGCACACCATTTTTAATAGCATGCCCGTGCGATGCTATACGGACTTTCTATCCCACGGGAATCTAATGACATCTATCCACCTACAAAATTTCATTAAGAACCGTTCAGTCGTTGAGGCGTAAAAGCGTAACAAGCACCCAAGTATATATTTTTTCATATTTAAGCCTCTCCCATAGGAACCATTAATTTTTTTCGGGATAAAAATGACCAGTACCCCATTCACCTATCAATCAAATTTCTGTTTTTAGGTGCCTTGTGAATACAAGCTATGTTGGCTACTTGTAGAAGTTCTATTAAAAATTTAAACAAACCTATCCCACGGGAACCATACATTTTTCCGGGATAAAAAGTAGCCTGTGTCCTATTCCAGACCATAATATATCTCTGTACCAAATTTCATCCAGATCCGTTTAGCCGTTCCGGAGTTATTGAGCAACAAACATCCATACATCCATCCATCCATCCAAACTTTCACATTTATAATATTAGTAGGATAGTAGGATTAAGTCCAATGTTTTCAATCTTCGTTAAATATCGGAAATTTCTAAGATTTGTATTGGATTTTATGAATTTCTCTTATTTTAAATAGTGACTTTTAAATTTAATTGTCAACTAATACCTATATTTGATATTAGTAAAGTTAATTAAATGTTTTTGTTGTTTTCCAAGAAAAATTGATTTTTATATTATACTATTATTAAAATATGATTTTGGCAACACTATAACTAATTTAATGACATTTCTCAATTCTCATCGTTCGATATTCTCTTAAATTTTCAGTTCAATTTTAACTATGGCGTGCGTTGGTCGACTGGCTCCTCGTACTTTGCAATTTTCGCAAAATTTTTCACAAATCAAACGGAATTTCAGTTATTTACGCAATGCTAAAAGTGCCTCGAAAACTTACTTTCGTACTTTTTGTATAATTGGTGGTGGAATTGTCGCATTTACGTGTGCAAATTTAATTAAATCGAATAAAGTGCAAGCCATGAATCTAAAAAAAATGAAACCAAAGGTGTGTATGCGTGTTTTTGTGTTCATATAATATTTACTGCTAAAAATGGTATAAGAGCATTTCGTGTGGGTGTGTGTTTTATTTTTAATCTAAGTTCTCTTATTTGTTGTCTGCCTCTCTTTCGAATTTTGTTTATTTTTTGGCTGTCAAACTTTGCTGAAAAAAAACAACAATTTTTGGGCTTTCTTAAAAATAACCGGCAACCAAAACGAGATTTAACACTCTGTCCCTCATATTGGTTCAAGTTCAATGTAGTTTAAACGATAAGATTTTTGTCATGTGATAACTATACCTTAGGTTGTTTGATTTGTGTTTTGTTTTCTATAAACAAGTTTATTGTGTGTTTTCAATTTATGTAGTTAAAACGCACGTCAATAATGATTTTTTTATCAAACTATGTAAATGTAATGATTTTTTATCACACTAACTGTCGCATAAGTAGGTTAGGAACATATATACAGATTGATGCTGCAGTGTACATTTTTGCTTACCTCTATGGCATCATTTATGTGAAGTATGAGTCATTTAGATTTATGAAGGTTGAATGCATCCGCCTCGAGTTGTTGCGAATACGTTCACTGATTTAAATGAAATTTGAAATTGATGTTTTTGGTTAATTCTTATTAAAATGCTTAGCTTGTGGTATCTCATCTCCACATGATCTTATTAGCACTAATCTGTACCTATAAGCCCCGGAGAAATTGGAGGAACAAAACGACCAGTGGGATTAACAATTTGCGTGCTAAGTCCAAAAACAACTAATCCAGAGGGTGCTTAGCTTAAACACAGAATTCTCGGGGTTTAGGTATTGGAAAGAATGAAAACTACTGTGCTACCAAGGACTTTTTCATTATTTTCATTCTTTCAAATTTACCATCTATTTATTAATCAATGAATAGCGCATTCATACAAAAAAGATGAGCCAAGGCAACTTGAAAACTGTTATAAATGCGCAGGTACAATGTGACCAGTGTCACGAATTTAGTATTTTTCCTGCTAAATTTAGTAGGGAAAGTTGGCTTTTACTCGTAGAATTATTTTTTTTCCAAATCCTGCCGGCTAGCAGGTTTTCATACTTCTCAAACCTTCAAAAAAGTATTACTTTAAACAAATAAAACTCAATAAAACATAAATGCGTATCGCTCATTACAGAGAGTTTCAATCGCGAACTCCACAAATCTACGAATTTTGCAGCAAGTAAATTCTTTTCTGTTAAAAAATGTTTGCGGATTCATAATCAATCATTAAAAGATTTTTTTTTTAAAGATAAAAACATGATTTTTGAACTTATTTCCAAAATTGAATCGCAATGGAACAACATACATCTAAATAAATGGGAGAATTTTGAAAATACTGTTGAATTTTGGTGCGAGGTAAATATGTTAACCAATGCAAACAATGAAAAGCCTTACAAAGAATTGTCAATTCGTTTTTAGTTTTCCCCATCTCAAATGCTGCAGTTGAACGTGTGATTAGTTTTATAAATCTTGTAAAGCATCAACGAAAAAATCAAATGAAAATTGATATGCTACTATTTGTCAGAGATAATTTATCTGAGAAATCTTGTGATGCCTTCAATATTCCTCCTAATATAATCAAACAACAAGTTGCTTCATCAAATTTTAATTTCACCGTAAAAAAAAAGAACAAGATATTTTTGTAGATGTCTTAAATGAAGCAGACAACTTTTGCAGTAAAAAATTTATATAAATACCTTTTACTTTATTAGACTAAAATACTCTGAATTTTTTGTTTCTTTTTGTTGCGAAATGTTGTTTCCTTTTTTTTAAACAAACTTAACAAAATAAACAAATTTTTTTTTGTTTTGATTAGTTATTTAAAATTCAACATAATAAAGTAAACAGAACAAAATGCACTACTGAATCGTACGAACTTGCTCTTGTAGCTAACAACTGAGGTTTAGTTAGTTAGGTGTAGTTTAAAGCCTATGTAGGTAAGAGTACCTTGATTCTTAGTATAATGAATTATTATTGAATGGATGATTCAAGGAATAGTTACATATATGTACCTACCTACAAATGTATATTTAAATCTAAGTTATGGATTTTAATTATGTAGGTTAGGAGATTAAAATGTATCTACATACATATACATAATAGATGGAACCTTATAATGTAAACATGTACATATAATAATTAAAATGAAGAATGTTGGTGGGTAGATAGTTTTATGCATATAACTTTGTAATTAAGGTGCAATATGCATACATAAGACTCATGTGATTCTTAAAGACACATATGTATGAAGGCCTACATTGTATTTAGTATTCAGTGACGTACGCAAAAATTGGTAAAAAGGGAATAATAATAAGGTTGGAAATAAATTGATAATACACATAATTAAATGTTTTTATATTGCTTAGCGGTTATAGTTTGCGGGAAAACAAAGATGTAATTTCAATTCATGGATAAATAAGAATATATCAAAAAAAAAATCAAAAATCTTTTGATTGGTTTTTTAATAAATTAATTGTTTATGTATAAAATTTTGAAAAATTTTTAGAAATACAATTTCAAACGCCATTTTGAAGATATTATTAATACATATACATATAAAATTCAAATTTTAAAAATATTCTGTGAATGGTTTTTGAAAAATCGATTTTCCAAACAAAAAAAAATATTTATTTTTTAAAAATCGAAAAACTTTTTTTTTAAACATTTTGGTATGCAGTCTTATTAGCAACCTTAGGGAGCATTCGCGTAAAAAAAAATATTTTAATCGATTCATCCAATGTTGAGAAAGTCGAAAATATGAAAAGTGGTTCTATGGGAAGTACCGTTAATAAAGTGAACTGTACTAATTTAAGAACACGCACATTTTTTATAAAAATTCTTGGAGCCGTTGTCGAGAAATAAATTTTTTTCTTAACGATTTTTTTAAAACATTATATATAAGGTACCGTTGTTTTTTATTTTAGGAATATAGTTTTTTTAACTTTTCAGGATAATGTCAAAAAACTACCAAATACGAAGTTTCGACAAAATCCATTAAGTCGTTTTCGAAATTTTGAGTTTTCAAAAAAAAAGTTTTCTTTTTTTGAATAATTTTGGATTACAATAGTGTTTAGACTTTTTAGAAGTTTCTGCTCAAAAAAATACAAAAAAAAATTAAATAACCGTTTCACATAAAATCGAAAAACAAAAAAATGGTACTACTAGAGGTACCAAAAATAACAATTTTTTCCAAAAAAAAAAAAAATTACCAAAATGTTCGTTTTCCCTATATTAATGCACTTATATTTGTTTACAAAATCGTTGGAGCCGTTTTTGAGAAAAATAAGAAAAAAACATGTGGGCATATTACCGAAAAAACAATACCTAACAAGTTTGAAGCAAATCTATCCAACCGTTTAGGCTGTAGACTCGAGGACAGACATACAGACGGAATTGGGGGACCCACTTTTTTGGTGTTCTCTATGATCGTAATGTCATATTTGACTGATAGATTTTTTTTTTGCACGAACCCATAACAGATCTCATGTTTTTTTGACATTTATTCATTTACCTGAACTTGACCCAGATCAAAACCTAGATCTACATCAGGGCGAGTTGAGGGCGACCCTAGGTTTCAAAAAAACATAGAATTTCCTTATCAGGGTGACTTCAGGTTTTTCCAAAAACGTCTTAGGGCGACTTCGGGGCTCAAGTAACAAACTGCAACATTTACCATACCGAAGTTCCATACAGTCATCTCTGTATTGGCAAGTAACTGTCAAAACAAAAAAAGAAAAGTTTTCCGTAGTCATCATTTTCATACATTTAGTATGAAAAATGAAAACTTTAAAAATTAATTTAAAATAGAAATAAAAGTTCCTCACTTTTAAATTATTATATTTATTGTTTTTAAGCATAAATCTACCGAATTTTCAGCCAATATTTCTTACTTTGTTTGTACAGAACACAATAGCTGCGTTTTATTGTCTACGGGTAAGGGCCTGGGTTATTTTTTAACACGTATGTGTCTATTAGAAAAACAACACGAGATCCGGGTTTCTATCTGGGTTTGTAAATATTAGTATTAAGTTCGGCGAACAGAGGGTACATTTAAGTACAAATTTTTCATAACCCAGATCGTCTTATTTTCACGGGGTGAACCATATGGGTTAATAGCGATAATAAAAAACGGCTGATGTCAACTAACTTTTTTTTCACTCGGCTAGACGTCAAGGATGATACCAGCGTACCGTATTTATCATTCAAATTGCCTTTAAAAAATATTTAAAGTTGGATCCGCCCACTACCACACCCACTTTTCTTATTTCTAATTTTTAGAAAACTACAAATAATTTTAATGAAATTTTCCGAGTATATTTGTATGAAAAAAAAATAAGAAATTGGTTTGAAAAAAGGCATCCTACTGACACTTCCCTTTTGATAATTTATTGTTTTTTTTTAATTTGTTTTTATGAGCAAGATATGATTTCTAAAATGTTTTATTATCTAGTTTTTTTTCTTTTGGTTTCCCGGATTTTAATTTAATTCAAAATTAAATGTGAAAACTAGCCAAGTTTACTGTCAGACTAATTAATAATCAAAAGTTTTCTACCTTATTAAAAGCAAACATTTTAACAAAATATAAAAATAAGAAATAATCGAAAACAAATTACAAAAGAAAAAAACAACGTTTATGTTTGAATAATACTTAGTTTTATTTAGAACGTATTTATTTAGATAATAGTTGACGTTTCTAGTCTATCTAAATAGGTTTTAGAAATGTTGACTTTTCGGATTTGATCTGCAAGCATTCATATAATAGGCAAAGTCCATTACTTAACAAGATGGTAAATTAGTTATTAATTTGATTTTTTTTAAGAATGCAAAAGATTGTATACAATTTTACAACTTCGAAAAATAACATTAGGTGTGGTATAAAAATTAACCTTCATACTTAAAAGCCCAAATAGAAAAACCAAAAAATATACATTCATTAAAGTTCACCCATCCTATTTTTGTTATATATGCACTCCCTGGATATGTTTTTGGCATTTGTACTAAAAGGGGATGCTATGGGATAGAGCGTATATGCGTTCTTAAAATAGCCCTAAATTGAAAAGCTTCAAAATAGGTCCTTCAAAAAAAACAAGATTTCTGTTTTGCCCAATGATTACATTCTTCAATTTTATTTCTATACCTCAAATTTAAATTTATAATAAAAGAGTGTGTAAATATGATTCTATATATTATATGTTATATATATTAGCCGTGTTATCGTGACTAGCAAGTACAACAAAGTAAAACATTTTTACGAAAACGATACACACTCCAACTTGATTTTATTTATTTTAATATGGAGGTATTTTCATATCTGTGTTTTTTTCTGTCAAAAAGCATACAAAAGGTAAGGAGAAAAAGAAATACATACATTACTAAAAAAAATCACTTCAATGACCTCTATGATTGAATAGACTTACTAATTATCGGAACTCAATTATACTTCGAGTGAAAAGGAAAATTAATTCCCAGTATGTTCTTATTGTTGTTTTCCTTGTAAAATTTTTACTTTGCTATACATGATAGTCACGAGAACACGGCTATTATTGGGATACAACCTACTTTTCCTACGGGAACATTTTCATGTCAAATTCGAAAGATTCCGAGCAAATAAAACGCATATATTTTAATGTTGTGTCCAAGAACTTAGCTTTATTATAAAGATAAGGGTTTGCCATTATGTTTTAAAAAGCTCGAATAAATTCCAGCCGAGAGGCCCAATTTTCGACCAATTTTTGCAGCGATTGGGGCCGTATATGTCAGCAATGACGCGCCGAATATTCTCTTCCAAGGCATCAATCGTCTCGGGGTAATCTGCGTAAACAAGCGATTTCGCATATCCTCGCACAAAAAATAGTAGTGGCGTTAATTCGCAGGATCTTGGATGCTACGCCATAGGCCCGCGACGCGAGATAATGCGCTCACCAAAAGTTTCCTTCAATAAACAGATTGTTAAGTGGACTGCATGGCACGTCACACATTAACAAATCTTATGTATGTGTACGCATGTAAAAAGAAGAACGAGAATCGAAATTGTTTTTATGGACAGAGAAATAGAGGGAGTAGGTAGTCGATATTCGAGTGGGGAGTATTTTATTGACTAGAAATGAAGACAAATGAAGAGAAACTCTGTTATTGTTTTTTTTTTTCAATTTTGCAGAGTAAACAAGCATCAAAGAAATTTGTATTTTCAAGGAAAACAAAATACATAATTACAAGTGTAAAGAATTTATAAAATAATACTTTAATTGAAAAATGGGATTATTGTCAAATAAAAAGAGAAGTGTTTAATATTTGTAAAAGACCATATTTCTTATTATAGATTGGTTCATTTTTGTTGGATTCTATTTAGATTTGGTTTTCGCTGAGTATGGTGAAGTATAAAACTCTCTCACAATACATTCAAATAATGGCTCCATGGTGATTCTAATTTTCCATATTGATCCGATTTGAAATCGTTTCTGATCCGTTTTTGGGTCCGTTTATGAAGTGGTTTCGGATCGAAAACGGAGTCGCTTGCTTAAAGGGACCCACCAAATTTTGAAGGTTGTCATGGCAAAAACAGCTTATTCGGTTTTCTCCCTTACCCTCTATATTGTTGTCAGAACTAATAAAATTCGAACGTCTCCCTTATTTTTTTTTCCTTTTTGCCTCTACCTTTTCTTCTTCCACATCAACAATTTAATATCAAGAAAAGAGAAACTAGCGCCCCCATGACGGAACTACTAGCTAAAAAATTCTGTCTCATAGTAGTACTATAGGTTTCATATATTTACAAAGCTATCATATCATTTTTTTTATTTTTACTTATAAACTATACCTAAAGCTAAATAATTAAAAATAGGTATGACTAACTTATACTAATTAAAACTAACTTAAACTACTTAAAATACCTAAAACTACTTAAAGCTACTTAAAATCTAGAACAGCCACAGCAGCATTTTTCGGTTTTGTAATTTTTTTTGTATATTTTGTAAGCGCATGCAGACACATGCCGACATGCAACCCATACATATAACGGGTGATTTTTTTTGCTACTTGGTTTTTGACGTTTATATTTTTGACAGATCACACATGACAAATTCCACGAACATTTGACATTTCGATTCAGTATTGTTTGCCATTTCATCATGAATAGACTTACGCCTGAACAACGTTTGCAAATTATTGAAATTTATTATCAAAATTCGTGCTCTGTGAAAAATGTGTTTCGCAAGCTACGTCCGTTTTATGGTCGTCATAATCGACCCACCGAGCAGGCTATTCAGCTCATTGTGACCAAATTTCGCACCAGTTTCACTTTATTGGACATTAATCCACCAAATCGTATCCGTAGAGTGCGTACCGAAGAGAATATTGCTGCTGCATCCGCCAGTGTTGCTGAAGATCGCGATATGTCCATTCGGCGCCGATCGCAGCAATTGGGCTTGTGTTATTCGACCACCTGGAAGATTTTACGCAAAGCCAAAATTGGACCTTCAGAATGGACCACCTGAAGCGTAGCCGCGGGCAACATTTAAGTGAAATTATTTTTAAAAAGTAAATGGCAGAAATTGATTTATCGATCCAAATAAAAGTTTCATTCACTTTTTACAAGTTTCTGTGTTTTTTTGAATTTTCAAAAACCAAGCTCTTAAAAAATCACCTTTTATATACGTACATACATATGAATACGCACATTCATATACATACGCGTACATGCATGCACATATGCCCCCGCATACACATATTTTTAATTTTTTTGGTGCCACCCCGACTGTTCCTATACCTAATTTCCATAAATGTATGTAAGTCGGCCAAGACAAAATCTTATTCGACTTAATGTATCTCTTTCAGAAAGCCACCATAACTGGTTCTTTTGCTTTGCCCTATCCCTTCGGTCCCGATCGGACACAGTCCTACTAAACCGAAGGCGCTCCTCTCCACCTTGAGCGATGACGTCTTGATCATATAGGAGTCGCCTATCTACAGTTCTTTGGCTGACGTGGTAAATTAGCGGAACTGCCATTCTATCCTCTATCAGCTCTATCGACTGTCTAAATAGAGGAATGCCTCGTGGGGGTTGTAGCCACTTAACTGTGCACTCTCAAATTATTCGTTATTGGGGTAATAAGCCCCAAAAATTAAGCTGTTAGTTGAGGACATCGCTCTTGCAACGTGACCCCGAATCAGCTTAAACAAAAAAATATCTATTCTGTTTATGCTAGCTCCATTGTATAGAACCTGGTTGGAATAATATCGTGTGTACTCCGACTATGGTCTTCTGTGTAATCCAAGGCAACGTCTAAGACATTGCCTCTCAAACACCCGAATCTTTTCCATTTGAGATGGGGCAACGTTGAACCACGCCGGGCATCCATAAGCAATCATCGGCCTGATGAGGGCCATGTAGCAAATCATCTTCACCCTGCTGTCAAGACGACTGCTATAAAACAGTCGTTTTGTCAGGGCAAAGGCTCACCTAGCCCTGGCCAAAGCAGCAAATTCATGTAAAGGTAGCATATTGACAGGTCTAAAATGTTCACAGTAACTATAACCGAAGTCTTCCGATTTGTAGGAAATAGCTGTTCCACTTATTAGTGAAAAGTTTATAATAGGTGTGTTTTATTGGGAATCTATCCATTGTACCGTAAGTAATTCCCAAAAAAACGCATCGACCTTAGCATGGACCGTAGCTTTTTTATTTTTGTAAAAATGGTACCCCTGCACAGCAGTCACAAGTAATGAGAGAGTCTTTTGCAAAGTAAAACTAAGTAAATATCCAAATTATGAACAATAATTAGCTTTTATTCATATAAAATAGAAAGTAGAAAAACGTACCAATATTTGATTTATGTTTCAAACCTATTTCTTGTTTTCATTTTATCTCCATTTGTAATTTTAAATTCGAACATTCATTTTGCACCAATAGAAAGGAAATGATAAGTGCATGGGTTTGTTCATAGACTATGGTCAGGTCTCTTTTTACACAGGACAACTTTTGTATTGCTTTAAAAATCGTCTATGCCTTTCACACGAGGAAACAAAATTGCCGGAGATTTGCTTGTTTCCTTTTAATGTTTCTTGGTTTTGAACGCACAATACAACGTAGTTTAAATTGTTCACTACACTTACATATCCCCTTTATATTTCATGTTTTTATTTATTTTCTGAGTAGATCGATAGCTATAGTTTTATTTTTCAAGTCAATTTACAAATTTATTTTCTGAGTATGTTTTGCTTTCAATTCAATATTCACTTATCAGACTGCACGTAACATACGCGGAGTAAGGAACAAATAGTTAACATTTGGTTTGCCATTTCCATGCACATGTCCAGAAAAAAAAAATGTAGTTTTGCGAATACCGTCCATGGCCAACGTCCATTAAACAGTGAAGAAAAAGCACTTGTGAAGTTCAGTTGCCGCTTAGTGCGTTTAGGCTAGGCGCGAGTTACGACACCACAGGTCGACAACCCCGCGGAACACACTTAACTCATTTATCTAAATCATAAGAATCTAGTATCACATATTGTTCAAATAATAAGTAATACATACATGTTTCAATTCAATTTATTTTCTCATTCAGCAAGCATATTTAATTGTACAAACATATATATTTGTTCTTTCAAATAGTTTAATGTCACATCATCCACTTTTGTATTTCCCATCAAATGTAAAATTCAGCATTTATCTAAATCATAAAAAGCTAATATCACATATCATTCAAGGAATGAGTAGTGTTTCGGTTCCATTTATTTTCTCACCAAACGTAAAACACAACAGTTTGTCATATTACATTTTTTTCTTGTGAATAATAAATTTTTTTGATGACATGCCTGCTATGTCACCTTTCATGTTTTCAAGAGATACATAAATGCAATGCATTTTTTTTTATATAAAAATGCATGCAAATTAGTAATCATCATCATTTGTTTTTGAATAAAGTTGTAGGGCGAAGCTATGCCCAAAAATATAAAATCGTGTTTTGTTTGGAACTATAACTCGCGCACATGCAATTTTTCCGAAACGAAATAGTTTAATCAATAGTTGGACGATGATCTCGCACATAATCAACTTAAAATAAATCAACGAGATAAACGAACACACATACAATATTTTGCTTTAATGTGCGCGCAGTTAGATTATAGTTCGGTGTAATACAAACTGAAGAACTTATTTGGGGTGATCGTTCGATTTGTGCCAAAACGCAAACTTTTAAGTTGCTCGAAACGTGGTCTGAATTGTTACTGCATTTACGCGCACTCTCATGGTATTCACTGTAGCAACCAAACTGTTGCAAAACTGAAAGTTGCATATTTGCGCGCCTAGCCTTATAGCTCATAGAATTTCATACGAATAAATATTTTGCGGCGCACTGTGGAGCATTCCTCTATAGTGCAGTTCCACCCAATGCGGTTTGTCTTCTCAAATTGCTTTTTTGTAGATCTAAATAAAAAGATGATTTTTTTCACCAAACTTGGTTTATTTACAACTAGCAATAAAAATTGAACACAAAACGAAAGTTGGGCTTGGTTAGTCAATAAAAGTAAAACGGAATTCATTCGATAAATATTGGTTTCTTTTTCAAAATGGATATCAAAATTTGTTAAAATTGATTAATTGACATTAGGGATATGCAAAATTGCAGATATAGGTGCAATTTTAGACGTACTTCAGAAAATAATTGAGCAAAGAATACAGTTTTTAATAGTAAAAGTCAGAAACTTTTCAGCAGAACAGCTTATAATTTATTAAAAAATGGAGTTATCTAAGATTTGAGAAATAAAAACTGACCAACTATTAAAAAAAAAAAGAATCAAAAAGATCGATTTGTCTTACGATTGAAATTAATAATTATAACACTCCATGAACACATCCATCGAGATTGAATTCAATTATCAATCGTACCAACAAAACTAACTAAATCAGAATCGAGACTCGACTGAACATCAACCAGCCATCCACCGTAGCTTCTACTTTAGCTTTTTATTGACCGTAGCGAATTGTATGTAAATTGCTACGAGGGATAAACTTACGGCGGATAAATTTCCCAATAAAACACGGCTAATGTTTAAAAGGGCCAGACGCAGACCTACCCAGATAAAACTATCTTTTAACATTTGTTTGTTCATGAAGTGAAAATCAATTTTTTTCAGTGGTTTTAACTTAATGAACAAGAACAGAACGTATACTAAAAATTCATCTTTTAAAAGGTCCTCGTAGTCATTTCATTCGACAAACTTTTTTTAAGCAGTGTTGAACAAGTTGTTATTGTGATGAATATTTTTCACCATAGCTCCTTGCTACAATAATTTTAAAAATAAAACTCAGCTACGTCAGTGATTTTCCCTACCTTATGTCGCAACTTTAAACACAACAAAACAAAATCTTCAACGATCCAACTTCTGACCCTATAAATCTTCAATCCCATTCCGATCGATCGTTCCATCTGATAAGATATGCTTCTTTTTCGGGAATTCTTTCGTAAATTCTTCATTTCTTTTTTTTTGTTCTTTTTTTTGGGTAGAGTCCGGAATATTTCGTCATTGCACTCCGGAAATTTTTCTCATGTCCAACTCTCGATAATCTTGATAAGGAATCCAGAATTAAATGCTAAATCATTTCGCTGCGCATCCGAAATGCATCATTCTCTAATTTACGAGGCGATAATTAAATTTATTACATAATTTGATTTGCGACATTTGTTTCTTTGTGTGACAATATTCCAGTAAAAATTCAAACACATAAATAAATGTTAGAGACTGAAATTAACGTTAAAAGTACACGGAACAAGCATGCTCCCAGCAGGATTATCCCTCTTGCAGTCATGAAGAAGAAGTCGAATGTGTAGTCGTGATTTTTGAAAATACCTGTTCACACTGTTTTCTTATAGGGAAGATACATTGAGAACACCCTGGTTAGGGGCTACTGTAGCTACGCATTCTTTTCACTTTGGGTATTGTGTTTTTGTTTGTTTTTTTTTATTTATTTGTCTTTTAGTTTTATTGGCACCATGAGGATTTAATAATTGATTGGGAGCCATGTCCTTTGTTTGAAAATCGTTGGTGGTGGCACACAGCGGGAACTGGCAAAAATTGCACAACGTTAGATTTAAGATCTGATTTAGCTTAGCGATAAAATGCATCTTCAGAATTTGAAGAAATTTAAAACAAACTGTGTTTGGTGACAGCTCCGGACAAGGTGATTAGGTTTTTGTTTCTGTTAAAACATTTAGGGGGTTATTAAACAAATAAATTAAAAAAAAAAAAAAAAACTAACGATTACGGTTTCGATTTCATTGGAATCTACTTGGTTGGCCAATTTGCGGTTACAATTCTGGGAAACATAATAGATAGATACAGTCGTAGATAGGTAGGTTTGGATTAGGAGAATTAAGCCATAGAGAATAGGAGGCAATATAACAAATTCATCGTTGCTCATTTGATTAAGTAATTTTACTAACCGAATTTGGGAGGTATGTCGTTCAGTTTGACAATGTAGTTGCTCAGGAACTAATCCAAGTGGACTTAATTCCATAAAGTGAAAATTAGTTAATTTTTTACTGAAAATCGCTTAGTTCTTATTTCATGAACTATATATGAATGAGTCTATTGTGCCCCCCTTTCCCTTCATAGAGCTTAAAGAAGTTTCTCATTAAAGTTCTCCATCCAGATTTATTTCTCTTAAAAATGTTATCGTATGGAGTGCTTTTATAGAGGACAGCTCGCTCTCCTCTACCTGGTAATAATATGTATTTTTTTTTCCTGTAGTACATTAGTGCACCGCATCTGCATATACTCTGTCCCAGAAAAAATAGGCAGGGTAGGTAAGATAGATAAGACGTTTACCTCTCATTCTCGCTACAATGAATTGCATAAATCTGTCACTCAATAAAGCTCTTACAGGGTTTTCGTAGTGTGTATTTTAAATGGACCCAAATATGAAAGAATAGTACAGGGTGCCCGCCGGGAAGGTATACTACTTTGATTTGCCGCCATTTTGGTAAAAATTTGTCTTGACAGTTCATATTTGGCAGTCGTGAAGTAGACACGTGGCAAATTTATTATGGGAAAATATTGGATAAACCAACGTGTTTTAATCGTTAAAACATTTTATCAAAATCAATCATCGATTACTGTGACGATGAGAAAGTTACGTGTAATTTTTGGGAGAAACAATGCGCCAACAAACGAACGTCCAGTGAATGATTTCGAAGAAAAAGGGTCTGTAGGTGCTTACTGCAAGATCGCCTGAAAACATTACTGCTGCTCAAGGAAGTGTTCGAAATAATCCATCAACATCAATTCAACGCCGTGCTCAGGAGCTTGGCCCTCAACAACTTTGGCCACAATTTTGCACAAGGACCTGCATTTGTTTCCATTTAAGATTCAGTTGACTCCAGAGCTTCTTCCACAAGACCATTTCCGCCGCCATACATATGCCAATAGGATGTTACAGCTGCATGCCTTGGGCTTGATTAACATGTGGTATCAACAAGACGGTGCCACATCGCATACAGCCAGGATTACAATGGAATTACTGCGAGACCTCTTTCCACAACAAGTTATTTCAAGAAATGGTGATGTTGATTGGCCTCCACGGTCGCCTGAATTGACTGCTCCGGACTTCTTTTTGTGGGGATATCTGAAAAGCAAGGTTAGTGCAAACAAATCATAAACGCTTGAGCAACTCAAACAAAATATTCGTGATGAAATTAATGAAATACGGCGTGAAATGTATGAGAAAGTAATGAAAAATATGCTCAAAAGGGCTCGCATTTGTGAGACTAACATAGGCGGAGATCTACCTGATATTATATTCCATACATAAATGCCGACATTAACTAAAACATTTATCAATCACATAAGATCCATTCTCATTCATTTAACCAAAAATTATAAACAAACAAAGTAGTATACCTTCCTGGCAGACACCCTGTATTTAGGGTTACCGTCTTTAATACACATACATATATATTTTCCACACCACCATGAGGCAAGATAAAAGGCGCGTTTTTGAAGAGTATCCCCAGCAGGCATAATCCCTTTTAAATAAATACCAAGCAAAAATAAAAAAAATATTCATTATCAGATTAGTTTTTCTTTGGTGGCGAGTTTTGGCGTTTGGAACTGTTTTTATACATACACTTTACCCAAAAATACTTTACTTCACATTAATTAACCGCGCGCAGCATGGGGGTGGCCGTGGCGCTATCGTTTTGCGATCGCCTGACAACCTCATGGTCACAGGTTCGATCCATTTTTCCATTAAAACCCAATTATAAAATAAATGTCGTACAATGAGTTGCTGGTTTACTCATTACATGATGTTTAGACATAACACTAACAACATGCAATTGAGTAAAATTAGTAACCGATAAATATGACAACGAATAAAAATAATAATGCGAATTGTAAGTGACATAAATAAATAAGACACAAAAAATTCTCCGCATTAGTTCAGCCGCCATCCCTGGAAATAAAATCTGAGACAACAACCACCTCCAGTATCAGAACATCACGCCACACATCTTTCCTATTCTTCTTTCTCTTCCTTAACATCACGCCCGCTCTGTGTTGTAACATTTAAAGGGTAGTATAATCCCTTGAGCGCGTGTAGATTATAAAAAAAAAACTCGAATTCATGCATGGTCCAATATGCCCAACCGCGTTTTCATGATGATGGATAGATCAATGTCGCAAGAAGAGGTCCGAGTAAAAATGCACTAGCAGATAGAAAAGAGTCAGGTTAGGACAGGATACCAGCGGAATTTTGTAGTTACCGAACTCTTAAAAATCTTTAACCAAATTTTTAAAACTGAAATAATTCCATAACAATTTAAAGATATATTGATTTTCCCAATTTGAAAAAAAGGCACTGTTATAGAGGAATCTCATTTTTGAACGCATTTTACATCGATTCTATACTCAAGCGACTGAATACGTGAATATGCTCAATAAAATTATTAAGTGAGTTTCAAGTTGGATTCAGGCAGGTTACTCTACCATAGATGACATATTTGTGCTAAAGAGAATCGTAGAGTTATCACTGAAAAAAAAAATTAAAAAAAACTATGCACTTTCTTTGTAGATTTAAAAGCTTTGACTCAGTCGACTGAGGTAAAGCTGATCGAAACCTGGATGTCATTTAATTTTGGATGAGTTCTACAGAACCTGTACGTGGGCACCAGAGCAAGTGCCTGCGTATAAAGTATTCGGAGCTTTATCGCTATAAATTATGTTTTACGCAACTCAAGTGTGGGTAGCTAAGAAATTTTATCTGTAAAAAAAACTACTAAAATTTTATTTGAAATGAAAGAAACTACTTCAGAGATGACTATAATAGGCGTTTGTATTTTTTCGTTCTGAGCAGAGCACTGAACAGAGTTCGAACACATAAATTATGCACTGATCAGATTCCAAATAGAGCGAGCTCTGAACACTGACATTTTTTTTAAACACACTTGAACCACACAAATCAGAATATATTTTCATTCCCTCTCCCAAAAAAGGGAAAGGACAACTCCAATCCGGCGAATCTCCGGTCGATAAGTCTTCTTCCAAGTATCAGCAAAGTATTTGAAAAGGTTATTAATAGAGCCCTGTTCAAGTGGGCGGAGGACAAAAATATCATCCCGGATAATCAGTTCGGTTTTAAGGCGGGACATGACACAATTCATGCCGCGTCTAAACTGGTTTCTGATATCCAATGGAACAAAACTAAAAAGCAGTGTACTTGTGCCTGTCTGGTTGATTTGGAGAAGGCCTTCGAAGGTTTCTATCTAAAGCTAACCAGACTAGGTATAAGTAAACCTCTATTGTATTTGCTTTATGACATGCTAAATGGTAGAAAGGTTGTTGTCAAGAGTGGCAATGTAACTTCTACCGCAAGTTATAATATTAATAATGGTCTTCAGCAGGGAGCGGTTAAATCGCCGATTCTGTTCAGCATTTACACCAGCGATCTGATAGGTAGTCTAACTCAGGCAATTGCGTACACCGACGATCTAGTTGCGTACAGAACAGCTCATACAGTTGAGGTTATCAAAAATCTCTTGCAGAGTGACTTCGACAAGATTCAGCGATATTGTGATGACTGGAAGTCGAAAATCAACTTCCAGAAATCAGAAACTATTTTGCTTAGGACTTCGTTGTCAAGCGCCTCAAGGGATACGAGAAAGAACTGGCGCAAGCTGGTGATCGTAGGGCCACATGGACATCCACTGGCGAGTAAAAGTGTAGCAAAGTACCTTGGCATCTGGTTGGATCAGTACCTGTATTTCGACAGACATATAGGTACTGCCTTGGCCAGGGCTAGGGGAGCCTTTGTCTTGACAAAACGATTGTTTTGTAGCAGTCGTCTTGACAGCAGGGTGAAGGTGATTTGCTACATGGCCCTAATCAGGCCGATGATTGCCTACGGATGCCCGGTGTGGTTCAACGTTGCCCCATCTCAAATGGAAAAGATTCGGGTTTTGAGATGCAATGTCTTAGACGTTGCCTTGGATTACACAGAACACCAGAGTCGGAGTACACAAGATATTATTCCAACCAGAGGGTCAATTCCCGATCTGTGAAGATGTGAAGTGATAAATTTTATCACGCTTTCACGTCTAATTCGATTCTCGATTCGTGAAAAAGTGAAGTTAAATGCCAAACATTTTTCATATGATAATTTTTTTATCACAGTCAATTGTTTTGTGAAGAAAATGTTTCTAATCGAATATTAAGAAGAAAAACAGGATTTGGCACATGACAAGTAAGCAACCATTATATTTATACACAAATATATTTTGGTTATAAGTTATATTTGTGTGTATTCGAGTAAATAACGAAATTGTTAAATCAACAGATTCACAACAGCCGACGCGACGACGGTGCTCATTCCCGCGACAGATCGTTGGAAACTACCCATTGCAAAAAAATGCAGAGAACTTAACCATATTTAAATGGCACTTATAAGTTGAGTGTTTTTCAAGAATACTCTCAATTCGCGTATTAAATCCATGCATAAATGTTTTGGGAATCTATAAAGTTCAATAAAGTGCTCCTATTTGTAACTTCGAATAGATTCTGCCCATCTCGAAGGGAAAGCCTCTCAATATCCTCACATAAAACAAAAATAATAAATCTTACTCAAAACAGAGATACTATTCAATATAATATAAAACCCACAATTCTTCAGTACGACGCCTTTTATTAATTTATTAAACGAATTATTATTCCGGACATTATTCTTAAGCAAATTTAGAAACTGAAATGAAATATTTACCTTTCCCAACAAAAAATCTAATCAGAAATGACAGAATTTATCATTTAGTACTTTTTAGTACAAATTTTATCACAATGAGTTCTAGAATCGCATTAGGCGTGTGCGTGAAGTTGGAAAATGATAAACCTCTGTGAAAACTGAAATGATATTTTTTTTATCACTTCATAATTTCACAGATCGGGAATTGACCCCCAGGTTCTATACAACGGAGCCAACATAAACAGAATAGATAATTTTTTGTTCAAGCTGATTCGGGGTCACGTTGCAAGAGCGATGTCCTCAACTAACAGCTTAATTTTTGGGGCTTATTACCCCAATAACGAATATTTTGAGAGTGCGCGGTTAAGTGGTTACATACCTCCCGAGGCATTCCTCTATTTAGACAGTCGAGGGCTGATACAGGATGGAGGGGCGGTTCCGCTCATCTACCACGTCAGCCGGAAAACTGTGGATAGGCGACTCCTGTATGGTCGAGACGTCATCGCTCAAGGTGGAGAAGAGCGCCTTCGGTTCAGTAGGACTGTGTCCGATCGGGACCGGAGGGATAGGGCGAAACAGGAGAAACAGTTCTGGTGACTCTCTGAACAGCATCGTGATATTTAAAGTCGATGAAGATGGTATGTCTTGGCCGACTTACATAGATTTAGGGCAATTAGGTATAGGGAACAGTCGGCACCAAAAAAAAAATTAAAAATATGTATGTATGCTGGGGCATATGTGAATGTATCTGCGTGACTGTCCATGTATGTGCGTACGTATTGTGTGTGCGTATGTACATGTATGTGTGGGTTGCATGCTGTTGTGTGTCTGCATTCATATATATAAAAAAAAATGCTGCTGTGGCTGTTCTAGTTTTTAAGTAGTTTTAAGTGGTTTTGGGTACTATTAGGTATCTTAAGTAGTTTAAGCAATTTTTAGTTACGAGTAGTATAAGTTAGTTGTATCTAGTTTTAATTATTTTTAGTCTATCTTTAGGTTTAGTTTATAAGTAAAAAAGAAAAAATATGATAAGATACCGAGTTTTTTGGGAATAAGTTTTCTTGGTTAAAAAAAAATTAAATAATTAGATTTAATTAAAATAGTTTTTAGGTCGAAAGACATTAGTTCTAAAAGTTATTGTTTAGTTTAGAGCGCCCGTAAAGGGCCAGTAAATTAGATATAAGTTATTGATAATTAGGCTAGTTTTAAACATTTTTGTCTAGCTTTAAGATAGTTATAAGTTAATATTAAATAAAAATTAATTAAAAAAAATACATTTTCATTTTTAACCATAAAAAGCAATATCTACCCTTTTTGTGCACTGATACACACCACATACAGAAAATCAACAAGCGATCAAAATCTTACGCCAACTTATATGTATCTAATTATTTTTTTCATTTCCTTTTTGGTACACATGGCATTTGGTGCGTTCGACAATTTACTCACATGCTCAGTCAATTATGTTCGAACACGTCGAGTGCGATCGTGGAGCTCTGCATGCTCTGAGTTAAAAAGAAACACAAACTAATTTTTTGATAACTCAGACTCTACTCTGAGCATAAAATGGTCACAAATTACAAAACCGCACTTAATCATTTTTTTTTTATAATCTTATGCCGGTCGTCCACTAGGCGTTCAACGCACAAATTTCGAGTTCAACACACTCAAACCTAATGTGTGATGTCCTCAATTTCATCCAACCAACGAGTTTAATGCGGTTGGAGATCGTTGTTCAACGAATTGTTCAACAAGTGCACAGCTAGTGTACGAGCTCGTGTTGCTCGTTGAAAATGGTGGTTCAACGCGTTGAGCAACGTTTTTAATTTTATTTTGTGTTGGTTACCGTTGACGTGAAAATATTTGTCGTGCGTTGCGTTGGATGAGACATCATTTTTGTGCGTGCATGAGGTGAAATTTGCGGATATGACACAATGGTCTTATGTGCCTAGAGGCGATAATACACTTACAGTGTATTTATTAGTGCCGGAGGTAACTAACAAGTCTAGAGTGTTAGCGGTTTGAGCTGGAACGTCAGAGATTCGTGTCGGCTCGTCAACTAGCTGAGTCAGTTGGTTTAACTCAGCAAAGACCTCAACATACATTCCTTC
Source organism: Philhelius pedissequus (assembly GCA_910595825.1). NCBI lineage: Eukaryota > Metazoa > Arthropoda > Insecta > Diptera > Syrphidae > Philhelius > Philhelius pedissequus. The sequence continues at coordinate 176,249,465 of OU343161.1, read as the reverse complement.
GGGTGTGTCTGGCTCGAAAAGCGGAGCCAGCTAGAATTGTATACATTGAAATCGCCCGCAATGACGATTTCGGTGTGAGGATAATGGGAAACAATTCTTTTAATGGAGTCGGACAAGCATCAAATGCGTTAAAAGTTGAAACTCTATCCAAATTTGGGCCCCTATAAATAAAACATGTGTGTAAGATGTGCTTATTTACCGTGGATTTTAACCACATGAAGTTAAAATTTGTGTTTGAGCACAAACCATATTGTGGTTGGAGTTGGTACGCTACATCATTTATTACGTATACGGCGAGACCATGGTGGGAAAAGAATAATGGCACTAAGTTGTACCCAAATTGACGAAACTCCGTATGATCTGAATTTTCGCCTACTTGGGTCACACTAAGTGCCAAAACAGCTGGCCTGTTTTTAACAGTGGGGACATACGCAGCACATACATTTTTCCTTAGCCCGCGAATATTGGTATAATCAACCCTAATTACACCAACCATTTTAACATTCAAAAACAAATAAAACACAAGTCAGACAAGCTATAATGAATTCTGAAATTTTTTTTTTTGAATTTATATTATTAAATATTTAAAATGTTCATACCAATTTTTTTTTTAGAAAAGTTTAAAAATTTTTATATAATTAAGTAAAAAACTTTAAAAATATATTTAGCCGTTTTATTAATAATCTTTTGCATATAATGTGATCGAACATAGGCGCAAGTGCGTGTGATCCAGTCGTGGATTTTATTTCCTCTGGCTTCGTTGCTCAACGTGAAGAACCCAAGTTTGTGCTATAGTGTAAGAGGTTGTAAATTTTAGCATCCAACGATGGAGTTGAATGAAAAGTTTTTATGAAATTGGTTGAGCTTGTCGCGCACATAGTGGACGATCGGTATTACACGCGCTCAAGGGATTATGATTACCCTTTATATGTTTTTAACAAAGCGCGGGCGTCATATGAAAGAAGCGAAAAAGGGATACGAGGGAAAGATGTGTGGCGCGAGGTGGTTGTTGTCTCAGATGTATCTCCAATAAAAGCAGAATCAATGAAGAAGACTTTTAGCTAAACTAATTATTGTAACTTAATAAATTTTCATAATCTAATTTATATTTGTTAATAAGGCAGACCGCAAAAAATTTGTTGTAATAATTTGTATTTTTTAATTGTTAAAATAATTACAAGTAAATAAAAAGATAATCTATCTATTACTAAATTGTCATAAGATCTTATAGTTGGGTTATGAAATAAAACCAAAAATTTATTTTCTTAAATATTTGAGGAATCAATAAATTCAAATAAATTATGTTCTGACGTATCATGTTTGTTTAATTAATTTTATTATTCAATGTCTTATCCAAATCATAATGGAATCATATCAAGATTCTCTCGAATTTCCAAACAACAAAAAAAGTTATTTCCTTCGAGGATACATAAGATAAGTGATTTATTCATGTAAATCTTCACGGGAATTCTAATATTGAAATCACCTCACCTAAAAGTTCTATATCTCCCACGAAACGATAATCTTATAGAATCTTCTTCAATGCCCATGCCCACCCTATTGAAACCAGCAAGAGTTCATCTCTTACCTATCCGAAAATCGATGTTGAACTTCTGATAACAAATATAACACGAGAACATAACGAGATCCCTCTCCTTGTTTATTTCATTGACCTTTAATCGTGATTCATGAGCAAGATCAAATTACACAAAAAAATAACCAAAATTATGTTGTGCTTCTATGATGAATTAGTCATAAAATCCTATGATCACACCTACACATAATTTACCAACAACCATAATACAAAATAAACAACAACAAAAAAAAAACAGAAATTAAATCAAAAAGACATTCATCATTCAAGAAAAAAAAACTCACCAAAAAAATATAAAATTCCACTTAATTGTGCCATCAAAAGGATAATAATACTCGTACAAGTCCCAGGAGCCACAAGAAATTTTTTTAAGGTTGACATACAATATAAAATTCCAAATCCTATTTTAATCACTCTAGAGATTTCACTGCCATATACGTAGGCTTCAAGGTTTCTGACTTCGTTCTTAGCCCATGTATAGATAGAAAGAGGGAGAGAAAGACCGGACTTGGGTTATTGTTAATGGAGCATTGTATCTTGCTTGATGCGTCGTCGCTCAGGCGCATACCTGGCACTGAGATTGTGAACTTTATTGTCAACCAGCTTCAATTAGTGAACATATACAGAAAAGTCTATTAATCTTTTTACAATGTGTAGGGATCCTGTCAGAGGATTAAAGAGGCGCTTAACTTTGTATTGGTAATGTTTTGTCCTTTAAATAACTAGTAGGTACCTAACTAGATAAATAAGCCACTCACTGGAAATGATTGGTACATAATACTATTTATAGACGGAAAGGTATGACCTGTCAAAATTGTCAACACCGATCGATAAACCGATTAAGTTTAACAAATCTACGTATCTGAAGCTTAACATACATTGTTGCAGTTTAAAATGGTCTGGAGTTGTTGCAGACCAAAAAGTAATCGATTCTGTCTATCACCACTGTCACCATCAAATTGTGTTAAATGTAGTTTGTCTTGTCGCTTACTAGACAAATAAGAACATTTAAGAAAATCTTTAAAGCTAATGGCGCATGATACTACTTAACAGTTTGCTAATACTAAAGCACTTTACTACTATTTTCCTAATTTTAAACACTTTTTAACTAGCATCATACTAAATCTATTTTCTTAATAAACTACAACTAAACACGCCTAAAATAGTGCAAAAAAGTAAGCGAACATAACTTTTTGACGTTTGAAAATGTCAAAGTGGCATATGGCTTTAGTACGATACTAAAAAAACAAAGTAGCCATTTTGTGATTTTAACTTTAGTAAAATGTTAAGAAAATAGTACTAAACTGGTTTAAAATTAGCAAAATCCTCCTTTTAGCCTAGTATCATGCTAAAAATGATTTAACATATTACTAAAGCCAGATATACATTGTTCAAATGCATGGCATGCACGTGCAAGTGTATTAGTGAAAAATTCACACGTATAGATTGGGTGTATGATTGAAGTAAAATCAAATCTTTTTGATTTTCCTTCAATCAAGCGTAATGCATTTAAATAGTGTATATGCAAGATTGATGATTAATCATGCATGAATTGGCTGAATTGCGTATATCACGTTGAAGTAATAAGAAAATAGGAAGCGGAGAAGTAAAAAAAAATGGAAAAAAATGTATGTTAGAATTTATCGATTTAAATATTAAAATAGGAAACAAAAATTGTATGATGAAATGGACAAAAACAAATTACTAGGACAAAATAAAATAAAATGCACGACTGGATCGCACGAACTTGCTTTTATGTTCGATCACATTGTATACAAAAGATTTCTATTTAAAATCTAAATATATTTTTCAAGTCATTTTTTACTTTATTTTTTATACACAAAGTTTCTTTAATTTTTTTCTAAAAAAAAATATTATATGATAATCTTAAATATTTAATAATATAAACTTAAAAACAAAAAATTAAATCGGATTTATCAAAAGAAATAATTCAAAATTCAGAAATAAATACTTAAACTAATTTGAGCTCAAAAAGAAGTACGCCATTTTATTTCTTGGATAAATTTGAATTTATGAGAAAAAAGTTTAAAAATCTGTGGAGCGTTTTTTGAGAAAAAAAGTACTTCCTCTTATGTTCGATCACATCGTATGCGAAAGATTTCTATTAAAAATGTAAATATATTTTTAAAGTCATTTTTAACTCAATTTTGTATATGCATATACAAAATTTCATTAATGTTGTTCTAAAATAAATTGGTATGACAATATTAAATATTTAATAATATAAACTTAAAAACAAAAGATTAAATCTGTTTAACTAAAGAAAAAATAATTAAAAATTCTGAAAGAGCGGTTGGAGCGGTTTTTAAAAAAAAAGTTTTTTTTTTTAAACTTTTTCAAACTATTTTTAAAAAAATTCAAAAACGCCAATTCATAGGTATTCAGAAAATACAAATAAATATAATTTTTGAAAAAAAAAATTAATGAGCAGTTTTCGAATAATAAATTTTTTAGCTTAAAAATGATTTTAAAAATACAAAAAAATATAAATTAAAAATATTGGTACGCGGCAACCTAAACCTATATTTTTGTGAAATTTCGAAAGAATCGATTAAGCCATTAATGAGATAGTCGAAAGTAAAAAAAACGGTCCTATGGAAAGTACCGTTTTTAGACATTTTTCTATTTTTTTTTCAACTATATGATCGGTCGTAGCTAAAACCAACACTGATTTTTTTTATCAAAATCGTTAGAGCCGTTTCCGAGAAAATTAGGTTTGAACGTAACGGTTATATGGCAGGTACCGTTATTTTTTGAGCTAAAAAAAATTTCAATTTCCCCTCCGTACAATACCTAAAAAAAAACTCTATATACCAAGTTTGAAGCAATTCGGCCCACCCGTTTGGGCTGTAGGTGTCTATACATACATACATACGGACTGACAGACGGACAGAATTTTTAGACCATCTTTTTTCGTATTCGCTATCATCGTAATGTCATGTTTGATTGTTATCTCAAAACTTTTTTTTTTCGACGAATGCATAACTTGCCTTGTAGTACCTGTAAACGCAAGTAAAAAGTCTATTTTATATAGACGAACGTCCAACCACACTGTGGATGTAAAAATTAAAGATTGAGGACTAATGCTTGATGTGTGTATATGCAACTTCAATCTGTCTTTATTAATACACTTGGACGTGCAAAAAGAATGGACGAACTTCAGGCAATTCTACAAGACAATCAAAGCTTTTGAAATGTATAATGCCCTAAACAGATGTGCCGATTTTTCACATGCAGCGCAAATAAATTACACAGGTTATTATTAGGGTGGACACGTTCCAATGGCTGGATGCAGCGCTCGCTGCACGATATCTCTATTTCGAAATTGGCTGCTAAGTTTCATTGCAGCCACAACAACAAAGAAAAAAATCTGAAATAATTTTCCTTTGGCATTACTCATATTGACTTAAACAAAAAATATTTTTTGTCTATGATCTTAAAAATTGAAGAAAATCTATGAATTGGTCAAGGAAAATAAATTTTTATATCATAAGTTCTTGTTATAAGAATCTTCATTAGGGAAAAAATGAGCCTACGAATTTGTTTTTCCCATTTTTAATTCATTAAAATCTATTTTTAATAAATTTAAATATTTTTACCCCACAATGACTGTTCTCATTGGGCGCGTTCAGATGTCGGTAGGACAGCCTATCTAAGATAAGTTAATATCTGTCTAAGTTCCTGAACACCCAAAACCTGATAGTTTAAATTTGTATATTTTCGTGCATACATTTCTCATGGATTTATTTTTTGATAGCAGCTATTTTGTCACCAGCTATGGTCTTAGAGGGGATTACAACAACAACAACCTATCCGGATAGCTATGTATCGATTTCTAAATGCGATAATTTTGGCAAAACTATGCATCATAAATGTCAAATAGTATACACATGTTTTTCGGGTGTAGCGTTGTATGCAGCGATGCGTACAGACATGCTGCACATCTGTTTTAGCCATTACGCCGGATTTACACGGCAGCCAAGTTCGAAGTATTTACTGCCAAATTACTGATGTCATTAATTTACTTAACGACATTCGCTTATGCCGGACTTACACGACTGCCAAGCTGGCAGTATTACTGTCAAATCTTGGTATTATTTTTGTTTTCGTGTAAATGGTCGAAAATGTCGCAGTATATTTGTCATTAAAAAACTGCCAGCCAACATTTTCGTTCAAGTTGTGGCATTATACTGACATCGTCGGGGCCCTCTGACGCAATAATACACATTCAGAATAAATTTGCAATTTAAAAGTTTGCAAAAAAAACTACAAAATCACAAACACGATAGTGTGTTCTTTAGGCCGCGACTCCATTAGAAATATTTATTTCGCCCATATTGCAGACACTACTACTAAAAATTTATATTTTTTTTGCTATGTGGCAAACATAAATCATGAAATTTCATTCTTTCCAAGAAGTTAGCGCTTTATGTACTTTAGAATAGGTATAATCTGTTTTTTATTTTTATTGAATTATTAAAATTTAAAATGAACATAAGCGAACTATGAACAAGATTCAATGTTTTGTGAGAAATTTGTGCACGATTAATGTTGGATGTCATAAAGTGTCAAATTTTATTTATCCGTTTATTTCTTCTGAGAAGACAAGAAATAAATACAGATTCTCATGTCTGAAAAAAAATTCAGACAAGGCGTCTCCACATGAAATATAGACTACATGACACATTTCTTGCAATCATTTATTTCAAGTGGATGCCTAGGGTTATAATATTTTTTTTAGGCAATTTAACACCGAACTTTAAATCTCCTGTAGATTTACTAATCTCAAAAAGTGTTTCCACCTTATATTTACATTTTTTTCCAATTTTTAATGAATAATTAATAATTCCATATGAAGAAATATAAGGTATAAATCATATAGACCAACAAAAATATACTAAAATAAAAATTAGAAAAAGATTTATTTTTCGTAAATAAAGAAAAATTAGAAATTAAATACCCTATTAATCCTCCTATAATACAAACAAATAATGTTATAAATTTTAAATAATAAGGTAAACAAATTGAATAAGGAGATACAAAAATTAATCAACTTAACATTCTTCCTCTAATAATACTTATAAATATTAAACTAATTTTACTTTTTAATATAATTCAACTTTCATCTTGTAAAATATTTAAATATCAATTATTTATATCTCCAGTTATTGAATAATATACTAATCGTAAAGAATAACAAACAGTTAATCCAGTTGAAAAAAAAAATTAAAAAAATAAATAAATTTATTATTCTTAAAGAAACAATTTCTAAAATTAAATCTTTAGAATAAAATCCAGCTAAAAAAGGTATACCACATAAAGCTAAATTAGCTACATTAAAACATGAAGAAGTTAATGGTATAAATATTCTTAATCCTACTAAACGTAAATCTTGAGAATTATTTATATTATGAATAATTGCTCCAGCACATATAAATAATAAATTATGATTTAGTTGTTATTAGGAAAAAATGCATTATTTTTATTTTGAATTTTTAATTTTGTTTTAATTTATTGCTATTGAATAACTTTACTTTACTTTACTTTAGATGGCGCTTACAATCCAGAATGGATCACGGCCTCAACCAGCAAACCTCTCCAGCTAGCCCGGTCCCTAGCTACCTGCCACCAGTTACGCACACCAAGTTGGTTAAGGTCGTTCACCACTTGATCGCACCATCTAAGATAAGGCCTTCCTCTGTCGCGTTGTCCACCGGGGTTGGATACGAAGACTCGTCGGGCTGGTGCGTCGATGTGCATGCGCTCCACGTGACCTAGCCATCTCAGTCGCTGTATTTTTAGCTTTTTGACTTTTTGGTTGATATCGCTGTAGAGCCCGTAAAGTTCGTCGTTAAATCTTCTTCTCCACTCACCACCGATGCACACTGGGCCAAACAGAACTCGAAGAATCTTTCTCTCAAAGCAACCCAGCTGGTTTTCATCCGATTTTGTCAGTGTACATGCCTCTGCCCCATACAGCAGGACTGGGATGATTAAAGTTTTATATAGGGTCTCTTTGGTTCTTTGAGAGAGGGCTTTACTGCTCAAATGCTTTCTAAGCCCGAAGAAACAGCGATTTGCAAGTGTGATTCTTCGTTTGATCTCCGCGCTGATATTGTTGTGCGATGTAATAGTGGATCCCAGGTAAACAAAGTCACTGACTACTTCGAAGTTATAACCCCCAATCGTGACGTTTTGTCCCAGTCGATGGTGTTGGACTTCTCTTCTCGATGACAGCATATACTTGGTTTTCGTCTCGTTAACAGTCAAACCCATCTTCGCCGCTTGATGTCAATGTCATCAGCATAAGCAAGGAGTTGAACGGACTTTTGAAAATTGTGCCTCTGGTGTTGACATTTGAGTTGCGCACAATTGCTTCCAGCACGATGTTAAAGAGATTGCATGATAGCGCATCACCTTGTCTCAAACCTTTCTCGACATCAAAGTCGTCGGTGAAATTCTTACCGACTCTGACGGAGCGGCGAGATTCCTTCATTGTCATTCTGCACAAACGGACAAGTTTGGCAGGGATGCCGACCGCTTGCTTTTCGTGCTTCCTCTTCTTCCTTCTTAGGAGTCGGTGTTCCTCTCTTCTTTTTTGCAGATAGACCTCGCGGGCTGCTCTCTCACCAGTTCTGGTCCTAGCTTGCAGCATTGACTCATATGCTTCGTCCTTGGCTGCATGCGCCTGCCGACAGTCCTCATCGAACCAGAGGTTTCGCTTTGGTTGTCGATTGAAACCCAGCACATCAGAGGCGGCACTTCTAATGGCCAGCTGGCAATGATTCCACTGTTCGTCTATAGTTGGTGCTGCTGGTGCGTTTTCTGAGAGATTGAGGGCGACGCGGTCGGCAAAAGTTGTGGCAGTCTCCGGTGATAAAAGTTTACCGACGTTGAACTTTCTCCTAATATCCTCTCTTCGCTGAGGGGCCAAGGATATCCGCATCCGGACTCTAGATACTACCAGGTAGTGGTCCGAGTCTATGTTGGCCCCTCGGAAAGTTCGGACATCAAGGATACTGGATGCATGCCTGGCGTCTATCGCGACATGATCAATTTGGTTAACAGTGCCTTGATCTGGAGACTTCCAAGTGCCCTTGTGTATATTGAGATGGGGGAAGCGAGTGCTTGCTATTGTGATATTTCTGCCCGCCGCAAAGTCGACCAGTTTAAGCCCGCTATTGAATAAAGCTTTTGTTTTTTTATAATTGGAATGCGATTTTTGTTTATTTAATTGCTTAAATTTCATGCAAATCCAGAAATCGTATGGGTGTTTAATCACTTTTAACACTCATTGTACATACATATGAACAGATATTAGGGGTATTCACGATCCGATTGTAAAAATGCAAAAGTGCAACTTTTTTTGGCACCACAACAAGAACTTACACTCACTAAGATTTTACATCACGTTTGCACTTTTGCTATAACTAATAGCCTAACCCTATTGCAACAGAAAAATACAATGGTGCAAAATTTGCCTGGTGTCGTTGACAGTTTGGCAGCTGTTATTTTCTGTCAAAAATAGAAAAGGTGCGTTCACCATTTATTGGAAAAAGTAAAATTTCGCAATTTTACACCTTTTTGTTTCATCGGATCGTTAATACCCCTATTATATTTCAAGTAAAACTGTGCGAAAATTAATACTTTTATCCATTTGGTTAATGATATTTTTAATTTTAATACTTTTAGGAAGACGAACGTTATGTTAAACTCACAGCTCGAGAACGAAGATTTATCAAGTTTTCCTCAGTGGAATACAATGGACAACTATACATGACACCTTTAGACTTTTTGGATTCTGTTGTTGAACAGGAGCCTCGACGTATGTATAGTTTATTAAAAATTATAAAACAATATTATAATTTTTTTTTGTAAAATGTTTAGCTCGTTTAAAAAGGAGATCATTAACCGACAGTGATATTGAAAAAATTAAGGATGCAACACCAGTTCTGAAGAAGGGATCAGTTAATATGTTTAGAGACTTACGAGACAAAGGTAACATTTTAAATTTAAGTCACTATTTAAGTAACTATAGAGTCAACGGTTGTTTGGTTTAAATTCATCTTCTTTTATGACCGAATATATAAATCGATATTTATATTGTAAAAGGTGATTTTTTAAGAGCTTGGTTTTTGAAAATTCAAAAAAACAGAAACTTGTAAAAAGTGAATGAAATTTTTATTTGGATCGATAAATCAATTTCTGCCATTTACTTTTTAAAAATAATTTCACTTAAATGTTGCCCGCGGCTACGCTTCAGGTGGTCCATTCTGAAGGTCCAATTTTGGCAAACTTTTTCACACATTTCGGCCGGAATCTCACCAATGACGAGTTCAATGTTGGCTTCCAAGGCAGCAATCGTGTTTGGCTTGTCCCCATAGACAATAGACTTAACATAGCCCCACAAAAACTAGTCTAACGGGGTCAAATCACATGATCTTGGTGGCCAATTGACTGCGCCAAAACGTGAGATAAACTGCTCACCAAATTCGCCTCTCAATTGATGCATGGTTTCGCGTGCAGTGTGGCATGTGGCACCGTCCTGTTGGAACCACATGTCGACCGAGTTCAATTCTTGCATTTTCGGCAAAAAAAAATCTGTTATCATCGAACGGTACCTTTCTCCATTGACCGTAACCCTGCGGCCTTCATCGTCCTTGAAGAAGTACGGCCCATTGATGCCGCCTGCCCATAAACCGCAACAAACAGTGCATTTTTCGGGATGCATTGGTAGCTGCTGAATTGCCTCTGGCTGCTCTTCACTCCAAATACGGCAATTCTGCTTATTCACGTATCCATTTAGCCAAAAATGAGCCTCGTCGCTGAAGACAATTTTGCGATAAAAAAACGGATCCTCATCCAACTTTTTTAAGGCCCATTCACCGAAAATTCTACGTTGTGGTAGGTCGCCTGGCTTCAATTCTTGCACCAGCTGTATTTTGTATGGCTTTAAACCAAGATCTTTGCGTAAAATCTTCCAGGTGGTCGAATAACACAAACCCAATTGCTGCGATCGGCGCCGAATGGACATCGCGATCTTCAGCAACACTGGCGGATGCAGCAGCAATATTCTCTTCGGTACGCACTCTACGGATACGATTTGGTGGATTAATGTCCAATAAAGTGAAACTGGTGCGAAATTTGGTCACAATGAGCTGAATAGCCTGCTCGGTGGGTCGATTATGACGACCATAAAACGGACGTAGCTTGCGAAACACATTTTTCACAGAGCACGAATTTTGATAATAAATTTAAATAATATGCAAACGTTGTTCAGGTCTTTTTTTTTTTTTTTTTTTTTTTTTTTTTATTTTTTTTTAAATTCATTTTTATTTCATATTAACTTATAACTATCTTAAAGCTAGACAAAAATGTTTAAAACTAGCCTAATTATCAATAACTTACAACTAATTTACTGGCCCTTTACGGGCGCTCTAAATTAAACAATAACTCTTACAACTAATGTCTTTCGACCTAAAAACTATTTTAATTAAATCTAAATTTTTTTTTTTTATTTATTTTATATTTCAAGAAACTTTTATACAGAAAACTTGGTATCTGATCATTTTTTTTTTTTTTTTTTTTTTTTTTTTTTTTTTTTTTTTTTTTTTTTTTTTTTTTTTTTTTTTTTTTACCTATAAACTAAACTTAAATATATATTAAAAATAATTAAAACTAAATAAAACTAACTTATACTAACTAAAAATAACTTAAACTACTTAAAATACCTAATAATGCTTATAACTACTTAAACTAGAACAGCCACAGCAGCATTTTTTTCGTTTTTTAATTTTTTTTTTTTGTTTCTTTTTTATATGCATGCAGACACACACTAGCATGCAACCCACCCACACATGTACATACGCACATATATATACGTACGCACACACATGTACAGACACGCAGATACATGCACGCATGCCCCCGCATACATACATATTTTTAATTTTTTTTTTGGTGCCACCCTGACTGTTACCTATACCTAATGCCCTAAATCTATGTAAGTCGGCCAAGATATATCATCTTCATCGACTTTAAATATCACGATGCTGTTCAGAGAGCCACCAGAACTGGTTCTCCTGTTTCGCCCTATCCCTCCGGTCCCGATCGGACACAGTCCTACTGAACCGAAGGCGCTCTTCTCCACCTTGAGCGATGACGTCTCGACTATACAGGAGTCGCCTATCCACAGTTTTCCGGCTGACGTGGTAGATGAGCGGAACCGCCCCTCCATCCTGTATCAGCCCTCGACTGTCTAAATAGAGGAATGCCTCAGGAGGGATGTAACCACTTAACCGCGCACTCTCAAAATATTCGTTATTGGGGTAATAAGCCCCAAAAATTAAGCTGTTAGTTGAGGACATCGCTCTTGCAACGTGACCCCGAATCAGCTTGAACAAAAAATTATCTATTCTGTTTATGTTGGCTCCGTTGTATAGAACCTGGTTGGAATAATATCTTGTGTACTCCGACTCTGGTGTTCTGTGTAATCCAAGGCAACGTCTAAGACATTGCCTCTCAAACACCCGAATCTTTTCCATTTGAGATGGGGCAACGTTGAACCACACCGGGCATCCGTAGGCAATCATCGGCCTGATGAGGGCCATGTAACAAATCACTGCTATAAAACAGTCGTTTTGTCGAGGCAAAGGCTCCCCTAGCCCTGGCCAAAGCAGCACCTATATGTCTGTCGAAATACAGGTACTGATCCAACCAGATGCCAAGGTACTTTACTACACTTTTACTCGCCAGTGGATGTCCATGTGGCCCTACGATCACCAGCTTGCGCCAGTTCTTTCTCGTATCCCTTGAGGCGCTAGACAGCGGAGTCCTAAACAAAATAGTTTCTGATTTCTGGAAGTTGATTTTCAACTTCCAGTCATCACAATATCGCTGAATCTTGTCGAAGTCACTCTGCAAGAGACTTTTGATGACCTCAACTGTATGAGCTGTTCTGTACGCAATTAGATCGTCGGCGTACGCAATTGCCTGAGTTAGACTACCTATCAGATCGCTGGTGTAAATGTTGAATAGAATCGGCGAGTTAACCGCTCCCTGCTGAAGACCATTATTAATATTAAAAATTGCAGTAGAAGTTACATTGCCACTCTTGACAACAAACTTTCTACCATTTAGCATGTCATAAAGCATATAAAATAGAGGTTTACTTATACCTAGTCTGGTTAGCTTTAGATAGAGACCTTCTAACCATACGGTGTCGAAGGCCTTCTCCAAATCAACCAGACAGGCACCCGTACACTGTTTTTTAGTTTTGTTCCATTGGATATCAGAAACAAGTTTAGACGCGGCATGAATTGTGTCATGTCCCGCCTTAAAACCGAACTGATTATCCGGGATGATATTTTTGTCCTCCGCCCATTTGAACAGGGCTCTATTAATAACCTTTTCAAATACTTTGCTGATACTCGGAAGAAGACTTATCGACCGGAGATTCGCCGGATTGGAGTTGTCCTTTCCCTTTTTTGGGAGAGGGTGCACCACAGCTGTCTTCCACCGCACTGGATAATATGCATTATTCAGCGCGTTGTTAAACAGTGTGGTATAAATGTCAACTGCTTCTTGAGGCAAATGTCGTAGTACAACGTTGGATATACCATCGAGTCCTGCAGACTTCTTTTTCTTTAATGAATCGAAGATGAGCTGGAGCTCATTCTTCGAAATTAACAGGGGGCTGGGCCCATTTCGGTCGGCGATTATGGCGTTTGCCAAATCTTCATCATTAAACCTGGTAAAACCAAGGTTCTCAGATCGCCATTCGGTTATATCGTTCCGGAGCCATAAGTGATGAAGCAGAGCTCTGTTCTCCAGGTCATGATTCGGGCGAATGCTAGCATTCACCTTGTACACTTGCTGGAAAGCAGCCCCCACAGCCTCCACTCTCTCCTGCGGATCTTCGATTATATAGAGGTCATCGTCCAATACGGCATCCTCTGGGTCTATGCCTGCTGTCAGAAGTACGTCTCTGTTCTCTGTCGTCCTCTGGAGCTTAAGACACGGAAGATCGTTTTGATCCTTTCTTCTAAAAATCTTATTAATTTTTGGGAACATACTTGGGTCGCTGGAGTTAACGGCACGAATTTTATTGTCCCAGAACGAATTAATAGCCAATCTATAATTTTCTTTGATCAATTGGTTGATGTTTTTGATGGACGACTTCAGTGTCCTAATCTCCAGGTCTCGTGTATCAGTAAACCGCCTGTACAAGCGTTTTAGTCTTGTCAGTAGTCCACTTTTTTGTCTGTGAAGTGCGTCAATTGTCGCGTTACGGTACATGTCAGTTGCGTTACGTTCTTTGTATTTCGGTATTGTTCTGTTCATTGTTCGTAGAATCGTTTCGTCAATTTGTTCTAAGTATCTGTCGATTTCAGTATTTGTTAGGTTCCTGTCATTTGGTGGGGATATACCATTTGAACGTAATTCACTCAATAAGGCATTGGAGAAACGTGGCCAGCGCACCTTACTGTAATTGTAAGTATGCACAGGCACATACTCCTCCAACTCCATAAGCTGGTTCGGAAGTTGTATTACGGCTGCGAGTCCGCAGTGGTCACTGTCGTACTCGATCGTTCGTAAACAATTTCTTGGCCGTTGACCCACAGCGTCAGTAATTGTTAGTCTTGCGTCTTTAAGCAATAGATCCAGATAGGCACCGCTTCTTGGGAACGATGGCCTGTCTGTGGCTAGAAGATCGATGCGATACTCAAGGTTGTATCGACCCATCCAATTAAATAGATGGTTACCTCGAGGATTTTGTATTTGATTTCCCCAATCTGTGTGCTTGGCGTTTAAATCACCCGCCAATATATAGTAATTCTCTTCCGAGCTCAATCTTAAGCATTCAAAAAGCTTTTCAAGCTCTGTTATAAACTGCGTGGGCTGAGGTGTTTCCGGTGCATAGGCAGCGATCACATACATTCGCTTCCCCTGTTGGAGATGAATGCATATGATGCATGCCTCTAACGTCCGAAATTTTCGCACATCACTATTATATATTACCTTATGACTAATGCCTTTACGTATAAAGATTGCGACGCCTCCTCCTTGCGTGGAGTTGGGTCGGTCTCTTCTTACGATATTGTAATTGTTGTTAGTCAATTTATGTTTCTGGTTAAGCTTAGTTTCGCTAGCCATAAACACATCTGGACTTATGTCTTTAAGCAATTGGAATAAATTCGCTCTACGTTCGGTCCTAATCAATGAATTTACATTCACAGCTAGGATCTTAAAGGGCCTCTCCGGCAGCGCGCCCTTAACCTCTAAGTTGCGTTAAGCTCGGCAAAACAGAGTTCAGGTCTATTCATGATGAAATGGCATACAAAACTGAATCGAAATGTCAAATGTTCGTGGAATTTGTCATGTGTGATCTGTCAAAAATATAAACGTCAAAAACCAAGTAGCAAAAAAATCACCCGTTATAACATATTTTGTCTGTTTATTATAATAGGTTATCCATTTTGCGGTTTCAAAAGTAAACGTAAATAAAACACATATAAAATATTTTCTTTTCTTTTTTATTATAAAGTTTAAACGTTGACATTATGTGTTAAACACTACATCATTTAAATGACCACCACGCGAATTGTAACTTTTTTTGGGACGTGCGTCGGTCGAGTTAAGTTTAATGGCAAACGCCATTGAAAAAATGGTAATTTGATCAAGCACACCACACAGCTTGCACATAAGCACAAGGGAAGAAGCAAGAAACATCTACTTTAATTGCTCCAATCGTTTTTATTTCTTCTTCTTGTATTTTAGGGTTTTATCTGGATTCAGGTTTCGCCGTTTAATGTAATGGAAGTTTCAATCAGTTATTTATTATTCACTATACTTCTGTTAACCGAAATCTTTTGGAGTTCATCAAATGAAGAAAAATATTCCTTTTTCTCATATATTTGACGAGGAATTCAAACTTCTAAAATTCCAAGGATTTCCACTTCAGAGTCAAGCACATCCAGAATTTCAAAATCCATTTTTATTTATTTTTTATGTTAAATGCGTTGATAACTATCCAAAAATTATTCTTAAGAGTGCTTCAATCCCTTTTGTCATACTTAAATATTTTATGTGCTACTTTTTCTTTAACGTAAACTTCGTTCCTCTTAACGACTTTAATGTTTATGTTTGAGTTTGCTGCAAAAAGCTCTATATATTGCTTAAGCGTTTATATAGAACATAAACTCTTTTTTAAGTTTCGTATCAGTAAAGGGATTTCAAGCTAAGTGTACACGATTGGACGATCTTCCAATATTGGCCGAGCTGTCAAAAGTCTTCCAATTGCAACGAATGAGCTGACAATTGCCAATTTTCTATCAAGTGAAAATTGTCCGTTTATACGGTTGGTTGATTTGATCCAATAATTAGACAATTTTTTGGAAGAAATTCAGCTGCCAATTGCCGAAAATTATTTGTCTTCCAATTAAAAATTGTCTGTTTACATGGTTGGAAGACTTTAGAAAACAAAAAATTGGTAGACTCATTGGAAGACAATTTTCTTGACAGATGGTAGAGAATATGAAACTTTATTTTAGAAGTGAAGTACATATTTGTGCTACTTTCACACAGTTGTGCAAAAAAACATTTATAAAATATTATAAAAAAAAATACAAAAAAGTGAAAAAATATGAACGCGCAATAGCGACTATCCAATAATTTTCCAACTTCTTTTTATAAACTTTCTTGTACGATATACTCGTACATATTGACCGACCGACGCACGGTGACTAGCGGCTTCTTATTTATTTCAACATCCATTGTCGTTCTTTTAAAAAACACTTTTTCAATTTTTTTCGAAAGCGATTAAATTAATTTTGTTGTTTCCTCCCCCAATTAAAAAAAATGAATTTTTTTGCCAGTTAAAAATTGGATGATGTTGTTGGCAAAAACATCATCCAATTTTTAATTGGTAGATAATCGTCCAATTGCCTTCAAAATTATGTACTTACGTGCCAATAAGGATTTCAAGCAAGTTACGAGAAAAAAAGTCTTTTCCTCAAACGTTTTGCTATGAAGTTACAACTATCTAAAAACTCTAAAGAATTCTGTAGTAATGTTCGTGAGCTAGGAGGGCGGTGCAGAAGTATGAAGATTACTCTCGAAGCTGATACTTTAGCAGCGCATTTTAAAATTCTATTATCAGCGGAGGAGAATCTTCAAACTTTTAGCTATGCGTTACAGAACGAAGTTGTATCCGAACTAGACCAGTCGATCTCTTTAAGGGAACTAGAATCATCGTTAGTGGTCATGAAAAAAAATAAAGCTCCGGGTAATGATGGCATCCAAATCGAATTTTTTAAAAATGCAACGGAACAACTCAAACTTTACATAGTGTAATATTTCAATTTGTTATTCGATAATGCGAGTATTCCTACTTCTTTTAATAAAGCACTTATATTTGCTTTATTTAAAAAGGGAGATTCAAGTCGAGTTGAAAATTATAGAGGAATCTCTATTCTTAATTCCCTTAGAAAGATTTTTGCTACAATTCTTTATGGAAGATTTTCTCTTTGGATAGAAAGCAACGATCGTCTTAGCATATACCAGGCAGGGTTTCGTTCAGGATTTTCAACCTTAGATCATATTTTTGCACTGACGAGCATTGCCAGAAAATATATTGAAATGAAGAGGAAGTTATATGTTTGCTTCGTAGACTTCAAAGCAGCCTTTGATACAGTCAACAGGCAAGCATTGGTTTATAAATTGGCCTCCCTCGGAGTATCAAGAAAGTTCCTACTGGTCTATGCTAAATTTCTCTCGGCATCAAGTGCAGCAGCGTGGGATGGATCCAAATTGTCAGAATGGTTCGACACGTCGGCAGGTGTCCCCCAAGGTTGTATTTTAAGCCGTAACTGAGATTCTCCCTGGTGGTGTAAGCTTCGCGGGCGATCACGTAAAAGTTCTAGTTTACGCTGATGACTTGGTACTGTTAGCGGACAATCCTTTTACGTTACAACTCCAAATAAACAAACTACAGGCGTTCTGTAAGACATGGGATCTCCATATAAACGTTTTGAAGACAAAAGTTATGATTTTTGAGAACCGATTTAGAGGCAGACTACGTGCTGAGGCTTGGCGACTCAATAACGAGGTGATAGAAGTAGTTCGGGAGTTTAAGTACCTTTGTGTGCTGTTTTCAAGTAATTTGATCTTCTGGAAGAATGCGAAAGAAAAAAATAAAGAAGCAAAACTGTCACTAAAAATGTTGTGACCGAAATTTTTCGCAAATCAAAACATTGATCTGTCTTCTAAATATCAAGTATTTAAGGCTACGGTAAACACTTTTTTGTGTTATGGTGTGCAGGCGTTTGGGACAATCCCCTTTGAGGAGTTTGAAGATGTTCAGAGATATTTCTTTAAGCGTTTGTTTAGATTACCGAATGCAACTCCAACCTATGCAATTCACGTGGAGTCTGGTTTGCCACCCATATATTTGCAAAATCTAAAAGCCCATGCAGACTATTTAATAAGGTTGATGAACCGAAGTAGAAACAGTTTTCATAGAGCCATCTTAGTTAGATTGCTGCAAACCAATGCAACACCTTTCAGTAATTGATGACAAAATATATGACCAACACTTAACAAGAGCATTCTCTTCGGCTTCCAGACTAATCTACCGCAATCTAGATCATCGATTACTACCCCTAGGAAATTATTTCAATGTTAAATATCCATCTAAAGTTATAAGCACCATTTTCAGAGCCCGAGTCGAATTATTGAATTTAAATTTCATTCCACATAGAACCGATCTTCAGCAAACTTGTAATTTATGTAACACGAGAGAAGACGAAAGTGTGTACCACTTCATTGGGGTGTGTCCCATTTTACAAGAAATCCGACGTTTATACTTCCAAGAAAGTTTTCTGACTGTAAATAATCTCTACGAAATATTAAATGGTTCTCGGGGCTGGCTCCCTCTATATAAATATTGCAGCTATGCTATGACTTATCGTAATAGTTTTTGAAAAGTCAAGAGATACAGCAAGTCTATATTCATTGTGAATTCGAATGTTTATAACCATTTAATTTTGTTATTATGTTTATATTTTAAATCATCAAAATTAGAAGTTTTCTTTTTTTTATGTTGCAAATCATCAAAATTGTCGACGGCCTCCAGGTTTCTCACTTTCCTATCAACTGAGTTTGAATATTCATGTAAATGTATTTAAGTTCTCATTGAGTATTCCATTATGTTAATTTTTCATAAAAATTATGTTAACAAGAATTTAAATCTGTTACTCTTTTTATGTTTTAAATCATTAAAATTAGCAGTTTTTTATGTTGCAAATCATCAAAATTGTTCAAATACCAAAATTTATCTCTTTTTTCCAACTTTTTTTGTATATTCATTTAAACGATCGTATGTACATTATGTAAATAACTATTAATTGTTTATTAATTTAAATTTACCGAAACATTATCGTAAACAAGATTTATCGTTACATTTTCTCTTTATATAATATTATTTTCTTTTCATTTTACTGAAATGTCATTTCCGGCAGACGGCAAAATTGTCAGGTCCGTATTCTTACTCTAAAAAAATTGTAATTTTATCTGAGGAAATAAAGAAAAAATCTATATATCATCTAAAGGGTCCGCCAAATAACTTTTTTTTTTTGAAAATGCCATAAAAAACAAAACTACTGAATATTTTCTCAAATTTCTTTTTTTATTTGAAAGTACAATCCTTCCGGATAATAATGGAAAATAATTTCATTCAAATGGCAGCCTCGGCTGGCCATGCAGTAGCCTACACGATCGGTGCAATTTTTAAGCACATTATTGATTGTGTGCAGCGGTATTTCACCAATGGCTTCACGAATATTGTCCTTTAAAGCGTCAATTGTCTCTGGCTTGTCGGCGTAACACTTATCTTTTACGGCACCCCACAAATAATAGTCCAACGGTGTCAAATCGCAGCTCCGAAGTGAAAAACGACATCAGCTCTGCGTCTGATAATGCGATCTTCAAAAACAGGGCGCAAAACATCGAGTGTAGCTTTGGCTGTGGGGTACGTAGCGCCATCCTGTTGAAACCAAATATTGCCAATATCCTCCCCTTCAATTTTTGTGAACAAAAATTCGTTCAACATGGCCCGATAACGATCGCCATTGACGGTAACGACCACTCCTTGCTCATTTTCGAAGAAAAATGGCCCAATTATGCCTCTGGACCAAAATCCGCACCAAACAAGGACTCGTTTTGGGTTTATCGGCTTTTCAATGTATGCGTGCGGGTTTTATGTGCCCCAAATGCGACAATTTTGCTTGTTTACATACCCGCCAAGATCAAAATGAGCTTCATCTGAAAAGATGATTTTTTTTGGCAAAATCGGCATCTTCTCTAAATCGATCGCAGGCCCACTTAGCGAAGCGAAAACGCATTGGATGGTCAGTTGGCTTCAACTCCTGAACCAACTGGACTTTGTATGGCGTCATACCAAGGTCTTTATGCAAAATTCGTCTCAATGATGTCTCCGAAATGTTCAATTGTTGAGAACGACGATGAATTGATGTTGATGGCGCTTCACGCACACTTTCTGCCACAGCAGCAATATTCTCGGGTGAACGAACTGTTTTTGGCTTTTCGCGCTTTGGTTTATCGATGAGGATGCTTGTTTCTTTCACTTTTTTCACAAGATAACGAACATACGGAGCTGACGGTGCTTCTCTTCTTCCAAAATCCGTACACAATTTTCGCACACATTCTGCAACATTACCATGATTTTCAAAGTAATGTCGCAATATTTCCCAGCGTTGTTCAAGCGTATGCACAACCATATTCGTTTAGCGGAAGGACAAAACTAATTATCTGTCAAAACAGACATGAGCTAAGTATTACCATTCACGAAATAAGCAGTAGTTGAAAAAAAAAGTTAGATGGCGGACCCTTTATCTATCTAATCGTCCAATTATTTAAAAGTAAGAAAAATTAAGTGTTTAGACGAGTTCACACGATTGGAAGAAGTCTGTCAATTTTTTGATAGAAAATTGGCAAACGAATTTTTTTTTGCGAAAAATCTGGCAATATTGGAAGATCTTCCAAGCGTGTACACCTAGCTAAACAGTCTTATTCATTAGAATATGCTAAACGCGTGCATAGTTATGCAGTGCATAAGGACTTATGTAGCGGCTATGTAAATCATTATACAAAGAAATTTTCTACCCATTATAGCTAGAATGTGATTATGTCAAAATAAAGCAATCATGTGTATCCTTATTTTTTCTTTGTGACGCACAAGTGAGCTTTCCAACAAAATATGAATTATACCCCTGCCCCTGCTCTGAAATATATCTTGCTCAGTTTCAGTTAACGATTAAGACGAGACAAGACTGGCTTCCACTCCACACCACATCTTTGGTGCTTGGTGCATGCCAAAAATTAGGGCTGGCAACGAGACTAGACCATGCGCGACTTTTGTTAGTCTCGTCTCGGTCTCGTCAAAATCTAAAAATCTCGTCTCGGTTTCGTTCTCGGTCTCGCAAAACTAATTCTCGTCTCGGTCTTGGTCTCCCCTTTTTCCCGAGAAAATTTTAATGTGCAGTCTCGTATCGGTCTCCGTCTCATCCTTAGTCTTGGTTTCTTTCGCATTTTTTGGTAGCAAAAAAGATGTAAGATAAGACGCGTGCTCAGATTGATAAGATAGAGTACGGTATCTCAGCAGTTTGTCGGTAAGAAAAATGCAGGGTGTGGAGTCTTTTGTGAAGCACGAACAAATTGTATAAAACAGACACATGAGTCTGTTTTGTCTTTTGCTGTTGTTTCAAACAGTGAAATTGTAAAATTGTTGTTTTTTCTTTCAATGTATTTTCAGGTGAACAAAAGGTTTTAATGTAAACACGATTGCCAGGCAGTACTCAAGCTTCCCATTATCTAAAGAGGGCATAATGCATGCAATAAAAGCCGTTTTTTTATTATGAGAATTGATCCATATTGATCCTCAAAAGACATGCAATACAATAACAACAACAACAACACGAGATCCTGCTCTCAATCGGGATCACGTTTTTTGCGGATATATGGCTATTTGCGCTCCGATTTGCTTACATTTTGTGCGAATTTAGTTTTCAAAAGTGTGTGAAAACATAAACAAATAGGCTGCAAAGTAACGTTATCAGACACCTTTGAAGAGCCGTATTTAATTTTAATTTTGTAATGTTTTTTAATCTATTTAAATCGGAGCATTCCTTCAATGGGTTTTGACAGTTCATGGCTTGACAGGTAGGGAACAAACTATATTTTGACGTTTCGATAATATTTTTTGCCAAGTGTCCATTAAAAAGTTTTAAAATCACCTTTTTCCGGAGGAAAACAAAGTCTGAAAAATAAGCGATTTCTATTTCAACGAAATGCATACATAAATCATTTTTTGGATTTTCGCAGAGCTCCTATCTGACTACAAATACATATATACATTATTTGGTTTGATATTTTAATGCACATACGTACTTGCTCTTATGTTCGATCACATTATGTGCAAAAGATTCTTAAGAAACGGCTAAATGTATTTTTAAAGTCGTTTTTCACTACAGTATCTATAATTACAGGTAATATATTCCCATTTTCATTTTTGTTCAGTTCGCACATGTGTCAAAACTCAGAAACACTCGTGTCAGCTTAGCAGCAGCTGTCACTTTGATTATTATAATTTGTGAATTTGTAAATGTTTCGTTCCTATTGAGTGGACGCATAAAAATATCATCAATATCATAACACACATGCTTGACGATGGGGACTAATGCATTTTTTGAACGGTTGATGTAATCTTTTCACGCTTATGTTTGTGAAATTCGCCTTTACATCGCCCACTGCTTTTCTGTTAAAATAAAAGGATATGGTAAGTCAACTCGAATTATTCGACGTAAAAGTTTGAGAAAAACTTACTTACTTTGTATTTTCTTCTAATAGCAGATGAACCAATCGTCCTTTCTTTCCACGAAAGGCAGACCAAGCTTCTGAAGATGATACAGGATACAGATTTCACTCACAGCAGTAGATTGAGAACTAAAAAATAATAAATAATCTATTTAAAAACTAAACATTGTTGTGACTTGTAAAATGATGATTTTTTTTTCTTATGTGACAACTGTCATAAAGGACTCTGAGTGTTTGAGTTTTTTTTTTTTTTTTGAAGTTTCATTTATGACAACCCAATGACAACCGAATTAGGAAAACGTGCGCAATATATTACCTTAATCATGTGTACTGTGGTTTTTCACTTAATTTTTTATATATAAAAATTCTAAAATTTTTTTCTAAAAAAAATTGATATGAACATTTTAAATGTTTAATAATATAAATTCAAAAACAAAATTTCAGAAAAAATTCTCCACCCGTTTTCGAAATATTGAATTTTCAAAAAAAAAAAATATTTTTTTTTCAAAAATCCAGAAAAAACTATTTTTCGAAAGAAATGCAATCAATACTATCATTGTACATGAAACCTATAGTACTACTACGAGACTGAATTTTTTAGCTAGTAGTTCCGACGATGAGGGCGCTAGTTTCTCTTTTCTTGATATTGAATTGTTGATGTGGAAGAAGTAAATGTAGAGGCAAATACGAAAAAAAGTAAGGGAGACGGTCAAAACTTATTAGTTCTGACAACAATATAGAGGGTAAGGGAGAAAACCGAATAAGCTGTTTTTGCCATGGCAACCTTCAAAATATGGTGGGTATAAATAAATTATATCAAGGCTATTGCCGTATCATGAGTTTGAAGTAAGATTGTATATGGATATACATGCATGTATAGGTTATTATAGAATTTATTTTAAATTTTTCTTTCAAATTTTAGATATTTGGTGGATTTTAGGATTTTGAATTGTAGCAACGTTGCTACTTTTCACTTTTTCTATGCGAAAATAGCAAAGCAATGTTGAGATATTTCAATATGTTTTGTTTAGGTAGGTACATGTGTACCCAGATACCAATCTACATACAATATGTATGTACATAGGAACTTTTTGTTCTTTTTCAAATATAATATCTATTGAGAATAATTTAATTTTTTCTCCAGACAGTTTTATTAGGAAATAAAGTAGGTATACCTAGGTAGTATTTCTTTTAATTTTTTTTTGACTATCGATATTATAAATGTAGGCATTAAATATATTGTAAGTTATGGATTCGAAAAAAATCGAACTCGAAATTTTGATCAAACTTGACATTACCATGATAGCGAAGACGAAAAAATGGGTCCGCAATTCCGTCTCTCTGTCTGTCTGTCCTCGAGTTTACAGCCTAAAACGTGTTTTTTCATAAACACGTCCCTAGCTTTTTTTCAGCTTTGTTGAGACGAAAGATGACAGTACCTACCTAGGTACCTGCCAAACTTTCTTTTTGACCAAAAAGGTAAATATTATTTTTCTCAAACATTTTTTTTCTAACAATTAAACATGACATTACGATCATAGGGAACACCAAAAGAGTGGGTCCCCTAATTCCGTCTGTCTGTCTGTCCTCGAGTCTACAGCCTAAACGCTTTGATAGATTGTCTTCAAACTTGGTACATATTGTTTTTTTCGGTAATATGCCCACACGTTTTTTTAAATTTTTTTCTAAGACGATAAATAACAGTAGCTCCCATACATTTTTTTTTTGGCCAAAAAGAAAAAAAGAAAAATCTTATTTTTCTCAGAAACGGCTCCAACGATTTTTATAAAAAAAATGAGTTCATTAATGAAGGGAAAGGGTACCTTTTAATCATTTTTTTTTTGGAAAAAAATTGTTTTTTTGGTACCTCTAGTAGAACCATGTTTTTGGTTTTCGATTTTCTCGGAAACGGTTAATCTGATTTTTTTTTTAAATTTTTTACGCAGAAGTTCCTAGAAAGTTTAAACACTATTGTATACCAAAATTTTTCAAAACAAATTATTTTGGAAATTATTTTTTTTTTTTGAAAATTCAAAATTTCGAAAACGACTTAATAGATTTTTTCGGAACTTCGTATTTAGTTTTGACATTATCTTGAATAGTTAAAAAAAACTATTTTTCTAAAATAAAAAACAACGGTACCTCCAATACAAATGTTAAAAACCGTTAAGAAAAAAATGTATTTCTCAAAAACGGCTCCAAGAATTTTCAAAAAAAAAATTGTTGCTATTTTTTGGATTTTGAAAAAAAAACAATATTTTGGAAAATTAAATATTTTGAAGATTTTTTTAAATAATATTTTCAAATGTATATATATACTATTGAATACTCATTTTTAAAAAAAATAAGTAAAAAACGACTTAAAAAAATATATAATACCTATTAATAAACAATTCTTATTCGAAAATTCGTCAAATTGATTTTTTTTACGAAATTACGTATCAAATCTGAATTTTCAGAACAATTTTTTTTTCAAAATCCAAAAAATTATTAATATAAAATAAAAAAAATTTTATCAGAAGAAAATTTTTTTTTTGCACAACGATTAACAGAAATCTCAAATTTTAACTGTTAAATTATTATCATGTTTGTTCATTTGGTTATAAAAGTTTATTTTATAATGTAATTACCGTTGCACACAAGTGTATACCTGAATATTTAAATATTCCCTACAGCCATCAAACAATTTTCATTCTATCTGCCCGTAGAATAAAAAACACACACACACAACCAGCTCCTACTGAACAAAAAAATCCTCATAAAAAAAAAAAAAAAAAAAACCTATGAAATACGAGTACATTGTTTTCCGTTCCTCCTCTAATTTATAATAAATTTTTTATATATTTCTCTTATCAATTTATTATCACACTATTTCCCTTCATACGCATTTTCATAACACACCAACACTACCTAACATCCGATTTGGTAGTGGAACTCATGATGAGTAGTAGAACTTATTGCAGGCTGGATGAATTTCGTCGTCATGATAGTACTATTAATATCTATATACAAAGATACTATTTAGAATTTGAAGAAGCTCCCGTATAAAAATTTGTATCGACATTTTTTTTACGAATACATAACTTGCCTTATAGTACATATAATCGCAAGTAAAATAATTAAATAAAAAAAATATTTCTTTTAGCGAAAATCGAAACCTAACTACCGAGACCAGGGAGACTCGGCGAATTTTGGTACCAAAAATAAGGTCTCGTATCGGTCTCGTCTCGGGTGCTTTTAAAGAAGTCTCGTCTCGTCGACGGAACCGAGTGCCAGCTTTACAAAAAATACACATTTACCCACCCTTAAAAAAGGGAAATTAATATGAGCGATTACCTCAAATGATTTTTCGATACAAAATTATCTTACCTTCCAACGCGTTTAGCTTATTTTGCTGCTATGCGCAACGTAATGAATGAATAATAATAATGAGAGAAATTATAAAAAGAACATAGTCTTATGTAGTCCCTATGATGCGTTAATAAATAAGTCTGCAATTTTATACTTTTAATGAAGCTGTAGTAAAAGTAAGCTGAACTCCTACTAAAATATATGTACATATACGAGTATGTATGTACATTTTTTTCGCAGCTACTTCTTCTCTTTTAAGCCTTTTATCCTCCACTGGTTAAAATTTTAACGAGCTCCTGAGCAGGTTAAATTTTGACGTCTGTATTCACCTCAATAATGTCAAAATTTAGTCATGGGATCAAATTTAACGCACTTTTAACGCAATTGACACACGTCCTTACTTGAATAAGGCAATCAGCGTTCCTCACATCCTTCTGCATTTCATTTCCATCATTCCTGATTAATTACATTATGATGAGCAGTATTATTTGTTCTGACATTTGTTGCTGTTAAGCCTAGTGTTTGTGTTTGGGGCTAAACCAGAGTCTATTTAAATCCAGCATAATGTCTCGATTTCGATATTGAAATGGATTGTTGCTGTATCGCATATGGATTTTGATAGATGTTTGACAACTTAAAGTTGCATTGAATTCTTCACTGAAAAATTGGTTCCTAATAAACTCTGGCTTAAATTAGTTACCGTATTTAACTAAAATCTATATGTACACAGAGAGAGACTTCACAATATCAACTAGAGTTTTGGTTAGGTGTATGAATTGTAAATATTGGCACAAGAACATAAATCCGAAGATCAAAATTCACAATTGACTTTTCACACACCTGTAATAATTATACATCCGCGAATTAATACTTTTGGATTGTGATCTTATAACAATGTGCAGTAGGATCACAACTCAGACATTGTAAAACAGCCCTTAGTGTTTTCAGATAGAAATTAAACTTTCTTTTGTAATATATTAATATTTAAATCAATAAATTTTTTTAACTCTTGTCTTTTCAGGAATCATTTCCTATACAGAATATCTGTTTTTACTATCAATTCTGACGAGTAAGTTTTGTTTGATAATATTATGTTGTATACGACATGAACTTTCTTATTTTTTTACAATTACCAGAACCACAATCAGGATTCCGCATTGCCTTCAACATGTTTGACACCGACGGTAACCAGCGAGTTGATAAAAATGAATTTTTAGTGGTATGATTAACGGTTAGAAATACCGTATTAATTTTTCTTATCTTTTTTAAATATTTATTTGTTTCTTTTATTTAAATTTATTTTTTAAATATATTTTTAAAACTTTATTATTTAGATTCAAACAATTTTGGGAGGTTCATTGCAAAAACATCAAATAGACGAAGAAACACGTAGAATTGTAAGATTAATTTATGATTTATTTTTATTTTCTAAGTTACATTTTTTTTTTTTCAAAACAAACGGCTCCTATTATTAAAGTTCACGATCAACGATCGTTCACTTTACAGAATCTGTTTAAAAAAAAATTAATTATTTACTATGAACCCGAGTTAGTAAGTAACTTTAGAATTGAAAAAAGTGGTTTCAGTTTAAAAATTATTATGAGTAACTGTAAGCTTAATAGTTAAAATTATTATTATTATTAAGAAATAGCCCAAAGTTTCAGTTGCAGTTGTGTGATTCCATATAATTCGGCCGTGTATTTAAATACACAAAATTGGAAAAAGTAATGACACTCGATTATTAATGTTTTAATCTTTCATTTTCAAGACAAAATATCATCATTCTTACATTTTTTACATGCGATATGGGTACACAGGGCAAGTGTTTCATTAAGAATATAAATCGAACTCGAAATTTTAATCAAACTTTACTATACGGCTAAAGCGATCTTCTTCAAACTTGGTACTTAAATAAATTTTTGGGTCGATTTTTTAGCTCAAAAATAGCGGTACTTGCCATACAATTTTATCTACAATCTTAGTTATCGAAACTGGTTCTAACGATTTTGATAAAAAAAAAGTTTATGCATTTTATGTATATTCTGCCATATTTTTAATGTTTGACTTTCTCATATACGACTCGACGGATTTCGACCAAAATTTTTATATTGGAGATTCTTCAAATGCTAACTAACATTCGAAAAATTGTTGTTTTGGATTTCTGAAAAAAAAATATTTATTTTTTTGAAAATTCAATATTTTGTAAACGGCTGGACGATTTTTACTTGCGATTATAGGTACTATAAAGCAAGTTATGGATTCGTGGAAAAAAAAGTCTAACAATCAAACATGACATTACGATCATAGGGAACACCAAGAAAGTGGGTGCCCAAATTCCGTCTGTCAGTCTGTCTGTCTGTCCTCGAGTCTACAGCCTAAACGGTTGGATAGATTTGCTTCAAACTTTGTACATATTGTTTTTTTGGTAATATGCCCACAAGTTGTTTTAATTTTTTTTAAGATGACTAATAACAGTAGCTCCCATAAATTTTTTTTTGGCCAAAAAACAAAAATCTTATTTTTCTCAAAAACGGCTCCAACGATTTTTATCAAAAAAATCTGTTCATTAAGGAAGGGAAGGGGTAAAATTTAGTAATTTTTTTTTGGAAACAAATTGTTAGTTTTGGTACCTCTAGTAGTACCATTTTTTTGGTTTTCGATTTTTTAAAAAACGGTTGATTTGATTTTTTTTTTAGTTTTTTATACAGACGCTCCTATAAAGTTTAAACATTAATGTAAACAAAAAATTTTCAAGAAATTAAAAAAAAAACTTTTTTTTGAAAACTCAAAATTTCGAAAACCACTTGATGGATTTTTTCGGAACTTCGTACTTGGCAGTTTTTTGACATTGTCTTGAACAGTTAAAAAAACTGTATTCTTAAAATATAAACCAACGGTACCTCCCATACAAATGTTTAAAAAAAACCGTTAAGAAAAAAATGTATTTCTCGAAAACGGCTCCAAGCATTTTTATAAAAAAATGTGTGTGTTCTTATATTTCTACAGTCCACTTTAAAGTAAAAAAATATTTTATTTTGCGTACTTATTAACGGTACCTCCCATAGAACCACTTTTCATATTTTCGGTTCATCCAATATTGAGAAAATCGATTAAAATAATTTTTTTTTATAAAAATGGTCCCTAAAATTGTTAATAAAACTGCATACGAAAATTTTCAAAAAAAAACGTTTTTAAAAAATAAATAAAAATTTTTTTTTTGAAAAATCGATTTTTCAAAAACCAGTTAGAGATTTTTTTTTAAATTTGAATTTTATATGTATATTAATAATGTCTTTAAATTTTTTTTCTAAAAATGTTTTCAAAATTTTATACATAAAAAAATAATTTATTAAAAAACCTCTCCAACGATTTTTGATTTTTTTTATATATTCTTATTTATCAACGAATTCAAACTGCATCTTTGTTTTCCCTCAAACTATAAAGACTAAGCAATATAAAAGCATTTAAATATGTGTATTATCCATGTATTTCTACTTTATTATTATTCCTTTTTTACTAATTTTTGCCTACAACACTGAATGCTTAGAATCACATGAATCTTATGTGTGCATAGTGCACCCAAATTATAAAGTTATATGCATATAGCTACCTACCCACCTACATCCTTCATTATTATATGAATATGTTAACATACTTAGGTTCCATCAATATGTCTATATAAGTAGATATATTTTACTCTCCTAACTTACATAATTAAAATCCATTACTTAGACTTAAATATAAATTTGTAGGTAGGTACATTTGTAACTATTCATTTAACCATCCATTCCACAATTCATTATACAAAGAATCGAGGTAATCTTTCCTACATAGGCTTTACGCCTGCATAGGATAACTATACCTAACTAACTAAACATCAATTGTTACATAAAAACATAAATAGCTACATGAGCAAGTTCGTACGATCCAGTCGTGCATTTTATTTTTTTTGAAATAATATTTTTAAATTTATATTACCAAATACTTATAATTACCGTACCACAAAAAATTAAACAATTTTTGTTTCTACTAAAACAATTTTGCATACAATGTGATCGAGCATAAGAGCAAGTACGTGCGATCCAGTCGTGCATTTTAATTATATTGGATTAATTTTATAGATAATTATTTAAATATAAGATTCTTATAAATAATTAAATTTGTAATAAATTATTTTGTATTTTTTGCTAGCCTAAAGTTGGAAAAAATCATGAAACTTACAAGCGATTACTTTATTTGCTAACATAACAGCTCAAATCCCCCAATGTAAACAGCCACACAATTTAAATAATTGTCATTTTTAGTCAAAAGCGTAATAAGAGTAATAATAATAATTTTAACTACATGCTTGTAAGACCTATGGTCTTTTAGATGTAAAACGTATTACTCCGTACTAGTTAGAAGAAATGGAAAGATAGGAACGCTTTACAATCTCATTATTACTCACGGGCGGTATTTAATTAAAACTGGAGTTATAGAAAATAATTCTGCCTAGCTGGGTGCTTGTTCTTACAAGTTAGCACTCAAGCACGACATACATACATATTATCGATCCTGATTACAAGGATTTTTTGTTTATTCGGCAATCCGGAATTTTTGATTCTAACGATTCTTAATTTTATATTCAATTTTTTGTATGATTACATACTTGCTTTTAAAGCACTTTTTGTATCATTTAATGATTTTGAATGACCAACAACAACTTAAGTGTGCTACCACCAAGTTTTTTCTCATATTATTTTTGGCTGGAATTATAGCTATTTCACGACTTGCCAAGGTCAATCATCAGATTCCTTTGCTATAGTGGTGCTGGTATACTTTTTCATTTTTAATAGAAAAAGTTTTTGTGTCTTCATCGTGCATTGAATCCTAACCAGCTGCTTAGAAGCCAACGCACTACGCATCACCCCACCGAGACCGAGCCCACATGAGATTATTAATTTTATTGTGTTTGTATGTGTGAAAATAATTGTGTACGTGAATATAATCAATATGAAAAGGAATGTTTGTTGCACAATTATGGTACAAATAAAATGCACGACTGGATCGTACGAACTTGATCTTGTAACTAACAACTTTAGTGTAGCTAACTACTGACGCTGTTAGTAGGTATAGTTTGTCTAGTTATCCCTTACAGGATTAAAGCTGATGTAGGTAAGACAACCCTGATTGTTAATATAATGAATTGTGGAATACCATATGATTCCAGGAATTGTTACATAGGTACCTATCTACAAATGTATATTTAAAGTGATTTGAATTATGAAAATTAGGAGGATATTATGTACCTACCTATATATAGAGAACCTAGGTATATAGATATGTACATGCATATATATAAATGAAAGTGAATGCTATATAGGTGGGTAAAAATCGTTTTTTAAACTTATAACAACTACCAAAACCATCACTTTAATCGCTTTCTCGAAAAAAAAACCAAGAAAACCATTAGATGCCACCGGTCAATGAAAATTTTATAAAAAAGTATCTCGAAAATTGTAGGACGTATTTTGATGAAATACGGTTTTTATTTTTAGTTTTTTTTGAAAACAAATGCCTTTTGAAATTTTTATATGCAGTTTTTTAGAGTTTATTAATATACACGTAACCATAAAATTTAAAATTATTTTTTTTGATTAGTTTTAAAAATATTGATTTTTCAAATTAAAAAAATTCAATAATTAATTTTAATTATAAAATAAAAGTTATTTAAAATTTTAATATGCAGAATTAGTTTGGCTACCTAGGTACAGTTACCGAGAAAGCCGAAAAATTTAAAAACCGTTATATGAAAAGTACCGTTAATAGACTTCCCGTAAACTTGGTTCATAGCAAATGATAGCTATTACTAACAAAAAAATTCTCAAAATTTTTTATCAAAATCGTTGGAGCCGTTTTCGAGAAAAATAAAATGTTCCTTCAAGGTCATATGGCAAGTACCGCTATTTTTAGGCCTAAAAATAAAATTTCAATTTCCCCTCTGAGGAATACCAAAATAATCACACATACCAAATTTTAAGGTAATCGCTTACACCGTTTAGGCTGCAGCTCGTTATACATACAGACGGACAGACTGACAGACAGGCAGACAGACATTTTTTGTCGATAACTTTTTTACGATTCTCTATGATCGTAATGTCATGTTTGATCGTAAGAATTTTTTTTTTTACGAATGCATAACTTGCCTTATAGTACCTATAATCGCAAGTACAAAATGGCAACAGTCCAGTTTGACGTTCAAGTACAGGAATGCGGGAGTGCTTCTAGTTTCAAATCCAGAAGCAAAACTCTCTTCTTTTCAGTATCAGAACGATCATTTTTTCCCAAGTGAACACTTTCAGAAGAGTCCAGAAGACTTCCGGATTGCCAAATAAAAACGACATAAGTGAAAATTTGTGTTTTGATCATAAAACCTATCATTAAATGGTGAACATTATAATCACACAAATAGCTCATATTAATTTAATTAAAAACAAAAACATTTAATCAAAAAATATTCTGAATTATCATATGTTCACAATTACGCAAAGAAAAGAAAGATGTTAACGTCATTTCACAGGTCTTAGAATAGTAAAAAATAAAAAAATATAATTTTTCCAGTTTCATATCAATTATTTTGCATTTCTATGTAGCTTACGTTAAACAAAAACATACATTACTATTCCTAGTGTATTAATTTGTTTAATATTTAATATGCGTCTGTAGGGTCCTACTAAATTTATTAACTTTGCAACAAAACAAAAAAATTCCCAGTAACTGATAAATTTTTGAATTTAAAAACTAAATTTAGCTCCAACGATTGGTTTCCCCTGATGAAGCAAAATTCCTTTTTGAGAGAAAAAAAAATAAAATAGAAAAGAAGATCAATTTCGTAAGTTCCATTTTTTCAAAATACATACTACCATTACACAACGCAAGGTATGATTGTAGATATTTGTGAATTTGCTTAAACAAAATGATACAATACAATATTCATACAGTTTTCATAAAGCAAACACACCACTACCGTCCATAAGTACGGACAGCCATAAAAGTTTTTGTGTTCTTAAATTGCAATCTCTAGCCCTCTATTTTACTCTATAATGTGACGCTTTCTTTGTGAACACTTCAATAAAAGATATTTAAAAATATCAGTTTCTTAATTAAAAGTGTTTCGAGAATTTTTGTAAGTATTAACCAATTTGATTGAAGTTTTTTTCACTTTTGTTCTCAGTATGATTTGTTTTATTAAAAAAAAAATGTGTGTTTAAATTAAATTATTTTAAGTTTTTTTTTTACAATAATTTGGAGTTTAAATTTGTTTAGTTTTATTTTATTTTTATTATTTGATTTAATTGTTTGGCTTTAATTTACACGTTTTATGCAATTTCCTATTTATTGTGTTTTTCTTAAATTAATAAAATAAGATTTTGTCATAACTAACACTATCATGCACGAAACCTAGATGGAGAAAATTTTCAGTGGAGCATGGAAAGATAAACGTGGGCTAATAGAATCGGGAGATAGTGAAGCGCAGGAAAGCGAAAGTGACGTAAGTACGTTTTTGTTTTTCCAATAACTACTATTAAACTTTTGTATAAAATTAATAATAATCATATCATTTATTTAAAAAAAGGAAAGAGTAAAAGTCTTGATTTTTACGATACATATATGCATTTAAGGCGTAAACTTACAGTGTCTCTCAGCTAAAATGATGTAGTCAATTTCTTTGCTGAAAAACTGACAAAACACTCATAAAAAATTGGCAAATGGAATAAAAAACAAATGCCATCTTATTAACAGGGTTTTTCTAAATAGCGGATCAACAAAAAAAAAATTCATATTTTTAGCATTGGAAAATGAATTAATTATTTTTTTTTTATCAAAGAACAAGGTCACAGCTTAAATGATGCAAAGTGTTAAATCAAAGAATACCATTTTGACAGCAAAAAAAAAATAAATAAATAGGTTTGTTAATACATTGTAGGGTATCTTTTTTGTTTTAGCACCGCTTCCAGTGTTCTAGACGTCGATTCAACGAGCTTTCTGGTGCATTCCGAACAAATAAGGCCCTATTCTTCCAAAAGATCCATTTTGAGGTTTGAATTTTTGAATTTTGAATTTCGCGCTCAAATTTGGACGAGAAGTTTTCAATTTCATTGAGGTCTGGCGACTGTGCAAGGGGCTGCATGACATGGGGTCAGATCCAAATCAGCCACGATTGCACTATTCCTGACTTAGGCTTAGGATCGTTGTCTTGGTAAATTCAAAAGGTGTCTTTGATATTGAGCTTTTCAGCTCTTTGTTTTATATTCTCTTTCAAAATACCCAAGTACATATTTTTTACCATGTTACCTTCGTAAAAACCAAGTTTCCTACGACAGGAGAATATACATACTACCCCAAACCATAAAGTGACCTCCACCATGTTTGACATGACAATTCTTGGACTGGGGCTCAGTATTTGGCTGCCTCCAAACGTAAGCCTTGCCATCCGACCCGTGAAGCTTAAATTTGCTCTCAACTGTAAAGATAACGGTATCCCAAAGTGATGAGTCCTTGTTTATGTGTTCACGAGCAAATTTAACTTTTGCTGTTTTATTTTTGTAGCTGATGAATGCCTTATTTCGGGCACTTCTTCCATTAAAACCAGAATCTCAGTATTCGGCGTATGATTTCAGCACAACATTTTTTGCCCACATACTTTTCCGCCCCTTCTACCAATTTTCGTGCACTTAAAGTAGGATTTTCTTTAACTTTTTTTACAATCCATCGGCAATCACTTTTATAAAAAAAAAAATTATTTGGGGCTTTCCTTCCATTTACGAAGGATTCGATTTTAACGCACATAACGCTCATTAATCTGTTGAATTATTGAAGAACTTATTTTTACCATTTCTGATATTTTTTTTTTGGCATTTTTTATCTTTAAAATGTTGAATTACTAATTCGCGGGTTCCAATGCTGGTGTGGCGTCCCATATCGAGAAAAATAATTCGGTCAATTTAATTTCGCGATGCAAAGGAAACGCGAACTGAAAAATTATTGTTTCCTTGTTTTTCATCAAACAACCAAACCAGTACGACATACTAACGGGTGATTTTTTTGCTACATGGTTTTTGACGTTTATATTTTTGACAGATTACACATGACAAATTCCACGAACATTTGATATTTAGATTCAGTATTGTTTGCCATTTCATCATGAATAGACTTACGCCTGAACAACGTTTGCAAATTATTGAAATTTATTATCAAAATTCGTGCTCTGTGAAAAATGTGTTTCGCAAGCTACGTCCGTTTCTCATTTTTGGCTAAATGGATACGTGAATAAGCAGAATTGCCGTATTTGGAGTGAAGAGCAGCCAGAGGTAATTCAGCAGCTACCAATGCATCCCGAAAAATGCACTGTTTGGTGCGGTTTATGGGCAGGCGGCATCATTGGGCCGTACTTCTTCAAGGACGATGAAGGCCGCAGGGTTACGGTCAATGGAGAAAGGTACCGTTCGATGATAACAGATTTTTTTTGCCGAAAATGCAAGAATTGAACTCGGTCGACATGTGGTTCCAACAGGACGGTGCCACATGCCACACTGCACGCGAAACCATACATCAATTGAGAGGCGAATTTGGTGAGCAGTTGATCTCACGTTTTGGCGCAGTCAATTGGCCACCAAGATCATGTGATTTGACCCCGTTAGACTATTTTTTGTGGGGCTATGTTAAGTCTATTGTCTGTGGGGACAAGCCAAACACGATTGCTGCCTTGGAAGCCAACATTGAACGCGTCATTGGTGAGATTCCGGCCGAAATGTGTGAAAAAGTTTGCCAAAATTGGACCTTCAGAATGGACCACCTGAAGCGTAGCCGCGGGCAACATTTAAGTGAAATTATTTTTAAAAAGTAAATGGCAGAAATTGATTTATCGATCCAAATAAAAATTTCATTCACTTTTTACAAGTTTCTGTGTTTTTTTGAATTTTCAAAAACCAAGCTCTTAAAAAATCACCGTTTATTTACCGTTAAAACTGAGTGAATCATTTAAGCTGTGACGTTGTTTTTTACATTTTGATTTTTTTCGCTGATCCCCTATTAAGACAAACCCGGTTAATAAGATGACAATTGTTTTTTATTCAATTTCCCATTGTTTTACGTTTTTGTTTAGTTTTTTAACAAAGAAATTGACTACATCATTTTAGCTGAGACACTGTATATAAATTAATTTGTGTTGATATGATACCTAAACCTTTCCGAGAGTCTATTAAAGCGTCTATGTAATGAAAATTAATGACCATAAATATAAAAATGTCTAACGAATGCTTCCACAAACTGTGTGAATAGTGTGTTAAGAAATCAGTCAATCGTGATATCGTATTCTATGCTTTTAGAAATTTTGTGAAACAATGATTAGTATGTCGAGCTTTAAGAGCGAAACGAAAGGCGATGTATTTGTACTTTTACGCGTATTAATTTTAATCTTGAAAACCATCGTCTCTTGTTTTATATTTTGTTTAATTAAATTCAAAGCTTGTTCTATTTTTAAACAAAGACCTATCAAATTTTATTTCTAAATTCTACTCCTTTATTTAGCAAGACAGTTATATTGACGATGAAGAGGGCTTACAACGCAGACATAAAGTCGATACGACTCTTCAAGTGCATTTCTTCGGTCGAAAAGGCAACCAAGATCTAAACTATGATGGTTTTTACAAATTCATGGATAATTTACAAACTGAAGTTCTGGAACTTGAGTTTAGTGAATTCTCCAAAGGAAATCCCGCAATCACTGAAGTCGATTTTGCCAAAATTCTTTTACGTTATACTTATTTGGACACTGACGAGTATGATATGTTCTTAGAGAGGTTACTAGATCGAGTTAAGGATGAAAAGGGAATACTATTTCATGAGTTCAAAGATTTTTGCCGTTTTTTGAACAATTTGGATGATTTTACAATCGCCATGCGAATGTACACTTTAGCAGATCGGTCCATTTCAAAAGGTAACTCTTAATTCCTAATATATGTAACGGGTTATCCATTTTGCGGTTTCGAAAGTACGAGGGGCGTTCAATATATTCTCGTTATCGGGGTGAAGCTGTGGTTATATATATAAATTGACTTATTTATCAAGTAATACTATTATTTTAGTGCATTCATGTAAAATTTCATATAAATGTGATTATTAATTCGCGTTTTATCTCTAGTTAAACAGAATCATAATGGCAACTGAGACAATGATGGTGAAAATTGAGCATCGCGCTGTAATTAAATTTCTCACTAAACAAGGAAAAAGTGAGAAAACTATTCATGAAGAGATGGTGGCTGTTTACCAGGGTTCCGCACCTTCATTATCAACTGTGCAAAAGTGGTTAAGTGAGTTCAAGAGAGGCAGATAGAGCATTGAAGACGACCCCCGCTCCGGCGCCCCGGCTACTGCTTGTACGGGAGAAAGCATCAAAGAAGTCGAAAAACTTGTTCTTGAAGATGCCCAAATAAAGGGGTAAATGATGGCAGAGATCACCAAGCTTTCAACTGGTACCATTCACACCATTCTTCATGACCATCTTAACCTTTCAAAGGTCAGTGCAAGGTGGGTGCCACGAATGCTCACAGCGCCTCAGAAAAAAGTGAGAATAGAATGCTGTAGAGAGCTTTTGGAGATGTGTAGTGAGAACGCGGACGGTGTTATGAATCGAATTGTTACTGGGGACGAAACATGGGTTCACCACTATGACCCTGAAAGCAAACAAGAGTCCATGCAGTGGCACAAAAAAGGAACAGACCCCCCGAACAAGTTCAAACTTACTCTGTCTGCCGGGAAACTCATGGCCACAGTTTTTTGGGACTCAAAGGGAATCTTGCTCATTGAGTACAAAAAAAGGTGAAACCATCAACGCCACATCCTACGCTCCCACTTTGCATAATTTGCGGGAGGAAATTAAAAAGAAAAGACGGGGTAAACTCGCAGCGGGTGTGTTGCTTCTTCATGACAACGCTCCTGTTCACACGGCGCGAGTTTCCAAGGCTCCTGCGCGAGATTGTGGTTTCGAAGAAATCCAACACCCACCCTATAGTCCAGACCTTGCCCCTAGTGATTATTTTCTGTTTCCGGATTTGAAAAAATGTCTTCGTGGAAAAAGATTTTCGGATGAAGAATTCAAGTCGGCAATAAATAGGTATTTTGCAGAGAAAGAGGAAATTTATTTTTTTGAGGGTTTAAAAAAGCGTATCTCAAGATGTAACAAATGCATTGATGTTAGGGGAGATTATATTGAAAAATAAAAACAATTTAAATTGAATTCGCATTTTCCTTCATATCGAGAATATATTGAACGCCCCTCGTAAACGTAAATGAAACACATATAACATTTTTTTTCATGATATTTCTTTTTTATTATAAAGTTTGAACGTTGGCATTATGTGTGAAACACTACATCATTTAAATGACCACCACGCTAATTGTTGCAAGCATCGATTCTTTTGAGGTAATTTTCGACCACTTTTTGACACTTATTGGGCGGTACATCAGCCATAACTTGACGAATATTGGTTTCCAAGTGCTCAAGAGTCAAAGGTTTATCTGCATAAACACGGTCTTTCGCGTAGCCCCACAAAAAAAGTCCAGCGGTGTCAAATCGCATGATCTTGTTGGCCAGTTGATATCGTCACGACGGGAAATTACGCGGACAGGAAATGTCTCTTGCAATTAAGCCATATTCGCTCGAGTTGTGTGGCATGTGGCACCGTCTTGTTGAAACCACATATTCTCCAAGTCGTATTCTTCAATAGCAGGCAAAAAAAAGTCGGTTATCATATGACCATAACGCTCCGAATTGACGGTGACAGTCGTTCCATCGTCGTTTTCGAACAAGTAAGGTCCAATCAGACCTCCGGACCAAATAGCGCCCCAAAAAGTGACTTTTTGTGGATGTAATGGCTTCTCTTCAATTACTTGAGGTTTCTCAGAACCCCAAATACGACAATTTTGTTTATTAACATACCCACCGAGTGCAAATGTGCTTCGTCGCTGAAGAAAATTTTGTTCGAAAAATCGACGTCCACCGCCTGTTGTTCAAGCACCCATTCGACGTATCTACGACGTTGTGAATGGTCAGGTTGCTTCAGTTGTTGTGTGAGCTGGACTTTATATGGATGTAGGTGTAGATCCAAATGTAAAATACGCCATAATGTGCCGTAAGACAGTCCTAATTCCTGAGAACGACGAGGAATCGACACATTCGAGTCTTCGACAACACTTTCACTTACAGCACAGATATTTTCAGTAGTACGAGCGAAACGATGATGCACAGGCTTTACAATATCTGTAACCAATTCACTCTTCAAATTTCTTCAAAATTTTGCCAATTGCTTGCGTAGTTGGATGATTATAGGTGCGTTTTTTTGCAATCCCCGGGGGAATTGGTTGAAAAAAACGACCATGGCGCTTAGTGAAATACTTGGCAGCACTATTAATTTGCAAGATGACATTTGAAGAACAGGTGTAATGCAAGACAAAAACAAACATCACTGTTTGCCTCATCCTCATCCTTCTAAAAATCATCTGGTTGATTTGTTTTGTGTAATTTCGATATATTTATTGAATTTAAACTACTTTTCTATTAAAATAACATAAAAAGAACCAAGTTAATTATTATTTATACAAGAAAATGTGAATCAAGTAATTTGAAAATTGAAATCAAGTATTTTGGAAATTGTTTTTAGCCGATGTGATTTTAATTTTAATTTTCACAAAGTGGTACATAGAATTCAACTACTTGAAAACTACCCCATTCGTCGGCCACTGGTGACATGATATTAGTGGACGAGTTGCTTATTCGGGACGGGACGCTCAGTTCCTATGGCATTAGGAATATAGGTCTGAGCAAGAGCGGAAGACGATCATCAAAAGATCATCGAAGATTGAAGTATGTCTAGGATGTAGCAGAAAATCTGTATTGGGTTGCTCCCGTGTACAACAAAACGCAGCCGAAAACAATTTTCTCAGAGAAACTTTTGTTTTATAGTTCATTAAATTCTTGTTAATTGAACGAATATCAACTTTAGGAAATCCTTTTTTATTTAATAACAATTTCACAGTCAAGTTTTAATATACATATAATAAAAATAAACGCAAAAATGAAAATCGCTGTAGTTGTGCTCATGGCGAGGTGGAAAAAATCTACGACACCATAGAGGCAATACAAAAGCGGAAAATGTTAAAATTGATTTGGTGTTGTGTTGCGGAATGTATATTAAAAGGTAGGTTAGGTTAGGTTGACATGGTCGTCAGGAAAACAACTGTCACACTTAGACCAAAAGCTCAACCAAACCAAACAAAATTGATAATTATTTGACATGTCGAATTGTCAGTTTTGAAGTTTCTATACATTTTATCGGTAACTTAATGAAATAGTTTTTGGTAGCACAGTTTTTATCCTCTCCAATAGCTAAGCCCCGAGAATTCTCTGGGTTTAAGCTAAGCACCCCAGAGATTAGTTGTTGGATTTAGTATGCAAATTGTTAATCCTACTCATCGTTGTTTTCATCCAATTTCCCCGGGGCTTATGTAAACCATAATCTCCTCTTAAAGCACGATATGTGGCTGTGGCTGAATCACCATTTTTGTAGTAGGTCTTAACAATTTTTATGCGTTGTGCGATAGTTAAGCGACCCATTTTCGTAAATGTCAGACTTTCAACTGAAAAGAAAAAATTGGTTCAACAACTTAGTTTGACAGATGTCGAATTCTAGCCCTATATTTTTGAAAGCGCGAAATGGATAACCCTTTACATTTAAAAATGTATTTAATTTTTATTTATTTTTGTTTTTAAAGATGAATTCTCCAGGGCTGTAATGATTTGTACTGGCTACCAGCTAACTAGCCATTTGATTGATACAGTTTTTGCTATCTTCGATGAGGATGGTGATGGTCTTCTTTCATACAAGGAATTTATAGCAATCATGAAGGATCGACTCCATCGTGGATTCAAAGTAAGTGATTCGACAATTGAATATGATACGGAATTACTCGATGAAGGTTATCCCCGATTCCCTGTGATCTCGCTGCTAAGATCTCATGCTTGTCGTCGCATTAGACAGTTTCTTTAGACTAAATCATTCATTTATAATTTCATTTGAGTGTTTGATTGAATATCATTATGTAAATGCTTTTGTTTGCACTGTTAATTAATTATATCATTTATTTAGCATGTAATATTCGTTTATTTGCTTAAACATTTAAGTTTTAACTATTAATACAAATTCCTTTTTCTTTTTTTT
The DNA here is from genome assembly GCA_910595825.1 of Philhelius pedissequus. Lineage (NCBI taxonomy): Eukaryota > Metazoa > Arthropoda > Insecta > Diptera > Syrphidae > Philhelius > Philhelius pedissequus. The sequence continues at coordinate 176,208,350 of OU343161.1, read as the reverse complement.
TTCTTTTGTAAAAATAAATTGTTTTAATGTTAATTAATTGAGTTGTTGGAAATGTGCTTAAAATATTTCTAGTGTTTCAATGTTTTCGAACCAAACATTTTTTATTTGAATCACTTTTGAATGACTTGAAATTAAAAAGAAAAAAAAACATTATTTTTTGTTTTTCAACAATTTAAGCAAAATTGTTCATATGGTAAATACAATATTTTCTTATATTCAATTGTTGTATGATTTTTTGCTTTTCTAAGCACTTTTTATATCATTAAATGTTTTTGAATGAACAACAACAACTTGAGTGTGCTACCATCAAGTTTTTTTCAGTATTTTTTTTTTATTTTGCCTCAGCCATTTAAACAGTGAGTATTTTAATTGTTGACATATTAAACGTCAAAATACCACTATTTAATTTCTACACATTTACCATTCTTATCTAACACTCAAGTTTATGTGGTAAAGATCTTATAGCGAGTTTCATTCAAAAAAAGATCTGCTCTTTCTGACAAAATATTTCAACTTTTTGAATTCTAAGAGTTTCATTCCAACAAAAAGAGCAAATCTAAATCAGATCTCAACACGAAAGATCTGATCTTTGGTGGGTAGGCAGATTTGATCTGAATGCACGCATACACGTAAAACGTTTTTTCTGTCAAACATCAAATGGAAACTATTTTGTTATTAATTTATTGTGAAATTGTGCCAGTCCCTGCTAAAAAAAAAAATAAAAAATTTAAAAATAAACAAATAACAGACGAAGAAGTTAATAATTTAAATTTTATAAATTTAGTGGAGTTTTTTATTGCTTTGTCTTCATCTTCCTCATCATCTGATGATGAAAATATGTTTTCTTTTTTCAGAAATGTGTGTGTCCGTCATTCAGCATTTGACGCGTTCGGTGCAATGCCGGTAGGCTAGCCAAGATACCTTAGTAGCGGGTTTGTTTTCGAACGACCCAGGTAGCTTTCAGTTTTATTGCATACAAATCTGAAGGTTTGAATCAGCTGTTCCTCAATTAACAATAATTTTTGGGTAGCTTGAGATATGTGTTTGACAGCATTTGTTTAGTTCATCAACTGGTTTTTCCTTAGGCGTTACAACAACACAAAGCAATCCGGATTGCTTTAGATATGCCACCGAACGCGGACAATACTACAATTAAATTTGGACACAAAGTTTTATTGAAAAGATCAAATCTCCATTTTGAGAGGAGATCTTTGAAATTTGAATGAAACTCGCTATTAGTGTGATAATTTCCCGTACAAATTTTGACAGTTTATTTTCAACTAAAATAATGGCAATACATAATACCCTAAATAGAATTTATGGCTTCATGAAAATGAAAGCTGCTCACATCAATGCAATATATAAAAATATACTGTTCTATTACGGTGGACATAATAGTATGTATGTAGCTTTAACATAATTTCATATACATATTTTTCAAGTGAATGTGTTTCAAGAATGCACCGAAAAAATAAAAACCCAACATTTCGACAAGAAATAGTGCCTCAAATAAAGGGTCCGCCAAATAACTTTTTTTTTTTTTGAAAATGCTATAAAAAAAACTACTGAATAGTTTCTCAAATTTCTTTTTTTATTTGAAAGTATAATCCTTCCGGTTAATAATGGAAAATATTTTCATTCAAATGGCTGCCTCGGCTGGCCATGCAGTAGCCTACAAGATCGGTCCAATTTTTAAGCAAATTATCGATTGTGTGCAGCTGTATTTCATCAATGGCTTTACGAATATTGTCCTTTAAAGCGTCAGTTGTCTCTGGCTTGTCGGCGTAACACTTATCTTTTACGGCACCCCACAAATCCGAGGTGGCCAAACGACATCAGCTCTGCGGCTGATAATGCGATCTTCAAAACATCGAGTGTAGCTTCGGCTGTGTGGCACGTAGCGCCGTCCTGTTGAAACCAAATATTGCCAATATCCTCCTCTTCAATTTTTGTGAAAAATTCGTTCAACATGGCCCGATAACGATCGCCATTGACTGTAACGGCCACTCCTTGCTCATTTTCAAAGAAAAATGGCCCAATTATGCCTCTGGACCAAAATCCGCACCAAACAGTGACTCGTTTTGGGTGTATCGGCTTTTCAATGTATGCGTGCGGGTTTTCTGTGCCCCAAATGCGACAATTTTGCTTGTTTACATACCCGCCAAGATCAAAATGAGCTTCATCTGAAAAGATGATTTTTTTTGGCAAAATCGGCATCTTCTCTAAGTCGATCGCATGCCCACTTAGCGAAGCGAAAACGCATTGGATGGTCAGTTGGCTTCAACTCCTGAACCAATTGGACTTTGTATGGCGTCATACCAAGGTCTTTATGCAAAATTCGTCTCAATGATGTCTCCGAAATGTTCAATTGTTGAGAACGACGGTGAATTGATGTTGATGGCGGTTTACGCACATTTTCTGCCACAGCAGCAATATTCTCGGGTGAACGAACTGTTTTTGGCTTTTCACGATGAGGATTCCAGTTTCTTTCACTTTTTTCACAAGATAACGAACATACGGAGCTGACGGTGCTTCTCTTCTTCCAAAATCCGTACGCAATTTTGGCACACATTCTGCAACATTACCATGATTTTCAAAGTAATGTCGCAATATTTCCCAGCGTTTTTCAAGCGTATACACAACCATATTCGTTCAGCGGAAGGATAAAACTAATTATCTGTCAAATCAGACATGAGCTAAGTGTTACCATTCACGAAATAAGCACTAGTTGAAAAAAAAAAGTAAGATGGCGAACCCGTTACTATACTTGGTAAAATACATACAATTTTGACATAAAAAACGATTAGCTTATTGTAATCATAATTAATGTATGTATGTATGTATTTAGATGCTAGTTCGGAATTATGTATTATTCATACATATATCAATTTATTTATTAGCCCTCAAATTCGTTTAATATTTTTGACATTAGCTTATGATTGCCTTTTATGTACGATCAATAGCTATGCATTACCTTTTTTTTAATTAAAAATCGTTGGGTCATTATCTGTATAAATTTCAGTATACTGAGAGACTTGATCCGCTTGAAACATTCAAATATTGTATGAATTACGAATCAATGAAATAAATATGACATAAAAGAAACCCAAGGAAATTAAACGCAAAATCAAAAAAAAAAAAGAATGAAACAGAAAATGTCATTACAATATATGTATTCTTTGAAGACTTATAATTTTGTTTGTTTGTTTGTTTTCTTAATTTATTATTTACCTGATATCAATAAAGCACAGCATATTTAAAATTTATTTTAATTTAACACCGAAATTAGAAAAACTAACCGATCATTACATTTTAAAGGTAATCCCAAAACATACTCTTACTAACAATGATGGCTCGGATATATTTTTTTTTTCCTTTTTATCGACAAGTTTTTGCACCCGAAAAGGCAAGTATGTTTAGTAAGTCGAAAACTTAAAAAGTGTCAAATTAAATAGTATTACCGGCTATCGGGTAGTAGAATAATATGAGATATACACAAGCACATCTATAACATTGCTAATTAATAATGCATATAATTAAAAGAGTTTTTTTTTTAATAATTTTAAGACCTAATGGCGCAAAATTTTAACGATTTAGTAAAAGGTTAAAGCCACTTTTAGCAATTTACTAAGCTAAAAAGATGACTGAGCTAATTTTAAACGATCTTAACATTTTACTAAAGTTAAAATCACGGAATGGCTACTTTAACTTTTAGCAATTTGCTAAATCCATTATGGAATCTGATAGTATATCAGCCTTGCCCAGGTTCAAGTCCTGCTGGTGCACAATTTTTTTTTTTTTTTTTTTGTAAATTATGAAGTTAAAATGATGAAAATAGAAATAACTAATACCTTTTTAGATTACATGTTGGGTTTTCATCAACATATAATTTATTTGCAACGCATAACAACAATAATTGTGTTCATTAAAATTCAAACCCTGCAAATGCTCAGCTTTACTAGCTTAGAAAAGGTTTAAAAATTTTGAAGCAATTATTCAATCAATAAGCACTTAGGAAATTGCTAACTAGTAAAATGTTATGCCCTTACCAATGGGTTGTTTAAAATTTTGCGCCAATGTCTTTTAAATGCAACCTGAATTGCACGGAACTAGTTAGAAGGAATAGAAAGATAGGAAAGAATTTTTTGTTGGCACAGTGGATTTGAGAATCAGGTATTTACTATCTCATTTTATAACCCCGTGGGTGGCATCCAATTATAATTGAAAGTAGAAAAGAATTCTGCCTAGCGTGGGGATCGAACCCACACGTCTAGGTTAACAGTCAAGCGATATATCCACTCATCCGAATATAAAGTTTAGTTTAATAGAAATACTCGGTAAATACCATGAACAGTAATTGTCAAAAGTCTTTTCGGCATCGTTAAATGGTATTTATGGTTTTCGACACACATTCCGAATTTCACTTCAGTCATTTTATTAACAAAAACTTGAATTTTTGTATATCTTCGTTTTATTTATATGTTTAAGCTCTAGACAGGGGTAAAATTGAAAATTACACGTTACGGAACTAATGCTTGCCATTTTGTTTAAAATGGTTAGAGAATTTGAAAACGGATTAAGCATTCACTTACTTCATTTTTAAAATGGTTGTGGAATTTGATATGGGAATTTTTTTAAAATGACCGCGAATTCGGGAGACTTTTACCCCGTTTATATGAATGAATTGAGGAATCGAATCGAATCGAATTGAGATTTCGATTCAGGTATATTGCCTCATGGGATCGGAAGATTGAATTAAAATGGAATCGAAGTGACAATTTGAGTTTACAGAATAAACAACAAAAACATGCAACAGAAAAAAATACAAAGAAAACGGAAACCTACTGAACACAAAAAAACACTATTGGTGCACACACACACCAAGAATCAGATGTGAATTCGATTCCTCAATTCCTCGATTCAGGTATATAAATACATTTTCAATTCGATTCAGCTCTTCTAGTGGGATCGGATAGAGTAATCCTATTTTAATCCGATTCAAGTATACAAAGGCCTAAATCCTGATTCAATACCGATTCAATTCTCCATATAAACGTAGTATTTATTACCTTTTCACATATCCCTTACCAAACTCACCAAGCCTTTTAAAAAATGTACGAAGTTAATAAATTGAATTGCACGTGCTGAGATTGACAAAATTGCAGTTATCGTTTCTTCTTTTTGGCGCTTTTTCAAATTCATATTGTTTCAATTTCTCTTATGATGCTGAAGTGAGGCAGGCAGCTTCAGGATTCCGGAAATTTCGCCAGTTTTTTGGAAAAAACGACAGAATTTTTTCCTGGCTCAAAATAGGAAAAAAGAGCAGAATTTTATTTGGAAAATAAGCCAGAAATATTGGAAATTTTGCCAGGTATGTGTGGAAAAAGAGCCTAAAAGCAAAATGGATATAAAGACAATTTCTTTTGCCTAATTTCCAAATATTGGAAAAAAGTCCATACAATATTTTAAGGTATTTTCAAACAAGACTTTTTTTTGGAACTTTTCAAAAAGAAATCTTCAAATCCATGCTGCCCCCCTTACGCACCGAGCTTTTTTAACGCCCTGAAAAAACACTTCACACAAGTACCAACAAAAAACTCAATCGTGGGACAAAAGTCAAAAATATATTTTTTCACCTCGGTGGGAAATAAGTCCCAAAAATCTAAATTGGGACATTCCCTGAGCCACAAAAAGAATGCCTAACATAAACTGTTAATTTTTTTACAACAATTCATATAAAATACAGTTTTCTTGTTCTTTTTCGAAAACGAGAAAGAAAAAAGCGCCCGAATTTTTGTCTTGCTTTTTTCCACCTTTTTCTTCAAGAATTTGTTTTGGAAAAAGGCCAGAAATTTGGGAAAAATTATCCGAAAACTTCTGGCATTCCGGGGAATGTGTTCATTTCAATGTGGGAATATGTTAATTCGATTTATACATCTGAAGATTTAAATGAGATGCATTTTAAATATTCATCTGAGAAGATTAAAATTTATATCTCAAGATTTGCAGGAGATTTAGCTAAATCTATTTAAATCTTGGTTTAGTGGTCCGTGCAAACGTAGTACAAGGAAACTTGAAGTATTCCTATCACTTGGATAAAGTTAAAAACCGCATTCGTGTAAAAGCATTCTCGGAACCCAAAGGGGAACAAAATAAAATCAACGTTTAAAAATCGTTGACAGACTAACGCGATTCCCTTTTTTTTCTTGTTGTTTTTCGTCTTTTTCACAGATTGAGTGAGAGGTGTAGAAATGTATAGAAAAGAATTTAACGAAAACAAAAATGAAAATTTCAAGAGTTTTTCATGTTGAACTTTGACGTACCGTTATTCTTTAATATTGTTTTCCATTGTTAGTAGTTTTGTATGAAATTGCCCATCCCGCCCAAACGAAGGGAGATACCTCCTCCCATATTGAAAAATGATTGTAACTAACTGTTATAAAAAATCCATTTTTATTTGTTGACGCATGTGTTATCCTACTCTCCCCCGCTTTAAGGCGCCAGTCTGTCTGGCCTCCCTTTCTTACGCATACGGAGAACTTTTGAAATTAATCAAATTAAGGAAGAACTTTTAAAGCTTTTTTTATGTTAAACAATTTCAATATTAAGTCGTTAAACTTATACTATTATCACTTTTGTCGGGCGTCCACAGACGCACATGTTTTTTTCTTTTTAACTGAAAACTCAGGTTTCGACAGTATTATTTATTCCAAAAACCTAATAGCCAACAACAAAATCACAAACACGAAATTAGAAATAACATGTTTTGCCTGTTCGGGTGAAAACATTAGCGCAAAGTTTTAAACATTTAAACCCTGCACTAAATCAGTTTTAAAATGGGAGTTAACTCTAAAAATGTTTTTTTAAATGAGTCGACTTTTTGATAATTTTAATCGACAAAAAGTATACTTTAACGCTAAAGAGGTCATCTGACTTTAAAAGCAGCAACACGCTTCTTTATCAAGCTGACGTTTGACATTACATGTTGAGCTTTATAAAGAGCCAAAAATATATATGTAATGTTCGAGCAAAGAAATATTTTGGGAGCAATTCTACAGTCAACACACCACACAGAATGATTTCCATTTCGTCAAGAGACATACATAGACATTTGTCTGCAATGTGAGTTGAGGTGCACGTATTTTGTTTGCTCACGATTTAACAATTGGACCCTTAAGTCCTTTAGTTTGAACCCTTTAGTACTTTAGTTTCTTTTTCGATTCCATCGTATTCGGGAACTTGTTAGAATCCCGAAAAAAAATCTATCACAGAATCCATCGTAGTGGAAATGCTCGGGATGCGTAAAACTTTCCGATTACGATGGAACTCATGATAGGGCTGATTATTGATGTGTTTCGTGTTGTTTATGTTTAATTCTGGGGTCAAACTATGTAATTCGATTCTACAATAAATTTGTTCGAATTTGAAAAAATTTCAACTTGCCAGTTCTTTATTAAAGCACTCATTAAATGAAAAGAACAGAGTTAATTGCAGATTAAGGGGCGAAGAGACGAATACGCGAACATTGGATGGTATTTTCCAATACGGTGTCACTTAAAAATAGCATTGAAAACAACTTTCGATTAGATGCGAAAATATAAAGAAGTTACATAGTAGGATCCCTGGATCTGTGAAATAAAGGCGCTATAAAAAGAGTTGCTTTAAATGTTTAAAATTGTCAAAGAGTTAGATAAGGGCCCCGCAAATAAACGATTTCTTTAACAAGAGTCGTGTTTTTCCTTAAAGGAGTAGTGTTTAAAATTTTGCGCTATTGTGCTTAAGTTTTTAAAAAAATGTTATTATTCGTACGAAATATCAATTAATAATGTGTATGTATGCAAATTATTTCAGTCCACACCTCTGAGAGGGTTTAATGGATTTAAACAATGCCTAAGAGATGAAATGAGCCCTGTTAAATAAAGTGTTTTAATAAGCTTATAATGTCTTGAGATCACATGGAAATCCAAGCTTGTAACCTTAAAACAATATTCAACCAAAATATATGAATTTTATTAAGTTTTAACTTTTTAAACAAATTGCTTTGAAATTATTTTAATAGTAACTTGCAAAATATTAAAATAAGGTCTATTTGCATTTTTATTTGAAATTCATTTTTTCACTTCATTTGTAAACAGTATTTACACCTATATTTGTTATAATTAATTATATTTTGTTTTTATGTTATATTGTTTATGTATTTATTCTTTTTAAATTATTTATTTGTTATTACAGCCTTTAATTTTTTGTTGTGATTAAATCTTAATTTAAAACATAAGTTAAATTATTTTATTTTATTTATTGGTAAGCACAAAAATATTGTTGTTATGTATGAATGTACTTAAAAATTGAATAAAACTGTTATTTTATTTTTTTTTATTTCGATTGTTGTTTTTTTTTCTCACATTAATTTCTCAATCATTTATTATTGTCCTGCTTCCATACAAATAAGTATTGTACATGATTGAGTGTTTTTTTTAGAAGGAGTTCAATTTATTGATTTTTTTAATTTACATTTTTTTTTAATTTTCCTAGTCCGGTGGTGAATTTCTTAGCAAGAAAAGTATTAATTTGCAGAGGTGACGTGAAATAAGGTAGAAGACAATAGGGTCGAATCGGCTTTATTTCACAAAAAAATGGAAATAGACTCGATTTTTTTAATCAGACTATTTCCTACAAAAATGGTAATAATGTCGATCAGCATTTCGTTCTTATTTCCAGTCAGTGGACAAGAAAATTTGTTTCGATGGTATTTCCATTTCATTCGATGTTATTTCCTTAAAAAAAAAAAGAATTCTACATTATTACCAATGAAATTCATGTTTATTTCTTAAAGGAACATAATAATTCTTACTTCTGAAATTATTTACTTAAACATATTTACCATGACATAGTATCCTGGGATGAATGTAGTGCAAGCATAATTCGAAAATTATTTCAAGCTTGGAAAAAAATTGAATTTGTTTGTGATTATAAAGAAATTTATACAAAAATTTACTAAATTTATGCCATAAAATAGGAAAAATTAGATAAATATAAAAAATATTCAAGCAAATATGATAAATTCCGTAGGTAACGTTAATTACACATACAATTTTATTTTTGTGTAAGTTTGTTCAGCCATGCAAACATACAGGTATAAAAAGCTGCGCGCGTAAGGGAAGCATGCTGCCCATCTGCAACCCCCCTGATTGGCCCAATTATAAGATTTGGGCTGGGGTTCAGTTTGGGTGTATGCAAATTCTATTTAAATACAACAAAATTTTGTATACACCCAAACTGGACCCCACCCCGAATCTTATAATTGGGCCAAGCAGGGCAGCTTTTTATACGCCGTGATTCTTGTATACATGTATGTATGCATCGTACCACACAATTTCGATATTATTACCATTTGGGTAAAACATATTTCGGTTTTATTTCCATATTTGCTTATATTATTACCAATTACAAATTGCCCACTAAAACAGGTTTTACAAAAATTCAGTCGCTTTTATTGCCTGCTTTTTGAATTGACATTATTTCCTTCGGTTTAGGCAATAATGCCGAAAATGTAAAATAATATTAAATGAAGCGGATGTTTCACATATCAGTCAGCTTTTCGATTTCCCAAGTGTGAAATTTAAGTAATCAATATACATATTATTAAAGGGATCGTATCCCTATTCCGTATCCATATATCCCTATTTTTAAAATACCGTTTTTTTTCAAAAATCCCGAAAAAAAGTTTTAAAATCCCGTAGTCTAAAATATTTTTAATCCCGCCGTTTAAAATCCCGATCTATTATAATATACAGCTTTTTAAAATCCCGTGTAATCCCGCTTAGCCAGTTTTGTATTTTTATATCACTTTTCATACACCTAAACTCGACCCCAGCCGAAATCCTATATGGGCCGCGCGCCGTCCTTTTAGCTCTTTGTGTTGATTCCAAAAGCGGGAATTCAATAAACGGGATAGTAAAAAACTGTATTTTAAGAAACAGGACTATAAAAAGCGTAATATCAAACCCAACCCATTTAATAAAAATTGAGTTTCAGAGCTATGACTATCCAGGTAATAGGCAGGTACAAATTTTGCATTTGAAAAAAATCGAACTCGAAAATTTTAATCAAACTTGACATTACGATTATAGATAATACGAAAAAAGTGGGTTCCGCAATTCAGTCTTTCTGTTTCTAGGTCCATCTCCAACTCAAACGACTAAAGTAATTTTCTTCAAACTTGGTACTTAAGCGTTTTAAGCGACTGTGTTGATCCCTTTATAAAACTTTTTTTAACAATATACATATAATTTCTTGTACCAAAAATTTTAAATCATTTTATCATAATATTATGATAAAGAAAAAAATTCAGTGCACTATTATAGATATGGTCTACATTTTTTTACATAAAATGTTATTGACGTATAGAATGTATTTGACTTAACGGACTTCGATCAAAATTTGTATGCAGGAGAGGCCGTGTGTGAATTGCGTTAAAATGTTGGTTAAATTTTCTACCTTGGTTAAATTTTGAAGTTTGGTTTGTGGTGGGATCAAATTTAGCTTTTTGCTGTGTGAATTGCGTTAAAAGGGATTTATTAAAACACTATTTTGGCTAAAATTCCTTCAAGATTTAAGAAATTTCCCTTTTTTTTGTTGTTCAAGTTAATTAATTTCTTTCTCAAAATCCGACTTAGAAGATATAAAGTTAATAATTTGGCACGAAAAAAGCAACGAATTCTCAGTTTTACTAATATGTTTCGGTTTTACATCGTTAATTTAATATTTTAAAACAACAATTCCAAATCTTTAAAACAATTCCTATTATGGTTACTTTGTTGATTTAGTATGTAAACACTAGTTTTCACAGCTGAAGAATTTGACAAAGCTGACAAATCAATCTATTTGTATTCAATTTGCAAAATGAAATACAATGAGTATTTTAATTAATTATTTTATATTTGTTAAAATATCAACGGATTATATTATTTGTTTTTTCCTCTTGAGACCCTATACAAACAAAAATATTAATGTAATTTTATTTTTCAATTTCTTTTCGGTTATCGTTTACAGTTTCAAATTACTCTATCTTGAGAAACGTTAAATTTTAACACAAATTTAGCCTGCTCTACAGCTGCATACATTTTAACCCATTTTATTCACCAAGCTAGTGTCAAATTTTAACCAAGTTACAAAATTTAACCAACATTTTAACGCAATTCACACACGGCTTAAATTCTAAAAATTTTTGAAACCTAATTATTTTTTTGGAAATTTTGAATATGGTATAATAAATTTATGTATGTACATTGTTAAGTACTTTAAATTGTTCATTTTATATATTCATTATAGAATCATTTTATTTTAATTTTAAATCTTGTACAGCAGTTTTTAGACAATACGGATTTTTTTAAGTAGGTAAATCAGTTCCACCAGCTCTACAGCTTCGCGGAGCTTTAAGTCTCCTAGCCAGCTGAAATATTAAAAATAATTTAGGAACAAAAGTGTTGATAGAAATGACACAAAAAACAATGTCTACCATCTTTTGGTTTTTATTGGTTAAAAATCTACCGACGATAACTATTTGCTGTCAAATTTTATTTCGAACGTCATCTTTCGAGTTTGCTTGCTGCCAATTCTTATGAAATAATCGAGGACATTCAATTGAACCGAAATTGATATTATCAATGGTCGATTGTATCTAATTAACTCGATTGTATGAAGTTATACATAATGCTGGTACTACTTTAAATACAAACGAAAATGTGGAACAAGTTTTTTTTTTAATTTTTTACATGCTTTTGATGTCGTGAACTATTTTACACCAACAAAATTGCGCTACAATGAAAGTTTTTATGTTTGCATGATATCTACAAAACATATGACAGCTTGGTTTAATTATTACGAAGTGTTTTAAATTGTCTTTATTATAATGATATTTTTAATTGCAGTCTGTTGCCAAATCTGAGGGATGGGATGCTTTTAAGCACTGCCTAAGACAAGAAATTAAACAAAACAGGAAGTAGAATATTTATACTAAAATATCAATTTTAAAAAATTAAATGAATAAACCTTTTTAAAAAGCTCCTCTTTCAACAGACCAATTAATTGCTAACGATCAAATATTACTTGTTATTAAAAATGTATAATTAATTTTTAAAAAATCTATAAGCTTTTATAATATATAAATATTATTATTAGATAAGAACAAATGATTGTTTTTGTATTTGCAAATTATAGTTAAATAAAATACTTCTTTTCTTGAATACGTGTATTTAAATGGAAATTGACAAAAATTATAATTTTAAGCGTAAACATATCTACTAACGATACAAAGAAAAACTAATATACAAGTCACCGACTGGTACTGTTCTAAGATAATAGAATATTTTCCAAACCCCATCTGGGGCCCAATTCCGCAAGCGTGAGTTTTCTCTGTGTACACATACATTTTTCTGATTCCGCAAGGGTGCGATGCATATTTTTTTGACAGATATCGTGTACACAGATAGGCAAATTTATTCACGCATATTTTGATGGTGAATAATTTTTTTGCACGGAAAAGCATTCACTCTTGCGGAATTGGGCCCCTGGTGTAAAAAAATGTCAGCTCTCAGGCTATATGCAGAGTGATGCAAAAATAACCTTTTTTGTAATTCATTTTTATTTATCATTTACTTATAACTAACTTAAAGATGCACAAAAATTCATAAAACTAGTCTACTTATCAATAACTTACAACTAACTTACTGGCCCTTTACAGGCGCTTTAAGCTAAACTACATATCTTTTTTATAATGGGGACGTTCACTCAGTTATTCTCAGCAATCTAGAATAACTTTCTGTTGTTGTAATGTGTGCAAAAACACATCTGATGAAAAAACACTGTTCTCGTGAAAGCTATCTTGAGTTATCCCAAAAAAAATTGTAATAACTATGTAGCTATGAGAGAACAAATGTATAGAACAGCTGACTTCAAAATTCATTCGGTATGCGTTTTGTTCTGATTTTTTCGCAGCTTTCAGCTAACATATCTGATTCGTCCACAGATATACTCCTACAGCTTCGTATCGGAGATAACCGCACATGGTCTGTATTTCACTTTTTGTGAATTTGGGGAACGAAAGTGAATTTAGATGTTCTGTATTCCACATAAAAATGTTCTGTATGCCACAGAAAATAAAGTTTGTATATACTTCATTCCGAATGTGGGTTCTGAATATGAAAATTCATGTTCTACATTCCGAATATGAACCGTTTTTAAACAAATTGTCTGTAACAGGTGATGTTGACAATTCGAAGTGAATTGGAAGGAGTTGAATCCACTCGAAATGCAGAACACGTTATTTCATTTTAAGTGAAATTGAAATTCGATTTGAATTCATTTTCACTTGGAATGCCAAACATGTGTGAACATATCTAATAAGTGAGTGAACGCCCGCAATTCCTTTCGGCTTAAAGAATATCCTAATACAATAGGGTTATTCACGATCCGATGTATCTGGTCTTGTATCATTGTAAAAGTGTAAAAGTGTAGCATTTTTTTGCACTACAACAACAAAATATACTAGGGGTATTCACGATCTGGTGTACCAAGTCTTTTAAAAGTGTAAAATTTTATTTTTTTACAACAGACTGTGAACACACCTTTACTAATCTGTAGCAATACTGAAGCAAATGTCAAAATCTGTTTCACATTTGTTCTGAAGAAGGCTTAAGTTTGTGTTAAAAAATCTTACACCCTTGTATTTTTCTGTTACAATAGGATTCGGGTATTGTAAAAGTGTAAAAGTGTAAGATTTTGACATTCAGTGTATTTTGTTGTTGTAGTGCAAAAAAAATGCTACACTTTTACACTTTTACAATGATACAAGACCAGATACACCGGAACGTGAATACCCCTACTGAATGTCAAAATCTTACACTTTTACAATACCCGAACCCTATTGTAACAGAAAAATACGTGGGTGTAAGATTTTTTAACACAAACGTAAGCCTTCTTCAGAACAAATGTGAAACAGATTTTGACATTTGCTTCAGTGTTGCTACATATTAGTAAAAGTGTGTTCACAGTCTGTTGTAAAAAAATAAAATTTTACACTTTTACAAGACTTGCTACACCAGATCGTGAATACGATTATCATTTCATTTTTCACCAAAAAAAAAAAATTGATATCATTTTATATTATAATATGTATATATTTTGTATAACTAAGAACTATCTATAAATACTGTAAAACTAGATAAAACTAACTTAAACTAATGGGATTTTCTTTTGGTAATAAAAATTAATCCCCTTAAGATCTGTCAAAATACAGATTTTTACAATTAAATCTTTTCCAATGGGCAAACAAATCAATTTATTTTTTGATCGGAAATCAATTTTGCAGATCTGAATTTTTCGGCCGATTTACACCTCTTTTACTAATACCATAACACCATCAGAACAATTGACAGCGGTCGTTTGGACAAGATTTTGTTTTCAGTAATTATGTGAATAGTGAAATAAGGCTGTGAAAACATACATACATTTTAAAAACATAATAGCAATTATGTATTAACAATTATAATGTAATTCTCCAAATTAATTTCAGCATTAATTTTTTAAACATTGAGATCGCTTCGTGTTACAAAAGAAAAAAAAATTAATGAAGAAACAATTTTCAAATCATTTGCCATCAGATACCTTCAGGTTCCACAGACACGAATATACACCAATACCGTGATAAAAAAAATTAAATCTGAAATCGTATACCATTCGCGACGAAAAAATCAAATTTCCGACAAAATCTGAAATTACCAAAAGAAAACCCAATAAGTAAACCCAACTTATGGTAATTAAAACTAACTTATAGGGTTTTCGTTTGGTAAATTTATATTTTGATCTATAAATTGATTTTTTCGTAACGAATCGAATACTTTTTCAGATTAATTTTTAGTTGCTATAGTTTGGTGTATTTTTGTCTCTGTGAACTATGTAGCTAGCGGTAACAGCTGTCTTGGCAAACTGATGACTGTCAATAATGATGCATAGTGGTGGTAGTAAAAAAACGGTAGAACTGCCGAAAAATCCAGATCTGCAAAATTGATTTAAAATTAAAAAATAAATAATTTTTGTTGGCCAATCGAAGGCAAACATTTTCAAAATCAGTTTTTTGACAGATCTAAATGAAAAATAAATTGATTTTTGTTAACAAACGAAAACCCCATTAAACTATTAGCCAGTTTCATTCAAATTTCAAAGATATCTCAAAATCGAGATTTGATCTTTTCAATGAAACTTTTTTCTAGATTTAATTGAAGTATTGGTGAATGACTGACACACACATTCCTTAAAAAAAACATATCTTCATCATCCGATGACGAGGAAGACGAAGCAATCAAAAACTCCACTAAATTGATAAAACCTAAATTATTAACATTTTGGTCTATTATTTGTTAATTTTTTTGATTGTTTTAGCACTAGTTCACAAGTTCACATTTTCACAACAAATTAATAACAAAATATTTACCATTTGACCGTTGACAAAAAGACTTTACATGTATGTGTGCATTCGGAACAAATCTGCCAACCCTTCATAGATCAGATCTTTTGTGCTAGATCTGCTCTTTTTGTTGGAATGAAACTCTGAAAATTCAAAAAGATCCAATCATTTTACAGAAAGAGCCAATCTTTTTTTGAATGAAACTCGCAATAAGAAAACACTGCGACGCCTGGTTTGATATTTGCCGAAAGTTTTTTATATAGGACTTCACTCCAAACCTAAAATAAAAATAAATAAATATCCATGTTCGTATTTATGGATCATGTGCATACGTACTTTTTTCCAGCCACAAGTATCTCTCTAGGGTGGTCTAAGTTTGTTAAGCTATGTATTTACTTAAGTCGTCCCAAAACGCAGAAACATCTTCTGGTGGTCTTTAGGTATAATTCCGAACTATGTATGTCGGGGTTATCTTATAAGCAGTTCACCATAAGATCAAATTGCTGCTGGTTTTTTCATTCGGCCTAAAAAGGCATTGCTGCATTAAAAACACAATATACATACCTAACTTTTTTATTACTTACATTTTGTTCTTTTTTCCACCAATTAAAAAAAGTGTTGGGCGATTTCGGGAAATAACTTGTTAAACCGTCACTAGTCGTGTTTTTCAATATGGATATGGTGTCAATGGAGGACCAGTTGCGAAGGTGGAAGGACCATTTCTGTGCACTGCTTAATGATAAACCGAATGCAAATGCAAATCAACAATTCCGTAAATAGGTAGATCTTCCAGAGGCATTGATATTGACCCCCCGACATGTACAGAAATAAGAACCGCGGTTTTGCTTTTGAAGAAAACCAAAGCAGCTTTGCTTGATGGCATTCCAGCCGAATACCTCAAAGCAGGCCCCGACCTGGAAAACGAAACCTTTCCCAGGGAAAGGAAGGACGGAGTTATCGTCAAGCTACCAAAAAGGTGATCTAAGAACTGTAATAACTAGTGTGGTATCACCATTCTCTCAGTATTTCCTAAGGTAAAGCTCAAGAGGCACCAACCTGGATTGCGCAGTGTTCTATCATGTGTCGACCGCATTAACACCTTGCGAATTATTCTTAAACAATCATCGGAGTATCAATCGCCAACACCTCATGTTCGTAGATTTCGAAAAGACCTTCTACCGCGTCAGTCATGATGTTATCTGGAAATCGCTTGGTTCTAGGAACATTCCTGATGAAATTGCAAGGTGTTTCGTTTTGCACAATTAACAGCTTTCCGACGCATTTGAAGTATGGCAGGGTGTGAGACAGTCTGATGTATTTTTACCGGTTTTGTTCCCACTTGCTATTGATGATGTTATAAACTCGGTATCCAATGGGTAATTTTTTACATATTAAGCCATTTGGAGCCATTAACCAAATGTGCCACTCCCTTCTACAAAATTTGTAGGTGACTGGTATAAGGATTAACACAAAGAAAAAAAAGCAATGTACACCAGACGAAACAAACAACAGCAGGTTATTGAGAGACTGGCTACAAAAGAGGAGGTTTTAACAAATATATGTGTAATAGTCTGATTACTATCGATGGTTGAACAAAGATGATCATCTGGGACTGGGACCCAACTATTTAATTCGATTCTACAATAAAGTTATTCGAATTCGCAAAATTTCAACTTGCCATTTCTTTATTAAAGCACTTTTTAAATGAATACGCGAACAGTGGATGCTACTTTCAAATACAGTATCACTTAAAAATAGAATTGAAAACAACTTTCGAATAGATGCGAAAGTAGAACGAAGTTACATAGTAGGTCCCCTGTAATGAAAGAAGCTGGTAGTCGCGTGGTCTCAGCTGAACAGGAACAGAGAGGTAGGTTACCCGTTACTGTACAGGCTCCAGCGAACAGTGTTCGGAGTTAAAGTTGACTCAAGAATATTGGCTAATGTTTTCAGCAATTTTTATTGCACGCACCGCAACATTTTTGAGCACTTCTCACAAAAGTACGTTCATCATACTTACGGACAGTATTTTCGGCCTTCCGGAACGAGTTCGATCTTTTATGTCTTTAAACTTTTGAAATTTTTTAAAATGTTTGGCTATTTCGCGGTAAGAATCTCCTCCCTTCCTTAATTTTATAACTAGTTCTCGTTTTTCAACTGCACTTTTGTTATGTCTTTTTCGATTGGTAATCTGGAAGAACTCTCCGATCCGGGATTCCAATCGAACAAGTAAACACTATATTCAAATTTCTGAAAATTTATGTGAGTGTATGTGTAAGACTGGAAATGTCGAACGCACATTTGTAATTATTTTATTTTGTAAACATGGCTGAAACAGATGTAGAAGATTTCGAAGTTATTCCTGATGAAAATGCGAAATTACAGTTATAGAAGGGAAAATTTGTCTTTGGTACAGATATCCATAATTTTATCCTTTATAAGGATTGAAATTGAAACCACAAAATTTCAGATAAACCAAAACAAAACAATGACATGAATAAATTAATTTGAATTTGATATTTAGTGGGTGTGTGTGTGTGCTTCTGGTGTGGATTCTGAATCAAATCCAGAAGGAAATTTCTCTTCTATCCAGGAGAAGAACTGCCATTTGATACCAATCGAACAGTTTCAGAAGCATTCGGAAGCTTTCCGGACGACCAATCGAAAAGGCATTACCCATTGTAAGTTATTCTTCCCTATCGAGGTAACCGTAGGAACGGAGTTTTCTCCGCAACGCATCTTCGTCGGAAATTCAATTTCAGTTGTAAGTAACTTTCATGGGAAGAAATTTTAAAGAAATACGACTACGCATTGCGATGGATATAAACCTCAGGCAGAGATGTGCAACTTAACTGATATATCGAAAATGCAATATATGTTCGATTGTTTTTATTAAATAAACACTATAAACTTTTTAAACCATACAAAATTGGGGAGAGGGTGTAATTTATTGTTTATAGAAAGTATTTTTTTCAATTATAATGTGCTAGCGTTTTTAGGAAATGTAATTAGATGTACCGATTTTAAATTCAAAACTATCGAATAAAGTCCCCTCCCTATTTCCAAATATTTGTTTTGTTTCCGTTTGAACTGCCAACGTAAGAATAAATATGAAGAAAAAAACTTTTGAAATACAATATTATTTATTTAAAAAATAAAACAACATTGCAAGAACGAAAGCAATATACACGAACTACCTGACGCAGCTCTAATTCTATAATTCCCTTCAAGATTGAAGAAAAACTTTCGCCTAAATAAAAATGCGTTTTCTTTTGTTTTGGAGCAGATTCAACACAAATACAAAACAAATTATCGGTCTGATGGTGTTACTCCAAACCTTTTAAAAAATATATGATGTGTTCAAAACTAAAACACAGCCACAACTTTTGGTGTCCTTCTTGTGTAATTTTAGATATGCTATATCGGGATATTCGCTGGACAGATTCATCATCCGTTCATATTGACGTGAACTTGTTCTTTCGTTCTGCCAAAAAGTAAAAAGTGCACAAGTTAACGTAAATAAGATTTGTTTCTTTATTACTTACATTTTAATTGACAATTTCTTTAAAAAGAAAACACTTTCCGCAATGAGAACTTATCGGAGGACTCCGTAGAATTATTTGTTTGTATCTGTAATAAATAAAAACATTAAAAGTACTTCATCGCATACAAATGGCATGCGTTGAACTTCGTCGGACAGAATTTCCGATCAGCCAATCGGAGAATTACCTCGAAGCAAAATGTCTCCGATTCGTAGTAAATCGGAGAGAATTCCGCTCCGACGCCGACGGCTACCTCGATAGGGCCGATTATCTTCAATAATATTGAACAAGCACTGTTCGGTGGAAATTAACTCAATAAAATACACTGATCAACAAGTTGTGAGTTAGAAAGAAAAACAAAATAAATTTAACGGTTGTTTTCCCATAATACGAATCCTGTATAGTATGCTCGACAAGGTTTACACTTTTTTTGACGCCATAAAAATGAAGTACCTATTTTTGTTTTATATTCAGTTTTTGTATGATTACATACTATGCTTTTAAAGCACTTTTTCGTATCATTTAATAACTTTGAATGCCCAACAACAACTTGAGTGTGCTACCACCAAGTTTTTTCTCAATTATTTTTGGCTGGAATTATAGCTATTTCACGACTTGCCAAGGTCGATCATCAGATTCCTTTGCTCTAGTGGTGCCGGTCTACTTTTTTTCATTTTGATTGAAAAACTTCTTGTGCCTTCATCGTGTATTGAACCATGTTTTTGTTTTTGTTATTTTTTTATTTTTTGTATTATATATTTTGTTAACTTGTTTATGCCAATTCATTGAAAATGAATCGCCTTAAAGCATAAGATAAGTATTTTACTTCAATATCAATCCCACTCTTACTAACAGAGGTGCAAAAATAAAGTTTATAGGTGTAAACTTTTTTTGACGGCACTTTAGATAACTATTCCCAACCGTGGCAAAAATTCCTGCCGCATCCCGTTTGGGACACAGTGCTTGCAGCGACAGGCTACGTATTACGGTGTCCCATCAACAATGACAGAGCTTTGTCATTGCAATGACCTAAAAGTGACGGGACACGGTGCCTGTCATTGTTTTTGCCACGGCAATGACTTGCAAATCAATGAAGATCACACGACGTGACAATTTTAGAACAGACAACTACTTCATAGTGACATCAGATTGTCACAGTAATGAATGACACATTACAAGGACCGTTTAATACTAGCTTTACATACAAAAGTCAACTGATATCTTTATATATACAAATATAATTTATTAAATGCCAATACAATTACAAAATAAATTATCCTATTAAAAATTGTGATACTCTTACAAATTAAATTAAACACTAAGAAACTTTTTAAATTGCGTATATATGTATTTTAAAGGACAAACATATTTATATCCAGTTTAAATCTTAAAGGCATTAAAATATAGTTAAATGATCGTCATAATTTTGAATGTCCAATAAAAAATACACTTAGTTAATAATATTTGAAATTTATCACAGACGTTTTTGGTGCAGTGTTACAAATAAAAAAATGTAATTAATGTTTTTATCACTCACACGTGAAATAGTATTGCAACGGTCACCTTATCAATTAAAAAAAAAGGTCAGTTTATAACACCAAATGGTGCTAACAAGAAAATTAAATTACTACTCGTTGTTTGTTGGATCTGTGTTTTGAGTCCACTTTACATTGCGATTTTTCGATTTTTGATTTCGACGAAATTTTAAATTCGTGAATGCGTCCCGTTTTTCAAAAGATAATGGGCTGTTAGAATCCAAACATGGGTTAGCAGAATTTATTTCTCCTAAGGGCAGATTGTTCTTCCGAGAATTATATGCACCTTTTCGATAAATTCCTGTCACTTTAAATTGCGGGGTTTTGTCTGTGTGGTTTTTTTTTGGACTCGCTGGGTTCTTTTGGAGTGGTTTTGGATCAAGTTCTAGAGACAAAAACTCCGAGTCATCCGCATCGAAATAATCCGGGCGAGAAAAATGATAATTTGCATCGTAATAAGGTTTGAATGCATTTTCCATTGAGCATATGCTAAATGCATGATAAACATGAGATATCAAAAACGGGAACTTATCAATCCAGTAATTTGTAAATTCATTGGGAATACTTCCAAGTAAGTGTTGAGCATCTTCCGAAAGTTCATGGTAATGATGTTTCTGTGGGAACAAAATAAAGTAATTTTCGTACGAGTTATTCAATTCAAGTCTTACCTTATTTCGGAATGCTCTAAGAAGATCACGCACACTAGCACCCATGTAGCCTCTGTACTTACGTAGATCGTCTGTGATAACTGAATCTAAGTGCAAATTCCAATCTTGCCGTACTACAAACCGACCATTCTTTTCCAATGATTTGAGTGGTTCAACAGAAAATTGAAGTTTTTCTACACGATCGCTGACATCTTGTAGGAATGCCAATATATTGTGGCTGTTCCAAAATACTGGATGATTTGTTATGCAACGCGAAAATGGACGGCATTGGGGATCTTTATGAACCATGTCTGCAATAAGTTCTTCAGCAAGTATCTGCAAACAAATAACCGTGTATTTTTTATGAAATTAACCATCAATGAAAGGGGCTAAAAAAAAGTATTTCGTAAGTCATAAATCAGTAGGAGCTTCACAACGCTTGAGGGAATACAAATATTCCGAGGGAATAATATACTTAAATAGCTGAATATTTAGTGAGTCACTGTAATAGAAGCAATTTTCTCCAATATCCCAAGAAGCAATATTTAATATCTATATCCCTCGGTATCGAGGAGGAATCATTTCTATACGGCGACGAATCGAGCCAATTAGTGCTCGAATTCAATCCAAGATCGGAAACGATAAGATTATGTTGTTTTAAAAATAAGGTTTTTATAATTTTTGTCTTCGTTCTTAGCGATGTTTAACTCATATGAGGTGCAATTAAATAAAGTCCAATGCAATAAAATCCAAAACCAAATTTTAGACTTTATTGCACTATAGATAGTGCAATAATGTGCAAAACGATCTTGGATTTTATGGCACTATTAAGAGTGCAAAAGAGTCTAAATACAAAATGTAATAACATCCAAACAGACAAAATATTAAGAATAGGCTTGGCTCAAGTTGAAAGTAAAAAAAGTCTCTATTTACCGTTTTTAATTGAGTTTAATAATAAACAAAACCGTTAGTTGAAGATCATTAGGTTGGTCATTGGAAAAAAATCTTTTAGAAAACACCATACGTCCCAAAAACTAATTTGGGACTTATGTCCCACTATTAGGTTTTTTTTGGTACTTCTGTGAAGGGTTTTATGCAATTAGGTTCACGGCGTACAAAAAGTTCGGCGCGTAAGTGGGGTAATGTTGCCCCCTGCAACCCCCCTGCTTGGCCCAATATAGGATAGGGTGGGTACAAGTTTGGGTATATGTATTTTTTTTTTATTTGTAGATTATTTTTAAAAAGTTCCAAAAAAAAGTTCCATATACCAAGGAGGGGGGGGGGGGGGTTGCAGGAGACAGCATGCCACCCACCCTACGCGCCGAGCTTTTTAAAATTTATTGTTTACATTTGAAATCTATTTTAGATTTATTCTATTGTATAATACCAATTATTTAATTCGGACGGCTAGCCGTCGAAGGCTTAAGTGAGTTATGGGTGCACCTGCCCAGATGTGACAGTTGTGCTCAAGTTTTGGACGAATATAGGCTTTGTAGATAACGGCCAGATCAGAAGGGGAGAAATATTTCTTGTAGTTAGAGGGTGAAGAAGATTCGCCTTTTTTAGGGACAGGCTGCACAAATGCTGTTTTCCATCCACTCGGAAAGAGACCAGTAGAGTAGGACAGATGGACAAGCTGACGCACTGGTTTTGCCAGCGTAGAAGAACACCTCTTCAGAACAATAGCGGAGATACTATCTGGACCAGCGGATTTGTGTATGTCAAGATCTTTAAGAACTCTAGCAACTGTACGAAAGAAGATACGCCCCATGAAACTGTTAATGCTCTCATGTAACAGGAGGATTCATGACACTTTGTGGAAGCGTAGAATTAGCAGCAAACTGAGCTGCTAGCAAATTTGCTTTTTCTTGTGCCCTTACCACAGGAGTGTTATTGGAAACGAGCGTTGGAACCGACGAAGAGGTGGAATTTCGTACGTTTTTTACAAATGACCAAACATTTTTACTACCTTTGGGACATTGTAGTATTTTTTGCCTTAATTTTTGCTCATATAGAAATTTGGTTCTTTGAATATGACTATTGCAGGTCTTTCTAGCTTGTTTGAACTTATTCCGGTTTTCCTCAGTTGGGTTGGATTTATAAAATCGGAAGATCAAATCGAACCACGAGTTTTCTTTTGGTTTGATGCTTTTGGTTTTGTTCGGTATAAAGGCTTTCATCCCCTTAAGAATTATATTTGTAATCATATTAGCGCTGGAGTCAACGTCACTATCGAGGAAGCATAGTGACCAGTTAAAGATCCTGAAGAAATTATTCAGACCGTCCCAGTTGGCTTTCTCGTATTGCCATACGGTCCACTTAGGAATGCTTTCTTTAACTGAGAACTTTGAGCACGAGAAATTGGCTTATATGACACAATGGTCCGATGTGCCTAGAGGCGATAACACACTAATAGTGTATTTAACAGGTTAAGAGGGAAGAAACAAGTCTAGGGTGTTGCCGGAGTGGCCTGCAACGTCAGGTATTCTTGATGGCTCAGTAACCAGCTGAGTAAGATTGTTCACCTCAGCAAAGAGCTCGACATATCTTCCTTCGGGTGTTGTCTGACCAGAATAGCGTAGCCACTTGGAATTGTGTACACTGAAATCGCCCGTAACAACAATTTCACTGTGCGGATAATTGGAAACAATTCTTTGGATAGAGTCAGACAAGGCATCGAATTCGTTAAAAGTCGAATTACTTGCCAAACTTGGGCTACGATAAATAAAGTATGTGTGAATGATGTGCTTATGGACGGTGAATTTGAACCACATGAAGTTAAAATTTGTATTCAAACAAGGGCCATATTATGGTAGAAGCTGATAAGCAACATCTTTTCGCACATATACGGCGATACCATGGTGTGAAAAAGATAGAGGCACTAAGCTATAGCCTTGTAGGCTAAATTCTGAGGGCTCATAATCTTCGCCTACTTGGGTTTCACTTAGTGCCAAAACAGCTGGCCTGCTGTTCGCAGTATGGACATACGCAGCATTGAAATTCTTCCTAAGCCCAATACTCGACCTTGAATTCACTAACCATTACGAAAAACAAACACAAAAAAAACCATATAATTAACAACAAAAAATAATATGAACCGCAAACAAGACACAGAACATATATCAGCCGACTGTTCCTTAGTTTCTGACAGTAAATATCATAAAACGTAGAATATTCTTCAAATGCGAAGTGTTCAAAATCTGTTTTTAATCTGCTTTTTTATGTGTCTTAAACAAATTATTGTTCAGTAATTTAAAAAAGTAAAAATCTTAAAATTTAACGTTATCTAAGTCATATTTTGTTCGTTTACTTATATCAATATGTACAAACAGTATATCTCTGTTTAATTTTGTAAATAAAGACACCCCTGAATAAGACGGCATGCACCGTCGAAAAGTTAAAGCCGATGAGAATCACTTTTTAAAAATTCTCCAAAGTCCATATAATACCAATAGAAAGATAAATAAAAATATTTCATTTATAAAAATACGTCTTTTGCTTTAGTTTTCTTCAGAAATAAGCGAATACAAGAAAGTCAAATGGCTTTATTGCGCTTTTACTAGTGCAATAAAGTCCAACATCGAAAGTTAAAATTTGGTTTGGACTTTATTGCATTGGACTTTATTTCATGGCACCTAATATGAGGGTATTAAATTACATTTTCGGCCCTTGAATTAAAATTATTATTATCGTGGATTTTAAAAATTGAATTAATTATTTAACTAAATAGCTCAAAATATTCAACAACAAAATATTACTAATAAAACGGGCAATTATTATGTAAGATATTTTAGAACTGCTTGTTAATTTACAGAAAATGACAACTCACCATTTTGGAAGCTTCCCCGGGTGAATCGTGTTCCAAATTCGACAAATCAAATTCATTTGACAAAATATTTCCTTGTCTTTTAATAGTGTCCCCAAATGCGTGATGGCCTTTACTTAAAACATAATAATAAACACAACCCAAAGAGAAAACATCCACAGAAGTTGTCTACAATATAAAAAAAATTAAAAAAAAAACAATTAATATATAAATTCTAAAAATCAAACAATTAATACTTACAGTCCTCTGTCCCCTCATCATTTCGGGTGCAATCCAGCCATCCGTTCCGGTAACTCCTGATCTTCGTGAGAAACTTGCCTTACCAAAATTCAATTTTTTGCAAAGACCAAAATCTGATATCATGACGCGGACGTGATTATTAACGTTTGGCAACGAAAGCAAAACATTTTGCGGTTTAATATCCCTGTGAACTAGTTGTTTAAATAAATAAATAAGTATGTTCTTGAAAGCTTCTATTCCTTGTTAACTTACCAATATTCAATGAATGTAAATGCGTCAAACCTGCTGCCGATTGTCGCATCACTTCCCAGGTTTCAATTAGTCCTCGTAGCTCAGCTGCACGTTCACCTTCTGTGTAATCTTGTAGCGTAGCAGTACAAAGCTCAACAGCGATATATCTAAACTGCCTATCCTGCTCTGTACAGAAGTATCGCACAACATTCTCATGAGCGTCACTTTCACGCAGCAGAGCCACCTCACGATCTGCGAATGTAAAGCACTCTGGCAAGAGACGCTTAACAGCCACATGCCGTTTCTCGAACTGACCTTTGAATACAAAAGTTCCCTCGCAACCTTTACCCAAAACCTCACTTGGGTTAAAAGTTATTTTCCCAACTTTTACTTCGCCATCTCCTAAATCAATTAGATCCGAGTAACTGCCATTATTACTCCCTGAACCTCGATTCAAAGTGTTCGAACCGTTCTCACTCTGATTTTTAAGTTCGCGAACAGTACTGCAGGTGTACCAAAACATTGCCACCATCGCAAGAACAAGTACAATCAATATTTGATGAACTCTTCCACTAGGATGATCCAGTAGCCAGTCGTTAAACATTTTTCCAATTCTTCCACTATTCACCAAAATCAGCTTTTTCGTTTTATTAAATGTTGTCGAACTCTCTTCACTCTCAATAGGATCCGTTTGTATGCCAATTTCAACAGATGGCTTCGCTTCATCTGTGCCATCAGAAGATTGGAAAATAATAAAGTTATTATTTTCTCTGTTTAAATTAGCAATTGTTGCTAGTTGTTGGCTATCAGCGGACTTGCTTCCAGATGGTGAGATTTTGAGTTTTATATCATTTTTGGGTATTTCATAGTGTCCAAGTATAATAGCGTTTTTATTTTTGTCCAAAATATCTTTTAAGTAAACAACATTGTTTTTCGGCTCCTTGGTGGCTTTATTTGGTCCACCAATCAATTTGACCGGAGGCTTGGATGATATTCTTGGCGTATCTTTATCTACCAATGATGGCAGGGCATAAAGACCATGTGTATGTTCGCCAATGTAGAGAGATTCACTAGCAATGAAATCGAATTAATTTTAGTCGCTTAAAAATAATTTTGGTTTTTAATCTTACAACAACTCGACGGCATTCACATTTCCATCTTTGGACTCTTCGAGAATTGAATAGAAAGCATCGTCAGACACTGATGTGAATGGAACACTAAGTAATCCCTCGGATCCTAACAAAAATGCACTTACTATGGGGCTGTTTAGTGTTCTTTGCCACAAATATTGGCCAGTTTTACGATTTAGGGTCAATATTTCTCCACTCAGTGTAGCGGCGAGGTGTATGTATTCTATAAATGTCGGAACATTAATATAAAAAAAAAAAATAAATCATCGTCTAAAAATAAAATAAAAAATCTACCATATTCACTAGAAACATCTGGAGCCATTGAATGCGATGTATAATCATAAAAAGTAATATTCCACGGTTTAATATTTTTGTCTCTCGTAACACTGTCGTACATCATTACAGTGTATTGTGTACGGCCAAGATAAACAGATCGAGATGTAGCCCAACCAATACTGTCACCTTCTTGTTTTTCCATTGATCCAAAGCCGAGAACTTTTTCACGGCGTCCAGTTTTCGGATCGACCAGAAACCAGGTGTCACTTTTTTTTCCAGAATAGAGAATGCCATCGGATGATCGGCATGGGGCGTTTGCGACCAGTTGAGGTATGGTATACGGGAGCTTTCTTAGATCTCCCATGTCACCTAATTGGTAAATGCTTCCGTCTCGAGGATCAGGCAAATATTGTTTCACAGGCACATTAGGTTGATTTTCGGACATCACAGGGGGGTCTGAAAAAAAATTATATGTAAAAAAATTACTTCTAATAAACAATATTTGTATGTACATAAATAGTTCAACAAATATTTGTTCGGTATTAGATGCCTTCTTTACTAGGGAGATACTCAAAAATATTAAAATTGGTATAAAATTAAATATTGTATTTCAGTTTTTACTTGGGATACAGGTACTAAGGGCTACCATTTTGTTTCTACCATCTTTTTTATCTCGAAAATGGTTCTAACGATTTTGATTTAAAAAAAATATGTGTGCACTACCTTTGGTGGAAATTTGTTGTTTACGTATTTTGTTATTAACGGTACGTGCCATACAACCATTTTTCTTGATTTTCTACTTTCTCATAATCGGCTTGACGGATTTCGAAATTCTTAACAATACTACCAACATTTTCGAAAAAAAAATTATTTTTGAAAATTCAATATTTCGAAAACATATGAAGATTTTTTTTTCGAAATTATATTTTTAAGCTTTACTATACATCAAATGTCCATACAATTTTTTTTTTAGAAAAAAATTGAAAAAATTTTGTATGTTATTACACAATTTTGTAAAAAACAACGACTTTGAAAATATATTTATACATTTTGTTTGGCCGAAAACAAAAATATTATTTTTCTCCAACGCTTTTTATAAGAAAAAATCAGTTCATTCATTATTATAAGGTATTTCAAAATTGAGAAATTTGTTATAATAAAAGAAAATTTGCCAAGTAAACCAACGCAATTTAAGCCAGTAATCATTAAATAACAGATTTCACTGATAATTTTGAGGTTCTTCCATATTACTCTATTTAAAATATTTGATATTTAACATTAATAAACTTAGAACTGGCGTACTATTAGATCTCACTACTTTTCACGGCTCATTTGTTACGCAAACTTATTTGTATATACACGGTGGCCACGAATCGTGCTACAAAAATAAAACGTAATAACTTTTTTTCAGTGTGAGTAATCGGCTTATTTTTTTTATAGGCTACTATTTAGATTTATCAAAATGAATGCTTGGGATACTGAAAAAAGTATTTGGATAGTGCAGCGATATCATTCTTTGCAGTCAGTCATTTCCGTCCAAAGGGAATTTAGGCTGGAGTTTGGCGGTACTCCCCCGAGTAGATGGACAATTATGAGGCTGGTGAACATGTTTGCCGAATCTGGAAGCATCGAACGAAGACCGTATCATCAAGATCACAATGTTCGGGTTCAAGATACAATCGCGGCTGTTGCATTGGCAATACAGGCAAATCCAAGTGATTCGACTCGAAACTTATCGGGCCAAATTGGAGTTAGCAGACGGTCATTACAACGGATACTTCATGATGACTTAAACTTGTTTCCGTACAAAGTCCAAATTACAAGCAAGTTAAACCCTCAGGATTTGCCTGTTCGCCTGGAATTTTGCCGAAAAATGATTGCAATGGCCGAAGAAGACAACGCATTGATAAATTGTTTGTTCATGTCCGATGAGGCCCATTTTGAGTGAATCTAATCCAGAAATGCTCCATGAGACGGAACTGCACCCAGAATGAGTCACTGTGTGGTGCGCAGTTTCATCAAGGTTTATTGTCGGGCCATACTTCTTTGAAGAAAACGGTGTAACACAAACTGTCAATGGGGACCGTTATTTAAAGATGTTGAAGGATTTTTTTTACCCAGAACTTCGCGGAAGACTTATCCGTTTCAGCAGGATTTGGTTTCAACAAGATGGAGCAAGTGCACACGTAGACACACAAGTTATGGCGGAGCTCCAACGAAAATTCCCAAACAAATTCATATCCAGAAACTGTAGTTTCCGCTGCCCCCTAAGGTCACATGACCTGACTGCACCTTTTTTATAGGGTTATGTCAAGCAGGAAGTGTACAAAACGAAACCCAGGTATTTGACTGAATTGAAGCAGTCCATTAAGATAATAATTGATGCGATGCCAATTTCAACCCTTCAGGCCGCAATGATGAGCGTGGAGGTCATTTGCGGTCTATCATCTTTAAAAACTATTAGTTATTTAAAATAAAATTAAATTTTTAATCCAATAAAAATAATTAATGAAATACATCGATTAAAATAAAAGTTATTTAAATTTATTATTGTAGCACGATTCGTGCGCCACCCTGTAGAAGAACTTGGCTACTTTTTTAACATTTATATTTTTGGTGTGATTGGGTTTCAAAAAAAAATGTTTTTTTTTTAATATTTTTTTTTTTTTTTTTTTGAAAAACACTAAACACTAATGCGTTTTAACTTTCTGCTTCTACAAAAAAATATTAATTAACTGATTTTTTTAAATAGAAATCGTTGGAGACGTTTTTTTTTAGAAAAATAAGCTTTTTCTTTATTGGATTTTCTAAGTTACTCTAAGTTACGTAGTATGTATACCTCTAAAAGAGACACCCATTACTTTTTTCTATCCAAAGCAGTACACACATTTTTAAAGGAATTTTATAGAATGCTTAGTAAATAAAATTCTTTTTTAATTGAGTAAGATATACAGTTCAAATATTCTGTTTGCTTAAGTTTTAATGATACGATTTTTTTTCAGAAATCATTATCAAACAGAAAATGAGTCATGTACCTATATGATCTTTATAAGTTAGATAACATACAGTAATACCCGGATAAGTGCATCTCGCTTAAGTGCCTAACCCGCATAAGCACCTTTATTTTTTTAGTACTAAGATTCTGAGGATTTTTTCATATAAAACTCATTTTATAATTACCTTTCCTGCTTAATTGCCTTTTATTTTGTATACTTTTATTGAAATTTACCTAGCAATAATTATTTTGAGTACACATTTGAAATTAGCTGATAAAATAAAACAGTTTAACACAGTTTAGCGCTTCCTTTTGTTTTATGCTTTAAGATTCATAAATAAATAAAATGTACGACTGGATCGCACGTACTTGCTCCTATGTTCGATCACATTATATGCAAAAGATTCATAATGAAAACGGCTAAATGTATTTTTAAAGCCGTTTTTCACTTAATTTTTTATATATAAAAATTCTTAAATTTTTTCTAAGAAAAAATTGGTATGAACATTTAAAATATTTAATAATATAAATTTAAAAACATAATCGTCCATCATTTTAATCCAAAAAAAACTATTTTTCGAAAATTTTGAAATGCAGTATTATTTAGAATTTTAATGAGCTATTGTATAAAAAATTTGATCGAAATCCGATGAGCCGTTTGTGAGAAAGTTGAAAATCAATAAAATGGTTGTATGGTAGGTACCGTTAATAACAAATTTTTTTTTGCCAAAATGTAAATTATGCCCAAAGTAGTACACACACCATTTTTTATCAAAATCGTTACAGCCGTTTTCGAGATAATTAAGATGGGAGAAAAATTTTTTATGGCAAGTACCGTTATTTTTGGGGCTAAACTAACGATTCAAAAATCTATTTTCAACAATCACCTAAAACGCCTATGCACCAAGTTTGAACAAAATCGGTTCAGCCGTTTAGGCTGTAGATCGTTCTACAGACAGACGGAATTGTCGGACCCACTTTTTGGTGTTCTCTAATCATCGTAATGTCAACTTTGATTAAAATCTCGAGTTCCATTTTTTTCCAAATGCAAAACTTGCCCTATAGTACCTACAGTGCCCGTGAAAAAAATAGCACCATTGGTACACATTTCATTTTAACTTCTTTAAATGGGTGAATAGAGCCTCTACATACGGCCTCTAATATTATTATGTTATGGATTGAACTACCACCTCTCTCTGTTGTATATCTCTGGCGTTGAAATGGTAAAAGTTTGTTTCTTACGAGGCCATAATGGCGAAACTCCCTTTTTTGGCGCGGGAAACATAATAGCACTGATCGCAGTTTTCGTTACAAAAAAATATTTTTTCTTGTGCATATTTCAAGGTAAGGCGGTCAAGTGTTAGAATTTGCGTATATTTAATTGGTATCTTCATTTAAAACACAAAATTTACCGTTTTTTCAAAGAAAATGGGTCGTGGAATGCATTGTACCAACGAAAAACGGGAAATTAGTAAAAAAAAAATGATCTCGGAAGGTAAAACGTATGGAGAAGTTCGACGGTTTGTTGGAACAGCCAACAAAATGATTCGGAATGCAATACCATACACATCTAAAACCGAATCTAGTGGACGAAAACATGTTATGATGAAACTCTCATCAGGCGCCTAGTCCGAGAAAGCCATAAAAATCCATTTATGCCTGTAACTGAGCTAAAATAAAAAGAGCTGAATATTACAGCTTGCGTGGAAACCGTTCGCCACAGATTGAGGGAACATAATTTAACTGCTTGTAGTCCAAGAAAAGTCCCTCTTTCAACTGCAAAACATGCTAAAAAGCGTTTAATATTTGCAAGACAGCATTTGAATTTGCCAATAAAGAAATGGCGCAACGTTCTATGGACAGAGGAAAGTAAAATCGTTCCTACGTGAGAAGACCTCCGAAAGCGGAATATAATCCCAAATACACAAATATAGTATTGGTGGTACCAGCATAATGGTGGGGGCTGGTTTTTCCTACTATGGAGTTGGGCCCATATATTGAATTAAACCAATCGTGGATCAACACGTTTACATTAGTATACTCGAAAATGTTATGATCCCTTATGCAGAGGAAGAGATGCCCCCTTTGTGGGTCTTCCAACAGGACAATGACCCCAAGCACACCAGTAAGAAGGCTAAAAATGGTTTGGAGATCATTCAGTTAATGTGAAGGAGTGGCCAGTGCAATCGCCTTACCTAAATCCGATTGAAAATCTGTGGGCTGAATTGAAGAAATCAGTCTTTGAAACCAAACCGACTAGTAACACAGAACTCTCGGCTACAGTATAGGTCTCCTGAGAGAATATTCCGGTAGAAAGGTGCCAAAATTTGGTAAATTCAATGACCAGACGTTGTGAAGCAGTAATAGCCAACAAAGGCTATTCAACGACATACTAATTTTGTTAGACTACCCGTAAAGAACACAAAGATTTTTTTTATTTGTATGATGTTTTAGTTTTAAGTTGTATGATGAAGCAATGGTGCTATTTTTTTTTTACCGCTTATTTATTTGAGTTCTTCGAAAAATTAATATAAGCTTTTCGCATATTCAAAATGTCCCTCAAAATATTGGCTTGAACTTCATTTTTAAATGAAGTCTGGTTCTCGTAACGGTGTTATTTTTTTTTACCGCAGCTGTATATCTCAAGTAAAAAGTAATAATTTTAGGCCCGTTTGCTGATACGAAACTTAAAAGAGTTTATATTCCACATAAGCGCCTAAGTAATACATAGAGCTTTGCACCAAACTCAAACCTACTAAACATAAAAGTCGTTAAGTGGAACCTAGTTTATGTCTTAGAAAAAGTAAGTATGACATAAGGGATTGAGTCACTCTTAAGAATTTTTCGATATTTGGTTTTTTAGTTACCAACGCATTTAACATATAAAATAAATACAAATGTATTTTGAAATTCTGGATGCTTCACGTCATCGTCAAATCCTTGAAATTACTGAAGTTGGAATTCCTCGTCAAATATATGAGAGAAATGAATATTTTTCTTCATTTAATGACCTCTCTTTTTACAAAAGATTTTGGTTAATAATAGAACAGTGAATAATAAGTAATCGCGTTCGAATCTGAATCCAGAGATAACTTTAAAATCCAAAAGAAAGAAAAACGAATGGGAAAGTGGAATTATACTTTGCGAAGTTTCTCGCTTGTTCTCTTGTGTTAGGGTGCAGCTTGTGCTGGTGCTTGTGCAAATTGCTAATTTTGCACAAACGAAAACAAAGCCCAAACTTTCCGAAAATTTGAAAGAAATGGTCGCGAAAAACAACCCCGAAGTCAACTTGGCATATAAGTCAAACCAGACTGTTGCATCGCTATTCACCAACCTGAAGACGAAAACCGACAAAGGTCGCCGTTCAGACGTAATTTACAAAATAAATTGCCAAGGGAAATCGGACGAATCTTGCAATCTTTGCTACATCGGCACCAACAAACAACTCCTTCGGCAAAGAATGGCGAACCACAAGTCAGATATTCGCCTAAAAAGTTCTGTTTTTTTTAAATATTTTAAACAAATTATTGTTTAGCTTAGTGCAATCTTAAAATTTAACGTTATGTAAGTCATATTTTGTTCGTTTACTTGTATATAACGGGTGATTTTTTTGCTACTTGGTTTTTGACGTTTATATTTTTGACAGATCACACATGACACATTCCACGAACATTTGACATTTCGATTCAGTGTTGTTTGCCATTTCATCATGAAACAACGTTTGCAAATTATTGAAATTTATTATCAAAATTCGTGCTCTGTGAAAAATGTGTTTCGCAAGCTACGTCCGTTTCAGCGACGAGGCTCATTTTTGGCTAAATGGATACGTGAATAAGCAGAATTGCCGTATTTGGAGTGAAGAGCAGCCAGAGGCAATTCAGCAGCTACCAATGCATCCCGAAAAATGCACTCTTTGGTGCGGTTTATGGGCAGGCGGCATCATTGGGCCGTACTTCTTCAAGGACGATGAAGGCCGCAGGGTTACGGTCAATGGAGAAAGGTACCGTTCGATGATAACAGATTTTTTTTGCCGAAAATGCAAGAATTGAACTCGGTCGACATGTGGTTCCAACAGGACGGTGCCACATGCCACACTGCACGCGAAACCATGCATCAATTGAGAGGCGAATTTGGTGAGCAGTTGATCTCACGTTTTGGCGCAGTCAATTGGCCACCAAGATCATGTGATTTGACCCCGTTAGACTATTTTTTGCGGGGCTGTGTTAAGTCTATTGTCTATGGGGACAAGCCAAACACGATTGCTGCCTTGGAAGCCAACATTGAACGCGTCATTGGTGAGATTCCGGCCGAAATGTGTGAAAAAGTTTGCCAAAATTGGACCTTCAGAATGGACCACCTGAAGCGTAGCCGCGGGCAACATTTAAGTGAAATTATTTTTAAAAAGTAAATGGCAGAAATTGATTTATCGATCCAAATAAAAATTTCATTCAATTTTTACAAGTTTCTGTGTTTTTTTGAATTTTCAAAAACCAAGCTCTTAAAAAATCACCGTTTATATGTTCAAACATTATATCTCTTTTTAATTTTGTATTTTGTAAATAAAGACACCCCTGAAGAAGACGGCAAACACCGTCGAGACGTTGGGAAAATAAAATGAAAATTGCTTTCATTTAATCATCATAAAGACCAATAAAGCCGATAAGAATCAGTTTTTAAAAATTCTTCAAAGTCCAAATAAAAACCAACTTGGTCAAAACTTCTAAAATATTACTTGTTGGATATAGTTCACATTAGTTTCTTGTCAAAAAATCCATGTAAAATAAACTGAACTTAACAAAAAGTGCATATTTTCCCTACCAATCACGCACTAGCCAACTGATGAGTCGAAGTGAGATCTCCGGGACGATGGACTTAAGGCCGTTAAAAGATATTTTGAATTAGGAAAATGTTTTTTTTATCAAAAATGTATATGTAAATATAGAGATAAGTTCCTATGTGCACTTAAGCAGGCTTTTTATAATCTCTAATCCGAATAAGTGCATATTAAAGTGGGGCATTTAGAGTGAGGCGTTTATCCTGGTTTTATTGTATTTGCTAAAGGCGATCATCGATTATAAAGGTTCTTATATAAAAATCAACAAATACATAAAAATGTGGTAAACACAAACCTTCTACAGGTTAAGCGAAAGCATCAACTCAATGCCAAGCTAAAACTTTAAACAGCCGGCTTTTACACTCTGTAATCAACAAAAATACCTAACTATTTGAAGTTAAATTTATACTATGATATATATGTGTACGACATACATATGTATGTATGTATATTGACAACAATTTGTGCTGTTCTGTTTTTCCATGTTTTACGTTCTCAGTTTTCAATTCGAGTGTGTGTACCACCTGATAAGATAATGGTTCTGAAGCCTGAAAGTTTTCCAATTGAAATCCACGTTGGCAAAATAAAATGCGTTTATCTGTATATTATGGTTCTTAAATTCTCAAAAAAAGTTCCCAGTTGATTCAATGAATTATTGACTAAAAAGATTTATATCAACAACATGCATATGTATGTATGTACATGGCTAAAGTATAGATCTTTAGTTTTTGATAAGCAAAATTGATTCACGCAAGCAGAACGGAAAACAAAAAACTAACGCATTTTTAAATAGAACCTTTTTTTTAGTTTCAAATTTTAATTGGGTCTGGTGACAGACTTCAAAACAAACACTTACCATCTGATATTGACCAACGAATTTCACTGGTAATGGGATCAATAGCTGTTAATCCGCCCCCTAATGTGGAAAATACCATCAATGGTTCTTCGTCTCGTGCAACATCTGTGCAACCCTGTAGAATGAATTCATACATATATTGATATCAAGTTTTCTATTTGCTATTAATTTTATGCCATAAGGACATCAATAATACAAATTTATAAATAAATAACCTGCTTTGAAGCTGATGCAATTACAACACCAAGCCAGAAACACACTATAACACTTATTAAATTTCTTTGTTTATTAATCATGTTTATATTGGTAATGGTAACACTTTTATCATAGTTCACAGCTGTATGTTATTTAAATTAAAGTTTTAGATTAATTAGCCGATGGCATACAATTAATATTATTTTAGTTTGCACAATTTACAACACTTCTTGTTAGGACAATTCTTGTTTTTCATCTTTTCGTGTTTCCTAAAACTGTTCGTTTATGTTTGACAATTCTTTGACACATCGGCAATGGTGAAAAGTTAACGTTACGTTGATGGTCTAGTGTGACTATTCTTTCGTTTTTCTTTGGGAACGTTCAGCTAGTTCTAATTTAAGGGTGAGTTTCAGAGTACACACTTAAGTTCATCCACAGTTTTCTCTGTGTACACAGAAAGTTGTGTAAACATACATTTTTCCGATTCCGCAATAGTGCGATGCATATTTATTTGACAGATAACGTGTACACAGATAGGCAAATTTATTCACGCATATTTTGAGGGTGAATAATTTTTTTGCACAGAAAAGCATTCACGCTTGCGGAATTGGGCCCCTGATTTTGAGTAAACGTCAAACGATAGGTGCGTTTTTTTGCAATCCCCGGGGGTATTGGTTGAAAAAAAACGACCAAGGTGCTTAGTGAAATACTTGTTAGCACTATAAATTTGCAAGATGACATTTGAAGAACAGCTGTAATGCAAGAAAAAAATAAACATTATTGTTCCTCATCCTCATTCTTCTAAAAATCATTGGGTTGAATTGAATTTAAACTACTTTTCTATTAAAATAACATAAAAAGAACCAAGTTAATTATTATTTATACAAAAAAAAATTGTGAATCAAGTAATTTGAAAACTGAAATCAAGTATTTTGGAAATTGTTTTTAGCCGATGTGATTTTCTTTTAATTTTAATTTTCACAAATACAGTGGTACATAGAATTCAACTACTTGAAAACTACCCCATTCGTCGGTCACTGCTGACATGATATTAGTGGACGAGTTGCTTATTCGGGACGGGACGCTCAGTTCCTATGGCATTAGGAATATAGGTCTGAGCAAGAACGGACGACGATCAAGAAGATTGAAGTATGCCAAGGATGTAGCAGAGAATTTGTATTGGGTTGCTCCCGTGTACAACAAAACGCAGCCGAAAACAATCTTCTCAGAGAAACCTTTGTTTTGTTGTTCATTCAATTCTTGTTAATTGAACGAATATCAATTTTAGGAAATGATATTTTATTTAATAATAATTTCACAGTCAAGTTTTAATATACCTTCAATAAAAATAAACACAAAAATGAAAATCCCTGTAGAAAGTTGTGCTCATGGCGAGGTAAAAAAAACCATAGAGGCAATACAAAATCGAAAAATGTTAAAATTGATTTGTTGTTGGGTTGTAGAATGTATATTAAAAGGTAGGTTAGGTTAGGTTGACATGGCCGTCAGGCAAACAACTGACACACTTAGACCAAATGCTCAACCAAACCAAACAAAATTGATAATTATCTGACATTAATTCACTCAAAAGCATGAATAACGATGGCAACGCTTGTTTTTTTGACATTATATTTACAGTCTTATTCAAACTGAAAAGACATTGAGCAAAAATATCAAATATTTAAGTAGCTCTTAAGTGCCCAACAATGGTCATTTAATTCCCACTTCAACTTGCCTGGTGTGAAATTGAAATCTTACGCTGGGGCCCAATTCCGCAACCGTGAATGCGTTGCATCGCTACCTTGCGGAATCGAAAATCTCTGTGTACACAGAGAAAACTCAGGCTTGCGGAATTGGGCCCCTGAGTGAAATTAAGGGGGCAATTGGCACTGAAGGATAAAGTGTGAAACTGGCTCTAAAGGTGCCACAACGTTATTAGTGGATATGTTTATGGGCGATAACAGGCCGCTTCCACAGTCCGTGAATAATGAAAGAACTATGAACATGTCATGACAAAATTAAATGGAGTCTAAGAAATCCAAGTCCATCCATCAACATGTCGAAAGAAAAACTACTTTTGAACATTACTTAAACGCTTTTCAAAGCTCGAACATAGTAATGACGCGTTTCATGTAAGTGTTTATTTTTATACATCCCAAGTTGTATCATATAACGAAATTTTCTACATCCCAGATTTTGACGCATAGTAGGCGAATTTCTTAATTTTGCAAGTAAACCACAGATAACAACAAATACTTTGTGAATTGAAATTGTAATTACCCCAGTCAGCTGTTTTTTTTTTGTTTTTTTTCCTGGCAGCAACCCGTCAGCTATTTATGTGACGATTAATTGAACACTGAATATTTCACAAGGTGTGTTTATTTAGTTCATCTTGCAAATCCAACATGTTTTCGACAGGTCCCTTCAAGCAAAAACACGGACCCGAATTTCTCGGTTCACTTTGGAATCCATAAAAACTGAGTGTCTCACGCATATTAACACATTTTCTGTGTACGAGTGTAAAAAGGAGAACTAGAATCGAAACTATTTTTTTATGGACCGAGAAATAGAAGGAGAAAGTCTATATTCGAGTGGGGAGTATTTTTATGGACTAGAAATCAAGCCACATGCATATACACAGTTATTGTTTTTTTTTAAATTTTCCAAGCAACAAGCAAATTTTTATCTTAAAGGAAAACCAAAATACATAATAACAAACATAAATGGTTTATAAAATAATATTTTAAAATGAAAAAAACGGGATTATTATCAAATAAACAAAGAAGGTGTTTAATATGTGTAAGAGAGCATATAGGTACCTATTTCTTATTAGATTAGTTAATAGTTAATTTTTTTGGATCCGTTTTGGATTCCATTTAGGTTCCGTTCGCGCTGAGTATGGTGAAATAGAAAACTCTCTCTCACAATATATTCATATAAAGGCTCCGTAGTGATTCTAATTTACATACTAATTTGATCCGATTTGGAATCGTTTTGGATCCGTTTTTGGTTTCATTTATGAAGTAGTATCGGATCTAAAGCGGAGTCGCTTGCTTGAAGGGTTTTATTTAAAACTTGTAGTTTATCAAAACGAGTGGTTTATCAAAAATATATGGGAAAACTTGTATTTTCGCTTTAGGTTTTCAGCCAAAACCGATAATTTCGCGAAACCCGTGTTTTGAGTTTGGTGTGAAAAGGCTATAAACCGAAAACACAAGTTTTCCCATAGATTTTACATTTTTGATAAACCACTATACTCCGCTAGCTTGGTATTCGAGAAAGCATATCTAATAAGTGAGTGGACGCCCGCAATTAAAAAGTTATCAAGTGGATTAAGTAGCTCTTCCAACGCTCGACCTTGTCGTCTTTATTCTGTTTCCACCTTAATAGCAAGATTTTCACCACTATCTCGGTTGAATGAAGCCATCACATTACAGCTGATTTGACACCAACTGTCACTTTTCTATCCTATCCTGTGGAATTATTTTTAAATAAATAGAAAACATTTTCGATGGCACTAATCCAATTTCGTAAATTATCTTCGACTGCATGTAACTACAGCAAAATAATACCAAAAAATCTTAAAGGAAAAAGCAAAAGCTCGCAAGAATGGCTTACACGCCAACTCACCGATCCCTATGTAGAAAAGGCCAAAATGATGAACTTTCGATGTCGAAGTGCTTTTAAACTACTCGAAATCGATGATAGATACAAAATTCTTAAACCAGGCGATGTGGTCATTGATTGTGGTGCATCTCCTGGTAGCTGGACTCAAGTTGCTGTCGACAGGACAAACGCCAACGGCAAAAATGAAAAACAACCAAAAGGTGCAGTATTGAGCATAGATTTGTTGCACATCCATCCAATTGAGGTGAGTTATTGGCTAAAAGTATTTATCAAACAAAATTGTATAATAAAATGATTCTTTCCCTAAGGGTGCAACAATTTTTAGTAGAACAAACTTTACAAACCCGGAATCTCAATTGAGATTGAAAGCTGCTCTGAATGGCCGCCCAGTAAATTGTGTCCTATCAGATATGGCACCAAATGCCACTGGTGTTCGCGTGTTGGACCAAGAGACAATTACAGAACTCTGCTACTCTGTCCTGCGGTTCTCATTAGCCATGTCTGCAGTGGAAGCTAATTTAGTAGTTAAAATTTGGGATAATGCTGCTGTGCCGAAATTGGAAAACGATATGCTTAAATTCTATGAAAAAGTCAAACGCGTTAAACCTTTCTCAAGTAGATCTGATTCTGCAGAACATTTTATGGTAGCACGCAATTTCAAAGGTCTAGATAATGACAATATATTAAATTAAAAAGAAAAAAACTTGTAATAAATTTTATTTGGTTTAATTATTATTAAGGATCAGTTATATTTAAATTGTATACGATGAATTTTATTGGGCTTTTTTATCTTTTTTCATTTTTTATGCAATTCAAAAGATATTTTTTTTATTCTACTGTTGTCATTTTTATGTATAATTTTGATTTAATTTAAACATTTATATTGCACCATTATATTTTATGAGACGGAAAATAAATAAATTAATTTTAAAAAAGACAAAACAAAAATTATCAACTAATATCGCAGAATTATTTACTTTATCATCATCAACGGCGGGGACAATTTTAAAAATGCTTTTATTAATTACCTACAAAATGAAAAGATCAGAAAGCCCAATAAAATGCATCATATATTAAGTGTGTTCCCGTACTTTGTGCACAAAAATGTGAAGAGTGTCATTTTTGCAAGAATGGGAGTAAAAATGTCTCAGAGCGCAATAATTTTTCACAAAAGTACGGGAACGCTTTCAACAACAATTTTTGTCATTTTTTAAACGGCATCATAAAAGTGTATTTTTGAAAATATTTATTAAAGATTTGCGTGAAATTATTTCTTAAAATAACCAATTTGATGTCACAAATTTTCAACTTTTGTAACGAAACACTAGCTGTGTTTTATTGGGAATCTATCCATTGTACCGTAAGTAATTCCCAATAAAACGCATCGAACGTAGCATGGACCGTAGCTTTTTTTATTTTTGTAAAAATGGTACACCTGCACAGCAGTCACAAGTAATGAAAGGGTCTTTTGCAAAGTAAAAATTATTAAAAAATCAAAATTAGGAATAATAATTAGCTTTAATTCATATAAAAACGTACTAATATTTAATGTATGTTTCAAACCTATCTCTTGTGTTCACTTTTTCTGCATTTGTAATTTTAAATTCGAACATTCATTTTGCACCAATAGAAAGGAAATGATAAGTGGACGGGCTTGTTCATAGACTATGGTCAAGTCGCTTTTTACACATGGCAATTTTTCTATTGCTTTAAAAACCGACTATGCCTTTCACACTAGGAAACACAATTGCCGGAGATTTGCTTGTTTGCTTTTAATGTTTCTTGGTTTTGAACGCACACTACAACGTAGTTGTTCACTCCTCTTACATTTCCCCTTTATATTTCATGCTTTTATTTATTTTCTGAGTAGTAGATGTTTAGCTTTCAATTCAATATTCACTCAACACAGATCATACTGCTATTAACATACGCGGATTAAGGAACAAATAGTTAACATTTGGTTTGCAATTTCCATGCACATGTCCAGAAAAATAAACAATGGGATCACAAAATTGTACGCCCAGTCCATGTCCATGTAGTGAAGCGAATACCGTTCATGGCCAACGTCCATTAAACAGTGAGGAAAAAGCACATTTTGTGAAGTTCAGTTGCCGCTTAGTGCGTTAGGCCAGGCGCGCACATGCATTTTTTTCCGAAACGAAATAGTTTAATCACTAATTGAATGATGATCGCGCACATAAGCCACTTAAAAATCAATCAACGAGATAAACCAACACACAGACAACATATTGATTTAATGTGCGCGCAGTTACATTATAGTTAGGTGTGATTCAAACTGAAGAACTTATTTGGGGCGATCGTTCGATTTGTGCCAAAATACAAACTTTTAAGTTGTTCGAATCGCGGACTGAATAGTTTTTGCATGTGCGTGCACTCTCATATAAGTCCATGGTATTCACTTTAGCAACCAAACTGTTGCAAAACTGTAAGTTGCATATGTGCGCGCCTGGCATTATAGCTCATAGAATTTCATACGAATAAATATTTTGCGGCGCAGTGTCGAGCAGTTCCTCTATAGTGCAGCTCCACTCAATGCGGTTTGTCTTCCCAAATTGCTTTTTTGTAGATCTAAATAAAAAGATGATTTTTTTAACCAAACTCCGTTTATTTATAACTATCAATAAAAATTGAACACAAAATAAATATTGGTCTTAAATAAAAGTAAAACCGAATTCATTCCATAGATATTGATTTTTTTTTCAAAACGGAAATCGAAATTTGTTAAAATTGATTAATTGACATTAGGGGTATGCAAAATTGCAGATATAGGTAGAATTTTAGACGTACTCCAGAAAATAATTGAGCAAAGAATATAGTTTTTAATAGTAAAAGTCATAAACTTTTCAGAAGAACAGCTTATAATTTATTAAAAAAATGGAATTATCTAAGATCTTAGATATATAAACTTTAAAAAAAAGAAAAAAAAAAGAATCAAAAAGATCGATTTGTCTTACGAATGAAATTAATAATTATAACACTCCATGAACACATCCATCGTGATGAACCCAATTATCAATCGTACCAACAAAACTAACAAAATCAAATTCGAGACTCGAACAAACGTCATCTAGTCATCCACCGTAGCTTCTACTTTAGCTTTTAATCGACCGTAGCGAATTGTATGTAAAATGCTACAGCGGATAAACTTACCGCGGATAAATTTCCCAATAAAACACAGCTACTAACCGTGTTTTATTGAGAAATTTATCCACTGTAAGTTTATCCGTCGT
This sequence comes from Philhelius pedissequus, assembly GCA_910595825.1. Lineage (NCBI taxonomy): Eukaryota > Metazoa > Arthropoda > Insecta > Diptera > Syrphidae > Philhelius > Philhelius pedissequus. The sequence continues at coordinate 176,165,702 of OU343161.1, read as the reverse complement.
AGCATTTTACGTACAATACGCTACGGTCGATAGAAAGCTAAAATAGAAGCTACGGTGGATGGCTGGTTGACGTTTATTCGAGTCTCGAATTTTTTTGTTGGTTTTGTTTTGTTGGTAGGTTTGATAATTGGATTGAATCTCGATGGATGTGTTCATGAAGTATTTATAATTATTAACGTCCATTCGTAACACAAATCGATCTTTTTGATTCTTTTTTTTTCTATTTTCTTTATAGTTGGCCAGTTTAAATTATAAGCTGTTCTTCTGAAGTTTCTGACTTTAAGTATTAAAAATTGTATTCTTTGCTCAATTATTTTGTGGAGTACGTCTAAAATTCCACCTATATCTGCAATTTTGAATACCCCTAATGTCAATAAATCAATTTTAACAAATTTTGTTTTTTATTTTGAAAAAAAATCAGTATCTATTGAATTAATTTCGTCTGACTTTTATTTTTGTCTAACTAAGAACAATATTGGTTTTGTATTCAATTATTATTGATAGTTATAAATAAACGGAGTTTGGTGAAAAAATCAACTTTTTATTTGGATCTACAAAAAAGAAATTTGAGAAGACAAACCGCATTGGCTAGGCGCGCACATATGCAACTTTCAGTTTTGCAGCAGTTTGGTTGCTAAAGTGAATACCATGGACTTATATGAGAGTGAGCGCACATGCAAAAACTATTCAGTCCGCGATTCGAGCAACTTGAAAGTTTGTGTTTTGACACAAATCGAACGATCGCCCAAATAAGTTCTTCAGTTTGAATCACACCAAACTATAATGTAACTGCGCGCAAATTAAATCTAAATATTGTCTGTGTGTTGGTTTATCTCGTTGATTGATTTTAAGTTGCTTATGTGCGCGATCATCGTTCAACTAGTGATTAAACTATTTTGTTTCGGAAAAATTGCATGTACGCGCAACTGAACTTCACAAAATGTTCTTTTTCTTCACTGTTTAATGGACGTTGGCCATGGACGGTATTCGCTACACTACATGGACAGGGCGTACATTTTTGTGATCCCATTGTTTTTTTTTCTGGACATGTGCATGGAAATGGCACACCAAATGTTAACTATTTGTTCCTTACTCCGTGTATGTTAAGTACAGTCTGATGAGTGATGAATATTGAATTTAAAGCAAAACATACTCAGAAAATAAATTTGTAAATTGACTTGAAAAATAAAGCTAGCTATCGATCTACTCAGAAAATAAATAAATGAAATATAAAGGGGAAATGTAAGGGGAGTGAACAATTTAAACTACGTTGTAGTGTGCATTCAAGAAGCATTAAAAGGAAACAAGCAAATCTCCGGCAATTTTGTTTCCTCGTGTGAAAGCCATAGACAATTGTTAAAGCAGTACAAAAATTGCCCTGTGTGAAAAGGGATTTGACCATTGTCTATGAACAAACCCATTCACTTATCATATCCTTTCTATTGGTGCAAAATGAATGTTCGAATTTAAAATTGCAAATGCAGAAGAAATGAAAACAAGAATAGGTCTGTAACATAAATTAAACATTGGTACGTTTTTCTACTTTCTATTTTATATGAATAAAAGCTAATTATTGTTCATAATTTTGATATTTCATTAATTTTACTTTGCAAAAGACTCTTTCATTACTTGTGACTGCTGTGCAGGGGTACCACTTTTACAAAAATAAAAAAGCTACGGTCCATGCTAATGCCGATACGTTTTTTTAGAAATTACTTACGGTACAATGGATATATTCCCAATAAAACACAGCTACTCTTGGTAACTGCCCTTCAAGCAAAATCACGGATCCGAATTTCCCGGTTCACTTAGGAATCACTTTGGAATCCAAAAGAACTGAGTGTCTCACACACTTTAACAAATTGTATGTGTACGCATGTAAAAAGAAGAACGAGAATCGATATTTTTTATGGACAAAAAAATAGAGAGAGTTGGTAAGGTAGTCGATATTAGAGTGCGGACTGGGGAGTTTTTTTTGTGGACTAGAAATGAAGAGTAATGGAGAGAAACTCTGTTATTTCAATTTTGCAGAGTAAACAAGCAACAAAGAAATTTTTGTCTTCAAGGAAAACTAAAATACATAATAATACGTGTATAGAATTTATAAAATAATACTTTAAAATGGAAAAATGGGATTATTGTAAAATAAATAAAGACGTGTTTAATATTTGTAAAAGGCCATATTTCTTATTAGATTAGTTCATTTTTGTTGGAGTCCGTTTAGGTTCTGTTTTCGCTAAGTATGGTGAAGTATAAGACTATCTCTTTTCTCTCACAATACATTCACATAATGGCTCCGTGGTGATTCTAATTTCCATACTAATTTGATACGATTTGGAATCGTTGCGGATCAGTTGTTGGATCCGTTGAGAAGTGGTTTCGGATCCAAAACGGAGTCGCTTGCTTGAAGGGCTCTCTCACAATACATTCACATAATGGCTCCTTGGTGATTCTAATTTCCATACTAATTTGATCCGATTTGGAATCGTTTCGGATCCGTTTTTGGATCCGTTTATGAAGTGGTTTCGGATCCAAAACGGAGTCGCTTACTTGAAGGGTGACAGCTTATATTCCCTTCAAGCAAGCGACTCCGTGTTAGATCCGATACCACTTCATAAATGAACCCAAAAACGGATCCAAAACGATTCCAAATCGGATGAAATTAGTATGGAAATTAGAATCACCACGGAGCCATTATGTGAAGAGTTATGGAAAATAGTATCATGAGGGTATTTAATTTAACGTTGAAAATATATTGATTTAACTACGCATAGTTGTTTTAAGTACTGTCATTCTTGTTTTAAAGTGAACCGTAGTCAATTCAACAGTGGAACAACTTTCATAAATTATTAATTGTGTTCAACGTTGATTTAAGGTGGAAAACGCTAAAATGTATCCAACATTGAAATACCATGCACAACTTTCGAAGTGTAACATAGTTTATTCTACTTTGTTCAACATCATTTCGAAGTTGCAGCCACTTACAAATAAACATATTACTAATATCAACATATTTACAAGTACATGTATTGGATAAAATCTTATGTGGATTTCAATAAAAACATCGATTTGCCGTCGATCCGCCGTAAATTTTTTTGAAAATCAGATTCGTTTCAAATTAAACCCAATTTTTTTCTGGAAAAACAAATCCGTATTGAATATCTTTTTGGAGATGGATTTAAAACGGATTTGTATACACTACAATATTTGTTTTGAAGTTTCTCCATTGTTGTGTTGTGAATTAAATTTTTATTTTGTGGCAGTGTACAGAAAAAGTAAATTAATATTATTAAAAAATAAAAAAAAATGTTAATAACTTCTTGGAGACAAATATTAAAAAAGTGCAAGTGGGTTTAGGAACTCCCCCGCGTCGGAATCAGAAAATTTAAACGAAATAATGATGTATTACCGAATTGAAGATTTGTTTTTTTAGAGCTACCAAGCAACACACACAGTCACAAAAAGAGATTCGATCCGTAATCGTTCGTTTCAAAAAAGAATTGGTTTTAGTAGCGAATCATATTTATTGGAGAAATAAAAGTAAATATAAAATAAAAGATTTTTAAATTTTAATTAGATATTTAATTCATAAATAAAACTTAGTTTTTTTTTTTTTTTTTTTTTTTTTTTTTTTTTTGTTAATCACAATTTTCTTAATTAATTTGCTACGCGTTTCGGAATTATCATTCCATCATCGGGCTGTTGGAACTTTGTTTAAATTTTATTTTTTGTTTATTTATTCGTCATCTTCCTTTTTTTGTGTTATCTTCTTCTTTGTCGGTTTATGTATTATTAATTGCAATATCATATAGTGCATTTCTTTTAAATATTAATTTGTCATTGATTATGTTGTCTTCCTCTAGTTTATGCGATTTGTATATCTCATATTCTTCGAGTGCGTCCATGAGCTTACCTTTTTTACAACGGTGTAGGGGGGTCAAATTGATTTCGAAGTTTGTGTAGGTATGGTTTGTCTCTATCAGGTGTATTGCGAAATTAGATGTGGAGTTAGGTTTAGGTTTGTGTTCGTTGAACCTTTCTATAAATGATCGCCCTATTTGACCAATGTAGTATTTGTTGCAATCGCTACACTTTAATTTGTATACACCTGTGTTTGTTTTTATGTCATTTTTGGTTTTTGGCTGTAAAAGTTTTGATATATGGTTATTTGTTTTGAATGATATTTTAATATTTTGTTTTTTAAGAGTTTTTAATTATTTGTGGTAGTAAATTTGTATATTCTACGGAAATGTATTTGGGTGTTTCTATTTGAATATTGTTGCAGTTATTTGTATTGTTTTTGTTTATTTTATGTTTCTTTTTATTTATAAGTTCGTCGATCATTTCGATTTTATATCCGTTTGCTCTCGCTATATGTTTTATTGTGTTAACCTCATCTTCATAATCTGCATTCGTCATAGGGATTGTTAATAATCTATTAACAAATGCGTTGTAGGCTGCTGTTTTTTGTGTTTGTGGGTGGTGTGAATCAATATGGATAGTGCTGTCAGTGGTGGTTGGTTTTCTGTATACTTTATAGATGAGCTTGTTGTTGTTCTTTTTTATGTTTAGGTCTAAGAAATTTATTTGGTTATCATTTTCTAATTCAGCAGTGAATTTAATTTTAGCGTTTAAGTTATTGAGGTATTTTCTCATTACGTCTATTTGTCTAAATGTACCATCTATGATGATAAATGTGTCATCAACATATCTGGAGTATGTGATGATTTTTGGGAAAAGTGCATTAAGAGGAGACAGTATGTATTGGTTTTCAAAGTGGTTTAGGTAGAATTCTGCGATTAAGCCGCTTAAGGGTGAACCCATTGCTAGGCCTTCATGTTGTACGTAGTATTTGTTGTTAAATGTAAAGTAATTTTGTTGTAATATTAATTTTAGTAGTGTTATTAGTTGGTCTATTTGATTTGAATTTAAGGTGGCTGTGAATTTAAGATTATTTTCTATGATTGTTATTGTTTCATTTACTGGTATATTGGTATACATGTTAGTGACGTCAAAGGAAATCATTTTGTAATTAGGTAATATGTTTATGCTTTTTAGTTTGGTTATTAGTTGTTGATAATTGTTAATGCTATGGTTTTTATGAAAGATGGTGTTAATTTTAATTAGTTTTTGTAATGATTTAGCGACTTTATAACTTGGTGCAGTTGTGTAATTAATGAGTGGTCTGATGGGTGTTCCTTCTTTGTGGATTTTGGGCAAACCAGTGAAATGTGGTGCAGCTGGTTTTGTTTGTTTTAGTTTTAGTTTGGTTAAATTTGTGAATAAATTATTACATTTGTTTATTGCACTGTTTATGTTTCTTGTGTATGTTTTTGTGGGGTCTTTATCTATTTCTTTTATATTGTTTTCATTTAGGAATATGTGTGTTTTGTCAGTGTATTCTTTTTTGTCCATAATAACAACTGTATTGCCTTTGTCTGCCTTCGTGATGAATGCATTATTAATTTCTAGTTTTTGTTTTATATTTTTTTTTATGTCGATTAAGTTCTTTTTAGAATTATTTGTATGTTTATTATGTTTATTATGGTTTTTTAATACAGTTTTCAGTTTTTTATTTATTTCGATTCTGGTTTCGTTTTGCATTTCGTAAGTGGGTAGTGATTTTATAGCAGCTTCTGCGTTTGTTATTTCACGGATCAAATTATTTTTGTTGTTTATGGGTAAATTAAATTTTAGTCCTTTGTTCAATAGATTTGTTTCGGTTTCTGTAAATTGAATTTGAGTGTTATTGACTAGTCTAGGGTAGAATTTGTGTTTACAATTTATTTTAATTGGTGGATTTTGTTTTTTTGATAGTTTTTGTAGTTTTACTTTTTGACTTTTAGATATTTTATAAATTATGATTTGTATTTGTTGATTTATTCTATTTTTTGAAACGAAATCGACATTAAGAATTCTGAGACCGATTCTCAGCCATTCAGCACAATCATATTTTCTTTGATTTCAGCAAAACATTCAATTCAGGAGAATAAAGGCTGGCAATATTTTCAATCAGAAAACGTTAGAATGATTAAAATTTTAATCTTGTTGGATATAGTTCATATTGCTTTTTTGTCAAAAAATGCATTTAAGTTGAACTGAACTTAACAAAAATTGCATATTGGTAAGGCGCTCACTAACCAACTGATGAGTCCAAGTGAGATTGCCAGGACGAAACGGAAATTTTGTGGACTAAAGACCGTTAAAAGCTATTTTGAATCAAGTCCAATTAAATATAATGCTAAGTCTTCTACTTGGCTGAGTAATTTCAGTAGTATATAGAATTGTATTACGAAAAAAAACACCTCGTTAGAAGTACCTACAACCTTTTGAACGATGGTAGCATTTCAGCCGCTTAAGTTGAAGCAAAATAAAAGGAATGTCTCAATTGCTTCAACGTCAGCTCAACATCTTTGATAAACAAAAAATTAATTCGATTCATACAAAAAAGAGGTGCATACTGCATACCTATTAATCAGTGTATTTTTGGTGTTTAGAATGCATGGATATTTCAGTGATTTAAAAGTTATGAATAAAGTCAAAGTAGTATAATAATATTGCTCATAATTTAAGAACGTGATCAGAAGAATGCTAATTAACAGGTGTTGTCAATAAAAGTAAGGACGGTATTTCATCCGCCTGTAAGGGTCCTAGTAAACAAGTAAGTTCCGGAAATCTGGACTGTCAAATAGAACTTTTAATCACGGTCGCACGAACTAGCTCTTATGTTCCATCACATCGTTCGCAGAAAATTCTTAATGGAAACGGCTAAATATATTTTCAAAGTCGTTGTTTTACTTAGTTTTTTAAATACAAATTTTTTTCTAAGAAAAAAACTTGGTGTGCCAATTTTAAATATTTAATAATATAAACTTAAAAACTAAATTTGAAAAAAAATCATCTACCCGTTTTCGAAATATTGAATTTTCAAAACGAAAAAAAAATATTTTTCGAAAATGTTGGTATATGCAGAATTATTTATTACTTAAAGGTCCTCCTATATATAAAAATGTTGGTCGAAATGCATCTAGCCGTTTATGAGAAAATTCAAAAAAATTGTATGCCAGGTACCGTTAATAACAAAATATTTTTAAAAACTAAAATTTTAAAAGACCAAAATGTAGAGCATACCTAAAATAGTGCACACACTTTTTTTTATCCAAATCGTTAAAGCCGTTTTCGAGATAATTGAGATGGTAGTTTTGGAAATAAAAAACAATTCAAAAATCTTTTTTAGACAATAACCTAAAACGCTTAAATACCAAGTTTGAAGAATATCGCTTCAGCCTTTTAGGCTGTAGAGCGTTGTACAGACAGGCAGACAGACGGAATTGCGGGGCCCACTTTTTTGGTGATCTCCATCATCGTAATGTCAAGTTTGATTAAAATCTCGAGATCGATTTTTTTTGGAAAAGCAAAACTTGCCCTATAGTACTTATGTATATAAGTATGTACATACATACAATCGCAAGTAAAAACATATTATTTTGTTGAATAAAATGTCAATTTTATAGTATTGTGATTCGTTTAATAAATTTTTCATTTTGTTTTAAACTCTCTTTCAAAATAAGTTGTTTCTTTTAAAGTTTCTAGAAGAAATTATTTTCTCGAATTTTCCAATTAGAAAATTGCTATAGCGCAGAGTAAATTCCCAAACGTCATAACTGTTCCGGCACCACAGAACTGTTATAAATTGCCATCTGTAGATATTTTCCATAGTTTAAATAGTTCACTTCATTTGTACTTGCAATATATACGAAAAGCCTTATTACGGCTCCAACGATTTTTATAACAAAAAATCAATTCATTAATGAATGGAAAATTCACTTTTTGGTACTTTTTTTTAGGTTTACGGTTTTCTGGAAAACGGTTCATTTTATTTTTTTTTTTATTTTTTTATGCAGAAGCTCCTATAGAAAGTCTTAACACTAATGTAAGCCAATATTTTCGAAAAAAAACCTTTTTTTTGTAAAACTCAGAATTTCTAAAACTTTGAAACTTCGTATTTGGTAGTTTTTTTTACATTATCTTGATTAGTCAAACAAACTAGTTATCTAAAATAAGAAACAACGTTTAATTCCTCCAATACAAATACAAAACCGTTAAGAAAAAAGGTATATTTTTCAAAAACACCTGCGAGAAATTTTAATAAATAAGATGCACGACTGGATCGCACAAACTTGTTCTTATGTTCGATCACATCGTATGCAAAAGATTTCTATTTAAAATCTAAATACATTTTTAAAGTCATTTTTTACTTTATTTTTTATACACAGTTTCTTTAATTTTTTTCTCAAAAAATTGGTATGACAACCTTAAATATTTAAAAATATAAACTTAAAAACAAAAAATTAAATCGGATTAATCAAAGAAAAAATAATTCAAAATTCTGAAATAAATACTTAAAATAATTTGAGCTAAAAAATAAGTACGCCATTTTATTTCTTGGATAAATTTAATTTATGAAAGAAGTTTTTGAGAAAAAAAGTTTTTTTTAAAACTTTTTGAAAAAAAAATAAAAAACTTCAATTCATAGGTATTACAGGAAATACATTATAAATATAATTTTTGAAAAAAAATTAATGAGCAGTTTTCAAAATATATTTTTTTTTAATTTTTTTCTTAAACATGCTTTTAAAAATACAAAAAAACTATTAATTAAAAATATTGATACGCAGTATAAATTGGGTAAACTAAGGCTTTATGAGATAGTCGAAAGCAAAAAAAACAGTCCTATGGAAAGTACCGTTTTAAGACATTTAAATTTTTTTTTTCAATCATATGATCGGTGGTATCTAAAAAGCTGCACTGATTTTTTTAAATCAAAATCGTTAGAGCCGTTTCCGAGAAAAATAGGCTTTAACGTAACCCATTCACTTATAATTTCCTTTCTATTCTTGCAAAATGAATGTTGGAATTTAAAATTGCAAATGCAGAAAAAATGAAAACAAGAAATAGGTTTGAAACATAAATTAAAAATTGGTACGTTTTTCTACTTTCCCAAAAAAAACGCATCGACCGTAGCATGGACCCTAGCTTATTTATTTTTGTAGAAATGGTACTCCTGCACAGCAGTCACAAGTAATGAAAGAGTCTTTTGCAAAGTAAACTTAAGAAAATATCAAAATTATGAACAATAGCTGTGTTTTATTGGGATTCTATCCATTGTCCCGTAACTATTTCCCAATAAAACGCATCGAACGTAGCATGGACCGTAGCTTTTTTATTTTTGTAAAAATGGAACCCCTGCACAACAGTCACCAGTAATGAAAGAGTCTTGTGCAAAGTAAAATTAAGAAAATATCAAAATTATGAACAATAATTAGCTTTTATTCATATAAAATAGAAAGTAGAAAAACTTACCAATATTTAATTTATATTTCAAACTTATTTCTTGTTTTCATTTTTTCTGCATTTGCAATTTTAAATTCGAACATTCATTTTGCACCAATAGAAAGGAAATGATAAGTGAACGGGTTTGTTCATAGACTATGATCAAGCCCCTTTTTACACAGGGCAATTTTTGTATTGCTTTAAAAATCGTCTATGCATTTCACACGAAGAAACCAAATTGCCGGAGATTTGCTTGTTTCCTTTTAATGTTTCTTGGTTTTGAACGCACACTACAACGTAGTTTAAATTGTTAACTCCCCTTACATTTCCCCTTAATATTTCATGCTTTTATTTATTTTCTGACTGGATCGATGGCTAGAATTTTATTTTTCAAGTCAATTTACAAATTTATTTTCTGAGTATGTTTTGCTTTCAATTCCTTATTCACTCATCAGACTATGCACTTAACATATGCGGAGTATGAAACAAATAACATCCATTAAACAGTGAAGAAAAAGCACATTTTGTGAAGTTCAGTTGTCGCTTAGGCAACAATACAATTTTTCCGAAACGAAATGGTTTAATCACTAGTTGAAGGATGATCGCGCACATAAGCAACTTAGAATCAATCAACGATATAAACCAACACACATACAATATTTTGATTTAATGTGCGCCCAGTTACATTATAGTTCGGTGTGATAAAACTGGAGAACTTATTTTTGGCGATCGTTCAATTTGTGCCAAAACACAAACTTTTGAGTAGCTTGAATCGCGGACTGAATAGTTTTTGCATGTGCGCGCACTCTCATATAAGTCCATGGTATTCACTTTAGCAATCAAACTGTTGCAAAACTGAAAGTTCATAGCTCATAGAATTTCATACGAATAAATATTTTGCGGCACAGTGTCGAGCAGTTCCTTTATAGTGCAGTTCTACGCAATGCGGTTTGTCTTCTCAGATTGCTTTTCTGTGGATCTAAATAAAAACATAATTTTTTTCAACAAACTCCGTTGATTTATACCTATCAATAAAAATTGAATACAAAACGAATATTGGTCTTAAGTTAGTTAAAAATAAAAGTAAAACGGAATTCATTTCATAGATATTGATTTTTTTTTCAAAATGGAAATCGAAATTTGTTAAAATTGATTAATTGACATTAGGGGTATGCAAAATTGCAGATATAGGTGGAATTTTAGACGTTCTCCAGAAAATAATTGAGCGAATAATATACAGTTTTTAATAGTAAAAGTCAGAAACTTTTCAGAAGAACAGCTTATGATTTATTAAAAAATGGAGTTATCTAAGATTTTAGAAATATAAACTGTAGTTGGCCAAGAATAAAAAAGATCGATTTGTCTTATACTACGTTTCCACCGACCACTAAACCGAGATTTAAGTAGATCTAGCTAAATCTCCTACAAATCTTGAGGATTTACCATACAAATTTTAATCTTCTCAGATGAAGATTTAAAATAGATCTCATTTAAATCTTCAATCGAACTACCATATTTCCATATCGAAATGAACACATTCACCTGGAAAGTGAATTTTTCTCTTCGATTGACACAGATGAAGCTGCCTGTCTCACTTCTACATCATAAGAGAAAATGAAAAGATGTATGCATTTTGAATAGTGCTGTCAAAATTAATCTACTTTTGGAGCGGTGGAAACACTTTTTGAGATTAGTAAATCTGCAACAGATTAAAGTTCGGTGGAAACGTAGTATTACGAATGAAATTAATAATAATAACACTCCATGAACACATCCATCGAGATTCAATCCAATTATCGATCGTACCAACAAAACTAACAAAATCAAATTGGAGACTCGAATAAACGTAAGCCAGCCATCCACCGTAACTTCTACCTTAGCTTTTTAACCACCGTATCGAATTGTATGTAAAATGCTTAGTCAGATAAGCTTACGGTGGATAAATTTCCCAATAAAACACAGCTACTGACTGCTTAACTGACTATTGAAAAATTGGCTCTTAAGAAATGAAATTATTGTTTAAAACTTCTTGGAAACAAATATTAAAAAAGTGCAATTGGAATAAGGAATTCCCCCGCTGCGGGGTCAGAAAACGAAATAATAATGAATTTTTTTTAAGCTGCCAATCAAAATCAACACACACATTCACAAAAAGAGATTACATTCAAGCAAGAAAGTATTAGGCTTAGTAGCGAGTCCTATTTTTTGAAACGAAATCGACTTTTAATTATCGAGTTTTTATGTGTTCATCTGTACCATGCTTAATGTCACGCGATTTCTTTGAATACGACCATTTGAAAATTCGACTCTCGAATCGATATGATGAAATGAAATTGTCTTAAAGGGTTGCCATACATAGCATTTAAATGAGATATAAAATATAAATGGTTAAATAGACAAATCCATTATATATTATTTATATTTAACACAACACCATTAAAATCTATAATAATTCCTTAAATCTATTTTATTTTCTGTTAAAACTATACATATTTTAAATGTGATAGACATTACTGTTTCTTCAAGGTATGTATTGAACATAAAACAAAAGGAAAAGATGAAACCCTACACCACGGCACCTATCAAGTCTATTTCTAATCTTCTTTCGTATTCGTATCCTAACCATTTTCATTATAAATTTGCGGTAAAATTTACATATCACGGCCTCGGCCATTTAACTTCTTTTATTCTTTATTGCAATTGTAGTTTCAAGCGGCAGCCAGCAAGCAGTAGTACAATTTTAATCTTAGATAGTAAGAATTTCTGGGCATTCGATTGATAATCGAACTTTAAATTCTATATCTACCCCAATAGTAAGAGCTTATTAAACCAAAAAATGTCATCACTCGGCGATGCTCTTGGCTATCTAGCATTAAGGAATCCTATCAGTCAAGCCGTCATAAACACTTCATACAGTTTGGCCAAAAGCACCGTAAGTATTTTTGTCCATGGTCTTGCGATATGTAGAATGTAGGCGTACTTACACGTACCTACTTGTGTTTGGAGTTCATTTATGAACAAGAAATATTTATCTAGCAGTTTATTATTCTATTTTATACAATATTTTTGTAATTTTGTACAAAACATAATTTAATGTCAGGTTATGTCACAGGTGTGTGCATTCTTTAATGATTGAAAATTGTGGTTTAGTGAAAAATTGTATCGCTAAGGAAAAATCCATCGTTCAACGAATCTTTTAGAATGGCTCACAAATGTTACTCAAGAGTGTATAGATTTTATACTATATGATTCCGAAAACCCTGTTTCCAGTTATTCAGATTTAGTGCTCTAGTTATCAGACGACAGCAAACGAAAGTCCAAACGTTAACTGCTCAGACGTCGTTTTTACGACATCCATTTGCGTGCGACTGATCGCATATAGTCGAAACATCATTTTGAATAGTGCATGTACGCTTAAAGAATTTGCGACAACCCATATTGCATATTGTTGCATATTATTTTTGGGTGAACTCCGCATATAATAATGGCCTTTTCGATTGGCCGTCCGGAACACGTTCCCCCAATAAAACAGTAGGAAACAATTTGACTAATTCTGAATTGTATGTTTCACTGTAGCTGCGTTTTATTATCTACGGGTCTGGGTCTGGGTTATGTTTTAACACGTATTACAAAAACAACACGAGATCCAGGTTTCTATCTGGGTTTGCAAATATTAGTATTAAATTCGCAAACAGAGTGTACATGTAAGTACATAACCCAGATCGTTTTATTTTCACGGGGTGAACCATATGGGTTATTGGCGATATTAAAACACGGCTTGTATGTGTGAAAATTAAATTAAAAGAAAATCACATCGACTAAAAAGAATTTCCAAAACACTTGATGTCAATTTAGGTACACATTTTCTTGTATCAATAATAATTATAACCCGCTTCTTTTTATGTTATTTTACCAGAAAAGTAGTTTAAATTCAATAAGCAACAAAACAACCCGATGATTTTGACATTTTAATTATGTGAGTGGATTAATGTTTCTGTTTTCGATTCTGAAATGAAATCCAGAATCGTTTTCTGTTCTGTTTAGAGTAACAACTGACATTAAACTTTTCAAAAGAATTAATTCTAAATCTGACTGTCTACTTTTGCAAGATGACTTAAAATTATTTAGGGAATGGTGCAATATTATTCGTCTCGTTTTAAATGTTGACAAATGTAAAACCATTAGTTTTACACGCAAGAAAGTTCCAATTGTTTTTGATTATATGTTTGATTCTTGTTCTTTAAGTAGAGTATTTGTTTTTTCTGACTTGGGAGTTGTTTTAGATTCGGAACTAACATTTACTGACCATATTAGTTTTGTAGTTAGAAAACCAAATAGAATCCTTGGTTTCATTAAGAGATTTGGCCGCGATTTCCGTGACCCTTATGTTCTCAAACTACTTTTTGTTTCATTTGTGAGACCAATTCATGAGTATGCCTGTGTAGTGTGGGCACCTTATTATTCTGTACATATAATGAGAATTGAAGCAATTCAGAGGAGGTTCTTGCGCTTTTGTCTCCATTTCTTCCTTGGTTCCGTGGAAACTCTCTGTCCCCTTATTCTCAAAGACTTGCTTTAATTAACCTTCCTTCCTTGGCAAGCCATAGAAAATATTTACAATTTTGTTTTATCGCAGCAATAATAAATGGAGCAGTATCATCACCATCGGTTCATTATCGTTTTAACTTTAGTTTTAGTCGCTCAAGTATACGACTTCAAAGACCACTGAATCAAATTTTTAGTAGATCCAACTATGGTGCTCATAGCCCTCTCAATCAATTATTTGAAATATTTAATAAATTTTATTTTATAGTGGCTTCACCAAATGATAATTTTAAAAATTCAAAACACTGTTTTACAATAGCTTGGAATTTTAATGTTAAGTAGTTTTAAGTATTTATTTATAAACATATTGTTCACGTTAGGATTTAACGAATTGAAATAAAGTCATTTTGTGGGGGTGAGAACAGTTCTGGACGGCCAATCGAAAGGGCCATAAGTAAAGCTAGTATTAGACGGTCCTTGTAATGTGTCATTGCCGTGAAACTCTGACGTCACTATGACGTAGTTGTCTGTCCTAAAAGTGTCCGTCGTGTGTTTTGCATGTCATTGCCGTGCCAAAAGCAATGACAGGCACCGTGACACGTCACTTTTAGGTCATTGCAATGACAAATTGCCGTGACCGTGTGATAGCCCTTTCATTGTTGATGGGACACCGTGACACGTTGCCTGTCGCTGCAAGGACTGTGTCCCAACCGTGACACGGCAGGAATTTCTGCTATGTAATTATTTGTCACGGATGGGAATAGTTACATAATTATGTAAAATTGGAGGGTAATGGAACCTAGGTATGTAAATATTGTCATATATAATGAAAGTGAACGATACAGGTGGGTAGGTAATTATATAACGTGACGTTTCCAAAAATGTTATAGTTTGCGGGAAGAAAAGATGCCATTTGAATTCTTGGGCAAATACGGTAAATTTTGTTCTGATTAAATGATAGTTAGTACCGTCTCAAAATTTTGTATCAAAATCGTTGGAGCCATTTTCTAGAAAAATAAGCTTTTCCTTAACAAGACACAATGACTCGATTGATCGACGCCGTATGACCGTCACTTCTAAAAATCATAAATGTCATTGCAGTTTAGGCTCACCGCGCCAATGATCAGCTGTTTGACAGTTGTCAAGTCGTGTGATAGTAATTGTTTTGCATGTCATTGCTGTGACACCGACAAATATCACCGTGACACACTTTGACGTTCATTGTATTTTGGGACAACAATCACATACATGTGTCATTCGTGTGATAGTCATTGTAGCTAGCCATGGCACGATTACATTTGTCACGGCAATGACGGTGGTAGGACCTATTTTGTTGTGACGTCAGAGTGTCACGGCAATGACACATTACAAGGACCGTCTAATACTAGTTTAATTATTATTATTATTCTTATTTGTTATTAACGAATTCTTGAGGAAACAAGCTTTTCCTCAAAAGTCATTTTGCGAGAGGAGTTTAATTTGTCAATTATAAATTGTTGCGTCTAACTAAATATTTACGACTTTTCCCTCCTTTCTTTAGTTTTCAGTTTTTCTTGTTGCTTTGGTGCAAAAGTACGTATTTCCGCCTTATTTTGAAATTCGAACAAATAGCAAATTCGGTAGATTATCAACGGCACGGTAGTGCCAAGCCAAGATCTGGCAATACACCCTTTTTACATGAACAAACTCCGGCGATTTTCGACCCCCCGCTAACTTCAGTACCAATAAAGTCAGGAACTTCAAACTCTCGGCATTTGCTAAATTCACCAGGCAACTCACCAAATTTCAATTCTTTAGCGAAAGTGGTTCCCGAGATGTAAGACTGCAAAAATCGCAAAAAAAGTAACTGACTGACTGACTCACTCACTCACTGACAGATCATCAAAATTATGGAGCACTTCCCGATATCGTAGAATCTTGTAATTTTGCACAACGGTAGGCCTTGTGCTGTATACAAAGGAAAAAATCGAAAATTGAAGATTATCCATTCAAGGGGCGTGGTACCCGCCCATTTTCATCGAATTGCTATAAATTATTTGGAGCACTTCTGATTATCGTAGATTTATGAAATTTAGTTCAGCAGTTAGGGCTTTAAGTGCGGGCAAAGACAACATTTTAAAATTTAAGATTTTTCATTAATTTTTCATGGAGCACTTCTGACCGATGATGATGAAATTTGATAGAGCGTTAAGGGCAGAAGTGCAAGCAAACAGAAAATTTTTAAAATTTGAGATTTTACTTTCTGAGGGTGTGGTATCCGCCCATTTTTATAGAATTTATGTAAATTACTTGGAACACTTCTGATTGTGGTGGAATAATGAAATTTGGTACAAAAGTACATACAGGCAAAGGCCAGATTTTAAAATTTGTGATTTTACATTCAGGGGCGTGTCACCCACCTATTTGTATAGAATGAATATCAACTATGTAGAGAATTTCTGATTGTCGTCAAATGATGAAATTTGGTAGAGCGATAGGACTTGACATGCAAACAAAGGGAAAATTTTCACAGAATTAATATTAAATATATTGACAGCACTTCCGATTGATGCAGGATTATAAAATTTGGTAGAGCAGTCAGCTTTCGGGTTAACAAAGAAAAAGTTGAAATTATGAAATTTTTCATGCAGTGGCGTTTCATCCACCCACTTCATATCAATTATTATCGTTTCTATGGAGCACTTCTAACTTATGAAAACTGGTAGGGTGGTAGGACTTGTAGTACGTACAAAATATATTAATTAAAAACTTACGCTACTGAAAAATGTATCCAAGTTCTTCTACATACAAAAACCTTTGCGTAACAAGTCAGCCGTGAAAAGTAGTGCGACCTAAAAGTACGCCAAGTTCTAAGTTTAATCATATTAAATATAAAATGTAAGAACTTTAAAATTATCAGAAAATCTGGTATTTTGTGATTACTGACTTAACAGATGCAGAATGTGATATTTTTCTTGTCGAATGGGACGCGATTTGAATTAAATTTTTTTCGTTTCGTTCGTTTCCTGTGATATTGATAGATATCAAATTGAATACAGCAATACCCGCATAAGTACCTTTATTTTTTAGAACCAAAATTCTGAGGATTTTTTCATAAAGAACATATCTTATAAGTACCTTTCTCGCTTAATTTCCTTTTATTTTAAATATATTAGGTTAGGTTAGGTTCAAGTGGCTGTCAGCGTTATAGCTTACACACTTAGACCAGCGTTGGTCCATTGTGATAGCACATGAATCCTCAGATAAGCCTTCTTTCGTTGAACCACTTGGAGCTCCTAATGAAGCGTAAGAGACTATAGATGCCTATATTGTTTTGATCGCTGAGATCAAGGAAGAAAAAGTCTCCAAGATGGAGCTTACGTCTTTGAGGCAGAGCAGGACATGTGCACAGAAGATAGGGAACAGATTCCACCTCCTCGTCTTCCATGCAGCTTCTGCAAAAATTATTTGAATAAACGCCAAGCATCGTTGCGTGCTTGCGTATGAGGCGGTGTCCAGTTACTGCTTCGCCATATCCATGAGAGATGAACGGCAGTTGAGAGCAGTTATGGAATTTGTGAAGGACGATTCCAGAGATTTAATAGCCGCCTGACTATCCGAGAAAATACGGATATCAGTAGTTGATATCACGTTTTCTTTCAGCCAGGAAAGACTTCTCTAATTGCCATCATTTTCGCCTGGAACACACCTTAAAGATTAGGAAGACGGAAAGAGAGACTTAATTTTAGTCTGTTGGAGTACACACCTCCACCAATCCCGTTATCTGTTTTCGATCCATCATTATAAAAATGGATAGCGTTATCTTCCAAGAAGCTTAAGTCCTCCCAGACAGTTCTTGGAGGATTGTGACTTGTAAGTTTTTGCCGAATTCTAGTTTTGGGATGGTGTAATTAATGTAATTTGGGAGTGATCCGAACGAGTTCAGAATAATAGAATGGCCAATATAATTATTGATCCATTGTGAAGAAGCTTTAAGGTGGGAGGCTGTGCTCTGTCTGCTGAAAATATCGATGGGTATTAGATCGAACAGAACGTCTAGCGCAGCGGTGGGTGTTGTTCTTAATGCTCCGCTTATACACATTGAGGCTGATCGTTGGACTTTGCTCAGTTTGTCACAATTTGCAGCTTTTTCCAGAGCGGTCCACCATACTGTTACGCCGTAGGTAAGAATCGGTCTGATTACCGAAGCATATAGCCAGTGAGTAATACGGGGTTGGAGGCCCCATTTATTCCCTATAGCTTTTTTGCATGAGAAGAGTGCCACTGTGGCTTTTTTAACTCTTTCTTCTATATAAGGTTTCTAAATTAACTTTTTATCTAAAATAAGATATAAGTATTCTGCTTCATCTGAGAAAGCTAGTGGAGTACCATTGATAGTAGGAGGATCTACGTGAGGAATTTTGTATTTCCTTGAAAATAGGACAAGTTCAGTTTTATTAGCCTTGACTCCCAGGCCACACCTTTCTGCCCAGTTTATTAGCTTATTTAAAGCGTTTTGTAGTTCTTTTAGAATGTTAGGGTACTTTCCGAAAACGGCAATGGCAACATCGTCCGCATAAGCAACCACTCTGTAGCTCTCCGCTTCCAGATCCATCAGCAGCTCATTTGCTACCAGATTCCAGAGAAGGGGAGATAGAACACCGCCTTGCAGCGTACCTCTACTAACAAATCTTGCAGAGAAATCGCCCAGTTTTGAATTGCCATTGGGTGGCAATGGCGCAGTGGATAAAGTACTTGATTGCTAACTAGGACGTATGGGTTCGATCCCCACGCTAGGCGC
Organism: Philhelius pedissequus; assembly: GCA_910595825.1. Taxonomy (NCBI): domain Eukaryota; kingdom Metazoa; phylum Arthropoda; class Insecta; order Diptera; family Syrphidae; genus Philhelius; species Philhelius pedissequus. The sequence continues at coordinate 176,147,044 of OU343161.1, read as the reverse complement.
ATTCACTTGGTCTATCGTGGAATGTTTATTTCTAAATCCAAACTGATGGCTCGGAATTAGTCTTCTTTCTTCTATTATTTTGTTAAGCCTTTTCAGTAGCAGTTTTTCAAAAACTTTTGCCATGATTGGTATAAGCGATATTGGTCTGTAAGATGTTACTTCTGTTGGTGGCTTACCTTGTTTAGGTATAACAACGACTTCTGCAATTTTTCAATGATGTGGAACATATCTTAGTTTAAGGCATGTGTTAATTATAAATTGGAGTTTCTTGAAGGCTATTGATGGCATTTCTTGACGTCACCAGAGACCAAAAATCTGGAAATTTTTGTTTGTCCGATGTGGATTAATGGATTTTGGTCTCTGGTGAAGTCAATAAAATAAGTCAAAAACAGAAGTGTCGTAATCTTGTTTTCATTGATTCATGAGTGGGATATTCCGAGTATATTCTTTTCATTCCGTGTTTAACATGGAATGAAAAAATGCATTGTAAACGTTCCGGAACGAATAAAGAAATAACAAAATAGTTTATCCGGAATATTTCGTGGATCAAAGAAACGCAAAACTGGTATTCCGAATATTATGGACATCCAAGAGTGAATAAAGAAACACACTCAATATGAAAAGGAAAACGTGGTGTTGGTTTTTATGTAAAACCAGGGTTGTTTTCTCAAGTAAAAGCTCTGATAGTTCCTAATTGTTTGACAATATGGTTTATGGGTATGGTAACTTAGCATTTGTTTTTTTTTGTTATTTTGCCTACCGGTAAATGTTTTTCTGTAGTTTTTTAGTCATAATCACATTGTTGCTTAGTCGGAAAGTTTCTCTAGAATTAAAGCTGACTCTCAAAGATCGTATTTTTAGGTTTGTTAAATAAAACTTATATAATACATAATAAAATCAGTTCATAAATATTTTTTCCTTGGCATCGATTATCATCATCATAATATCGATATTCAAACATCGATGTTTTTTATGAACAATGTTCCATCCCTAAACGAAAATGTCAGAGGAAGCGTGTAATGTCAAAATATTGTGTATGTCATCATTCACCAACACTACAATTAAATCTGTCCACAGAGTTTCATTTAAAAGATCAAATCTTGATTTTGAGAGGACATCTTTGAAATTTAAATGAAACTCGCTATTAGTATCGTACTAAAACTATATGCCACTTTGACATTTACAAACGTCAAAGAGTTATGTTCGCTTACTTTTTTGCACTATTTTAGGCGTGTTTAGTTGTAGTTTATTAAGGAAATAGATTTAGTATGGTGCTAGTTAAAAAGTGTTTAAAATTAGTAAAATATTAGTAAAGTGCTTTAGTATTAGGAAACTGTTAAGTAGTATCATGCTAAGCCCTTAACATCAGTCTGTTTAAAATTTTGCGCCATTCTTATTAACGGTACCTGCCATACAACCATTTTATTGATTTTCGACTATCTCATAACGGCTCAACGGATTTCCATAAAATTTTCGGAAAATAGAAAAACAAATATTTCTTTTTGAAAATTCAATATTTCGAAAACGAGTGAACGATTTTTTCTGAAATTTTGTTTTTAAATTTATATTATTAAATATTTAAAATGTTCATACCAATTTTTTTTAGAAAAAATTTTAGAATTTTTATATATACAATTAAGTGAAAAACGACTTCAAAAATACATTTGGCCGTTTATATTAAAAATCTTTTGCATGTAATGTCATCGAACATAGATCCAGTCGTGCATTTTATTTGTATTATATTTGTTCATTTTGAATTTGAATATTTCCACAGATACAATTATTTTCACACATACAATTACATTAAAATTCAGAATTGTCAGAATTAAAAAAAGTGTTCAGTTAGGATCCTGATCGGAGATGGACTCCGGATTCACTTTCCGAATTCGGATTCACGATCCAAATAAAAACGCCATAGAGGGTTTATAAGGCGAATGTAGGTACATAACATTATATAATCGCTATATGTTAATGTATAAGGCTATGGATGGCACTAACAATTTAATTACTGAAATTTGTCGAGCTTATAGTGAACAAAATGTTCCCTGGAAATTTTTCTCCAATTCGAATCTTGTTAACGTGAATTATGATCAAAGGTTTCCCTCGGAATTACTTGGTATCGGGAATAAGCTTTCCCAGAGAATATTGCTGTCATTTCATACGATTTTTTTGTTTGAGGGAAATTTATTCCGTGGGAGATTTACGATCGCAGGAAAAATTTCGAGGGAGTAAAATATTCCGTTTGAAACGAAATTAACTGGGAGATTCCCGATAGGGCCCAATATATTTTTTTCATATTAATAATTTTAACGTGCAGTCACTAACAATTTTTCATTTTAATTGTAAAATTCATTACATGTTCGATCAATACAAACATAAATAAATGCTTTAACTCGAAGGGAATCGTTTCCAAGCAGAGTAACGCTGTTGCAAAAACAACAGCAGATACAGCAAAAATGGTATCGAATGCACTTCCACTTTGGCGACTTGCCGGAAAAAACTACAATTTTGTTCGCCTAGCTGGTATAAGTGGTGCTGCTGCCGTTATTTTAGGAGCGATCGGTGGTCACAGATTTCTTGCTGTTGAGGATAAAGGTGAATCGAAGGCGATTTTCGAAACTGCAAACCGATTTCATTTCTTTCATTCTATTGCACTGATGGCAGTGCCATTAGCTAGAAGGCCGCTTGTGGTGAGAATAAATAAACATACATATTATACAAATAATTTTTATACTTTATTCTTAATACTTTCAGACCGGATCTCTAATGGCGACAGGCATCCTTCTCTTCAGTGGCGTACTATATTACCGAGCACTAAGTGGTGAAAAGACCCCACTTAGTCGTTTAGCTCCAATAGGTGGTTTTTGTTTAATTGTTTCATGGTTAACGTTGCTGTTCTAGGTATTATTTTTTTGTTTCAATGTACACACAATTGCTTGAAGGTTTTTGTAATATGTTTATTTTTTTACTTTGGAATGTATCAAAAACATAAAATATTTTTTTTTAAATTCATACCTAATTATTTTCATAATTGATTACTTTTCAACCAATATTTAAAGTAATGTAAATTTAAATTTAAATAAAAACAAAAATTATTAATTTAAAAAAATCAAAACAATAAAACTTTTGCTTGATTATTATGAGAAAACAAAAACGAAAATGTGGCTAAGCTGGTAAAACACATTATTAGTGGGGCTTAAGGTAATTGAAATTTGAGTAAAATATTTAATAATAGTAAATAATTTAAGTTCCGCATTTAGAACTTACACAAGAAAAATAATTACTGCATTTTGGGACAGCCTACAACAACGTCCGTTGGTTGAACAACGCGTGCTGTAAATAAAAAACAGTTACGGTACACGTAACTCTTTTTGATCTACTCATCCGACCTTTGATACCCAAAGGCTTGGGTGGAAAAATAAATTACTTGCATTTTAAGAAGACAACAAAGATTTCAAGGTTGCAACAATTTTCCTTCGGAAATAATTGGACTTGAAACTTCGTTTCGATTTTTCGCCTGTTATATATTACTTCATATTTTATTTAAAAAAAGCTGAAGAAACTAACATAGGCAAAATTCCTAAATACAAGATTTACAAAGCAAGTGCATTGAAAAAATTGAAAAGCAAGTGAAGTGCTCAATATAGGCCAAATTCCTAAACGCAAGATTTCCAATGCAAGTCTCATGATAAGCAAATGCACGAACCCTGTTAAATTTGAAAAGCAAATGAAGTGCACTAAATAACTTTAAAACTTGCGCAAATTTACTGGCTTTTGCGCAAGAAAGAAGAGTAAGCATTGCATGAATTTGTATGTTTGCGCTTAGGCACAGTTTGCTTAACATGTTATGCGTTTAGAAATTTGTAACCTGACCGTCCTGGGTCCCAATTCGAACAAGAGTCGAGCGAATTTCATGTGAAATCGAGATATTTCACATGAAACTTTATTCCAAAACACTACTCACTTATAATTGGTATTCCTCAACTCGAACGTCAAATGATATTCGAGTGAAAAATACGTATTTCTGAACACTAAAGTGAGTATTTTTATGTGACAAATCATTCATGTTTACAAAGCAATCGAGGGCAGACATGGATACCAAAATGTAAGTACAAACAAGCAAAAAATAATAAAATAACAAATATTCATAACAAACAATAGTAAAAATCGAACATAATGTAATACCTCTGTACTTATCATTTTAAATTTTTGACTCGCTTTAAATTGAAATTAATTTACTGCAAATGTTCAGCCCTATCACAAATTCCATCGTAATCAAAAATATGCTGCGTTTCCCGATAAAACTACCACATATTCCATCGTTGTAGATTCGGAGTGAAAAAATCGCTTACGATTTTCGAAGTTTGTATAAATTGGTATCACTGAATTCGAATGAAATGGAATTGAACAAACTTTTTCTACGCCAAATCATTTGTGTCGGACACTGGAAGTAAGACGTCGTTAACGGTTATTTTAAAGAAAAATGTATTTTTACAAATTCTGTGGTTTTATAAACAATATTTGATTTTAAAGGACAAAAAACAACAAATAAAGTCCAATATCAAAGACTCTTTTAGCTAATGAGCGAGAGAACCGGCCTGGCCAAAGGCCATAAAAAGGCAGAAGAAGAAGTTCAACATTTCTGAGAATTTAATATTCTTAAGGCCACAATTTTGCTTTAAATTTTCAAAAAATATACATATGTGTTTGATATGAATTTAATTGAAATTCAAAACGATTTTGGTATTCATCATTTCATTTTGAGGTAACACAGCAGATTTCGAAAATAAAAAGATTCCACTCGGATTTTCGAAGCTGTTCATACGGGGAAATATTACGATGGAATTTGTGATAGGGCTGAATGTGTTTCAAAATTTTAATATTTTTCTGTGAAACGTCAAGTCAAGGGACAAATTCCTAAACGCAAATCTTACGCATAATATGCTAAGCAAACTGTCCCTAAACGCAAACAGAAAAATTTCCGCTAAGCACACTGTCTCAAAACGCAGTTCATTCTTTATTTTGCGCAAACTTCTTTGCAATTGTGCAAGTTTTAAACTTGTGTTGCGCACTTCACTTGCTTTTCAATTTTTATCGGGTTCGTGCATTTCCTTAGCATGAGAATTGCTTTGCAAATCTTGCGTTTAGGAATTTGGCTAACGTTTAGCGAACTTATCTACAATTAAAACTATGCGTTCAGGCATTTTAAGAGTCGTCATGTTTTTGACCCTCACTAGCATTGACTTATTATATCTAGTATGTCAATGTCACTAGAGTTGTGGAATACCTAACGCCGCTCGACTCGATTGTGAGCTTTCGTGTGACACCTTACTCGACTCGTATTCAGGAATAGGACCCTTGGGCCCTTATTATAAAATACGAAACAAACGGCAGAAAAAAACGAAACTCAGAGAAGCGATAGTAATTGCTTAGGGCGATTATGAGAAACGAAAATGGAGTCAAGAAAAAGTTGCAGACAAAATTGATATTTTTAGAATGATTTTTTTTTTTGTTTAAACGAAACGAAGTTATCACACCTTTTTATAAATAATCTGCCCTATTGTCCCCGTCGGAGCCGAGTTTTCTCCGCAACGCATCTTCGTCGTAAATTCAATTTCAGTTCGAAGTAATTTTCATCGGAAGAAATTTTAAAGAAATACGACTACGCATTGCGATGTATATAAACTTCAGGCAGAGATGTGCAACTTAACTGATATATCGAAAAGCGATATATTTTCATTAAATAAACCCTATAAACGTTTTAAACCATGAAAAATTGGCGAGAGAGTGTAATAGTATTTTTTTTTTTCAATTATAATGCGCTAACGTTTTAGAGAAATGTAATAAGATGCACTGATTTTAAAATCAAAACTATCGAATAAAGTCCCTCTCTATTTCTAAACATATACAGCTATGGACAAAATAATAGAAACGCTCCTCACTTTTAGGTAATACTGTATCTTGTACTTTAATCAGGCGAACATGTAAATAAATTGGTGTGTTATTGTAAAGGTTTATATATTTTCAATCTATTCAACGTTTGATCTTGTGATTAAACAAAAGTATTTGTAATATTATGCACTTAGTAGATTGTAACTACAAAATTTGCTGGTCAAAAAAATAGGAACATTTGAATAAAAGCTTAGAAAAATTTGTTATTTGCTTAAAGAAGTCAACCTTTTGGTGAGAATAATTTCGAAATTTTAGTAACATTTTTTTTTTTAATATGCCACTTAAAAATGGGAAGAGCGATGCACACCACTGAATACCACAGCGAAGTCATTTTAGTTCTGCATAACAACGGGATCCACCGGAGAGAGATCGGAATAGTCATTACGTGTTTTGCAAGAATGGTGTGAAATGCTATAAACTCCAAGAACTTTGAAGACACCACAGGGAGCCCGGCTAAAATGACTGCAAGAGACAAATCTATGTTGGTGAGAAAAACTGAAACGAATCCGTTTATGTCCCGAAAATATCTGCAGCGAGAAATAGAGACGCAGGTCAGTTCTAGAACTATTGGTCGTCTTATGCAGGATGCCGACCTTCACGCCCCATCTCCAAGGAAGGTGCCATTACTAAAAAAAAATATACACCCAGAAGCGAATCTGTTTTGTTAAAATGCATCACATGAAAGACGATCCACTTTGGACAAGAAGCTGTGGAGGAATGTGCTTTGGAGCGACGAAGCAAAACTAAATTTATTTGTAATGGATGGGAAACAGTTTGTTCATCGCCACAAAATTAACCATGAAGCAGGGAGGTGGCAGCATAACATTATGGGGTTGTTTTTCTTGGTGGGGCGGTCCTCCAATATTCGTTATAGACGGCATAATGACAAAGGAGTCGTATGTGGACATACTGTAAAATGTTATGCTTTCGTGGGCTGACAAAAATATGCCACTTAAATGGCTTTTCCAGGAAGACACCGACCCTAAGCATACGCCAAAGTCAACAAAGATCTGGTTTCAGCGAAATAAATTGGAGGTTATGGAGTGGCCTTGTCAATCACCGGCCCTGGAATGAGCTGAAGATTGATGTTAGAAAGTATAAACCTTCTAACAAAACGGATCTGTGGAGAATTGTCCAAGAAGTATGATTCGATTCCACAAGAAGAGTGCCAGAAATTGGTAGACTCTATGCCAAATCGAATCGATGCACTGTTGAAAAATCAAGGTTTTTCAACGAAATATTAAATATTCTGCTAATAAACAAACAAAAAAATGGATTATTTATAAAAATGTCTTGTTTTTTGTTAAATTAATCAAGTGTTTCTAATTTTATGACCAGCTTGTTGGGAAGCCTAAATCAAACGGACTAAGAATTTTGCAAACCCCTTTTAGTTTTCAAAAAATTGTAGGTATATAAAATAGATAAACAACATAATTACCACTTATATGTAACACTAATATTTTTTAATATTTGCCTAGTATAAGTACTACACACAATATTATCAAAAATTAGGGAGTGTCCCTATTATTTTAGCCATAGCTGTATGTGTTGTTTCCGTTTGAAGTGTCAAAAAAAGAATAATTTGAAAAAAAAAGTTTTGAATATTATTTATTTAGATAATAAAAGAACATTCCGAAACGCGAACAACCCGATGCAGCGTAAGTAAACGTATCTTCTAATCTACATACTTTTATATTGAATGTGATTTGTAATTGCTTTGTTTGCCATTTGAAAATTAAAATTATTCGCACATGTTCTGTATTTCACTTTTTGTGAATTTGAGGGACAAAAGTGAATTTAGATGTTCTGTATTCCACATAAAAATGTTCTGTATTCCACATAAAATAAAGTTTGTAAATAGCTCATTCCGAATGTGTTCTGAATATGAAAATTCGTGTTCTACAGTCCGAATATGAACCGGTTTTATACAAATTGTCTGTACCAGTTGTTTTTGACTATTCGAAAATGAATTCGAAGTGAATTGGAAGGAGTTGAATCCACACGAAATGCAGAACACGTCATTTGATTTTAAGTGAAATTGAAATTCGTTTTGAATTCATTTTCACTCTGAATGCAGAACATGTGTGATTATATATTTTCACATTTAATTTCGCAATAAACTTACATACTTGTCTGCAAGTATTATCTTATTTTTGCTTCCACTTCCACAGGCTACTATGAAAATAACTGTTCGTAGAAAAAACAGTCAAACTTCCTATTCATTCGGGGATAGTGATGCCAATTTTCACGAACTCCGAATTTCGTTGGGAATATTTTTAGTACGACGGCGCTCATAATAAATTTGTTCGGGATTCGTAGTACGAATATATTACGACGGGGTCTGTGATGAGGCTGACTATGAAAATAACTGTTCATAGAAAAAACAGTCAAACTTCCTATTCATTCGGGGCTAGTGATGCCAATTTTCCCGAACTCCGAATTTCGTAGGGAATATTCACCCCTATCACAGAGTCCCTCGTAGCAAAGTTCCGTATGTTTTGTTACGCTACGAATACGAATAAATTCAGATCGTAAGCCACGAACGAAATTAATACATCATTGCCACAGAAATCCCTTTTCGGAGTTTCAAATTCATCTGATTTACGTCAATATATGAAAGGGAAAATGGATTTCAATTTTTGTTCTTAATCTTTTGACCATTTAATTGTTTTGTTAATCAAAAAATGGAGGTAATAGGAATTTTGGAATATCCTAGTGAGATTTCACGATTTTCTTGGAGCATTTAAAAAAGGTTTTAATATTGAATATGATTTGTAATTGCTTTGTTTGCCCTTTGAAAATTTAAATTATTATATATTTTCACATTTAATTTCGGAATGAGCTTACATTTCTCTTTTAGTTCTCAACATTTTTGTGCGATGTGTCTATTTGTCTGCAAGTAATTTTTTTATTTTTGCTTCCACTCCCACAGGCTACTACGAAAATAACTGTTCGTAGAAAAAACAGTCAAACTTCCTATTCATTCGGGGCTAGTGATGCCAATTTTCCCGAACTCCTAATTTCGTAGGGCTATTCCCTAGTACGACGGACCCTATAATACATTTGTTCGGGATTCGTAGTACGTATATATTAGAACGAGGCATGTGATAAGGCTGAATACGTGACTTAATTATGCGAGTTTGGTATTATCGCTCACGTTATCATCTCATAATTGTTACTCGTTTATTCGATCATTCGGCCTAACACTAAAACAATCAACAAATATTATTTACATCGTTGATTCCAAAGATACACCAAAGATACCCCAACGAATTAAAATAATTTTTATTTTAACCATTTATTGTATTGCATTTATTTTTATATTACTTTTTATTGTATAATTTAAAATCGCTTATCAAAAAAATATGTATATATTTATGTATGTATGTAGGTAATTTGACAATGATAGATATATTTTTCTTAACAGTTTTATTAAATAAATTTGATTTAACTTAAGCAATATTTAACGATATAATTATGTTGAACTTAAATACAAAATGTAACAATATTTCGCCAATAATTGTTTTGTTTTAAAATTACATAAATACAGAAATACATAAATGTACAATAGAACCAAAAGTTTGAAGAAGAGAATGGGTGCCAAAAATCAAAAAAAAATATTTTTGTTCATGTTTACCTTAGCGCAGAAGAAATGTTAGTTTTATTTAAATGTACATGTTTAAATTCGAAATCACGCAGTGGTGCTCGTAAGCCACACATAGCTAGCTTAGTATTCAGAAATAGCATTGACGGATTGAGGAATTTAGGTTGGAAGTCATGACAGAGTGATTTTTGATGAATAAATAAGCAAAATCAGTTTTCTGAGTTTTAACAAAATTTCCTCCATAAAAAAATGAGCATGTTTCTAACATGTGACTTGCAAACTGCAAACAAAAAATTCGTATTTGCGTTTTCGAATAGTTTACTTTGACCATTTTTTTAGGACCATTTTACAAATGCAGTATTGACGCAGATGACTTTTTCGAAAACGATTGAAGTTTTTGGACTTGTTCCCTTTTTTAAACTCGTTCAATTTTGCTCCAGATAAATGTTATGTTATGAAATATACATAACTGCAAATAATAAATACAAACATATTTTTTAACATGTTAAAAATTTTACAACAAATTAAAAATATTTCGATTTTTATAAAGGCACATTATTTTAGCTTGTTAATTGTTTAGTTTTAAAGATACAATGATGGTCATATTTTTATTCAATGTATAAATTTATATACTAATATATACATAAACATATGTATGTATATTAGGTTTACCTATACAAATAAAAAAATAAATTACATTTATGTATGTTTAGCATTTTATACGACGAGAAAGCTAATCGCTGTTGAGAACTTAATTCTAAAACAAAACAAAATGATAATTTTAACTATTCTAAAAACATACATACACTTTATAATTTGTTTGCTTGGTTTTGTGATGTTTAGGACATTTTTCTTACAAAATTATGTAAATTAGTTTAATTAAGTATATTGTATAGTTTTGAAGTCTTGTTTTATTTATATAAAGTTAATTGTTTCGGTTTTTAATAGCACTTTTACTAGAGTTTAGTTTTTTTTTTCACAGCAACGGTTTCTTTTAAGGAAAACTTGTATTTACCAAGCACAAGAGCTAGCTAGCTTTGGTGTTAAGAAACTTATTCAGTTTTTTTCTTAAGGTTTTCTTCGTGGGCCTGTAAAAATAAATAAATTAATGGTAAATATTTTGAAGGAGATAGTATAATTATATCATTGTAATAAAAAGCATAGCAGCCTTTACTGCAAGTATGTTCGTGTTATCATACAAAAAAAGCCCTTTTAAGTAAATATTTTTATTTTGCAATTAAGAAAACATTAAATATAAGTCCATTATCAGGTTTAATAAGTCGTTGGCATTTCTTTTTACCAATATGGACATTTGAGATATGAATACTCTCGCTATAAGAAAAATATTATCGTCATATTTCACACAAACACCCACTTCCCTTATTTTTCCCATTTTTTTTTCAATTTAATCGCTTACTTTTATACTACGTTTTCACCTACCACTTAATCTAGATTTAAGTGGATTAACCATAAATCCTCTTTAAAATCTTCTGAAAACTGAAGATTTCCCATACAAATTTTAATCTCTTCAAAGGAAGGTTAGAAATTAATCTCATTGAAATCTTCTTCGAAGTAGAAGATTGTCAAAAGAAACAAACCTTATTTCATAGAACGCGCTTATTCTAATGTCATTTCCTCCATTGTCATTCAACAAAAAAATCCTGTCCAACATTATTTAATTTGATTTTATCTGGTGAAATTATTCGATGCCTTCGAATTCTGTCTAATTTATATTTTTTTTATAAAAATATATAAAAATAAAAGATGCAATAAAGCTACAAAGACCAAAGCGGTGCCTCGAATTTGTAATGTAATTTTTTTTAGCGCCGAGTTGCGATCTCACAAACGAGGTGGATGTGTGGCTTTGTCTTCGAGTTTGTCTTTTTTTCAGGTTGATATGGAATCCATTAGATGGAAGTGTTGGTTAGATAAAGCTGCATATATTGTTCATTCACCAAGTTTGTTTTTCATTTCCTTCTAGATTATCGACTTCGTGTCCTGTCCAGATTTCATGCACCAGGAAGATTATTACTGCTTGAATTTTGAGGGATAAAATGTTGGGATAACAATATTTTTTAGTTATTACTCATTTTTATTTATTGAAATTATATTTGTTCACTGCACCGAAATTATTATTCTTCTTTCTAATTATTATATTGTTTTACTCTTGATATATTGACTTTTGAATGCCAATTCAGAGTGAAAACGTCAAAATAATCTTTTTTTCCCTGGTGAAAACACTTCAAGATTAATTTTTAATCTACTCAATTAAACCGGATTATCTTTAGGTGAAAACGTAGTTCAATATTAATGAACTAAAAAGATTGTTCAGTGGCGAAAAAGTTAGAATAGAACAGAACAGGTTCGTGAGAAACTTCAGAACAAGATAGAACAACTTAGAACAGTCAGTCATCTGACAGAGATTATAAAAACAATTATTGTTGTTTACCTCCAATTCAAGTTCGTTTATTTTTACAGAAACATTCATAAATATAATCTGAATTGTTGTTGAATTTATTTAAAAAAATATTGTTCATGAAGTTGAGATGATTCCGACACGAAAAATGATTTATCAACTAAATCTAGCACCGTAATGTTGTTTTTTTTTAACAACAACAATTGGTTTTGACAGTTCTCACAAATATGTTCTAACCTGTTCTACCTATAAAGCAAGTGCAGAAAATCCTGCTCTAAAGTGTTCCAAACTGTTCCAAACCATCCAAAGCAAGTCAAATTCAGTTGGGTGGAAAATCATGCGAATAACTTTGAATTAAAATATCTCAAGAACCGGATGACGCAGATACTTTTTGTCTTCAGCTGTGGATAGGTATTGAACAGACCTTTCTTTTGATGTATATCTCGATGGGTTTGTGGAACATTGTTGAAAATGTATTTTTTTTCTTGCAAGGGCCTTGATTTTTTTTCTAAAATGTCGAAAAAAGTGATATCATGAATTATAGAACAATGGAAAGGTCTGTGAAATCCCTTGCTTCCATGAGCTCGAAATGTTTTTCATTTGTTATTTTTACCCTAAGAAACTTTTTTGCTGCCTATAATTATAAAACAAGCGAAACAAAATTACATTTTTTTTTTTTTAATACAAATATACAAATACATTCATAAAACCAAACATATTCTTTGGATCATCTGAATATGTTCAACAGCAAAGTTAACGTTGAGTTGCGTCGAAAATGGGTCGCGGAGAATCCTTAAGTGAGAAGGAAAAGTGCAAAATAAAAGCATTTCGAGAATTAGGAATGAACCAACGACACATCGCGAAAAAAATTAACAGAAGTCAAAATTTATTTAGTTATTATTTGTGAAATGTCGAAAAGTATGGACAAAATATGAAAGGAGGAGCTTATAGGGCCACATCAAGAACCGGTAGACGTGCAGTCATCCGAGCAGCTTCCAAATCTCATGACTCCGCGTCAAAAATCAAAATAAAAACCGCTGTAAAATGTAGTTTGCCGATGGAAAAACGGGTCATTTTATTTTATTTGACAACATTTCTTCGCGAGCTATTTGACGATTACGATTACGTTGGTCAGGGTATGATGCAATTGGATCTGTTGCAATATCATATCTTCGGTCTGATACTGTCTCAATGACTTATCATCAGCACCACAGCAACAACTTACACTGACTAAGATTTTACAACATTTTTGGACTTTTGCTTTACTTTAACCCTATTGCAACAGAAAAATACAATGGTGCAAAATTTGCCTGGTGTCATTGACAGTTTGGCAGCTGTTATTTTCTGTCAGAAATGCTTGTGTTTAAACTGATTTTGCATTTTTATTCCAGAGGTGCAATAGAATAAAAAAGTTCAGTTCACGGTTTACAGAAAAAAATGAAATTTCGCAATTTTACACCTTTTTGTTGCATCGGATCGTGAATCTGAATACCCCTAATATTTAAATAGGCTGAACCTACCAACTCTCCCCCTGGCGATTGTAATTTAACATAGGTGTTTACTATCAATAGCAGCAATTTTTCGTGGAATCTGACCAATATTGTAAAAACCAACTGCAGTTCTGAGTTCCTCTTCATTTGCAGATATTTTGAGATATCTGGGAAAGTGGCGAAGTAAAGCTTTGCACACTTTTGGTGATACAACAAAACACTGGTACACCACACGAAAAATGCATATTTCCAAATGCCATTAAACGCAGCAGCAATTCTGTTCTTGGTCAGAATGATTAAGATTGAAAAGGAAAAAAAAACATTAATTGCAGCTGCGGGTGCAGCAAATCATCTGCAACTAACTGAAGCACCTCGATGAGCATCGTTTTCCTCAAGCGAAATCGTCATCGATATCATCCCAGTAATGGTAGCACGTTAGGACATATGATAAATGCCCATTTCTTCAACGTAATTTTCTATCTCATGGTCCAGAAAAATCCAATCGGCGAAAACCAAAATCATTTTTAATCAAAATCAAAAAAAATAAAAAATGATCTTATTTAATATAAAAAGAATATATCACATACCTACATAACTGAAACAATTTTTTTTTCTGTAGAAACCAAATTATAATTAAACTGAGTTCTAACGAGCTCGACCCCCAATTTTGAGGGTCCAGATAAATCGAAGTTCTAACTAAAACAAAGTTTTAAATTTGAGTTCTAAGGCGTCAAAACTTGTTGAAAAAATGAGTTAGATCTCAATTAACTCCTATTTTTTCGTTAAACCGAGTTTTAGGGGTTAGAACTTTCTCACGAAATTAGCTGTAAGTCTTTTAAAGTACATAAGGTACAAGGATAAAATAACAAAATTAACATAATATATACAAGAATCATAATAACAAACTTAATAGATACAAGGAGAGTTATTTGAAGTTATAATATATGATATATTGCCAATATTATCTTAAAAAAATTAAGTAAAAAAAATGTAAGAGATTATGAAAGTTAAGAAAAGCGATGTGCGAGGAGAAAAACTAAGCAAAGGAAACAAGTTAAAACAGGAAGGTATTAAAGGAGAAAGAGAAAACAAAAAAGAAAGGAAAGCTGAACGAAGAATTAAAGAATTTGAGACCTTAAAACAAGACATTGCGAAACAAACAGAAATTTTATTGTAAAGTAAAATGTACTAAAATGGCATTTTTTAATTTATTAGTTCCAATTATTTTTCTTATTGCTGTGGGAAGTGAATTCCAGAGTTTGGTGACATGAATAAAGAAAGGACGCAAGGAGTTTAAATACGTAAAGCATGGAGTAATGAGATTATGAGTTCTGGTTGATTAGGCAAATTGAAGTTTATTGTACAGATACACTGGCGATTTGTTATTTATGATTTTATGCACTAGATAGCATCTAATGTCAAGAAATAGCTGAAATGTAGAACCTAGGACCAATGTATGATAGTTCGATATATGCTCATAACGCCGCAGTCCATACACGTCATTGAATGCGACTAGTAATTTATGCTGAGAGTGGCAGTCGAGTTTACAGTATACAACAGTGGTATAATCAAATATTGGCATAAACAAAGTTTTAACAAGTCTACGTTTTGTACTTAAAGGACTAAATTTGGAAGAAATCCAGACCTTTCGTAGCCCAGCGTAAATCCGACAAATCACCTGATTAATGTGGTCAGTCCCAGACAACGAGTGATTAAGCTTAAACCAAGGTTAGATACAATATCTACAAACTTGAGCTGCATGTTATCCAAGAATACTGGTGGTATTTCGTTGGTATCGTAAGGATTCTTAGAAATGCATATTAATTGGGATTTTGCAGGATTAAGACTGAGTCCATTACAAAGCGACCAATTGTGAATATTACATAGGTCTTCGTTGATTCTACAAATGAGATCCTCAATAAGTCCAATTGGTCGTGATAAATATATCTGCGCATCGTCAGCATAAAGGTGTATAGAAACATTAGAACACACTTTTGACAAGTCATTAATGAAAAGACAAAATAGTATAGGTCCCAATATCGATCCCTGGGGCACTCCAGCAACTAAAGAACCAAAAAGCGAATAATTTCCATCATGAAAAACCCTTTGGTGCCGATTAATCAAATAATTATTTATCAAACGCACTGACCTTTCACTGAAACCACAAATAAGCCATAATAAGATTGGAAACGTTCGTACGTTTCGCCCCCCAAAACCCATTTGTTTACATTGTTGTATTTGTAGCTTTGAAACTATATCCATGAATAGATGGAAAATCGAAAAGGAAAACAAAAACAAATTACTAGGGCTGTGTTGTCTATGTGTCTATAGGAAGAGGAACAGAAAAGATTCTTGTGTGCGTTTTTATCAATGTGTCTATTGGAAGAGGAACAGAAAAGTTATTTGTGTGCGTGTTTCAGCTTGTAGGCAAATGTCAAATGAAAGCAGAGGTTTCGGGTCTTTTAAGTTAAGTTATTAGTTTATGACTGAAACCAAAATACAATTTTAGTTTGTTGCAAAGCACGTCATGATTCACCCGATCAAAGGCCTTGTAAAAGTCAAGCAAGCAAAGTACCGTTACATAATCTTTATCTAATTGAACTCTAATGTCGTCTATAATTTTAATCATAGCTAAAGAACAACTATGATGTTCTCGAAAACCAGACTGAATCGGGGATAATAAACAATGTTGACTAAGAAGGGACGAGATTTGGTTTGCAAGTATTTTCTCCAAGACCTTCGATAGACAAGGTAAAATGCTAATGGGACGAAAGTCGTTTACTGATAAGGGCTGATTTTTTTTCCGAACTGGAATGACTTTGGCTAACTTCCAAGTTTCAGGGAAAGTTGAAGATGTGATACAAACATTTATTAAGTGTGTAAGACAGCTTAAGAAATGCGATAATATTATTTTTACAAAACGAATGGGAACAAAATCTCTATATTCAAAAAATGAAAGTGAAGGTGAACGAGAGAAATCAATGTTATAAGTGCAAAATAACAGGTCATGATCGGATGTACCAGCTAGGGAAAGCTGGTCTTGAAGTAAAATATTTGACGAATTTTAAACCATTATTACATCGAGAATACTGGGTGGAGAATTCGGAGCAAAACGAGTAGCATAAGAGTTAACTATCACCAATCCAGAAGAAGCATTAAAATCTAATGATTGACAAGCTTTACTGTCACATTTTAATAAATCCGCATCAAGGTCACCACAAATTATAATATGCTCATAGGAAGCAGTAAGCTCATGGATTGCTGAAAATAAAGGCTGACGCGAGAAAATACGCTTAGGATTGTATGCAACACCTAAAAGGCACTTTGCCATTGCCATCACTAATTTCAGTTAAGAGATATTCAATTTCACTACCTTCCGATTTACTAAGTATTTTGGGCTTCAATGACTTACTGCAGTACATTGCAAATCCTCCACCTGTTGTTGTAGTAACTCTATCATTACGAATGAGTTTATACCCAGGTATACTATATAATTGGTCTATTCCATTTGAATCAGCACATTCTGAACTTAAACTAAACCAAGTCTCAGCAACACAAATCAAGTCAATCCCTAATCCATTAAAGATATATCTTAAATAGTCTAATTTAACTAAATTAAGGTTTCGAGCATTTAAGTAGCATATTTTAAGCCCTCCACGAGCATTCGTTAGAATTTTCATAATTGAACGCACACAAACTCTATCAGCCACACCTTCAGTGGGTGAATTATTAAAATCCATCACAACACAAACTTAAGAAAAATAATAGTAGTGCAATTTTAAATAAAAAATAGAAAAGAAAAATATATAAGTATATTAATAATAAAGTCTCTTAAGAATTATAAGGAAAGTAAGAAAAATATAAAAAAGAAAAGAAAATAGAATCAAGAGAAAGAGCTGAGAAAAAAGAGTAGCAGTTTTTTATTCCCATGAACCATGATTCCAATGAACTTTCGAATCGTTCGAAACTCAAAATACAAATCACTCGAATTCGACTAACTTTCGCATGAAAGTGAATTTCAAAATAAGGCTGAATGTACTGCAAGTAAAAATATTTTACTTGAAAATTTCATATTTCAAATACGCGTTGACGATTTTTGTAAATTCGATATTAAAAAAAATTAAAGAAATTTTGTAAAAAAAAAACACCAAGAACATATTTAGCTACTAAAAATCTTAAGCTAACGACTTGATAAGATATAAGAGCAAGTAGGTGTGATTCTGTCGAACATTTTATTTTTTTCATGAAACATAAGTACCTGTTTTGCTGTTCTTAAGAAGTTTTCAAATGATCCTTTGCCCATTTGGTTAACCATTCCATAGAACACCTTTGAGGTGCTATCTGTTAGCAGTTCATAAGGCGAACCAAATTCGACTGCCCTTCCAGCATCCATAACAAGAACCTTGTCTGAGTCCATGACCGTATGCAAACGATGAGCAATTGTAAGTACAGTACAATTTTTAAATTTCTTTCTTATCGTTGTCTGGATTAGAGCATCGGTCTGTGGATCCACATTGGCTGTAGCCTCATCCATAACGAGGATTTTATTTTCCCGTAGAATTGCACGTGCCAGACATACCAGCTGCCTTTGACCAACGCTGAAATTACTACCACCCTCGGAAATTTTGCTTTGCAGACCAAAAGGAAGATCTGCTACAACATTTTTAAGTTTAACCTAAATGAAAAAAAAATCACATATGTATGACGCGAATAAATATGTAAATTGAAATTCATAAACTTACCTCTTCCAAAGACTCCCATAGCTTTTCGTCCGAATACTCATCGAATGGATCCAGATTGTATCGCATTGTTCCAGAGAATAACACTGGTTCTTGGGGAATAATTGAAATCTTGCTTCGTAAGTCGTGCAAACCAAGTTCGTTAGTATCTCTTCGATCAATAACCACTGAACCAGAGTTAAATGATAAACGGAATAGGGCATTGATAAGCGAAGATTTGCCAGCCCCAGTGCGTCCTACTATTCCTACCTTCTCACATGGTTTAATTTCCAAATTCAGATTTTTAAGAACTGAATCAGCCTTGGGGTCGGGCGAATAGCGAAGACTGAGATTATCAAAGACTACTTTACCGTCCCTTGGCCATTCTTTCGGTGGTTTTTTCTCAGGAGCTGATTCTAGAGCCCCTTCGGATTCAATTGTGTCGTATTCAACAACTCTCTCCACAGCTGTCATTGTGTTTTCTAACTCAGCTGATTGCCGCATACCCCACTGCACCATTCCGGTCATTCCAATAGCTTGTGTTATAGCCAAACCGACATTGCCACCATTTTCTGGAGGGAAGATAAAGAAACTCAACGTGATGATGGCAATATATGCCACACAGAAACAATCTAACCAAAATCCGAAAGCTCGATTCGTTGAAATAAATAAGTAGAACGCTGAACTATGTAAATCTTGATGATTGTCGAACTCTGATATGAGTATCTTTTGCGCCCCAAAAGACCGAATTGTCGCTAGTCCCATCAATGAAGCAGATAAATGCGAATAAACAGGTGATCGAGCTAAAAAAAAAACTTTGTTAATTTTATATCTAACGAGGCAAAAAAGATTACTCACTCATTGCTTCCATTCTTTTGATATCGCGTGATGTCTTCAAATAGAACACACGCAGATAATAGAAAATAAGTCCTAAAATAGCCGTAGGTAAAAGAAACAATGGGTTGACCAAAGCCACTAAGACCACAATTCCAATAAGTTGTAAAAAGATCTGAACAACATCAATCATCACTGAAGGCAGAATTTCATCTACTTGACCCATGTCTTTAGAGAATCGATTTAATATTCGACCAGATGGATTTGTATTAAAAAAGTACATCGTAGCTCTTGTTACTCCTTCGAACATGGCATTGTGTAGAAAAATTGACGCTTTCATCGCACAACTGAAGAAGATAAAACTACGACTGAGCGTTACTATGACTGTTAAAACAGTGATTCCAGTAAAAATGTATATATCAACAGCATCATTAATGTTGTTCATTCCCATGTTTTCGAGTAGTGTTGAAATACGTTCGATTATTATGTTTGGTGGCGTTGTGACGACAAATGTGTCGTTTGTGGAGGATTTAGAATTTTCTGATACATCTGGGGTATTTGGCGTCCCGCGTTTATTAACCCAATATGATAAAAAGTAATCTCCACCTGATGCAAGTATCTGAGCTACTAAGAAAAACATCAGAACTATGAAGAACAAAATGAAGCCACCAGCGGCTCGGAAATACTGTTTGTATAAGTCAAGTCCAATTCGGCCTTGTCCAGCAACTTCCTGCACCTGCATTGGTGCGTCTTCTCCAACATATGAATCTGCAGCAGATTTCAGAGATGATTCACTGTTTTGACGCTTATACAATTTGCTGCCTGATCTTGACAATGTTCCATCTCCGTTTTCGTTATTCTCAGGATCTGATAGCAATTTGGCAAAGTCAAGACCACTCTCTCTCAAGGATTCATATGAGCCCACAGCACTAACTTTTCCTTTGTCCATAATAACAATCTGATCGGCGTGTTGGAGAAATTGGAGCTGATGTGTTACTAGAACAACGATATTCTCTCGCAAATATCCACGCATACATTGATCGAATAAATGGCGCCCAACGTGAGTATCCACAGCACTTAGAGGATCATCAAGCAAGTAAATCGAAGTTTTACGATAAACAGCCCGTGCCAGACTTATTCTCGCTTTCTGTCCACCAGAAAGGGAAGCTCCACGTTCTCCAACAATTGTCTTGTCTCCGTGGGGCAAAAGTTCAAGATCTCTTTCCAGGGCACATTTTTTTATAACAACACGATATCGATGCTTGTCCATTGGCTGACCAAAAAGAATATTTTGCCGTACTGTCCCAGTAAAAAGCCACGGCTCTTGTGAGGCATATGACAAGTTACCATTAACGGTAACGTTTCCTGATTCCGGTGTTAACTCTCCCAAAATCGTTTGAATTAGACTAAGGAAAATAAATATTAAAAAGAATAAATCTATGTAACCATAGATATTGTCTCGCTTACCTTGATTTTCCGGATCCAACAGGGCCTATGATAGCCACCAGAGTTCCAGGTTGAACCCTCAGATTAACATCATCTAATGTGTATTCTGTTGATGCTGCATTCCATTTTGACTTTAAATTGGTTATTATGACGCCAGCTTCTGATAAAGTAGCATTGCCATTGGCGACGTTTATTTGTTGCTTCATTTGGTGGTTTCCATTGCCGTTAATGGTGTCATGGCCCTTAACAATTGTTGACTGGTTACTGGTTGTGATATAATCATCGAGTTCATTACTATCCAGAGACTTATCTCGAACATTTGTTTCATCGTACAGCATATATTTTTGGATACGTTTTATTGAAACAAGAGCTTCGGCCAGTTGAGATATACCTTAAAAAAGCAAATTTAATCATCAGAATTTAATTTGGGTAAAATTTAAACCAGAATTACCCTGAGGAAAGAAAACTGTCATTGTAGTTCTTAAAATGTTGTAATATGCCGTCACCATGAATGCCTGTTTTGCCGTCAACATACACCCTAGGAGCACATAGCCCACTAAGCTGGCAAAGATTGATACACGTGTGAGGAACATGATGAATGAAAGCAGAACGCCACGAATGTAGGATACATATCTGATTGAATCGATTTCCTTTTTACGTGCCTGAGCAACCATTGACCCAAATGGAATTTCCCAGGCATACATTTTTATCACTTGAATACCTTGAATTATTTCATTCATTAAACGCACACGTTCATCTGTGCGTAAGGCAGTGCGTAAACGTAAAACAGAGGTCTTCTTTCCTAAGTAGGCTTGAAGAGGCAAAAATAGTAACATAAATGCGACACCAAATACTGATGAGATACCAATCTGGAAAAAATGTACATGGTTTAAGTAAGATTTGATGAAGTAAATTATGATGTTTTTTTTCAGATAAGTTGCACGAGCCCACAACAAAAATACCGACCGACACGACTCATTATGTTCGTTTATTGAACTTTAACCAGAGTTGACCCAGTTTTTCTTGACAACACAAACAGTTGTTAAAAAAACCTGGGTTTTTTGATTCTCAAAAAAACACAGTAAACAACTTCAAAGGTGTCCATTCTATGTATTAAATTAATAGCCTTTTCGATTGGTCGCCTGGAAGACTTTCGAAGTCTTCCAAATGCTTCTGAAACTGTTCGATTGGTATGAAATGACAGTTCTTCTCCTGTGCCCATAACTTTTACTCACTTTTAGCGAGTTTCATTTAAGAAAAGATCTGATCTTTCTGACAAAAGATTTAATCTTTTTGAATTTTGATAGTTTCATTTCAACAAAAAGAGTAAATCTAGATCAGATCTCAACACGAAAGATTTCACCTTTGGTGGGTAGGCAGAGTTGATCTGAATGTACGCATACATGTAAAACGTTTTTTCTGTCAAACATCAAATGGAAACTATTTTGTTATTAATTTATTGTGAAATTGTGCCAATCCCTGCTAAAAAATTAAACTAAAAAATAAACAAATAACAGACGAAGAAGTTAATAATTTAAGTTTTATAAATTTAGTGGATTTTTTTATCGCTTTGTATTCATCTTCCTCATCATCTGATGATGAAGATGATTTTTTTCAGAAATGTGTGTGTCAGTCATTCAGCATTGGCGGCGTTCGTTGCAATGACGATAAGCTAGCCAAGATACCTTAGTAGCGGGTTTGTTTTCGAACGATCCAGGTAGCTTTCTCTGTTAAGTCAGTTGTATTGCATACAAATCTGAAGTTTTGAATCAGCTGTTCCTCAAATTAATAATTATTTTTGGTTAGCTTGAGATTTGTGTTTGACAACATATGTTTAGTTCATCAGCTGGTTTTTCCTTAGGCGTTACAACAACACAAAGCAAATCCGGATTGTATTAGGTATGCCACCGAACGCGGCCAATACTACAATTAAATTTGGACACAGACTTTCATTTAAAAGATCAAATCTCCATTTTGAAGGAGTTCTTTGAAATTTAATTGAAACTCGCTATTAACGCCTCTGAAAAATGTGTTTCTGTAAGTTGAGGCGATACCTTAAATTTTTAATTTGTTTGACTGGGATTTTCCAATGGAAGGCGATAAATTGAAAAAGTCATTTTGGCATCTTAACAACAAAACAAACATATTTTTTTTCTCGACTACTTTTATCGATTCGAAAGTTACAGAATATGGGCCCTGGATTGAAAAGAAATTTCCTTCTGGATTTGACGTCAGATTCAAAACCAGAAGCAAGCACACACTTACATATTAAATGTCAAACGCGAATTTAATGTCAAAGACAATGTTGTGTAGGGATGAGCGATATGTAAAACATGGATGTGAACATCGAAAATACAATATCGATATCAGAATAACGATGTTTTTTTACATCGATGTTTTTAAATGTTTTTTTTTTTTGTAAAATAATAGCACGTTCAAAAATCAATTAAAATACAATATATTATAAATTCAAAATACCTTCATTGTTTTGAAAATTGTAGCAATGTTCTTTTCCCTTTTTGTATCTATGAGCTACATTCAATCCCACTAAGCGCCAATTGAACTACACAAACAATTTCAAATAAAAAGTTGTGAAGCGTAGTTCTGCTGAAGTGCAGTTCAGTCGAGTGCAGTCTAACCTTTATAAGCATGAGTTCATTGACAAAAAATTTCAGCTTATTTTAAGTCGATGTTTTGAATCTTAACATCGATGCTGCGATGTTTCTCATGCTTCAACATCGATATTTTTTTGACAACATCAATTAACATCGCCCATCCCTACATTTTCATGTTTTGTTTTTTCCCGCTTTACACATACAATCACATTAAATTTAAAAATCTAGAATGAAGTGTTGTTCGATTGGAATCCCGGATCGGAGAGCTCTTCCAGATTACCAATCGAAAAGGCGATAAGTTGGGTTTTTTTTAATTTACATTTTAAAAACTACAAATTTCTTATAAAACGGGAATCCATAGCAAAACAAATGCTTCAAATCTCATCTGACTTTGACAATTTGTTCGTTGCCTCAACATACATACAACATACAATTTAGAAAAAAAGGAAAAGAGTTTTATTAGAGATGCTGCACATAATAATCACTGAGAACACTGTAAATCGATGATGGGATTGCGACCATTTAAGCAGCGCATACAGTCCGCTGATTAAGATTTTAATCAGTGTTGGCGAATCAAATAAGTTTTGACTGTGGCTTGTGGGTGATGAGATGACGATGTTTTTTTTATTTGCTGTGTATCTTCTTTGTTTGGTTTTAAAAAAAGTAAAATTAATTTGAGTATTCTTTTATTTCCATTATAAAAATATCAAATTTCATACAAAACGAGAATTCAGAACAAAACAAATGCTTCAGAATAAGGATAATCGATGTTCATCTATGTTATTGAAACATCGATATTTTAATTAAATATCGATGATTCAATATCGATGTGGAATGAAGAATAAACGAAAATCCTTCAAAACATCGATGTTTTCGATTCGATAACAGGGCGGATTCAGGGTAGCTTTAGGTTTTTCAAAAATCACTTTAGGGCGACTTCAGTGCTCAACGAACAAACCTAGTGTAATTCTTGATTTTGAGTGCAAATATTTCTGATGTCAATGAAAAACCACATAAGGAAACATTACTTTTTGGCGTTTCACTTTTGTACAGACCTATTGTTGCCAGACTTTTTGCTTTATCGGATTTCACAGATACGAGTATATAATGTCAATTCACCTGAGGTCCGATATGAAATTCGAGGCGAGTCATTTTGGTGGTCGAATTGAGGTTTGGTACTACTGATTTCGCTTTCGCCTCTTTCGTTTCATATTTACCATATTTTCAAAATGGAGATCGAATTTGAAACGTCAATTAATACATTTGGTGCATTTACATTCGACTGCTTTTATTTGGCTGATTCAGGTTTCGATAAACGAACATTTTTTTTTATTTTTATTAATAGTTATTATAGCTTAGTTAAAAACAGAAGCACGCGAGTCAAAAGCAATTCCCGGTGGTAGTTGAGTTTCTAAAGGAAAATGAAGGAATCGCAAGAGGAGCACTTAATGCTCGTGAATTCAAATTTGTGACAGCTGAGTTATAGGATAATATCACCATGGTTTTAAACAGCCATGGATCACCGTCAAGAAATGATGATGCTTGGAAATAAGTATGTTTATAATTTTTCTTTGTTACTTCGTACGAAAAATGTTTTCTTCAAATGTATGAAAAGATTGTAAATACAATATAAAGAAGAAGCTTGCGCAGTAGTTTTACATGATATAAGTTTCTGCCAAAACTTTCTCTCTAATATTTCCAGCGCTTCGGACATTCTTTCGGAAACTGTTGGCTGTGCCATCCCCATCAACGTATCTTGTGCAACACCTTTTGGATACGCCCCTACCGCAAGAAATCTCAGCGTTGCGGCAAGTTTCAAAATAGAGATTTTACTCAGTTGATGGTAGATCTAGAGGCATATACATACATATGTGTGTCTTAACACTTCTGGAT
This sequence comes from Philhelius pedissequus, assembly GCA_910595825.1. Taxonomy (NCBI): domain Eukaryota; kingdom Metazoa; phylum Arthropoda; class Insecta; order Diptera; family Syrphidae; genus Philhelius; species Philhelius pedissequus. Next base: position 176,122,076 of record OU343161.1, on the reverse strand, counting down.
ACTCGCAATGCACCGTCAAGGTGTCCTGAAATTCCTCCATTTCCGCATAAATACAGGGTGGTCACCGGGAAGGTATACTACATTGTTTTTTTTAATAATTTTTGATTAAATGAAAGAGAATGGATCTTATATTGATAAATATTTCATTTAATGTCGGAAATTATGTATGGAATACAATATCAGGTAAATCTCTGCCTCTGTTAGTCTCACAAATGCGAGCCCTTTTGAGCACATTTTTCATTACATTCTCACACATTTCACGCGGTATGTCATTAATTTCATCACGAATATTTTGTTTGAGTTGCTCAAGCGTTTCTGGTTTGTTTGCATAAACCTTGCTTTTCAGATATCCCCACAAAAATAAGTCCGGAGCAGTCAAATCAGGCGACCGTGGATTCCAATCAACATCACCATTTCTTGAAATAACTTGGTGTGGTAAGAGGTCCCGTAGTAATACAAATGTAATCCTGGCTGTATGCGATGTAGCACCGTCTTGTTGATACCAAGCCCAAAGCATACAATTGTGGTGTTAAAAAGTTTTCAATCATATCACGATATCGCTCCGCAGTCACAGTTACGCCGTTTTCATTGTCAAAGAAGTAAGGTCCAATGATATCTTCTGACCAAATTGCACATCAGACTGTAACTCTTAATGGATGCAAAGGTAAATGATGAATAATTTGAGGGTTTTCCATTGCCCAGAACCGACTAGTCTGTTTATTCACACATCCATTTAAATGAAAATATGCATCGACACTCATGATTTTTTTCATAAAAATTGGGGTTGTCATGGGCTAGCTGTAACATTCTATTGGTGAAAATGGTTTTGTGGAAGAAGCTCTTGTGTCAACTGAATCTTAAATGGAAACAAATGCAAATCCTTGTGCAAAATTGAGCTCCTGAGCACGGAGTCGAATTGAGGTTGATGGATTGTTTTGAACACTTGAGCAGCAGTAATGTTTTCAGCCGATCTTGCAGAACTTTGTAGTACATGCTTAGGCCTATCACCTACAGACCCTTTTCTTCAAAATCATTCACTACACGATAAATAGTGCTTTTTGTTGGCACGTTATTTATCTCAAAAAATTCACGTAACTTTCTCATCGTCACAGTAATCGATGATTTATTTTGATAAAATGTTTTAACGATTAAACCACGTTGGTTTATCGATTATTTTTCCATAATAAATTTGCCACGTGTCTACCCCACGGCTGCCAAATATGAACTGTCAAGACTAATGTTTACCAAAATGGCTGCAAAACAAAGTAGTATACCTTTCCGGCGGACACCCTGTATATACATATTATTATACTCGTAGAATCCATTTATTTATTTATTTAATTTGTTCTAAATTTGCCCAAATCAATCTAAACCAGAAATATATGGAATGAACAAAAAAAAAAGTGGAAATCAGCTGTCAAATTATCTGGAACATTGGAAATAACATTTTCGGCTCCCCCCGAATTCGGTAGTAAGACATTTCGAAACGAGTCGACAACCAGATATCGAATTCAAAACGATTCGCATCGAATTCCATAATCAGGTCCCTTTCCAGCTAAGACAGCGTTTTTCCAGGGAAGTAACCTTTTTGAATTAAAAAAAAAAACAATAAAATCAATTACATTTCCTAATAAGATACTAATGCTGCATTTACACGACAACATAAATCCAATTTTGGTGCAATTTTATACAAAGTAAATATTTAATATGGATATTTTAAGTATCTACTTAGGAACATCATTCAAAATTCAGGATGTTTTTGGGAGACTCTAAATTTCTACCTTGCATTGATGAATCTACCAAAAATTATCTCATTCACTATAAGCATATCTTAAATACAGGGTGGCGCACGAATCGTGCTACAAAAATAAAACGTTATAACTTTTTTTCAGTGTGAGTAATCGGATTATTTTTTTTATTTTATAGGCTAATATTTAGATTTATCAAAATGAATGCTTAGGATACTGAAAAAAGTATTTATATAGTGCAGCGATACCATTCTTTGCAGTCCGTCATTTCCGTCCAAAGCGAATTTAGGCTGCAGTTTGGCGGTACTCCCCCGAGTAGATGGACCATTTTGAGGCTGGTGAACATATTTATTTGCCGAATCTGGAAGCATCGAACGAAGACCGTATCATCGAGATCCCAATGTTCAGGATACAATCGTGGCTGTTGCATCGGCAATAGAGGCAAATCCAAGTGTTTCGACTCGAAACTTATCGGGCCAAATCGGAGTTAGCAGACGGTCATTACAACCGAGACTCCATGATGACTTAAACTTTCCGTAAAAAGTCCAAATTACAAGCAAGTTAAACCCTCAGGATTTGCCTGTTCGCCTGGAATTTTGCCGAAAAATGATTGCAATGGCCGAAGAAGACAACACAGTGATAAATTGTTTGTTCATGTCTGATGAGGCCCATTTTGACTTAAACGGCAATGTTAAGAAGCAAAATTGCCGTATATGGAGTGAATCTAATCCAGAAATGCTCCATGAGACGGAACTGCACCCAGAACGAGTCACTGTGTGGTGCGCAGTTTCATCAAGGTTTATTGGTTTATTGTCGGGCCATACTTCTTTGAAGAAAACGGTGTAACACAAACTGTCAATGGGGACCGTTATTTAAAGATGTTGAAGCAGTTTTTTTACCCAGAACTTCGCCGAAGACGTATCCCTTTCAGCAGGATTTGGTTTCAACTAGATGGAGCAAGTACACACGTAGCCACCCAAGTTATGGCGGAGCTCCGACGAAAATTCCCAAACAAATTGATATCCAGAAACTGCACGGACCATGCGACCATCTATTGTCGGGTAGCCCGATGTTCGAACAGCCCATTCACGGTAGAACTTGTCGTATTCGAACCAGATTCTTGCGAGCGTCCCTACGACTGTCGCATCATGACTGGCTACCTTAATGCATACGTGGCCGTTTTGGCAATGCATCAATGTTGTTATTGTTTGCTGAAAAAATCCGTAATTCCTCGTTATTACATACATTTATGGGGCTTTCGTTTGGTAACAAAACGAAAGCCCCATAATAAAAAAGCCTCATAAAAAAATTTTTTTTGATTTAGATATGTCAAAAAAATGATTTTGACAATTTTTACCTTCGACTGGCCAAGAAAATTGATTTATTTTTAGATTTCAAATAAATTTTGCAGATCTCTTTTAATAACACCAAAATGCATCACAACCGACAGGCATCCGTTTGACAAGATCTTGTTTCATAACAATTTGTTTCGGTTGCAATAAAGAATAAAAATAGTTTTAGTTTAAAAGGAAGCAGTTTTAATAGAATTAATTTATTCGTCCAACTCAATTTCGGGCTTACAAAGTTGAAATTAAAAACAAAGTTTTAGTCAATATGGCAGCTGCTACTGCTGGCTGGTTCACAGGCAGTGGGTGCCAATTGCGCAATGGATAAAGTGCTTGATTGCTAACTTAGACGTGTGGGTTCGATCCCCACGCTAGGCGCATTCTTTTCTATACCTCCAATTTTAATTGGATGCCGCCCTGGTTCTCAAATCCACTGTGCCAAACTAGTGCCGTGCAATTCAGGTTGCATTTAAAAGACCTTAAGTCTTACAGGCATATAGTTAAATTAAAAAAAAAAAAATATGCACCAATACTATAGCAAATAAAAATCAATCTGAATATGCATTCGATTTCTTATGAAAAAAAAAACAACTTATAGATCAAAATATAAACTTACCAATCGAAAACCACAAGAAAACAACAATAGGGACGTCCCAATTTCAGTTCATTCATAATAAAAAAAAAAAAAAAACAGTAGTCATGTATATGGGTGATTCCACAAAAATTGGGTAACTTGCTGTCATCAGTCAGTAAAACTAACTGTTATTACATTTTTTAATATTTTTTATTTTATTCTAAAACAACTTTAAGACTTTTATTTGGTCACCCAATTTCTGTTATTTATTTTAAATATAAGTTTATAAAACACAAAAATATATTCTCAAAAGATCAGTTCTTTGGCATGTCACCATTCCAAAAATCCGGAATCAAATGGCTGTGTATTAAATATTAACTTCACTTTAGCAAATTTGGTAATTCACTACAATCTGTGATGTACTTAATAATGTATATCACAATTTTCGTAACATGATATTCTCGCCGATGTTGTTAAAATAATAAGAAACTTTGTGTTCAGTTTTATTCGTCAGTCCGCTGTGTGTTGTTCGAATTTGAATTTCCCGCGAAATGTCACATACTCAAATTCAAATTACAGTTAATGTTCAAAGTTATTAGTAAAGTTAGCTGCAGACCACACTATTTGACGGTCGCCATTACTGTGCCAAGGCTAGTGTTGTGTTTGGCGTGGAAACACGTGCGTGTCCAGTCAAAATATCAGTCCTATGGTGAGTTAGTACTTTCTTATAAACATGTGTTTTATTTTAATTTATACCTAATTCACTTTTATTTATTCAAATGTAGCTTGCTTATATTCGAAAATGCCAAAATAGACGTTGGTTCTAATAATAATCTCAAATGCATGCCTTTTTCATCAGTCCGTTGGCGTCAGACGTTTTTCTGATATTTCGCCAGAGGCTGAAGTGTTTCCAGGGTACTAATTTTTTTTTGTTTTAGATAACTTTTATTTCAACTATTGGAGTGCGTAAACATTTTTTTTACTTATTTTTATTTTTATTTAAAGCATAATGTCGCCTCTTAAAAAAACACGAAATATGTCATGGTCGCTTCAACCCAGAACTTATAACTCATGCTTGCATCTAGTAGCATGCATTTTGCTATTTCAACCAAAGATCTGTTCTTTCGTTCAGCAGTCCCGTGTTATTGTGGTGTATACGGAGCTGTGTGTTGATATACAATGCCTTCCTTTTGTACATACTTTAAAACTCGACCCGCTATGTCTTCACCCCCATCATTGTCTGATCTTATTATATTATGGCGTTTTTATTTGGCAATCCGGAATTCTTCTCCCATCCGGGATTCCAACTGAATAATTTTGCGTGATTCTGGCGATTCTGAATGAGATTGTATGTGTGAAAATAATTATATTCGTGGAAAGATTCAAATTCAAAAAAACTGTTTGTTGCACAATTATGATAAAAAAAATGACAACAGTCGAGTTTGACGTTCAAGTATATGAATGTGTTAGTGCTTCTGGTTCTGATTCTGATTTCAAATCCAGAAGCAAAATTCTCTTCTTTTTAGAATTAGAACTGTCATTTTTCCCAAGTGAACGCTTTCAGAAGAGTCCGGAAGGCTTCCGGATTGCCAAATAAAAACGAAATTAGGTTTTGTTGAAAATTTATTTTCTGGGTACTCTACCATGCGATCGAAAACTTCAGATTTTTCCTTGATCAAAAAAACAACAATGTATCTACTGAAATCGTCAATAATCCAATCGTCATTGGTCCGCAAATGTCACTGTGAATGAGGTCTAAAGGTGCATTGCTCTTTCTGTTTAACTTTTACTTAAATGGTTGACGAGTTATTTTTGTTTCCACACAAATTTCACAGTCCTTGATCTTATTATAATTTATAAACTTTAAAGGATCAATTACCATTTTTTTCCGATTCTAGTCGTTTAAGTGGTTCGTAGTTGCGATGCCCAAATATGCGGTGCCAGTGATGTAAACAGTTACCTTCTTCGCTGCATTCTTCAATATTTAATCCTTGATTTCAGTTTCTTTTTGTGTCAGCTTAAAAAGATTTCCTACTAGATCTCCAACTGTTACCTCGAATTGATCTTAATATCGAATTTCAAAAGAATATTTTTCCATTAACTTCTTTATTGATAGTAAGCTCCCTTGCAGATTTGGAAGATAAAGGACGTCTTCAATAAGTATTGTAAGCTATTTGCTCTTGCTGTTGGGGGTCTTTATTTTGCAGGTACCCTTTCCTTCCGAAGTGATTTGCTCTCTAGTTGGTGCTGTAATATGAATTTATCCAGCTTGTTTGAGATATGTACCATGACTCCTGAATTCAAAACCCAGCCTTCACCAAAATTTAGTAAAATCCGTACTAATCTTGTTTGTTACCTTCATGACCGAATTACTTGGACCATTGTTTTCATTGTGACGAGTATATTCTTCTAAAAGTTTTCTTTCAACAATGTTTTCAGAGCTGTTACAAGTGTATCGTATTTTTGATGTAAGCTGCTGAGTAACATAGCGATAGTCCAATTATCTGATAGTTGATTCTCCCCTAGAGCAGCCAATTTTTCAAATAATTTAGTCATCTTTTGGATGTGTTCCTCCATGTTACCAACTTTCACCAGTTTAAGTTACAAATGCTACGCATTAATTGTACCTTATTACTAAGACTAGCCTTTACATGGTGTTCCTTGAGCTTATCGCATGCTGCCTTAAATGTGTTTTAGCCCTTCTCACGTGATGAAATTGACTATCTTCTACTGATAGGCCAATAATAGATCTGGCCTCGCAATCCTTTTTGGTCAATTCCGAAGTGAGTGGATCTAGAATCGGTTTGAAAATAATCTCTCAAAAACTATCCCTCCGTAGTTGGAGTTCCAGCTTAAATTTCCATATGTGGTAATTATCCGCTCCTAACTTTGAAATTGATGTCCGTGAAGAATCAGCCATTATTTAAATTGTTTACAGCTCTGGAGCCATCACATTAAATCTAGTTTTGAACAAATGAATATATATATCCCTTTGATATATACTGTCATAAAAACAAGATATCATTTCTGTATGGATTTTAATTTTAGAATAAAACAAAAAAACTAAAGTTTCTAGTAACACAAGCCTATCTGCTTTCTAGAGCAGATTTTACGTTTTATGTAGTATGTAGAGTGAATACAAGCATACGAATGTTATATTCAATAATTAGATCCTAAGAGACTTACTCTAAAAGTCAATAAATTCCATTATTTCGCTATGAAGTTGTGTATTTTATCAGTACTGTGTCACCCTCGTCAGTCCCCTGGTAGTGAAATTCAGAAAAACCGATATATCTCAGAATCTACATAAAAAAGTGACTGGCCCGGTCATGAGCAATATCTTCATTAGACTAGCTATCTTAAATATCAGAATTTGTAGGAATTTGGTTTAAATAATATCATAAACAAAATATCCCTAAAAGTTACCCAATTTTTGTGGAATCACCCATATAAATAACTTATGCATGAATTTGAAAACAAATATACAATATCTCTACAAACAAAATATGTACAATTTTTTTTGTTCCCGATACCATGTTAGAACCAGGCTTTTAAACGTGTTAAACGAAAATTAGCCGTGTTTTATTGGGAAACTTATCCACCGTAAGTTTATCCGTCGTAGCATTTTACATACAATTCGCTACGGTCGATAAAAAGCTTAAGTAGTAGCTACGGTGGATGGCTGCTTGACGTTTCTCGAGTCTCGAAGTTGTTTTTGTTAGTTTTGTTGGCGCGATTGATAATTGGTTTGAATCTCAATGGATGTGTTCATGGAGTATTATAATTATTAATTTCATTCGTAAGACAAATCCATCTTTTTAATTCTTTTTTTTCTTTTTTTTATTAGTTGGCCAGTTTATATTTCTAAAATCTTAGATAACTCCATTTTTTAATAAATTATAAGCTGTTCTTCTGAAAAGTTTCTGACTTTTACTATTAAAAACTGTATGCACCTAATGTCAATGAATCAATTTTAATAAATTTCGATTTCCATTTTGAAAAAAAAGCAATATCTATTGAATGAATTCCGTTTTACTTTTATTTTTGACTAACTTAGACCAATATTCATTTTGTGTTCAATTTTTATTGCTAGTTATAATATAAATAAATGGAGTTTGGTGAAAAAAACCATCTTTTTATTTAGATCTACAAAAAAGCAATTTGAGAAGATAAACCGCATTGGGTGGAACTGCACTATAGAGGAACTACTCGACACTGCGCCGCAAAATATTTATTCCTTTGAAATTCTAGGAGCTATAAGTCCGGGAGCGCACATATGCAACTTTCAATTTTGCAACAGTTTGGTTGCTAAAGTGAATATCATGGACTTATATGAGAGTGCGTGCACATACAAAAACTATTCAGTCCGCGATTCGAGCAATTTAAAAGTTTGTGTTTTGGCACAAATCGAACGATCGCCCCAAATAAGTTCTTCAGTTTGTATCACACCGAACTATAATGTAACTGTGCGCACATTAAATCAATATGTTGTCTGTGTGTTGGTCTATCTCGTTGATTGATTTTGAAGTTGTTTATGTGCGCGATCATCGTTTAACTAGTGATTAAACTATTTCGTTTCGGAAAAATTGCATGTGCGCGCCTAGCCTTAAGGCACTAAGCGGCAACTGAACTTCACAAAATGTGCTTTTTCTTCACTGTTTAATGGACGTTGGCCGTGACGGTATTCGCTTCACTACATGGACATGGACTGGGCGTACATTTTTGTGATCCCATTGTTTTTTTTCTGGACATGCGCATGGAAATGGCAAACCAAATGTTAACTATTTGTTCCTTAAGTACAGTCTGATGAGTGAATATAGAATTGAAAGCAAAACATACTCAGAAAATAAATTTGTAAATTGACTTGAAAAATAAAACTCTAGATATCGGTCTACTCAGAAAATAAATAAGAGCATGAAATATAAAGGGGAAATGTAAGGGGAGTGAACAATTTAAACTACGTTGTAGTGCGCATTCAAAACCAAGAAACATTAAAAGCAAACCAGCAAATCTCCGACAATTTTGTTTTCTCGTGTGAAAGGCATAGACGAATTTTAATTGCCCTGTGTAAAAAGGGACTTGACCATAGTCTATGAACAAACTTCACTTATTATTTCCTTTCTATTGGCACAAAATGAATATTAGAATTTAAAATTGCAAATGCGGACAAAATGAAAACAAGAAATAAGTTTGTAACATAAATTAAATATTGGTACGCTTTTCTACTTTCTATTTTATACGAATAAAAGGTACTTATTGTTCATAATTTTGATATTTTCTTAATTTTACTTTGTAAAAGACTCTTTCATTACTTGTGACTGCTGTGCAGGGGTACCATTTTTACAAAAAATAAAAAAAAACTACGATCCACGCTACGGTCGATGCGTTTTTTTTGGGAATTACTTACGGTACAATGGATAGATTCCCAATAAAACACAGCTATTGTTCGCAAAAAGTGAAACGTGTTAGAGCGAGGCCGTGTTAAAAGAGGTACGCGTTAAGTGAGGCCTACCTGTATTACCCTATTTTATTTTATAGGGTTTTCTTACAATGGCGTTAAGAATTTTTTTTCGAGAATTTTGAAAAATAAAAACAATTGGCTTTTAATTTGAAATACGAGAGAGGAATAATTTTATTCTAATTAATAAGAATGTTACCAAAACTTTTTTGTATAAATGACTTTGTCGATTTGATGAATGGTTACGTTTTTTAATTGATTAAAATTACCCTTCCATCATTAAACTCACCTGCAGATACATAAGATATGTAATAACAATTGTCTGAAGAGGTCCCAACCACAGGTAGTGCACAAAAATGGTGGCCAAATCCAAGCGACCAACATCATTCGAAATGAGATTAACAACTTGACCAGCAGTTGTATCACCCAAAGCAGTTTGACTTAGTCGCAACGCTTTTCTATATATCATACTACACATAGCCACTCTCATTTTCATACCAACGTGCATCGTTCCCAGCATGTAAGGATGCTGGAAAAGAACATTAAATGCACTACACACAATTATACCTAATGCATAGAGGTAGGCTGTAATAATAGTGTCGGGATCTTCTTCTACAGAATAGTAGGTTACTAGCAAACCAAGGAACAAGGGTTGCGTTATTCTGGGAAATAAAATAAAGAAAAAAAAAACACATTTTATATACATATTATGTATGTAAATAGTACAAACAAACAAACCTTAAACATATTTCTATAAAAAATAGAACAAGTCCAAATTGTGAAAATTTCCAACCGAATACATCTACTGAGGCTCTCAATAAACTTGCCTCCTTGCCAGTCTTTGATTTCCGTTGTAGTTGCTTATCCCATGCGGCACTTAATTTATTGCCTAAAGTGTCTAAAATAAAAAGAAAAAAATTTCATAAAATGAAGTGGGTTTAAAATTGTTCTAATTATTAGATTAAATCATACTAATTATGAAATAACAAAAAAATATTTCTAAGCTATGTGATAACCCTTATCAAAATCATTAACCTATGATTTCTTTCCATCAATAAAGTTTGGAGCCAAGACAACAAACTCATCCAGGTTAACGACAGATGAGATATGTATGTACATATATGTATGTTGTACAGATAGCGAACCAAAAAATTTCAAACTTATCAATTAAATTAAAAAGATTAAACAATAAGTAGAATATATTATGTGTTGAAATCATGTGCGTACAGAAAAGCACTCTTCTTTTTCGATCTTCCAAAAAAAAAAAAAATATGTATGACGTTGTATGCTCAAATTTGTCGGGCTTGGTGGCATGTTAAAGAAAAATAAAATAAAATACACTACTGGATCGCACGTACTTGCTCTTATGTTCGATCACATCTTAATCAAACGATTTTTAGTAGAAACAATGGCGCAAAATTTTAAACAGCATGATGTTAAGGGCTTAGCATGGTACTACTTAAAAGTTTGCTAATACTAAATCACTTAACTAATATTTTCCTAATTTTAAACACTTTTTAACTAGCACCAAACTAAATCTATTTTCTTAATAAACTACAACTAAACACGTCTAAAATAGTGCAAAAAAGTAAGCGAACATAACTTTTTGACGTTTGTAAATGTCAAAGTGGCATATGGATTTAACAAAATTAAGTAGCCAAATTGTGATTTTAACTTTAGTAAAATGTTAAGAAAATAGTACGGTACTAAACTGGTTTAAATTTAGCAAAATCCTCTTTTTAGGACATTCAATTTTCGGAAAGCTAATATCCTCGCTTAACAGCTTGCTTAGATCTTTTGACTTCAATAGCATACCTCTCGCCGCTGAAATTGACATCGCCTTCTGCTATTTCTATTCTAACGTTCTTAACTGCCTTACCCTATCTGTCCCTTTAGTTCAACAAAAAAGCACCCACTCTTCTCGTCCCTGGTACAATAGTGATCTGCGGTCTTTAAGAAATAAAATCTGGCGGATTTGCCTCATTCCACCGCTGATCTTTCAAGTTATCAGAACGCCTTTTCTCTGAACTTTGCCAATCTCTTTACGATGCTTATCTGAATCGAATGCAATCCAGTATTATAACAGACCCCAAAAGATTCTTTCATTTTATCAATGCTAAAAGAAAGTCTGATAGCTACCCCTCTACCTTAACTTATTTAAACTCTAATAACTCCGATGATCCCAAAATAGTCGCCAATTTATTTGCCCAATCCGTCAATCTTTCTCGGATATCGACCTTCAGCCTGATTTAGAATACTTCTCCTTCTTAAAATCTTGCAACCAAACTTCATTTACTCATTACCATTTCATCAGACGTTGTTGAACGTAATATAAATAATCTAAAAGACGATTATTCTGCTGGTCCTGATGGGGTGCCTGCTATAATCCCGAAAAAGTGCTGTTTACACTTAGTTAAATCTTTGACCGCTCTATTTCAACTTTCACTCTCGCTTGGAGTTTTTCCTGCTCTTTAAAAAAACTCTTTTATAATCCCTTTCCATAAAAAAGGCCCCAAGAAAGAAATTTCCAACTACCGCCCTATTGCAAAGTTATCTTGCATCCCTAAGCTTCTTGAAAGTATCGTTTATGATACAATGTTGTTTCACTTCAAGCATATAGTCTCCCCAACCCAACACGGTGTCGTCAAGGGCAGGTCTACTACTACTACTCGTAACTTGTTAGAATTTATTTCAGGAACCTTATGCTTTCTTGAAAACGGTAACGAGGTCGATGTAATTGCAACCGATCTTAGCAAAGCCTTTGACAAAATTTCACACTCTTTGATCCTTTTCAAGTTGAATGCCCTAGGACTTCAACCCATATTCGTTTCATGGGTTCAGTCATACTTAAAAGATCGGCAGTATAAAGTAATCTTTAGATCCTCTGAATCTGACCCGTCCTAGCAACTTCTGGAGTCCCGCAGGGAAGCCACCTTGGCCCACTGACTTCATTTTGACTATCACAACGTCGACTGTATATTAAAAGACTCTTTTATATAAATGTACGCCGATGATAAGAAAATCTTTCGGTACATAACATCCTCTGCCGACTATTTTCTACTACAGAATGATCTTAACAGATTTTCAACCTGGTGCCGTAAAAACTTTCTTGAGCTCAATGTTAACAAGTGTCAAGCCATCACCTTCTCCCGTAAGCGCTTTCCACTTCTTCATAGGACGTATCTTAATCGAAAATGTGCCTGTCCCCTCGGTTGATTCATTGTGCAATCAAGGAATTATCTGCGTTCTCACATTGATAAGTCCATTAAGAGAGCTAAGTCAAAGGAATTCTCCGACCCTTTTGTCACTAAATCTCTCTATACCACATTTGTTAGGCCACTTCTTGAATATGCAAGCCAAGTCTGGTCATCCTATTACCTTAATCACTCTCTGCGAATAGAAGCTGTTCAACGTAGATTCCTTCATTTTGCCCTCCGTGGCCTTCCCTGGTCTGATGCACTTAACCTGCCTCCCTACCAACATCGTTTGAATTTAAATAATATGGACTCCCTCGCATTTCGCCGACGAGTGGCTGATATTGTCTGCACCCATCAGCTATTAGCTGGTAATATCGATTGTCCAGCTCTTCTTCAAAAAATCTCCCTCCAAACCAACTCCAATAATCTCCGATCCATACATCTGTTCCAAATCAAGCTTCATCGCACCAACTACGGTAGCAACGAACCTATAAACCGTATGCTACGTACGTCTAATAGCGGGCACAACTTATTCGACTTCCATTTAAGCAAAGATAGCCTCAAAACCTCCCTTTACCGTGCCTCTGACACTTCCTAGTCTTAATAAATTTCAAGTTAGTTTTAAGTTAGAATGTAAGTGTGCTTGTACCAAGCTAAATAAATAAATAAATAATTTAGCCTATTATCATACTAAAAATGATGTATACAACATTTCTTAAATTCTTTTCTAAAAATAATTTTAGTATGACAAATTTTAGTATCTATTTAATACTACGTTTTCATTAGAGCCGAAATTAACTCATTTAAAAATTTTCAGGAAAAAAGTGTTTTCATTTAAGTTTACTAATTTCGTTTGACACTTTGGCCTGATTCTAATAATTCTGTTTGACTTCTAAAATTTGCAAAAGACAACAAACTCAACATAAATTAATTTACATAAAATTCCTGAAAATAATAGAATTTTTTAAATTTTGGCTGCAAATCATGGTAATTCAACAACCTCACTAAAACAACTAAATAATGCAATATTTTTATTGTTAAAAACGAGGCTGTACTACATTCGTGAGCGGCAAAAAAGAAGGCGAAGAATCGAGAGTCTTCGAATATACACATAATGCCGACCCAAATTTCAACATGGAAAACTGTAAACATGTTATAGCTGTTCTTTTGGTAAATCTATCGGCAGTGAAACAGGATTTCCCAAAATAACCATCCGCAGCAGCCTGATTTTTTGTATCTTTAAGTTGGTATTACTGAACTTGTGTCTAATAACTAAATCTGTTTGACGTTTCTTTTCAATAAATCAGATCTTGTGGCAATGAAATGGTATGTTTGCATTGTGTTTCCTTGTTATTAGCTATGTTATCTCGGATACCAAGCTATCGGAGTATATCTGTGGACGAATCAGATAGGTTAGCTGAAAGCTGTCAAGAAATTATAACAAATCGCATACCAAATCAATTTTGCAGTCAGCTGTTCTATACATTTGTGTTCCGATATCTAGTTATTCCAATTTTTTTGGGATAATTCAAGATAGCTTTCACGAGAACATCTCTGTTTTCATCAGATGTGCTTTTGCACGCGTTACAACAACAGAAAGGTATTCCATATTGCTGAGAATAACTGAGTGAACGTCCCCATTCATTATTTAACTATTAAGTAAATACTTCGTTTACATGCGGCTCAAAAGTAGAGAGGTTAATTAAAAATGAATTATTTGAAATATGGACAGAAATCCCCTTTTTGAATCTCATAATTGGGGTAAATAGTCGTATTTTGGTAAAAATATTAACGTCGCAACAAATAAGCACTGAAAAAAAGACGATTATGTCCACTTTTATATTCACTGGTTGGTCAACGGTCAAATCGACTCCGAATTCGAAATGACGTAAGATCATCAAAATCTGTTTTGACACGAATTTTAGTTCAAGTTAATTATCTACGACATCCATCAATAAAATTTGATATTTTCTGACTAGGCAATACGCTATATATTATGAAATATTTAGAATGTATTTCTTGTCAAATTTCGCTCAAAAGCTCTAAATCATCACTCTTTTCCGCAGGTGATATTAAATCTGATAGTTTCCAATTGTTGGTATAACCAAACTAAGATTTTTTAGAAGAAATCTTAATAATCTTCACAATCGCATTCGACAGTTTATGTCTTGCACGTGTTATAAGTGCTCTATCGATAACATACACATACGTGCTGCTAATGAGTGCTTATTTATTACAAAATAAAGGATATGCACTGACTTGCTCTTTAAATGCTTGTTGCTATTCCAATTTCAGAGCTTTGGTAGTGGGCGCTACTCAAGTTTTAGTTATAAATTTTTTTAGGAAATTTGACAGCAGCTGACACAAGGCCACTCAAACATCTTTTATTTAAGTATCTTTGATCTGGAAGTTTCGCACGAATAAGCTAACTTTAACTTTTACTTAAATTGGAAGAACGCCCCCTACCTATGCTTTTTAACATGATTTATAAAGCAACAAAAATTAATAAAACGTATTTTTGGCGCAGTTTGTTGCGTTAGACATTTTTTATTTCCTGTACGTAAATAGGTGTCAAACAATTTTTTAAAGAAAAGAACACATAATTACCAAAATTTATTGATTTTTGGCTGCTTTTAGCTAACTTTTCCGAATCGTTCACAAATATATTTGAATTGTTTGGTTTCCGAGATAACTTATCTAATAAATATGTGAACGTGCCCTTCGAGATTCATTAGTCATCGGAACTACCAACTAAACAACATTATAACATTCGATACTCGAATAAATGTCACAAATCTATTCAAAGCAGACTTCTGCTTTTAGTTTTATCGAAAGCAGGTTGTTGTATTTGTAATGTGAGTAATTTGCTGCCGATGTCATTTTGCCAAAAGAACAGCCCTATTGATTTAATTGCAGCCTCGGGCAAGCCTTATTTGGGAGAAGGAAGTGCAGAGAATCTAATGACCATTTATCAAAGAAAAATTTCGAATTGACCGATGGACGTTGGCTTCACTATGTACAGAGCTAAAAGCTTTAGCAAAGAAAGAAACACGCTTCCGAAAACACATTTCTCTCGAAAAAAGAGTAGGAATAGCAATGTATTCACTGGGATCTTCCGCAGAATAAAAACTATTCCCAATCTTTTTGTGTGCTACATGTTTAAACACTTTTTTTTAATTCTCATCTCGCAGAGTAACTCTTCCCTTTCTGCCCCAGAGCTTCAACCCTTAATATATTTTCTTCTCCATCTATTAAATAAAACAAACTTATTTGAGTTTTAATAATTTATTTATTATTCTTAACTTTTATTGTGCTACTTTCTTTTTTGTTTTTATTTTCTCATTGACATTTTATAATGTCAACTTTGATATTTTTTATAGAATCGTTTTCAATTGTGATTCAATTGTTTTCAAATAAGGTGTATTCGACTTCTCATTACCAAATTTGCACCCTAATTTGCCATTTGCCTTATTGAAAACATAAATTGAAAAACTGAATTTCAACAAAAATCAAACATATTGAATTTTGAAAATAAAAATATTTGTTTTATCAAAAATCCAAATATATTTTTCGAAAATTTTAGTATTACCTATTTATAATTCGAAGGACCTCCTATATAAAAATTTTGATCGAAATCCGTTGAGCAGATTATGAGAAAGTCGAAAATATAAAAATGGTTGTATGGCAAGTACTGTTAATAACAAAATTGTAAAAAAAATTTTGGACCAAAATGTAGACTATATGTACCAAGGTAGTGCACACACTTTTTTTTATCAAAATCATTAGAGCCTTTTTCGAGATAATTATTATAGTGGCAGACAAAATTCTACGACAAGTACCGATATTTTTTGGATTTGCAGGATAAACTTAACAAACACACCTTGTGAAACATTCAGCGCTCAATTAAACGTTACATAAATAGCTGACGGGTTGCTGCCAGGAAAAACGAAGAAAAAACAGCAGCTTTTTTTTTGTTTGAAGTTGCAGAACTCGCAAAATAAAGCCACGTTTATTCAAGATACGGGTTTGCGATATGAGAATGAAGTTAAACAAAATCTTCACATTTTCCGCAATTAACCATTTGCTTTAATTGCTAATTGCTAAAATTTGCTAATATTGCATTGATGCCAAGTTTGACAGTTGGTGTCAAATTAATTGAAATGTCAAACGAAAACTTGTGAATGTTCAGTGTGAACGGTTTTCGAGTTTTCATACATTTTTAGCTGAACACCGCGTTTTGGGTTTTGTGTGAAAAGCCTATAAGGCATTCTTTATATCAAATTATTCAAGGGATTATACTACCATTTAAATGTTTCAACACAGCGCGGGCGTCAGGTTAAGGAAGAGAAAGAATGATAGGAAAGATATGTGGCGCGATGTTTGAGACTGAAGGTGGCTTTTGTCTCAGATTTTATCTCCAGGGATGGCGGCTGAACTAATGCGGAGAAGTTTCCGTGTCTTATTTATCTATGTCGTTTATAATTCGCATTAATTTTTTATTCGGTGCCATATTTAGTGGTATACTAGTTTTACTCATTCACATGTTGTTAGTGCTTTGCCTTAACAGCATGTGATGAGTAAACCAGCAACTCATTGTATGACATTTATTTTAGAATTGGTTTTCAATGGAAAAATAAAAGGACATAGACTACGGCAGGAATCGAACCTGTGACCATGAGATTGAAAGGCGAACACACAACAATCACGCCACGGCGACCCCCAAATTATTAAATTTTTGACATAAAGTTTTTGTAAAATGTTTGTGCAGTGATACCTAATTTAGAGGAATTGACTAATTTATAAATGAGAAAAAAAGGAGTTTGACAACAGAAATAATGATGATAAATCTAAAAGCATACAATACCTATAATAAATAAAATGCACGACTAGATCGCACGTACTTGCTCCTATGTTCGATCACATTATATGCAAAAGTTTTTGAACAGAAATGGTTAAATGTATTTTTAAAATCTTTTTTCACTTATTTTTTTTATATATACAAATTCTCAAATTTTATCTAAAAAAAAAATTGGTATGAGCATTTTAAATATTTAATAATATAAATTTAAAAACAGAATTTCAGAAAAAATTGTCCACCCGTTTTCGAATTATTGAATTTTCATAAAAAAAATATATATTTTTTTTTCAGAAATCCAAAAAACTATTTTTCGAAAATTTTGAAATGCAGATTTGAAGAAGATCCTGTATAAAGATTTTGATCGAAATCCATTGAGCCGTTTATGAGATAGTCGAAAATCAATAAAATGGTTGTATGACAGATACCGTTAATAACAAAATATTTAAAAATTTTTGTTTGCCAAAATGTAAACCATACTCAAGGTAGAACACACACCAATATTTATAAAAATCGTTTGAGCCGTTTTCGAGATATTAATATGGTAGAAAAATTTGTATGGCAAGTACCCTTATTTTTGGGGCTAAAACAACGATTCAAAAATCAATTTTGGACAATCACCTAAAACGCCTAAGCACCAAGTTTGAACAAAATCGGTTCAGCTGTTTACGCTGTAGATCATTCTACAGACTGACAGACAGACGGAATTGCCGGACCCACTTTTTTGGTTTTCTCTATCATCGTAATGTCAACTTTGATTAAAATCTCGAGTTCGAGTTTTTTTCCAAATGCAAAACTTGTCCTCCTAAGTAAAAAAAATACCATTTTAAAATACTTTTTTTAGAATCTCATACCACATGCTACCGCATGGAAATGAATATTGGAATAAAATTAAAAATGTAATTTTATGAATTATTTAACTAAAGTTCATCTAAGTATAACGTCTTTTTTACTTGCGATTATAGGTACTATAAGGCAAGTTATGCATTCATCGAAAAAAAAAGTTGTGAGATAACAATCAAAACATTACGATGATAGCGAAGACGAAAAAAGATGGTCTAAAAATTCTGTCCGTCTGTCTGTCAGTCTGTCAGTCTGTCAGTCTGTCAGTCTGTCAGTCTGTCAGTCTGTCAGTCTGTCAGCCTGTCAGTCTGTCAGTCTGTCAGTCTGTCAGTCTGTCAGTCTGTCAGTCTGTCTGTATGTATGTATAGACACGTACAGCCCAAACGGGTGGACCGAATTGCTTCAAACTTGGTATATAGAGTTTTTTAGATATTGTACAGAGTTGAAATTGAAATTTTTTCTTAGCTCAAAAAATAACGGTACCTGCCATATAACCGTTACGCTCAAACCTATTTTTTACAGAAACGACTCTAACGATTTTGATAAAAAAAATCAGTGTGGGTTTTTAGCTACCACCGATCATATAGTTGAAAAAAAATGTCTAAAAACGGTACTTTCCATAGGACCGTTTTTTTGTTTTGCTGTCGACTATCTCATAAATGGCTTAACCGATTCTTTCGAAATTTCACAAAAATATAGGTTTATGTTGCCCAAATTATACCGCGTACCAATATTTTTTAATTAATATTTTTTTGTATTTTTAAAATCATTTTTAAGAACAAAATTTAAAAAAATTATTATTCGAAAACTGCTCATTAAATTTTTTCAAAAATTATATTTATTTGTATTTTCTGAATACCTATGAATTGGCGTTTTTGATTTTTTTTTTATATTTTCAAAAAGTTTAAAAAAAAAACTTTTTTTCTCAAAAACCGCTCCACAGATTTAAAATTTTTTTTTTCATAAATTCAAATTTATCCAAGAAATAAAATAGCGTACTTTTTTTGAGCTCAAATTAGTTTAAGTATTTATTTCAGAATTTTTAATTATTTTTTCTTTAATTAAACATATTTAATATTTTGTTTTTAAGTTTATATTATTAAATATTTAATATTGTCATACCAATTTATTTTAGAACAAAATTATTGAAATTTTGTATATGCATATACAAAATTGAGTTAAAAATTACTTTAAGAATATATTTAGATTTTTAATAGAAATCTTTTGCATACGATGTGATCGAACTTAAAAGCAAGTTCGTGCGATCCAGTCGTGTATTTTATTTTACATAAGATCAGATTGTAGATATTTGGATATTATTAAATGAATTAATTATAAAAGGAATAATTAATGTTTTAAAAAAAATTACAATGATAAATAATGAAACACATCGTTTTCGCGTTTAATGACAACTCGCCTAAGTCTATAATTTAAATAAGATATGGCCATCTGATTCTGCTGGGCGACATACTTTTATAAACAGAACTGTTATAAATTGGCATGTCTAGAGTCACTTTTATAATTTTCATTTAACACATCATGTTTACTAAAAGTTAATGTATGTAGGCATTTATCAGTTTAGAAAAATATTGGCTTAATTGTTAATTACACTATTTAACAAAACAATATTTCACACTGGTATAAACATTTAACCAAGCTAAAGAAGAAAACAGCCTACGGCTTAAAATTCATTTTAAGTATATTTTTGTTTAAATTTTCAAAGATAACAAATTCTTTCAATTAATCAGTTTTAAGACTCTCTGCTACATACAATTATTATTAATTATTGAAAATTCCTTTTCTGATGGTTGTTTTTTACCCAAAAAGTTCTAACCACATGTGGTTTTACTGATTGCAATAGCGCATTAAACACTCTCGTGATGTTTAACAAAAAATATATTGAAACAACAAAATAAAAACGTTTTTTTTTTTTCAATTAATTGTTTTAATAAATACGCACATGAGTATACCCAAACATATTACGTATGTTTGCATGTGTGGTGTATACTATACATACAGTGTGGTTCACATGGTTAGTAACACCTTCTTTCAATCAATAAATTTTAGTTTTTCTGTTTGTTTTTTCATGTACTAATAAGCAATGCATTTATTTGAAATGTTATTAAATTTTTTGAGAAAAAAACCTAAATTCAACATTAGTGAACGACACATAATAGTTATTTTGGACTCTTTCTTCCTACTAGTTCAAAAAAAGCTCAAATAAATCGTGTCTCTTGGGTAGACGCATCTGTTAAAAGTTTAAAGAAAAGAAATTGATCGATTTCGAAAATTCTGTTTTTGCTTTTTTATTATTATTATAATTTTTTTTCACAGTTTAAATACTTTGTACAACCTCCTTTTAAGAGATTTATAATTTATTTTGGAAATTACAGTAGATAAATCTACGGAGTAGAGACACTGAAGCACTGGCAACGAGACCATTGGCTTTAAACATCACATACATTAATACAACAGAGAGAGACAGAGAAAGAAGGAACACACAACAGAAGAAACACATGTCAACAGCACGTGGTTGGTTTCCGACGGCCCCCATCGAAGAACTAACTACGCGTAACGATGCTTGATTTCGCTGATCTATGGGAAGCGATGGTTTCATCGGAGCCAAGGCACGTTAACAATTTTTATTTTTGTAAATTATGTAATGAAATCTTAGGCCTAGCTATTTTATATGCGGCAATAAACTCCTCCATCTTTCATACTGCTTTCCTCCTTCATGCATTTGACGGGTCATCCATCCTTAAAGAATGGAAATACAACAACCTGCTTTCGATAAAACTAAAAGCAGAATTCTGCTTTGGATAGATTTGTGACATTTATTCGAGTATTGAATTTTATTTTGTTCTTTAGTTGGTAGTTCCGATGACTTCAATGAATCTCGAAGTCCTTGTTCGTAGAGTTCTTCTGTTTGTCAATGGGCACGTTCACATACTTATTAGATAATCTCGGAAACCAAACAATTCGAATATATTTGTGAACGATTCGAAAAGTTAGCCAAAAGCAGTCAAAAGCAAAACAAAATTCATCAAATAAATTATTATTCATTCACATGTGTCAGCGGACAGCTAGTTATTCGACAATTTTTGGAGTAACTCAAAAGAACATTTTAATTTGTACTTAAGATATGAACAAACATAACAGCAAGTACGTATATTTATCATCATCATATCATATTTATTATTTAAATCAATAATTTTTGGTTAATTATGTGTTCTTTTCTTAAAAACGTTGTTTCACACCTTTTTACGTGCAGGAAATAAAAAATGTCTAACGCAACAAACTGGGCCAAAAATACGTTTATTAATTTCTGTTGCTTTATAAATCATGTTATTGAGCATAGGTAGGGGGAGTTCTTCCAATTTAGATAAAAGTTAAAGTTAGCTTATTCGTGCGAAACTGCCAGATCAAAGATACATAAATAAAAGATGTTTGAGTGGCCTTGTGTCAGCTGCTGCCAAATTTCCTAAAAAAATAGATAACTAAGACTTGAGTAGCGCCCCCTACCAAAGCTCTGAAATTGGAATAGCAACAAGAGCAAGTCAGTGCATATCCTTTATTTAGAGTCAATTTTTCAATCTCCTGATAAACATCCAATTAGTTGTCAGAGAAAAAATTTACTTGACTGTTAAACAACCGGATAACAACATTCAATTTTTTAATCAAGAAAAAAACAATCTATAGAATAATTAAAATTGAACGTCACTTTTATTTCGAGTATCGAACTTTCCATAGAAATTAATTTTGGTTTAACGTTTATAATAATTTTTCAAAGTGTTTTTGACATCGAAAATAGCTATTTATTTTATTCCTCAGATAACTCTTTATTCCGTTGTAAAATGAGCAGATAACTTTATTCCTAGGTTAAGTTGTATCTGACTATTGAAAAAATGAAATTTGTTCTATCTGGAGAATATGACTGCTTAACTGACTATTGAAAAATTGGCCCTTAGTAATGAATAAGCACTCATTAGCAGCACGTAAGTGTATGTTATCGATAGAGCACTTATATCACCTGCGGAAAAGAGTAATGATTTAGAGCTTTTCGGCGAAATTTGGCAAAAAATACATTCCAAATATTTCAAAATATAGCTTATTGCCTAGTCAGAAAATATAAAATTTTATTGATGGATGTCGTAGATAATTAACTTGAACTAAAATTCGTGTCAAAACAGATTTTGACGATCTTACGTCATTTTGAATTCGGAGTCGATTTGACCGTTGACCAACCAGTGAATATAAAAGTGGACATAATCGTCTTTTTTTCGGTGTTTATTTGTTGCGACGTTAATAATTTTTACCAAAACACGACTATTTACCCCAATTATGAAATTCAAAAAGGGGATTTCTATCCATATTTCATATAACTCATTTTTAATTAACCTCTCATGTAAACGAAGCTTAAAAATACTTAATAGTTAAATAATGAATGGAGACGTTCACTCAGTTATTCTCAGCAATATGGAATAACTTTCTGTTGTTGTAATGCGTGCAAAAGCACATCTGATGAAAACAGAGCTGTTCTCATGGAAGCTATCTTGAATTATTCCAAAAAATTTGAAATAACTAGCTATCGGAACACAAATGTATAGAACAGCTGACTGCAAAATTGATTTGGTATGCGATTTGTTATGATTTCTTGACAGCTTTCAGCTAACCTACCTGATTCGTCCACAGATATACTCCGATAGCTTGGTATCCGAGATAACATATCTAATAAGTGAGTGAACGCCCGCAATACGATAATTTTTGCAAGGAAACATAATGCAAACATACCCTTTCATTGCCACAAGATCTGATTTATTGAAAAGACGCCTTTAATCTTAAGAAATAAAAACAAATCAATTGTAGATTTTTTGCATTTAGTTATTAGACACAAGTTCGGTAATACCAACTTAAAGAGAGATAGAAAAAATCAGTCTGCTGCGGATCGTTCTTTTGGGAAATGCTGCTTTGCTGCGGATAGATTTACCAAAAGAACAGAGATATTATTATTCAAAAAAACATCCGTCTTTGCGGAGGTAATGGAAATTAAATGTATACCCATCAGGAATATCTAGATTGAACTTTTTCTCGTCAGAAAACACCACATTTCTCCAATTTAAAACACGCCAAACCTCTGTATCCCATATCATATAAAGACGCGCGAATTCCAGCTGATGCTCCTTTCTTGGAGTGTTGAGTTGTTTTTTTTTTAGCTTTTTGAATTCAAGTGTGGAACACCTAAGAGAGTTCGACGAATAGTTGATTTACTGGCACTTACCACTGCTAATTGTCTGATTTTCATCTTCGGGTGTGATGAATTTGAGGCAATTCTTATTATTTTTCGCTTCTCGTGCGATGTTAATGCTGTTTTTGTCCTTCCTTAGTTGTTTTTTTCCGTAGGTGAAAGGGTTTGATAAAAAAAATCGAACTGCTTTATTACTTGTCCTTTTTTAATTTTAAATTGTCGGCATATAATACCCTTGTGAATAGTAGGCCTCAACTTTTGCTATTTCTGTCGCCATTTATATTCTTTTTACCCATTTTCACTTTTAACACTCGGAAAAACTTTAATAACATACATTCATTAAACAAATTTAATTTACATTACCCAGCATTTAGAAAACTAACTGAAGTAATTCGTGCGTCTAACCAAGGGAACCGATTTATTTGACATTTTTTCTTCACTAGTCGTAAGAAAGAGGTCAAAACAACCGTTAAGTGGCTTTCGTTAATCTTGAAATTTATTTTTTTTTTCACAGAGAATTTAATAACCTTTAAAATAAATTAATTTTTTTGTAGTTTATTAAAAAAAAAAAAAGTAAAACTACAATTTAATGGAGGAAAAATGATGCGCCTAACCATGTGAACCGCGCTGTATGTATGTTGTATAGGTTTCCTCATTTAATTGCATGGAAATCTATAAACGCATATTCAATCAAAAACTATTAAGCATGTTTCATTGGTACCGTTTCATTAAAGTCGAAAAACATGGTAATGTATGTATGCATATAAATATGTACGTAAGTATGTAATAATACATACAGTGCAAATCACTTAACAACTTACGCTATGTAGAGCCATGACGTATTAAAACCAGATCCATCAATGTTAATTGATAATATTGGTATAGGTATACATATCTACTTATAATATCGATAAAGTAAATACAATATGGAGACGCTATGCGGGAGCCGAACCGCGATAAAGGCTGTTGGTTAAGGGCTAATACAAACTTCTCTCTAAAGCCGTAATTTCAATGTTTTTTTCTTACTGTAAATAGGTATCTTATCTTTCAAAAATTGATTATTTCATTTTACATATCGTTTTTAGTATTTGACTAAGAATTGATAAAAACATTGAATATTGAAAAAAAAAATATAATTCACGACTGGATCGTACTCGCTTGTTTCATCACATCGTTTGCACAAGATTCGTAGTAGAAACGGCAATATATATTTTAAAAGTCTTGAAAGGTTTGATCAATAAATACGAGTAATTAATTTAATTTAACTATATTCCTGTAAGACCTAAGGTCTTTTTAAATGCAATCTGAATTGCACGGCACTAGTTTTTTGCACAGTGGATTTGAGAACCAGGTATTGACTGTCTCATTTTAATATATAAATAATATATTTTTAAAGTCGTTTTTTACTAATTTTTTTATTTAGGTAAAACATTTCTTAAATCTTGTTCTTAAAAAAAATTGGTATGGACATTTTATTTAGATATTTAATAATATAAGCTTAAAAATATAATTTCGAAAAAAAAATCGTCATCCCTTTTCGAAATATGTATTAAATTTTCAAAAAAAAAATCAAAAAATATTTTTTGAAAATTTTGGTATGCAGTATTATTTATGGTGGTTGGGTGTGTATGAATAGGGCAGGCCCTGATAGGCGTCAACCAGGCGATGCCCAGTGTTGTAACTATCTCGTACACATCAATTGTGCTTATTTTACCTAACTGCGGCAACCACCGGGTACTGGCTTGTCCATCCGGACATTCCTGCTAGACTTATAAGCGCGAGTGTTGCACACAGAAAAGAAAGCAATACTATAATGCTCTGTTTTAATGACTGTTCTAATTGACTCGCAGAAGTCTTGCATGATCTCCTCAGAAAGAGGAAGTACGGCGGATGAGCCCAAATAATTGGACCAACGGCGGCTTCAACAGTCAACAAAGCAGATGCCTTAATGAGCTACTTCGACGTATATGGAGATAAGGTCATTGTGACAATTCAATGCAAGTCAGGGCATTGAAATAGAGATGGTGGCGGATGAGCCCTTAATGGGCCAACGGCAGCGCTCATATCCCTGAAGCGGTAACTGACTCCGGACTTTCCGGCTCTTTTCGTCCAAGGAGTCCAACAAAGGACCTGGCCCTCCAGGTTGGGGGTTGTGCGTGGGGTTAACAACCCCGCCATGTAAAAAAACATAAGTTGCGAAACGACCAATAGCCTCGGAAAAGGACGGATTAACTGTTGACGACCCGGCAAAATGCATTAAGTACAACGACCTTCGGATCTGCACGTGGAATGTTAGAACTCTTAACAGACCACGTGCAGCCGAACAACTAGCGGGGGCCCTAGACTGCTACAGAGCAGGAATTCCTGCCATCCAGGAAGTGCGATGGGATGGGCCGGGCAAAAGGAAGATGAAAAACTGTGACGTATACTACGGTGATTGTGAAAGAAGGCCACAGCGTCTAGGTGCGTATTCGTCATAAGCGGCAGACTCAAGCAAGAAGTCTTGGGCTTTCGACACGTGAGTGAGTGATTTGTTACAATCCGTATCAAGGGTAAATTCGCCAACATTAGTCTAATATGCGCTCACGCCCCCACAGAAGACAAGGATGACGCCACCAAGGATGACTTATACGAGCTCCTCGACAAAACCTATGAGCAGTGCCCCAAATATGACGTTAAGATCGTACTAGGCGATTTTAACGCCAAAATAGGTATGGAGGAAATTTTTTGGTAGGACTGTCGGAAAACATAGCCTACACGACACAACGTCTGAAAACGGACTTAGGCTAATTGACTTTGCGGCGGCACGTAACGTCCCCATTGCAAGCACACGGTTTCCTCATCTCGAGATACACAAAAGGACTTGGTGGCATTCATATCAAATAACCGTCAATCAGATTGATCACGTTGCGATCGATGCAAGGCACGCCTATTCTGGATGTTCGCACCTTCCGAGCAGCTAACATCGACTCGGATCACTACCTTGTTGCAGCCAAGGTAAAAATGCGAATATCCCGAACGTCAAAACAACGGAGTAATACTGTGAGGAAGTATGACGTCGGAAAACTGCAATCGCAAGAGACCGCCAAAACCTATGCCGATCGAATATCCCGTAACCTCTCAAGAAATCCATTCCCGCCAGCATCAAGTGCCGAAGACCAGTGGCAAAGCTGTCAACAAGCCATCAGACGTGCCACAACTGATGTGCCAGGTTTTACCGGACCTCCACCACGAAACCGCTGGTTCGATGAAGAATGCAGGCAAGCACATGCAGCTAAACAAAGGACATATAATGCGGCGCTGCAAAGAAGGACGAGAGCTGCTCGCGAGCTCTACGAGCAGAAAAGACGGGAAGAACACCGGCTTCTCCAGAAGAAAAAGAAACTCGATTGCTCTTAGCCAAAACACTAGTAACACCTAAACTCACATATGGTTGTGAAGTTTTTTGTCATTGCGACTCAGTAAGCAAGAGAAAGCTTAATGTCGCCTTTAATAACACTGCAGGATATGTCTTTGGCTTGCGAAGATCTGACCACATATCAAGGTTTTCAATACAAATCTTTAATATCTCTCTCGATAACCTTATGCGCTTCCGTACTATTATACTACTGTTAAAAGTGATCCAAAGCAAACAGCCGTGCAGTTTATACAGTAGGAGTCAGTTTTGTTCCTCTAACAGATCGCAACAACTAATTATTCCGCGTCACTTATGTCTTACTTCGGAGAGACAGTTTTTCGTCAACGCCATCCCCCTGTGGAATTCATTACCATGGCACCTAAGGGGTATGAGATTTGAAGCCGAGTTTCGTCGAGCGCTAAAAATCCACTTTCATGATTAAATAAATCTTTTCTTTTTCTTTTCCTCCCTAACTGTTTTTGATTTAATTTTTCTTTTGTCAACAGAGACATATTGTACTTACAGCTATTTTTTCTTTTTATTATTTTTTTTTATTTCTTAAACTTAAATTTAACTAATACTTAAAGATTGTTAATTATTGTTATAGTTTATCTTTGTATACTTTTAGCTTAACACTATCTTAAAAGAAGTGAATTCTTACTGTGTAAGCATACAATTAACTAATAAATACAAAAAATACAAATTATACCTACCAATACGTAATGCTGGCTACTGAAAGTGTAAAGCCTACGCAGCAGAATTAACAAAATGAATTGCTAAGGCCGACATCAGATCAAATTTAAAAGAATCAATTTTATTGGTAAGGTTTGCTTTCGCACCAAGATTTTATCAAATTTTAATTATTATTAGCTAAACGTATTTTTTTTTTAATTGAATGCTTATATTATTGAATAATCGTCGAATTAAATTAATAAAATGATTGGTGGTATAACATAACGGGTGATTTTTTTGCTACTTGGTTTTTGACGTTTATATTTTTGACAGATCACACATGACAAATTCCACGAACATTTGACATTTCGATTCAGTATTGTTTGCCATTTCATCATGAATAGACTTACGCCTGAACAACGTTTGCAAATTATTGAAATTTATTATCAAAATTCGTGCTCTGTGAAAAATGTGTTTCGCAAGCTTTTATCGCAAAATTGTCTTCAGCGACGAGGCTCATTTTTGGCTAAATGGATACGTGAATAAGCAGAATTGCCGTATTTGGAGTGAAGAGCAGCCAGAGGCAATTCAGCAGCTACCAATGCATCCCGAAAAATGCACTGTTTGGTGCGGTTTATGGGCAGGCGGCATCATTGGGCCGTACTTCTTCAAGGACGATGAAGGCCGCAGGGTTACGGTCAATGGAGAAAGGTACCGTTCGATGATAACAGATTTTTTTTTGCCGAAAATGCAAGAATTATACTCGGTCGACATGTGGTTCCAACAGGACGGTGCACGCGAAACCATGCATCAATTGAGAGGCGAATTTGGTGAGCAGTTGATCTCACGTTTTGGCGCAGTCAATTGGCCACCAAGATCATGTGATTTGACACCGTTAGACTATTTTTTGTGGGGCTATGTTAAGTCTATTGTCTATGGGGACAAGCCAAACACGATTGCTGCCTTGGAAGCCAACATTGAACGCGTCATTGGTGAGATTCCGGCCGAAATGTGTGAAAAAGTTTGCCAAAATTGGACCTTCAGAATGGACCACCTGAAGCGTAGCCGCGGGCAACATTTAAGTGAAATTATTTTTAAAAAGTAAATGCCAGAAATTGATTTATCGATCCAAATAAAAATTTCATTCACTTTTTACAAGCTTCTGTGTTTTTTTGAATTTTCAAAAACCAAGCTCTTAAAAAATCACCGTTTACATATACAATGTTTCTGTTTCCTTAAAAAACATATTTCCTCTTTCACAAAAAACTGACACTTACATGTTATTTAATGCATACAAAATGATGAAAAAAAGAAGTAGGTATCATACGGGCTTTACCTAGTGATTTCATAATTGAACATTTGTGGCATTATCATCATATAAAATTCATATTAGAATTAACGAGTTGCATTAACAGAGTGAATTAATGGATCAGCATTCATGTCATTTTTCACCCGCTGAATAAGCAACTCTAAATAAAATTATATGTAATTTTTTTTGTGACCTTTTATCGTTAAAGATATATGTAACTTTTTGTGGGCTGTAGGTCAATAAATTGAGCTATGAGCTTTCGAAGTTTGTCGTGAAAATTCTTCAGAATTTGACACATAATTCAAAATTTAATATGAAGAATTCGAAAGACTTCATAGAAAAAGTTACACCTGTCCGCCTGGAAAATGGAGAAATATTGGTTTCATTTGATGTGGTTTCCTTGTTTACCAGCATACCAATTGTGCTGGTTCTGAATATCATAAAGATGAACTGGGATAAGATTAAAGAACATACCAATATTAAAAAAGTGAAATTTATGGAAATATTGAGATTCTGTGTCATTGATAATAACTATTTAGAATAGAATATTCAGGTACCATTTACCAACAAAAACAAGGTGTACCTATGGGCAGCCCAGCTTCCCCAATTCTAGCGGATTTAGTGATGGAAACCTTACTAAACGGTGATTTTTTAAGAGCTTGGTTTTTGAAAATTCAAAAAAACACAGAAACTTGTAAAAAGTGAATGAAATTTTTATTTGGATCGATAAATCAATTTCTGCCATTTACTTTTTAAAAATAATTTCACTTAAATGTTGCCCGCGGCTACGCTTCAGGTGGTCCATTCTGAAGGTCCACTTTTGGCAAACTTTTTCACACATTTCGGCCGGAATCTCACCAATGACGCGTTCAATGTTGGCTTCCAAGGCAGCAATCGTGTTTGGCTTGTCCCCATAGACAATAGACTTAACATAGCCCCACAAAAAATAGTCTAACGGTGTCAAATCACATGATCTTGGTGGCCAATTGACTGCGCCAAAACGTGAGATCAACTGCTCACCAAATTCGCCTCTCAATTGATGCATGGTTTCGCGTGCAGTGTGGCATGTGGCACCGTCCTGTTGGAACCACATGTCGACCGTGTTCAATTCTTGCATTTTCGGCAAAAAAAAATCTGTTATCATCGAACGGTACCTTTCTCCATTGACCGTAACCCTGCGGCCTTCATCGTCCTTGAAGAAGTACGGCCCAATGATGCCGCCTGCCCATAAACCGCACCAAACAGTGCATTTTTCGGGATGCATTGGTAGCTGCTGAATTGCCTCTAGCTGCTCTTCACTCCAAATACGGCAATTCTGCTTATTCACGTATCCATTTAACCAAAAATGAGCCTCGTCGCTGAATACCATAAAACGGACGTAGCTTGCGAAACACATTTTTCACAGAGCACGAATTTTGATAATAAATTTCAATAATGTGCAAACGTTGTTCAGGCGTAAGTCTATTCATGATGAAATGGCAAACAATACTGAATCGAAATGTCAAATGTTCGTGGATTTTGTCATGTGTGATCTGTCAAAAATATAAACGTCAAAAACCAAGTAGCAAAAAAATCACCCGTTAGAAGATGTCTTGGATAAATTGGATTACAAGCCCAAGATCATAACCAAATATGTAGATGACCAGTTCGTTGTGATTAAATTCGAAGAAGTACAGAAAACACTCAATGCATTGAACTCTTTCAATAACAAAATTAAATTCACGGTCGAAATGGAATCAAATGGCGAACTCCCATATCTGGATGTGAAAGTCTTAAGGCAAAACGACAGATTGATTTTCGACTGGAATAAGAAACCTACTGCTTCAGGTCGCCTTATCAATTATCACTCCAAAAAACCCAAACCAATAATTATCAACACGGCACAAAACTTTGTCAACCGCATACTCGACACAAGCGATGTTTCTTTTCACCAGAAGAATATTAATATTATCCGTAACACCCTGTTCTCTAATTCCTTTCCCACCATCATAGTCAACAAACTCATCAAAAACTACCAGCAAACGGGAGAAGAAAATAAACTTGATGCCCCAACAAGCTACTGTTTACAAGAGTGCACTTTTCATTCCCCACCTCTCCAACCGTATTAATACTGCACCTATTAGAGACAAGTCGAAGACAAAAATAGCTTTCAAATCTGCGAATCCCCTGAAAGACAAGCTTTTTACTAACATCAAAGGGAAAGTGGATAAGATGGAGAAAGCCAACATTGTTTATAAAATCAACTGCTTGGGTGGGAAAGAGACGACATGCTCATCGGTCTATATAGGTACCTCCAAGCAAAAACTTAAAAATCGTCTGTCTGGTCATAGATCAGATTTGAATAGCGGGTCTGCATAAAAAAACGCACTAGCTCTCCACTGTTTGCAAGAAAAACATAAACCAGATTTGGATAATGTGGAGATTTTGCAAACAGAGCAACACTACTCAAAGAGAATGTTGCTGGAGATGCTACATATAATTAACAACAACAATGCGGTCAACCGAAGATCAGACTGCGAAAAGCTTAGCAGTGCATACAGCCAACTGATCAAGCGACCAACAACACACAGTAAGTTTAAGTATAGGTGATTGTGTATAATAATGGACGTTTTCTCCTGTCTACCAGTAAATTTAAATTCGAATTCAAAAAAATTTTAAATTCACTAATGAATTTGATGTTTTTTGTAATAGATTTTGTTGCTCGAGATTTTTGTGTATAATGTGTAATTTTCTCGGTTTTACTTAAATTCCTTCAAAAATTGTTTGTAAGTTACTTGACGTCATATGTATATAAAACTTTTTATATTAATTTATGTATGTATTACTTTTATATTTTGTATAAAGGCCTGATGAAGAACATAAACATGTTCGAAACGTTGCACACTAAATAATAACATCTTCAATTTATTGACCTACAGCCCACAAAAAGTTACATATATCTTTAAGCAACACTAAGTCAACTAGTGATTTCACAGCTTACCGTTTATGCCATTTTTCATCACATATAATTTGCTTATGAATAAATTAGTTACCCCTACTTCGTGATTTCACTGGTAAATATTCACCTCGAAAATCACTTGGTGACCGCCTATGACAGCCCCATGTTAAATTCATCGATGTTTTCATACCAAATTCATGGGGTGTAACTTCCACTCATTGATGAATAAGTCTGCGATTCATGCATGATTTTTTGAAATTTTTTACTGGGTAGGTGGGTAGGTAGCTATATACATACAACTTCATAATTTAGGTGCAATATGCATTACATAAGATTAATGTGATTTTTAAAGACACATATGTATATATAAATGTATGAGGGCCTATATTGTATTTAGTATTCAGTGGCGTACGCAAAAATACGTAAAAAGGGAATAATAATAAGGTACAAATAAATGGATAATACACATACTTAAATGTTTTTATATTGCTTAGCGGTTATAGTTTGTGGGAGAACAAAGATGCAATTTCAGTTCATGGAAAAATAAGAATATATAAAAAAAAATTCAAAAATCGTTGGATCGGTTTTTTAATAAATTAATTTTTTATGTATAAAATTTTGAAAACATTTTTAGAAAAAAAATTGAAACGCCATTTTGAAGATATTATTAATATACATATAAAATTTAAATTTAAAAAAAAAATCTGTGACTGGTTTTTGAAAAATAGATTTTTCAAAAAAAATTTGTTGTTTATTTTTTTAAAAATTGAAGAACTTTTTTTTTAAACATTTGAGTATGCAGTTTTATTAACAATTTTAGGGAGCATTTGTATAAAAAAAAATATTTTAATCGGTTTATCCAATATTGAGAACGTCGACAATATGAAAAGTGGTTCTATGGGAAGTACGGTTAATAAGTACGCACAAAGAAATATGTTTATACTTAAAAGTGAACACTACTAATTTAAGAACACACACATTTTTTTTATAAAAATTCTTGGAGCCGTTTTTTTTTTTTTTATTTAACTATAAGCCTGTTAGACCTAAGGTCTTTTTAATGCAACCTGAACTGCACGGCACTAGTTTTGCACAGTGGATTTGAGAACCAGGTATTGACTGTCTCATTTTAACCCATGGGCGGCATCCAATTAAATTGGAGGTAGAGAAAAGAATGGGCCTAGCGTGGGGATCGAACCCACACGTCCTAGTTAGCAATCAAGCACTTTATCCACTGCGTCATTGCCACCCATAAATAATTCGAGAAATACATTTTTTTCTTAACGGTTTTTTAACATTTGTATGGGAGGTAATGTTGTTTTTTATTTTAGAAAAATAGTTTTTTAACTATTCAAGATAATGTAAAAAAAAACACTAAATACGAAGATTCAAAAAAATCTATTGGGTCGTTTTCGAAAAATTGAGTTTTTGTATTTAATAGTGTTTAAACTTTCTAGGAGCTTCTGCGTAAAAAATTTCAAACAAATCAGATTAATCGTTTCCGAGAAAATCGAAAACCAAATAAATGGTTCTACTAGAGCTACCAAAAATAACAATTTTTTACAAAAAAAAAATTATCAGAAGGTACCCTTTCCCTTCATTAATGATTTGATTTTTTTTATAAAAATCGTTGGAGCCGTTTTTGAGAAAAATAAGATTTTTGTTTTTGGCAAACAAAAATGTATGGGAGCTACTGTTATTTGTCGTCATAAAAAAATGAAAAAAACGTGGTGTGGACATATTACCGAAAATCTATCCAACCGTTTAGACTGTAGACTCGGGGACAGACAGACAGACAGACGGAATTGAGGATCAACTTTTATGGTGTTCTCTATGATCGTAATGTCATGTATGATTGTACCTATAATCGCAAGTAAAAATTCTAACAGCCAAACATAACATTAAGGGGAAATTGAAATTTTATTTTCAAGACAAAAAATAACCTGCCATATAACTGTTAAGGAAAAGCTTATTTATCTCAATAACGGCTCCAACGATTTTGAAAACAAAAATTGAGAATTTTCTTGTTGGTATAGCTAGCATTTAATCTGAACCAAATTTACTGGAAAAGTCTATTAACGGTTTTTGTAATTTTTGGCTTTCTCGGCAACGGCTCTTTGGATTTCTGTCAAATTTTATACCTGCGAAGAAAGAGGCAGCCAAATTAATTCTGCATATCAAAATTTTGAATAACTTTTTTTTATAATTAAAATTAATTTTTGATTTTTTTTTTAAATTAATATTTTTAAAATTAATCAAAAAAATAATTTTAAATTTTGTAATCACATGTAGCTATACAAAGTAGTATATAGAATTTGAGAGTGAGAGAGTAAGTGAAGTACACGGTTTTGGCAAGTGATTTTTAAAATTATTAAAATAAATAAAAAAAAGTTTAAAACACTTATTAATTATTTAAAAATTTAAAACGTCACAAACTATGGTTAAAAAAAATAAGCGAAACAAAAATTTAAGATAGGAAAATTTTAAATTAAAAATTCAATTGAGAACGCCGACATTTTTCACCTGGCCCGCTACATGCCACAAAAAAAATCAACGGAAATATCCCCAATAAATACGCCGAACAACAAAAAAACAATAACTCAAACAGAAATGGCTCTGAATGCGGATGACATCAAATCAATTGTTGACCAATGTTTAAATCATCATCTCAAAAACATTGCAACGAAGGAGGATATCTCGATAATTTCAAAAGACATGCAGCTACTCAGCTTGCAGAGCGACTCTCTACACTTGAAAGCTATTGCATCACTTTAGAGAAACAACTCGAGGCTGTATCTAAGAAATCAAATGAAAATTCTGTCGTCATGCATTTCCCTTCAGATAAGATGGAAAACAAGCTTAGCTTTGCAACACAAACTTGTCTAAGCGGTCTTAATCTCAACGAAAATACAGAGTTATCACTACACAAAGCACAGGAATACACAAACCGGCAAACAAAAAAAACAACAATGGTTCTTAAATTCAAAAACGCCGACACAGTCACAAGCATTTTGGACGCTGCCCCTAAGCTCAAGAATACCGGGGTGTACATACATCGTGAGCAATCACTAATTTACCGCACCAAGAGAAAACAACTATTTGATATAAAAAATAAATTAAGCACAAAAAACCCGAACACCAATATATTTGTTAAAGGTGCTAAACTACAAATTGGCAATTTCAATTTTGCGTATGACAGCTTTCGAGGTGTGCAAATATCCTCAAAACAAGAGCTTGATTACATCAAAACAAACTTTGGTGATGATTCAGCATTTCTTTGATGTAAACAACATAGACGTCAACTCCAACAAAACCAGGAATTATGTGACACCAGCGCCATCTGTGTGTGGTCGGGTATATAATGAAGGTGCAGGCCCTAGCCTAAGATAGGATTACATCGCCGTCTGCCAAGATATTAATTCTTACACAAATAATTTTAAATTTAATATTTTTTGTTATAACATTACAGGTTTTAAAAACAAATTAATTATGTCCGAATTTTTTAATCTTATAATTAAATATGACATTTTTATACTTTTGGAAACTTTTTAGAAAACGCAAATAACCTGCATTATACTAAATATTTTAAAGATTTTAATATAAAATTTATATCAGCAATCGGTGGTCTTATGTTAAGTATTAAAAACACTTATAAAAATATTAGTATAAATTTTAAAAACTTTGAAAATTATATAACTCTTATAGAGATAATTCATCAAAACATTTTCAAATACTCGTACTTCCGGTGTACTTGAATTATAATGATTGGAATACGAAATATAATGAGCTATACAATTTTCTTAACAGTAACAACTATGAAAATTTGATGATAATTGACGATTTAAATGGTCGTACTCGTATAAGTGACTACCAGAACCCAATTAATTTAAATAACGGCAATTTGTCAATAGTAAGAAAATCTTTAGATACTTGTCTCAATCAGAATGGTAAATATCTAGTAGAAATGATTGAAGACTTTGGATTTCTTCTATTAAATGGAATAAGTTCTAACGACTCAAACGGTACTTTACATTTATTTCTGCCCAAGGTTGTCAAAGGCGATTGGTTAAGCATAACAGGAAACTTTGAAATTCTTCTAGAAAATTTCTCGCAACACCTCCCTATTCTCGTAACTTGCGGTTTAGTTAATAACTTTGTAAGCCTTCAGTCGACAGAAAACACTTTCAGATTGAAATGTAGTGATAAAAACTTAAACAATTATATTAGAAAGCTTAATCAACATATAGCAAGCTTACCATTCATAGAAGCGACCAATTTAGAAGAAATATCTACTTCGATACTTACAACGATTAGACAATCCTCAAATTTCAACAATAAAAATAGTGTTAGGACTGACAAAAAAGCTAGGAAAAAACTTTTGCATTTTTGAAGCTTTTCCGAAAAACAAATAATCGTGGCACCAAATATTTGTATTTACAAGCAAAGCAAGAATACAAACGAATCTGTACTCTAAAAAAGAATAGATACCTACAAAACGTAGCTTCGAAACTGAGTGTCTGTAAAGATTCAAAATCTTTTTGGAATTCTGTTCGCATTTTAAATGGTCAGAATAATAATAATACACTTTCGATTGGTGTTAATGTTCTCGTGGCTTATTTTGAAAAACTTCTGTTGCCCAATCCAAATTTTAGCATGATTAGTTTTGCCATCCCAAATGTTACCATACCAGAATTAGATTCGTCATTTACAATGATGGAATTAAAATCATCTCAAATGAAAATGAAAAATAACAAAGCATCTGGCCCTGATGTTATTCCAGCTGAATTCTATAAATATGCTACTCCAGAGTTTTTGGAATACATCTTAAGATTCTTCAACAGGTTATACACTGAGGAGATAGTTCCTGAAAACTTTAGGTGTTCCAAAATATCAGCTATCTTTAAGAAAGGCGATCGGGATCAGCCGGAAAACTATAGGGGTATTGCTGTGTTAAACTCATTGAGAAAATTATTCTCACAATTACTTTACTTAAGGCTTACAAATTGGGTTGAGGAAAACAATATAATCAGTTGCTGCCAAGCTGGCTTTCGCGTAAGCCTTTCGACTATAGATCAAATTTTTGTGTTAAACATAGTGGCTAGGCGATTTATTGATAAAAAGATGTTTGTATGCTTTTTTTGTCGATTTAAAGGCTGCATTCGACACAGTCAATAGAAAGTCATTGATCTACAAGCTTTCAGTAATAGGTTTATCAACAAAGTTCATAAAATTCTATGAGAAGATGCTTGAGAACTCTAATGCTTTTGTTCGAGAGACTTCAAATGTCAAACTGGTGTTCCCCAAGGCTGTGTTTTAAGTCCTTTGTTATTCTCTCTATTTATTGTAATAGGTGATGTAACTATTAAGGTTCTTCTTTATGCAGACGATATTGTTATCCTGTCAGATAGCCCGCTTACTTTACAACTTCAAATAAATAAGCTAAAACAATTATGTGATAGTTGGGATCTCAAAATCAACAGCTCGATGTCGAAAATTATGATCTTCAGATCACACAACAGATCTATAGGTTATGGCCGCAACTGTACTCTAGGGAACGATATTATAGAAGTCGTGGATAAATTTAAATATCTGGGATATGTACTAACATATAACTTAAATACGCACGCTCATGCTAAAGAAAAAATAAAAGCTGCTAAAGTTGCCTTAAACAGCATGTGGTCTAATTTTTTTAGCAATATTTTTGTAGACTCAGTTTCAAAATTCAAAGTATTCAATGCTACAGTGAATAGCTGCCTCTGCTATGGAAGCGAAGTTTATGGGTATGAACAGCTAGAAGAACTAGAAAATGTTCAAATATATTTTTTTAAACGAATCTTCCGGTTACCTAAGAACACCCCAAATTATGCCATCCATGTGGAGTCTGGCTTACATCAAATATTTCTGAAAAACTTAAAAGCAAATGCGGATTACATTGTAAAGGTAATGAATATATCAGACCAAAACCACCAAAAACGGATCCTTATATTTGTTTTAATAAAGTTTATAGTCCAGTAAAAAATTGGAACGATCTAGCTGTTACACACGACTTTCCGATCTCATTACGAACTGATAATAATGAAGAATTAAATTTGTCTTTATACGACTGCATAGCTTGTATAGATGAGACACTTTTCCAGAAATGTATAGAACGTGGTTCTCATTCATCTTTAAGGAGTTTGTTTATTTATTAATCCCAAGTTAAACATATGTGTATAAAAATAACTTATAATTGACTTTAAATGAGCACAACTTTGGTAAATCAAATTCTCTTATTATATTTTGAAATTTTTTATTGTAACGGGTGATTTTTTTGCTACTTGGTTTTTGACGTTTATATTTTTGACAGATCACACATGACAAATTCCACGAACATTTGACATTTCGATTCAGTATTGTTTGCCATTTCATCATGAATAGACTTACGCCTGAACAACGTTTGCAAATTATTGAAATTTATTATCAAAATTCGTGCTCTGTGAAAAATGTGTTTCGCAAGCTTTTATCGCAAAATTGTCTTCAGCGACGAGGCTCATTTTTGGCTAATGGATACGTGAATAAGCAGAATTGCCGTATTTGGAGTGAAGAGCAGCCAGAGGCAATTCAGCAGCTACCAATGCATCCCGAAAAATGCACTGTTTGGTGCGGTTTATGGACAGGCGTCATCATTGGGCCGTACTTCTTCAAGGACGATGAAGGCCGCAGGGTTACAGTCAATGGAAAAAGGTACCGTTCGATGATAACAGATTTTTTTTTGCCGAAAATGCAAGAATTGAACTCGGTCGACATGTGGTTCCAACAGAACGGTGCCACATGCCACACTGCACGCGAAACCATGCATCAATTGAGAGGCGAATTTGGTGAGCAGTTGATCTCACGTTTTGGCGCAGTCAATTGGCCACCAAGATCATGTGATTTGACCCCGTTAGACTATTTTTTGTGGGGCTATGTTAAGTCTATTGTCTATGGGGACAAGCCAAACACGATTGCTGCCTTGGAAGCCAACATTGAACGCGTCATTGGTGAGATTCCGGCCGAAATGTGTGAAAAAGTTTGCCAAAATTGGACCTTCAGAATGGACCACCTGAAGCGTAGCCGCGGGCAACATTTAAGTGAAATTATTTTTAAAAAGTAAATGGCAGAAATTGATTTATCGATCCAAATAAAAATTTCATTCACTTTTTACAAGTTTCTGTGTTTTTTTGAATTTTGAAAAACCTAGCTCTTAAAAAATCACCGTTTATAAGTAAGTAAGTTTTTTACGGCAGACGGCATATTTGCCATGCTTTGTAATTATTTCTTATATATAAAATTGTATTCTATGATTTGAAAAATAAAAAAAAAAAAATATAAATAGACCCTAACATTTTTATTTAACTAAAAGTTTATGCGATCGGTAAAATAGTTTTATCAACATCGAATTTCCAATTGACTTAAAATCTGAGACCCGCAGCAATAATTTTGACAACCATAATACCAAATTACTAAGGGAACCATTCACAATATAACTCAAATCCGAAGATCATTCAGTGTCTACAAAAAATATTGATTCTTTAATAATTTTCTAAATAAACGTCAACTATCGCAGAGACAAATGACAACGGTAATAAGGGTGTATATCTTTGAATTCGTTTCGCTCGTTTTATCGATTGGGACAAAAGGAGGAAAGTAATATTGTGGTATTATAAAATTAAATTTTGCGATGTGTCATAGAAATTTTAAACAAAAGCAATATTTAAAAACTTCGATGATAGATTTACTGACTGCTGATCTGATTACTATCAAACAACTTTTGTTTTAAAGATTAGACGTGCCTTTGTTCATTGCTTTCTTTTAGAAAATAGATTTGATAATAATGTTAAGGTATTACACATGGGAACTGAGGTTAAATACATACATGATCAGACGAAAAAGAGCTAAAAAAATAAACAATGGAAATGGGAATGACTTTATTTTGTTTTTAATCTAGAAATATCAGGAAATACATTTTTGTGGCAGAAATCAGACCATAATTTTTCTAGTTATCTGCAGATGACTAAATTTCATAGAAAATACGAAGTTTTTAACCGTAGACCTACGTTTAAAAAAAAAACGACTGATCTTCCGTTAATGGATCGTTTTCGACCCTCATATATTTTGTAAGATAATGAAAACTAAAATGAATACGTTTTACAAAACCTAATTGGTTTTATTAATATTATTTGATAATATCAAAAACAAATACGTACATCTAAATGTTTTCAATACATTTTACCCTTCTGGAGAGTTCACATTCATAAGTGGCCAAGGACAATCTGTTATTAATATTGCAGCGATATTTCTGGAATGGCCTTAAACTATCTACAGATTTTGAAGTAGGCGTGATGAATTTCTCATCGCACTTGCCGATTGTGGTAAACGTTCAGTTTCCCGATGAAAATGTTCAGAGACAGTCAACTAATTTTTCAAAGTTGAGGTGGAAAGAGAAGAGCTCTATACAAATCATTACTAAGCTGTAATATCAGGTCTATTCCTTCGCTTCAATCCAACTGTCTAGAAAGCTTTGATGACAATATTGCAAGTTATCAAAGCCTCAGGCCCATTTGCCCACAGTAATAACAGCCATAACCACGCTTGTACACCAAAAAACAAATGGTTTGATAATGAGTGTGCGAAACTCCGTAAGCTTTCATATGTTTATCTTAAGCTGTTCAGATCAACCAATGCTTTAATTTTTAAAAACATCTACCTTCATATTAATAAGGACTTCAAAAGACTTTGTGCGACAAAAAAAAGTTGACTACCTCAACAATATTGCAAAAGAGCTGGCAAACTGTAAAAACTGAAAGATTTTTTGGAGCAATGTTCGTGAGCTGGGTGTGCGTGGTGAAAGCCTGGTGTCTTCGCTCGAAGTTGAGACACTTGCAGCTCATTTTAAAACTGTTTTGTCTGCTGATGAGAATTACCAGGTTTTCTATTACGCACAACCCAATATCACTAACTGCGAATTGAATAATCCAATTACTCTACCTGAGCTCGAAACTACTCTATGCAAGATGAAAAATAACAAGGCACCCGGCATAGATGGCACCATGGTCGAGTTCTGCAAGAATAGTAGGAAACAGTTTAAAAATCATCTACGGGCAATTTTCAACAAAGTTTATGAAGACTCACTTATTCCAAGCAACTTCAACAAAGCGGTTATTTTCGCAATTTTTAAAAAAGGAGATTCT
The DNA here is from genome assembly GCA_910595825.1 of Philhelius pedissequus. Taxonomy (NCBI): domain Eukaryota; kingdom Metazoa; phylum Arthropoda; class Insecta; order Diptera; family Syrphidae; genus Philhelius; species Philhelius pedissequus. The sequence goes on along the minus strand of OU343161.1, from coordinate 176,081,288 downwards.
AACTTGCCGGAGAACTATAGATCAATCTCGATTATCAACTCGTTAAGAAAGATCCTTATTTCAATTCTGTATGAAAGATTGACGGAATGGATCGAGAACAACAACCGACTCAGCATGTTCCAAGCAGGGTTCCGATCAGGATTCTCAACGCAAGACCATATATTCGCTCTCACGAGTATTGCCAGGAGATCAATTGAGCAGAAAAAGAAATTATATGCTTGTTTTGTAGATTTCAAAGCAGCCTTTGACAAGGTAAATAGAAATGCCTTGATGTACAAATTGTCATCGTTAGGAATTTCTCGTAAATTCTTAATGTTTTATTTCAACTTTCTTGCCTCATCTACTGCATTAGTGTGGGACGGATCTGAATTCTCTGAATGGTTTAAAACGACAACAGGCGTATATTTAGCCCGATATTATTCGCCTTATTCATTGATGACGTGTGTGATGTACTTCCGGGAGGAATACTCTTTGCCAGTATACAAGTCAAGGTTTTGCTCTACGCCGATGATTTAGTTTTACTGGCTGACAATCCATTTACCCTTCAGCTGCAAATCAACAAACTTAGTATATTTTGCGAATCCTGGAGTCTGTGCGTCAATACTAACAAGACAAAAGAAATGATTTTTGAACCACGTCAGAGAAGAAGGCTCCCAGAGGAAAATTGGTCCCTAAACAACGAGCCTATCGAGCTCGTTCATGATTTCTAATATCTCGGAGTTTTGATGACTTACAATCTGAATATTTCGAAGCACGTGAAAGAGAAAAGCAAGGAAGCCAAATTAGCTTTAAATGTAATGTGGCAAATCTTTTTCTCTAACCAAAAAAATTGATCATGCATCTAAATATCGTGTCTTTCAAGCCACAGTCAACTGCTGTATGTGCTACGGTACCCAAATTTTTGGATATTTGCAACTCGAGGATTTTGAAGCTGTACAAAGATATTTCTTCAGACGTTTGTTTAGATTGCCTTCCTCGACTCCCAATTATGCTATATATGTGGAGTCTGGTTTAACACCTCTTTACATAAAAAACCTAAAAACTAATTCAGATTACATATTCAAAATTATGAAGAGGGATGATAGAAGCCTTCACAAGTCCATTATGACAAGGCTCATTCAAGTAAATGCCTCCCCGTTTAAGGAATGGAACCAGCTAGCTCTTTCTAATGGCAGTAATGTATCTTTTATGGAGTCCAATTTGAGTGAATGGCACACTATTTTTTGTGATATTATCGCCAGGATTGATGAAAATATTTTCACTCATCATTTGTCAAGGGCCTCAACAACAGTATTAAGAAATGTGTATAAAAACCTCAACCACCAAATATCATCGCAGGCTAATTATTTCAGCAACGAGTTTTCTTCTGCAGCAATTGGTTATATATTTAGAGCCCGAGTCGAAATCCTGAACCTTAACTCTATGCCTCATCGAATTGATCTCACACAAATCTGCAGTCTATGTAACACAAGAGAACCTGAAGACATCACCCACTTCTATGCAACGTGTCCTCTACTTCAAGAGATTCGTCGGATGCATTTTGAAGAAAGCTATCTGCCCCCGACTCGGCCTTATGATATACTTATGATATATATAGTTTCTTTCGTTAAGATTGTAATCTAGTCTGCTATAAAGCATTCGGTGTAGAGAGCTTGTAGCGATCTCTTGCAGCATCGTCCAAACGGGCGATCAACGTATACAAAGCAGGCTTCCATAAAACAGGGTCGCTGTAGTTTACTTCGAAGTCCACCTGCTCTGCTAACTCTACCCAGTCCTTGAACCATCCCGTCCGTGTTTGGATAGCTTGTACGACAACTTTCTTAGGAAGCCGATGATTTGGCATATTTAATACTTTCATAACGTAGTCTATTTGCAGTTTAAAAGTCTTAATGAACAGTGGTGATACTCCTGTCTCTAACATTATCATATAGTTTGGAGTGTTCGGGGGAAGGCGAAAAATACGTTGTATATAAAACCTGAGTAATTTCTCCACTTGGTCATATTTTCTACCTCCCCACACCTGAGCTGCATAAAAAAGAACCGATTCTGACACTGCTTCGAAAACTCGGAATTTACTGCTATGTGCAATTTCACTATTGTTGAAACATTGCTTCCATGCAACATTTATAGCGGTTTTTGCTTTCGTAAGCTTTTCGGTAAAGTGCTTTTCCATACTGAGGTTCTTTGTGAAGTAAACTCCAAGATATTTGTATTCTTGCACAACCTCAATTGTTTCATTATTGTAATGCCAATGTTCATTTGCCCCAATTCTACCTCCTCCTTTCTTAAAGATCATCACTTTAGATTTGTTTAAGTTTACTTCCAGATTCCATCTCGAACAGTAAACGGAGAGTCTATTTATCATCAATTGGAGAGATTGTGGCGAGTACGCAAGCAGTTCTATGTCGTCAGCAAAGAGCAGTGCTTTTATGGTCATGTCTGCGTATTCAATACCCCCAGCTAATATTTCAACAATATCTTCTATGAAGAGAGCAAATAAACTTGGGCACAACCTAACTTGAGTGCACAACCCTTTCTAACACCTGAGTTCGTTGAAAACCAGTCAGAGAGGTTTTTTCCATTCCAGACCGCCGCTTTGGTATCCATGTATAGATTTTGCAGTACTCTTCCGAACTTCAGTGACATTCCTTTCTGGCAAAGCTTGTAGAATAGTACATTACGGTCGACGGTGTCAAAAGCAGACTTGAAATCCACAAAGAAAGCGAATAATTTCTTATTTCTAGATATGAAGGAGTCAGCAATTGTGTGAAAAACGAAGATGTGGTCTATAGTGGAGTATCCCGATCTGAAGCCAGCTTGGTACTCACTGAGAAGGTTATTAAAATCTATCCATTTATTCAGGCGCTTATTCAGAATCGAAATAAAAATCTTATAAGAAGCATTCAGAAACGAGATTCCCCTATAGTTTGACGGATCTTCGGTACTACCCTTTTTGTAGGCGGGTCAATAAGTCAGTGACTTTTTGAATTTCTGACCTCTTTACTGAAACAGCAACACCGCTCCTGTCAACAGGCATCTGTCAGTTGACTCCTGTCAAAATCTAAACTTGCTGCGTCAGTTAGTTTGTGTTTGACAGCTATTTTTATCAGACTACTCACTAATTTGAGGAGAAAATGGAAAAAAAGTGAATTTCGTGTGCTTATTAAGCATTATTTCTTGCGAAAAAAAACCATTACCGAGACCAAGCTAAGCTAAGCTTGATAAATACTATGGGGACTCTGCGCCATCGATTTCAATGGTAAAAAAGTGGTTTACTGAATTTCGTTGTGGCCGTACAAGCACTGAAGATGCCGAACGTCCTGGACGACCAGTTGAGGTCTCTACACCCGAAACAATCGAAAAAATTCACGATATGGCCGACAGAAGATTGAAAGTGCGAGAGACTGTGGAAGCCGTAGGGATCTCGCATGGCTCAGTGGTTTCAATTTTGAATGATCACTTGGGCATGAGAAAGCTTTCCGCAAGATGGGGGCGTTTGCTCACAGTCGACCACAAACGCAATCGTGTAACAACTTCACAGGAAGGTTTGGCGTCGTTTAATCGCAATATGGAGGAGTTTTTGCGCCGTTTTGTAACCGTGGACGAAACATGGATCCATCACAACACACCAGAGACCAAACAACAATCAAAACAGTAGGTTTCTAAGGGTGAATCGGCGCCAAAGAAGGCCAAGGTGGGTTTGTAGGCCAATAAAGTTATGGCGACTGTTTTTTGGGATGCACGCGGGATAATCCACATTGACTACCTTCAAAAGAACAATCAATGGGGAATATCATGCCAACTTATTGGACCGATTCAATGACGATTTGAAAAAAACCGACCTCATTTGGCCAAGAAAAAAGTTCTTTTCCACCAAGACAATGCAAGGGTGCACACATGTGCAGTTGCCATGGCAAAAATCCATGAATTGGGCTAAGAATTGCTCCCTCATCCACCCTATTCTCCAGATTTGGTTCCGAGCGACTACTTCTTGTTCCCAAACTTGAAGAAATGACTTGGTGGAAAAAGATTTGACTCCAATGATGAAGTCATCTCGCAAACAAAGGCTTATTTTGAGGACCTCGACAAATCATTTTTTTGGAAGGGATAAAAAAATTGGAGAAGCGTTGGACAAAGTGTATAGAGCTCAAGTGAGACTACGTTGAAAAACAAAATTATTTTTTTATCAAAAAATCTGTGTTTTATTCCAAAAGTCACGGACTTATTGACCCGTCCTCGTATATCGGGAAGATCATGGCCTCTTTAAACTGCTCTGGTATAGTTCCATGCTCTAAAATGTAGTTGAATATTTCTGTCAGATTCGCTACCAGTTCCCCAGATCCATATCTGTAAAATTTTGCCGGAATTCCGTCAGAGCCTACGGCCTTCCCATCCTTTTGTTCATTTATCGAAGCACACACTTCATCACACGAAATTGGTAGGTCCAGAATATTGTTTTCGAAGCCAGGCTGAGCGTAGTGAGTTGGGAATTGATTTGGAGTTGCTGGATTAAGTAATTGTTGAAAGTGTAATTTCAGCATGCTTGGATCCAGTTCCCGTTTGATGATTAATGATCTCATTAATAAATAGGTAGTTGTTTGAGAAAACGCATTTATTAAATTATACATAATTTGTCTATAGAAAATTATCTGTCCCGCCTAAAGCGGGTGAAACCCCCCCCCCCCACCACTAGTTTATTGTCTGGACCCTACTAACAAGCACCCAACAAAACACCCTGTAAATAACATATAAAGCCTACGATGGATAGAATATCTTCGAGTACTTCATTGGAAGATATTCGACCATTCCGAAAATAGGTTGAAAATCAAAATCATAGATATCTCAATGAAAAAACAAAAGGATGTCCCATTCAACTTCATTAAGACAAAATTCGAAAAAAAAATTGTTTATGGAACAGGGCAAATAATCTGCCAAACATTATTTTAATAATTGACCCTCATATGTTATCTTTGTTACAACTATTACCAAAGATTTTTAATTGGGTTGGATTTATACAAAAATGTGTCGTATTAAATATAATGTCTATTGCGTTGTTACTGATAACAAATTTTGGAGGAAGAAATTAATATTCCAAAAAAATATGAAAATAAACAACAACACTATAGTTGATTAAAATTTAAGATCAATTAATTAAACTTGGTACAATGTCTAAATGTATTTTAAGATTATTTTTCATTATTATTTATAAACAATTGCCGTAGTATATAATCTTTTCTTCATTAAAAAAAATTAATTAATATGTATATGTATTATATGAAATGTAAAAACAGAGATGTAATTTGATCAACATTCTTAAAAGCATAGGCGCAAAATTTTAAACAGCCTGATGTTAAGGGCTTAGCTTAGATACTACTTAACAGTTTGCTAATACTAAAGCACTTTACTAATTTTAAACACTTTTTAAAAATTATTAGTGATTTAATGAATGAAAATGAAAATGTCAAAAACGTGCAACCACAAGAACTGTCAAGTAACCAAAACATCCGCTGTAAACATAACTGGGAATTCAGATGGGCAAATTTTCTGAGAACCTACCGTCTACCTAAATCAAGAAAATAAAACATTTAAAACTTTAAGCCTAGTACGCAGATCGGGAAAAATAAAATTTTATCTCTACAATTTTAATCTCTACAAAATCTTGTGAATAGCAGCGCAAAATTTTGAAGTTGGAGAAATAAGAGGAACTGTCAAGTATATGTCAAACAAGAATTTCAAAGAAAAATCAAAATTCAATAAAGCCAGGCATTCGGAAAACTCCCAGTCAATGGTGTCAGCATCTGAGAGATGTTCCCCAGTATCACCATTGACTGAAGAGCTTGAAGCACTGCCCGACTTGATCTTCCTTTTTCCACTTTTGTGGTAGCGCAGACTGCCACGGAGCAATCTCCAAGATGTCTTGCACTCATCGACTGCACAAAAAATAAACAATAAGACAGATATACATATAGGTTTATCTGAAATACTCATACAAACCTGTCTTGTTCATATCTGCGGCGATATAGCGCTAAGCAGAATAAACTGCTTCACAGTTTCTGTGGAACTTGTGCCCGAGGTCCCAAATTACGGCACGCTCCTCCACCAACTTGCACAATTTTTTTTTCCTCTGTAGAAAATTGCAACTTTTTTTTTTTTTTTTTTGTTTATTTCGGCAGGTTCCTCTAAATACTCCTCTAGATACTCCTCCAGAAAATCCATTGAAATTATGTTAAAAAAAAGATGATTAAGAAGAATGATTATTATATTTATGTCACTCAATTGTAAGCTGTCACAATTTTTGCCGCAAAACAATGCGCAGAGCATTATTTTGCCTGAAAAATTAAATGGAGACTTTTTTTGTACAGCGGATACATTTTTGAAGTACAGCGGGTACAAACTTCACAATTTTGCGCGTGAGCTGCGTACTGCCCGGAAAAATATCAAAGACAAAATTTGTCCTAGGATAAAATTTGTATGGAAGAAAACATTTTTCCCGATCTGCGTACTATGCTTTAAGTTATAATATTGCTGGAATGAAAAATAAATTACCTATTTTCGATTTTTATAATTATTTAAAAGAATTTCATATATTTCTATTATTTGAAACACATTTATTAAATTTTGAAGAAAAGGGGGTTTAATAATTTTTTTATGAATTATCACCTCAAATGGATACCTGCTGTAAAAAGAAACGTATTTGGAAGAGCGAGTGGTGGAGAGCTTTTTGCTTTTCGTAAAAATATTGGAATAAATTTGGAGTTTGAAATGATAAGTGATACTTGTATAGTAAGACTTAGAGTAAACATGGAAATTTTTTATATATTACCTATTTATCATAATTGTACTCATTGGCAACGTGACTTTGATATCCTAAGCGAACTGCTATATACTCTAAATTCAACTAATCTGATATTAATTGGTGACTTCAATGGTCGAATAGGACTTTCACAGAACAACTTTATATCCGGGGCAAGCTCAGCACTTTTATATTCGCAGCGTCAGTCCAAAGATGAATTAAGTGAGAGTAAAGGATGCAAAATAATCGAGCTAATAGATGCTTTCGACTGCCAAGTTTTGAACGGAGTTGTGACGGAGATATTCGTGGTGAATACACATTTCTCAGAGGCACATCATGTTCTGTCATTGATTACTGTTTTGCTGCTGGAGGTTGGCATGACCTGCTTTCGGATTTTCGAATAGGAAAACAAATCTTTTCGTATCACATGCCAATGGAAGTAAAGTTTGAATTGGCAACTAATGGAAACATGAATAATAAATGTGAGCTTACTCCCTTACCAAAATTGTTCTGGAATGAAAAAATGTTAAACTCTTATCAAACAAATTTAAACTTCGAACTCCTCCATTTGTACATAGTCGAGGAAACTCCGAGCATTGATCAGTTAACAAGAATTATCAAAAGATCTGCAATGAGTTCAACATAATTTCGATGAAGAAACGGACAAAGTAAACAAAAGTGGTTCGACAAGGACTGCATGAAGGCAAGAAACCAATCGTTTGCTTTTCTTAAATTGCTTAGAAGATACAATACAGTTATTTTTAAAAGCCTCTACGGTAAAGCAAACAAAAACTCCAAAACTATCTGTCATGCAAAAAGATTAGCGTACGAGCAACATAATATTTCAATTATAAATTATTCCAGATCTTCATCAGACTTTTTGAAAGCTGTAAAACGATTAAATGGAAGAAAAAATCAGATTGCAGCAAGTCTTCAAGCACACGAATTACACGTTCACTTCAGAACACTTTTAAACTCCCCACAAACATATCCCAGTATTCACTACGCGGAACCTCAAATAATTGATGAGTATCTAGATGTGCCATTTGAACTAGTAGAAGTACTTCAAGCTATCAAAAATGCCAAAAGAAACAAGGCAACCGGAGAAGATGGAGTGGCTTTCGAATTTTACAAAAACTGTTCACTTGAATTCGCCCGAGCCCTTACGGATGAGTTTAACCGACTTTTTCAGAGTGCAGATTTTCCACAAAGTTTTAAGAAATCTATTATATATCCGATTCATAAGAAGGGAGATTATACAAATCCTGCAAATTATAGAGGGATATCCTTCCTAACTCCGTATCCAAATTATTTACCGCTCTAATCTTCGGCAGACTTACTAAATATTCAAAATAAAAACATTTTGCACGAATTCCAAGCTGGCTTTAGAAAGAATTATTCGACGGTAGACCAAATGTTCACGCTGCTAAACATTCCGCAAATATATAAGAGAAAACGTAAAAAACTTTATGGATTGTTCGTAGACTTCAAATCAGCTTTTGATTCGATTCCTCGTGAGGCGCTTTTTTACAAACTCTTCAGGATGGGCATAAGCAGTAAATTGATAAAAATAATAAGAGCCTTGTACGAGAACAATAAAGCTGCGGTATGGGATCGACACTCCTTGTCCGATGAATTTCCAACGTCGTAGATGGGACTGAAACAAGGTTGTATTTTAAGCACGTTACTTTTTATACTGTTTATTAATGACATAACCGATTATATTGCGGGTGGAGTGGAAGTTAGCCACATAACAATACCAGGCTTAATGTATGCTGATGATATAGTCTTCCTAGCTGATACAGTTAATAGTATGCAACTTAAGATCAACAAACTTGAAAAGTACTGTAAAGCCTGGAATCTAACGATAAATCTGGAAAAGACGAACATTTTGGTTTTTAGAAATGGTGGAGGAAGATTCTCGAGAAACGAAACCTGGACTTACCAAGGGCACCCTGTCAAAGTAGTTAGAGAGTAAAATTATCTCGGTGTTTTAATAACAGCTAATCTCAACACGGAAAAACATCTAAAAAGCAAATTCTCTGAAGCAAAGCGCGCTATAAATTCAGTTTGGAGAGTATGCATTCAAAATAAGTATTCAACCCACAGCTCTAAGCAAAAAATCATACAAGCGACTGCTCAAACTGTTCTTTTGTATGCTGCTCAAGTTTGGGGATATGCTTGTTTTGAATCAGTCGAAAAGTTCCAACGATATTGTTATAAACGGATATTTAGACTACCAAATAATACGCCAAATTATATGATCTATTTGGAAACAGGTTGTTCACCCCTTTTTCTAGTAACGTTAAAGCCGCACTTTGACTATATAACAAAAGTTATGGAAATGGAAGAAAATCGATTACCGTAAATTGTACTGAAGCATATGCTAGCAAATAATGCAAACTGCGTCAAGGATTGGCAAGAACTTGCGAATTGTTGTGGATGTGACCTCAATTTTTATCCTAGTAAAGGAAGCATTACATTGAGATGAAAAATTTTAGAACATCAAAGAAAAATCTATTGCATTCCAATACAACAGATATGTTAATGAAGCTCGGTCTTCACAACATAGGATTTATTACAGCAGCATTAACTATAACCTACATGAAAATACATACTTTGTGGATAGGAATAAGACTGAGATGATAAGAACTATCTTTATGATAAGAGGCGAACTTTTAAAATTAAACTATGTGCCGCACCAACCTGAGCTGCCTATATTGTGTGATCTCTGCAATCTTGGAGAAAGGGAGGACATTTACCATTTTATTGCTGTGTGCCCAGTTTTAAATGCAATTCGTATGATGTAATTTGGTGTAAGGACGCTTGAAAAGGACGACCTAATAAGAATATTGAATGGCGATCTTGGTTGGGATGTTATTTACCGATACACTGCAAGTGCTTTAGACTATAGAAAGCGAATTAGAGAAGAGGATTTTTAAGAAAATACAAATTATATTTCAATTATATTAAACATTATGTATAACTTATTTTGAATTATTTATATCAGTACAAAAATGTCAGTCAGGTAGACGGCGTATAGCCAAACCTAGACTTTATATAAAAAAAAAAACAAAAATATTATTGTAAAATATTGTATTGCTATGTTTTTATTTTTTTTTTTTTGTTTTTGAATTTTGAATTTTATTTGGCCCAATGGCCATTGAAATTTAGTAATATTTTACATTTCATGTTTTAATTACATTCAAAAACTGTTCTTGGAATTTCAAATAATAAAAGATTTTGCATATACAAAAATTTGATTTTTAAATTGATTTAAGTTGTTGATGTTTCTTCTATTTAGTGTAAGATTGTTGTAGGCCTGTAGTCCCATGTAACGGGTGATTTTTTTGCTACTTGGTTTTTGACGTTTATATTTTTGACAGATCACACATGACAAATTCCACGAACATTTGACATTTCGATTCAGTATTGTTTGCCATTTCATCATGAATAGACTTACGCCTGAACAACGTTTGCAAATTATTGAAATTTATTATCAAAATTCGTGCTCTGTGAAAAATGTGTTTCGCAAGCTACGTCCGTTTCAGCGACGAGGCTCATTTTTGGCTAAATGGATACGTGAATAAGCAGAATTGCCGTATTTGGAGTGAAGAGCAGCCAGAGGCAATTCAGTAGCTACCAATGCATCCCAAAAAATGCATTGTTTGGTGCGGTTTATGGGCAGGCGGCATCATTGGACCGTACTTCTTCAAGGACGATGAAGGCCGCAGCGGTCAATGGAGAAAGGTACCGTTCGATGATGACAGATTTTTTTTTGCCGAAAATGCAAGAATTGAACTCGGTCGACATGTGGTTCCAACAGGACGGTGCCACATGCCACACTGCACGCGAAACCATGCATCAATTGAGAGGCGAATTTGGTGGGCAGTTGATCTCTCGTTTTGGCGCAGTCAATTGGCCACCAAGATCATGTGATTTGACCCCGTTAGACTATTTTTTGTGGGGCTATGTTAAGTCTATTGTCTATGGGGACAAGCCAAACACTATTGCTGCCTTGGAAGCCAACATTGAACGCGTCATTGGTGAGATTCCGGCCGAAATGTGTGAAAAAGTTTGCCAAAATTGGACCTTCAGAATGGACCACCTGAAGCGTAGCCGCGGGCAACATTTAAGTGAAATTATTTTTAAAAAGTAAATGGCAGAAATTGATTTATCGATCCAAATAAGAATTTCATTCACTTTTTACAAGTTTCTGTGTTTTTTTGAATTTTCAAAAACCAATCTCTTAAAAAATCACCGTTTATAATATACTGGCTTGTGTGTTCTGGTTCTGATGATTTTAAACTCGTCCACATTTCGCAGGTTGTATTGAACTTCTCTTCTTGCAGGTATACTTGATTGAAGGTATTAAGGACACATATTATGTTTAATTTTAAAGACAAATATCATTGCCATCATATATAGTCTTTAATTTATATTCAACCAATTTAGTGATTCAAGCATAGAAGATATTGAGGTATATCGATCACACTTTAATATTGCACGCAGAGCTTTGTTTTGGAGTTTTTTTAAGTCTTGCTTTTTGAGTATTGTTAAACAAATAAAGAAGACTTGCACAGTATTCAAAATGGGGTTTTACAGTCATATTATACACTTTTATTGCACTATTTTTAGATATGTTTTTGCGTGTTCTTCTAAGAACACCTAGTTTTTTTTAAGCTTTTTTGCAGATGAGATCTACATGTTCATTAAATGATAGTTTGCTATCTAATATAACACCGAGGTATTTAATTGACGCTATTTGTTCTATTTGTGTATTACTTATTAATATATTTGTTTGTTGTTGTGGGGAAGGATTATTGAGTATTATAAATTAAGTTTTGTTAGTATTTAGTACAAGCCTATTCATATTTAACCACGTATATATTGCACTTAAATCTTGTTGTATTTTGTCTTTTAGTGTGTTAAGGTCTTTATTTATTTATGTATTTATTTATTTTATTTATTTATTTATTTTATTTATTTATTTCTCTCAACTACACACAAACATTATGCTTCAGTTGAATCAAAAATGTAGGTATAAAATAATGAATAGATAAGCAAAAACATAATTATTTAATAATAAAAAAAATATTAACATTTTAAAAGAAGCATTTAAGAAATGGAAAGATTATATTATAATAATAATTAGGAAGATAACAATTTTTTTTTAAGACTGTTCTTTGACAAGTTAAAATCTATACAATCATAAAAACAATTAAAATCAATGCACATGACATTTAAAGTTTCATTTAAACCATAATTAGATCTTGCAAAAGAAGTATAAAAAAAATCAGAGTTACGATTTATTCTGGATCGAGAATTTATATTCAGCATACTGAGGATGTGAGAGGAACAAATTGATCCAGATAGTAATTGAAACAGGAAAAGAACATTATTCACTTCCCTTCTTTTTTTCAGCGTCGATAGGTTTAATAGATTCAAACGATTTTCATAAGACGGAAGACGGTGATTTGGATCCCATGGAAGTTGACGAAGGACGAATAACAAAAACTGTTTTTGAACACTTTCAATTTTATTTATTGAAACATTATACATAGGAAACCATACGCAGCTACAATACTCCAAGACGGGACGGACGAGGCCGCAGTAAAGGGTTTTCGATATATAAGGGTCATTTAATTCTTTAGAAAACCTCTTAATTAATCCGAGACGACTTCTTGCCTTACTAGTGATAACGTCAATATGGCAGTTAAATGACAATTTTGCATCAAATAAGACTCCCAAATCATTAAGTGTGTCAACACGATCAACCAAGCATTCATCAATGTAATACGAGGAATCAATGGGGTTTTTCATCCTGGTGTACGACATCACTTTGCACTTTTTAGTATTCAGTTCCATTCCATTTGAAACACACCATTCAAAGGCTCTGTCAATATCATCCTGCAGAAACAGATATCCATTTGAGTTCGAAAAGCTATAGAACATTTTGAAGTCATCTGCGAAGATTAGTATTTTTGAGTAGAGAATATTCATACCAATGTCATTAATATACAGGACGAAGAGAAGTGGACCAATATGACTACCTTGAGGAACTCCGGACAGCACATTAATAATTTTAGATAGGCAGTTTTTAAAGCGAACATATTGAATACGATTTTTTAAATACGATTTGATCCAATCAATTATCCACGCTGGAAATCCATACCTTTCCAACTTAAGAAAAAGTATAGAATGACTGACCCTATCAAATGCTTTACTTAGATCAGCGTAAAAAACATCAGTTTGGAGTTTATTTTGTATATTTATATTAATTTGGTTTGTGAATTCGAGAAGGTTTGTAGTTGTAGACTTTTGTAGACAAAATCCATGCTGTTCAGGAACGATTAATGACTTACAGAAAAATTGAATATGTTTCGAAACTATATTTTCAAACAACTTTGGTATGCATGAAAGTTTTGCAATACCTCTATAATTCTCAACATTGTTTTTATTTCCACACTTATGAAGAGGTAAAATAAACGAAGACTTCCACAGTTCAGGAAAAACACCAGAAGATAAGGAACAGTTAAATATGTGTGTAATCGCAGCACAAATGTAAGACTTACAAGTTTTAACAAATATAGACGGAATATTGTCAGGACCAAACGAATATGTACTTTTTAAGCCGTCAATATATTGCACTACTTCCACTTCAGACAGCCTTAACGTAGGTATATCACAGTTAAATTGATTTCGGATTAAATTATCACAGTATTTGGGATTGCACGAGGTATATGTTTGTTGGAAAAGATCAGCAAATAAATTACTTATATCTATATCACAGGAAGAGGACTTATTTTTATATTGCACGGATGTTGGAAAATTTGAATTTTTCCTTTTAGAGTTTATATATTTCCAAAAGTACTTAGGGTTATTTTTAATATTGCACTTTATTTTACTTAAATAGTTCTTATAGGCTGTCCTTAAGGAACTTTTTAATAGTTTTCGATAGTAACAGAACTGATAATAAAAGTTAATTGCGTGTGTTCTCCTCCATTTTTTAAAAAATACGTTTTTTAGGTTTCGTATACGTCTTAAATCTTTTCCAGTTATATAAAGTAGACCTTTATCTGCAAATAGCACAAGCTTAGAGAATTGTATTACTCTTTCCATATCGTTTATATAAAGGATAAAGAGAAGGACCCCCAAGATCGTTCCTTGTGGAACTCCTACATTCACTGTTGCCGGGTTGGACATATTGTTGTTAACTGTTGTTTTCTGGGTTCTGTTGTACAACAACGTTTTGAACCACTTTAGTTCTGTATTTTTTACACCACACTTTTCCAGTTTATTTAACAAAATAATATGATTTACTGTTTCAAAGGCTCGTTTAAGGTCTAAGAAAACGGCTATAACACAATTTTTACTGTCAATTTCACTTTTCTAGTCACTAACCACAAAATTTATACAAGTTTCACACGAATGATTCAAGCGAAAGCCAGATTGGTGTATGCTTATTATGTTACTATTGTTGAGATGTTGTTGAAGTTGCTTCGATATAATTTTTTCTACAAGTTTTTCATATAAAGGGAGCATATTTATGGGATGATGATCACTACAATTAATTGAATTGGAGACTTTCTTTTTTGGGAGAATAAGAGATTCTTTCCAAGTTTTGGGAAAAACAACAGAGATGAATGAAGTATTTACAATACGGATAAGGACAGGACCAACAATTTCTAAAGCAGCTTTCAGCATTTTCACATTCATAACATTAAAGTCATTTTTAGAGTTTATCACAGTAAGGGCATTGCTAATATCATTGGTATCAACTAAAGTAAACTTACATTCTATATTGCACTCTTCTACTATACTAATATGTTCGGAAAATATCACAGAATTGGTTATATTATTCACGCTTTTAATGAAGAAATTATTAAGTTTTTCAGCGATTATAGCACTACTATTTTCTATATCACAATTCTCAAATTGCACATCAGTTATTTCAGCGTTGTTAGTTTTTAGTACATATTTTTTTAATTGTCTCCACATATCTTTTTGATCATTTGCACTATGTATTTTATTAGATATAAAAGTAGACTTAGCAGTCTCAATTTGTCTTTTGTAGAGGTTTCTATACTGTCGATATGCTTGCCAGTTACTTAAGGTATTTGATGTAATGGCTGTTTTGTATAAATTTACTTTACATGTTTTTGCATTCCTTAGTTCTCTGGTAAACCATTCTCCGATTTGATATGGGATATCTCGGGTAACTACCATGCTGTTAACTATATTTTTAAATTCATGTGCAAATTGTTCACTTAAAACATTTATATTATGTGGATATTCAGAGTCAAAATTAGAGAAAAAATGGTTAGTTTTAAGTTCATTTAAAACGGCTTTAACTTTTCGCAAAAATACAGGGCAATTATTGTCAGATGCTGCATGTTGTGTGTCTAAATGTTGGTTGGTTTGTTCATTTAGGAAAGCACAATTAGTACATTTATTTAATTCACTTCTGCAATCTTTCACATCATGGTTTCCTGCACACTTCATACATACTTTACTTTTATTACAGTATTTTGAAATATGATTATATCCACAACAATTATAACATTTAAGCACTATGTATTGATACACATGACATCTATCCCATCCAATATTTAATTTACCCAAATTCATAATATTGGTGTTGGTAACACTGTTTACTTCAATGATCGCATTATATTTTTTTATTTTGTGTGATAAATATATCTTGACACATTTTATATCACTATCACCGATCTTGTTTTGACATTTAATGGCTTCTATTAAATCATCTTCACTAATTGTCTCGCTCATTCCAACTATATTAATACGCGGGTTACGATGTCTCGAATTTTTACATCATAATCACTCATTTTTGTTTTTATTTCAGATTCTATTGTTTTACCGATTGTTTGTCACATTTTATTAGAATGCCACCATTTTGAACATTTTTAACTTCTTCAATTTTTAGTTTCATACTCATTGGATTTATCACATTTTTTATATCTTCTCTTGTTTTTGTATTGTTTTGATCACTTTTTGGTTTTATCACTATTACTTCACTATTTTCTTTTACTGCTTGTGCGTATGACAGCTTATGTTGTGTTGGTGTTGGTGCATTTAATATTTTTACTTCATCTTGAATTGGTTTCACTCAAACATTTGAATAAAATGTCATTAAAACTAACTAAAAAAACTAACACTTTTTAACTAGCACCATACTAAATCTATTTTCTTAATAAACTACAACTAAACACGCCTAAAATATTGCAAAAAAGTAAGCGAACATAACTTTTTGACGTTTGTAATGTCAAATTGGCATATGGATTTAGTACGATACTAAAAAAATGAAGTAGCCATTTTGTGAGTTTAACTTTAGTAAAATGTTAAAAAAATAGTACGATACTAAAATGGTTTAAAATTAGCAAAATCCTCTTTTCAACCTAGTATCATACTAAAAATGATTTAACATATTACTAAACCGACTAAACTTTTGCGCCATACTCTTTAAATTGTTAAAAAAAACAATTGATTTCCAGGATACATTTTAATTTGAGGAAATAAAATTTCAAAAAAGGTTGAGCAAAAATTTAACAATACAATACAATTTTAAATATTAACCTAAAAATATCTACCCATTTTTACGATTTTGAATTTTCAAATAAAATCTGTTTAGGAACTTGACAGAGATAAAGACATTAGTCGTGTTTTTCTTGGAAATCTATCCCCAACACTATCTAGAGGTTTTACCCAAAAACAAAAACAATCTCCGCCATTCTGAATTTTATATTTTAAGGGTATGGTTGCCACCTGTCAAATAATTAAATGCAAAAAATCAACAATTGATTTGTTTTTATTTTTTCACATTAAAGACACATAAGAAAACTAAAACTCCAAATAAAATGGAATATATATGAAGCAGTAAGAAATAACAAAAAGTTGAATTTTCCACATCTGTGTGGTCATAAATGTTGATTTAAAAAAATTATTTTATGGGTTTGACGTTTTTTTTTTTTAATAAATCAGATGTTGTGCCAGTGAAGGGGTGTGTTTGCATAGTGCTTTCTTGGAAAAATTTTAGCACTCATTATTTAACTATTAAATATTTTATGAACTTCGTTTATATGCCGTTCAAATATCGAGTTGGATAAGAGAGGTTAATTAAAAATGAGTTATATAAAATATGGACAGATGTAGGTAATTTAAATACCACCAAAATAATTTTTATAGTTTCGAAAAGTCACCACATCTAAGAACGATGACATTATAAGCCAAAAGATCAACATACGACAGCATATATTTTTTAAACGAATCCTGTAATTAAATAAAATACACGACTGGATCGTACAAAATTGCTCTTGTAGCTAACAACTTTAGTGTTACTCACTGACGCTGTTGGTAGGTACGAGTAGCTAGTCTTTTATAGTTATCCTATGCAGATTTAAAGTCCATGTAGGTAATATTACCTTGATTCTTAGTATAATGAATTGTCGAATGCATGATTCAAGGAATAGTTAAATAGGTACCTACAAATGCATATTTAAATGGATTTTAATTATATAAATTAGGAGGGTAATAATGTAAATATGTACAAGTTCATACATGTATATAATAAAAGTGAATGGTGTATAGGTGGGAAAAAATCGTTTTTTAAACTTATTTAAACTGACAATCACTTTAATCGGTTTTTTCGAAAAAACGAAGAACGTCATTAGATGCCACGGATCAATGAAAATTTTATAAAAACGTATCTCGAAAATTGTAGGACGGGTTTTGATGAAATCCTGTTTTTTTATTTTTCGTTTTTTGAAAACAAAATTCTTTTGAAATTTTGGTATGCAATTTTTTAGAGACTATTAATGTTCACATGAATATAAAATTTAAAATTATTTTTTTTGATTAGTTTTAAAATTATTGATTTTTCAAAAAAAAAATTTAAGAAATTATTTTAATTTAAAAAAAAAGTTATTCAAAATTTTGATATGCAAAAATAATTTGGCTACTTAGATCATCTCAGATATAAAATTTGACAGAAATCCAATATACCGTTACCGAGAAAGCCAAACATTAAAAAAACCGTTATATGAAAGGTACCGTTAATAGAATTTTCCTGTAAGCTTGGTTCATATCAAATGATATCTATGTATTACCAACAAAAAAATTCTCAAAAATTTTTATCAAAATTGTTTTAGAGAAAAATAAGATTTTTCTTTCAAAGTCATACGGCAGGTACCGTTATTTTTAGGCCTAAAAATAAAATTTCAATTTTTCTCAGAGGAATGTATAACATGCCTTATAGTACCTATAATCGCAAATAAAAAAAACTGAAAATAAAACGAATATTTCCACTTTTATATTCACTGGTCGGTCAACAGTCAACTCGACCTATTTTTTTTTTTTTTTTTATAATTTTGCACGCGCTCAAGGGATTATGAATACCCTTTATATGGTTTTAACACAACGCGGCATCCGGTGAATGAAGAGAAAGAGGATATGAAAGATGTGTGGCGACGGTGGTTGTTGTCTCAGATTTTATCTCCAGGGATATGTCTGTTATAATTCGCATTATTTTATTTATTTCGTTGACGTACTAATGAGTAGTTTACTCAATCACATATTGTTAGTGTTATGCCTAAACAGCTTGTAATGAGTAAACCAGCAGCACATTGTATGACATTTATTTTTAGAATTGGTTTTTAATGGAAAAATAGGAAGACATAGACAACGGCAGGAATCGAACCTGCGACCACGAGGTTGACAGGCGAGCACACAACTATCGCGCCACGGCCACCCCCCGACATCCGTCAAAAAAATTATAGACTTTTTGACTAGGCGGGCGGGCGATAAACTATATTTTGTAATTCGTAATCTTAACCATCTTTCAAAGGAATTCGACATTTTATGAGTTGCACGCCTTATAAGTGATCTATCGAAAACACACACTTTTTTTTCGCCTATCCACAGCTTTCCGGCTGACGTGGTGTCTTAATAGAGGAATGCCTCGGGAGGGATGTAGCCACTTAACCGAGCACTCTCAAAATATTCGTTATTGGGGTAGTAAGCCCCAAAAATTAAGCTGTTGGTTGAGGACATCGCTCTTGCAATGTGACCCCGAATCAGCTTAAACAAAAAATTATCTATTCTGTTTATGTTGGCTCCGTTGTGTAGAACCTGGTTGGAATAATATCTCGTGTACTCCGACTCTGGTGTTCTGTGTAATCAAAGGCAACGTCTAAGACATTGCCTCTCAAACACCCGAATCTTTTCCATTTGAGATGGGGCAACGTTGAACCACACCGGACATCCGTAGGCGATCTTCGGCCTGATGAGGGCCATGTAAAAAATCACCTTTACCCTGCTGTCAAGACGGCTGCTATAAAACAGTCGTTTTGTCAAGGCAAAGGCTCCCCTAGCCCTGGCCAAGGCAGCACCTATATGTCTGTCGAAAGTACTGATCCAACCAGATGCCAAGGTACTTTACTACACTTTAACTCGCCAGTGGATGTCCATGTGGCCCTACGATCACCAGTTTGCGCCAGTTCTTTCTCGTATCCCTTGAGGCGCTAGACAACGGAGTCCTAAACAAAATAGTTTCTCACGTACTGCAAATGAGTGTTAATTTATAGATAGATAGATAGATAGATATTTTTTATTATTTCATTTCATCTAAAAAATTAATAAACATAATAAAGATATAAGATAAAAGCTATAGAAATAATATAATGACATTATGTATTTTATAATACCGAGGTATGAAAATAGTTTTAATGCATTTTCAAATGGATTTTACATCTATATATATAAAACTGAATCCATATTTCCCTTTGTCACGCACATCACATGTGAACGGCTGGACTGATATCCCTGACTCTTTCTTTGTTGTGTTTGTTATTGTCAGGAGAAGGTTCTTGTGAAAGAAAAAATTCAGAAAATTGCGCGAAAAATTATAAAATTTATGATCCATTGTGTCCCCTTAGAACTGGATGAGGTTTCTCATTTACAGTACGCCATCCAAGTTAATTCCTTTGAGGAACCCCAGTAATTGTGGTATTTTGATAAAGGGTAGTTCCTTTTCCTTTATTAGGAGTTGTACCAAAAATTTGTATCTTTGGTGAATGATGGCTTCACAACTTCCTAGTATGTGGTCAGGTGTCTCCTCGAGCACTTTACAGAACCTGCAGAGAGCATTTCTTTCCAATCCCAAGATATTGAGGTGCCTGTTGAGTTTACAGTGTCCAGTAAGAATGCCTGTTATTGCCCTTAGTTTGATCCTACTTAGGTTGATACAGGATAAGAACCGTTTTTGATTGTAGTTCCCAAGTAGTAATTTAGCCTGTCTTAACCTGGGGAGTTTATTCCAAATGTTTGATCTTTTGGCCACCTCCTCGGATCTGATCTTGGTTTTTGTGACGTTCTCTCCGATTCCGCAATAGGGCTCTGGTCCCATTAAAGATGACGTTGCTCCTATTTTTGCAAGAAAGTCCGCTTCTTCGTTGCCCTGGATTCCTATTTGCCCAGGTACCCAGTGAATCGAGACTTTGTTGCACTTGCCCAGCTCATTCAGTCTGCACACACACTCCCATACCAGTTTTAAGTTGATGGAGAAGGAGCTTAGTGCCTTTAGTGCAGCTTAACTATCTGACATAATGGCAATGTTTTGGTTTCGGTAGTTTCTTTCGAGATTACGTTTTGCGCATCTACCTATTGCGTTAACCTCCGCTTGCAAAATGCTAGTGGAATTTCCCATCGCGAAAGAAAATTTGGTACTAGGCCCATAAACTCCTGCACCAGTTCCTTCAGTTGTTCTCGATCCATCAGTGATGGTATTTGCTTTGAGTGTGTAGTTAGAGTTTTCACCTACCCATTCTTTTTTAGAACTTAACTCCGTTTTGAATTTTTTCTCAAAGTTATATTTCTTGATCATATCATCTCTTGGAATGTCTAAGAGGTTTGTTCCTGTAGACCTAAGAATCAAGGCCTTTTCTCTTGATCCTATTATTTTCCCCGGCCCAGTGCCCTTTTTGGCAAATCTCAATATAGCGCTTTTGGCTGAGTTTTCTACTACAGCATACAATGGTGTTAAGTTTAAAATGACTTCCATTGCAGCTGTGGGGCAGGTTCTCATTGCTCCGGTGATGCATAAGCATGCCAGCTTTTGTATCATTTCAAGTGATTTCCTAGTCGTTACTAGTTCGCTTCTCTTGTGCCATGCAATCGCCCCATATAGGTAATGATGGGTCTTACCATCACGGTATATATCCATCTCAAGATCTTTGGCTTGCATCCATGAGTGCTTTGGTGGCTTTCTCGAAAATAACCTCAACATGTTTGTTCCATTGAAGTTTACTATCTAGTGTGATTCCTAGATATTTTACCTCCTTCTAGATGTCGATTTCTTCGCCAGCTAACCGAATCGATTTCATTCGTGGCAGAAGCCTTTTTCTAGTAAATGGTACTATTGTTGTTTTCGTGGGATTTATGTTTAATCCCACAAAAAGACACCATTTTCTGGTTATGCTCAGTCCTCTTTTAATAATTTGAAAAAGAGTTTCTTCGAACTTCCCTTGAGCTGTTATAACAATGTCATCAGCCGATGCACTTTATACCTTGAGAAGTAAGACTTTCTAATAATTCATCTACTACCAGACTCCATAGTAGGGGTGATAATACCCCTCCCTGTGGACAGCCTCTAGTTGTCATAACTTTTTGGAACATTTGTCCTGCACGTGCCTCCGCCGTTCTCCTGATTAACATTGCGTTTATCCATTTCATTATTGTGGTAGGTACGCTATTCCTTACAAGAACCCTACTTACGGATTCATGGGAGGTGTTGTCAAACGCTCCCTCAATGTCCAGAAACGCACAAAGGGCGATTTCCTTATAGTCTATTGCTGATTGTAAGGAGTTAGCAAGTTCATACAGAGCTGTTTCTGTAGATCTTCCCGCTCTATAGGTAGAGGTAACTGTTGTAGTGTTTTTGTTCTTATAAAATTATCAATTACCTTTTCCAAGGTCTTTAATAGGTATGATGTTAGACTCATTGGTCTAAATGACTCTGGATTGGTTGTATCTGGAGCTGGGAAAATATCATCCACCCCTGGTGATTTGAACGGTCCCTGTTGGGTATGAGAGGTATTCTCTCTGTCAAGTTGTTGTTATTATCTTCTGGAAAGTGAGTGTTTATCAATAGTGTTGACCTTTGCACCTCATTTTCCATAGAGATACCATCAGGGTTTCTAAGTGCTAAAGAATGTACAGTTTCCTCCTTTAACGGAGCCCTGTGAAGTCTTGCTGCAGCAGGTGCAGAAGAGATGCTTTTACAGAACTTCTGCAAGCTATTTCTTTTAGCCTTCCTTATTTCCCAGTTATAATTTCTCAACTGTGTGGAGTAGTTGTCCCACTCCCCAGTCCTCTTCGATATGTTGAAGTGTTTTTTACCTTAGATCTTAGTGTGGAAAGATTTTTGTTCCTAGGATAGGACAGCTGAGTTCGTATGCTTCATTTATTGCCTCTGTAAACTTGTGGACAGTAGTTTCCAACTCCAAGGTAATATTTGTCGTTTTTGCTGAGCCTAAGTATTTAAGGTTGTCCTTGAGTACATTTTTATTGGTGATCCAGTTCGTTTTCCTAGGATTTCTTCCAGAGGTATTCTCTGTGCGAAGATTAATGTTCAGCTGTAGTTGAATTATAGTAGTAAGGAGTTTATTCCAGCAAACATTACTAAGATAGTAGAAATTCCTTAAAGTGACTCCGTAGGCGCATTTTGGTCCGGAGGTGTGATTGGACCTTACTTTTTCGAAAACGACGATGAAACGACTGTCACCGTCAATTCGGAGCGTTATGGTCATAAGATAACCGACTTTTTTTTCCTTCTATTGAAGAATACGACTTGGAGAATGTGTGGTTTCAACAAGACGGTACCACATACCACATAACTCGAGCGAATATGGCTTTATTGCAAGAGACATTTCCTGGCCGCGTAATTTCTCGTCGTGGCGATATCAACTGGCCACCAAGATCATGCTATTTGACACCGCTGGACTTTTTTTTGTGGGGCTATGCGAAAGGTCGTGTTTATGCAGATAAACCTTTAACTCTTGATCACTTGAAAACCAACATTCGTCAAGTTATGGCTGAGATACCGCCCAATATGTGTCAAAAAGTGGCCGAAAATTACCTCAAAAGAGTTGATGCTTGCAACAATTCGAGTTGTGGTCATTTAAATGATGTAGTGTTTAACACATAATGTCAACGTTCAAACTCAATAATGAAAAAGCAAATATCATGAAAAAAAAATATTTTATATGCGTTTTATTTAGGTTTACTTTTGAAACCGCAAAATGGATAACCCTTTACATACATTCGGATAGTTAAGTATTCAATATAACTTATCTAATAAATGGGTGAACGTGATCATACACAAAAACAAGAACTCTACGAACAGAGACTTCGAGATTCATGAAAGTCGTCGGGAGTAAAAGTAAATATCGTTAGAAAGAGGATAAAGCTACATAATTCTCGCCAATAAGATTGACACTAATGACAACTGACGCGAATAAAAATTCAGATACAAAATTAATATTCTACAATTGACTTATTACTTCCGTTTGGATTTGTTGTCAATAGTTCAATTATGTTGAACCCTATCTGAGGAATTTATTACAATTGAAAAAAAATCACTTTCAATTCAATTCAATTTTAATGGCAAGAACTTTTGTGACGTCAATGATGAGACTGGGGTATATTTTTTTTTAATAAAAAACAATTAATGATAAAGATAATATAATTTTGAAAAAAAAAAAACAATAGTATTGCTTTTGTTTTTATTAGCTCACTATATTCTTCGTTGTCATATTCATGCAAAAGTATATATTTATTGAAAGCTGTTTTATTCAAGCATGTACAGTACATATATACATAAATGTACATTATACGATAAAAACTAATTTGTCCTATTTAAATAGCTATGTCACCGTGCTTTTAATTTATGAGAAATCGATCGTTATCGATCCAGCTGATACAATAAATTATGTTTATTAAGAAACAAGTCACTTTTTATTGTCATCCATTAGAATAGTGGGCGTGGTAATAAATTGATTAATTTTGTGGCGTAATAGCTCATTTTAAAATAGGACCTAGTGACTTACGCAACGACACGGCCTACCACTAGAGATATATGGATTTCAAAAAAAAAAAATGCACGACTGGATCGTACGAACTTGATCTTATATCTAACACTTTAATGTAGGTAAACATTGAGTCTTATTATCCGATGCAGGTTTAAGTCTAGTACGCTGCTGATGCGAAACGAAAAATCCCATACAAAAATGACACGACGAAATCATGAACGAAAAATTTCGCTCTACTTTTCGTTTTCCTGTACGCTGCTGAACGACGAAATGTGTAATTTTAGTGGATAGCTGTACTAGATTTCTTAGTACAATTCTCCACTCTTCTCGTTCTCAATTTAATTGACCTGCACATTAATTGCTTGCGAAATTGTGACATTTCATTTTTTTATAAAAAAAAAATTCAAGCTCTTGTATTGTTTATTTGATTTTTCTTTGGGTTTTCTCTAGTGTCTGGTTTTTCTGTGCATTTTCTGTATTA
The DNA here is from genome assembly GCA_910595825.1 of Philhelius pedissequus. Lineage (NCBI taxonomy): Eukaryota > Metazoa > Arthropoda > Insecta > Diptera > Syrphidae > Philhelius > Philhelius pedissequus. The sequence continues at coordinate 176,056,909 of OU343161.1, read as the reverse complement.
AATTATTCGAAATAAGTTCAATTCTAATTTTTGTATCAAAACCAATTTCAAAATCGACTAAACTAAATCTGCAAAATGGAAATGGGAAGTTGGAAAGAAGCACACCCTTCACATATCTTATCGGCGAACAAGATATAGCGGAACTTTATTTGTAGTGCTCATTATAACCAACTATCGACTTTTCTCATACCTAGTGCTGGTGCTTAGATTAAAAATAACCTATGTCCCTTTAAAATTAATTTATTTTAAGTGACTACTAAATAAAAATATAATTAAGATTCAGTAGTTTGTTCTGCAATTAAGTGTCCATGTCATGATTTTTTAAAATACATTTGTTACTCCGACTTTTACACCATATAAATATAAAAAAACACTCACCATTTCTAACTACATACTTTCAACACATAAATTAACTCAATTGCCACAAAGAAAAAATCAAATCGACCGCCCGCTACTGGCAGTACGAATATGAATTTCCGTCCTGGTCGGGACAAGGAAGCCAAAGGTAAGCGGCCTTCCGCTGCACCAACGACAATTAATGAAATCATCGTTACCACAATAATGTTTGGTTGCAAAAAGGCTATCTTAAACGATACCCACCTCTATTTAGAAAGCCTGTTTCCGATCTCATTGATTGGCGATTTTATACCATACCCCAGAACTTATTTCTCAAGTTGAGATAATCTGTTTAATGTTTACTTCGTGAGAATCGGCACGGGATGGACATTGTTATTTAGTCTACAATTTCTGGTGATGACCTCGCTAGTCCTTTGTTGTGTTGATAGAAAGTAGATGATGACAAATCACTTACCTCGCATTGCCATCGCTACCTTCTTTTTCTTTTCTGGACGAAGTTTTTTAATGTAATTGAACTATCGTATGGCAGATGCCCTGCTCGTGGATTTGATAGCAAATAAAGCTGGTCACTTGTCAATTGGATTTGACATATAAGGCCATGCATTTTTACTATTCATTCGATTTTAGTATTAATTGAGGAAGCAAGACCTATAGTTAAAATGGGAATCGATCAAAGGGCATTCGCAGCGTAGCAGAGCGGTCAAGTACAAACCCACTAAGAAAACTCACTGATGAACAAGTGAAAATGCAACCCGTTCCAAAAATATATTCTAAAAGCTATTCACTGCTCTCTTGGAATATATAATCTGAAAATACTTTGAAGTGTATCTTTGGAACGGGTTATCCTAAAAACTTGGTCGATACATTTGGTAATCTACTCTTGATACTCTCAAAATCAGCTACAAAAGTTTATAGGTAGAAGGATTTTTGCAAACAATCACTCTTGAAATACGCATATTTAGAATGATGTATGCGTATTCCTGGAGCTATTTTTTTAAATACAACTTCTTTGAAAAAAATGTTGATGCTTCCTTTGAAAGTATGAAGTGCTGATTCTAAAAAGATATCGCTCACCTTTATTGGACAACCCGTTCCAAAGATATACTCCAAAAACTATTCACTGTTCATTTTAAAATAGTTAATCCGAAGAATGTAATCAGACTATAAATATAATGGACTATATTTTCGGAACGGGTTATCCAATAAAGGCGAGCGATATCTTTTTAGAATCAAAACTTCATACTTTCAAAGGAAGCATTAACAAAACCAAAAGCAGTTTTGTCACCAAATTACTTTTAGATGTATTTTTTTTGTCACCAAATTTCCTTTACATATATTTTTTTTTTAAATAAATCTTGGACTTGAAAATGGTATCCGGAATAAGTAAGAAACCATAAATTAGAACCGTTTACACCATCATAATGAAGCACGTAGTTTTCGAATTTTAGAGTGGTTTACCTCCCAACTTCATTGATTTTCTTAAAATTGATAGAAATTTTATCAAATCGGCAGATAAACCAGTTTATAAATTCAAAAGTAATTGCTTAATTTGGACCATTTAAACGGTTCTGAGTTTTATTTTAAATCATCTGTGTGTAACTAGAACCATTTTTATATCAAAGAATTATTTTATAAGAATTACATCTAAAAGTAATTTGGTGACAAAAAAATTCCATCTAAAAGTAATTTGGTGACAAAACTCCTTTTTTACGACTTGTCAACTTTTTTTGACAGCTTACACCACAACTCTCCGCAAATATTTTTCCGCTGTGATTTTCGTTAGCATTTCGCTCTCCTATTGGAGACCACCGAAAATTTTCGTTTCGCATCAGCAGCGTACTAGGCTTTAAAGCCGATGCACAGTGGTCGGATTCACCAATTTTGCGGGACAAAATACAAAAATGAAAGTCATGCGAATCAAAATGATGTGGCTTACTTTTCAATATAGTAGTTAACTGTTATTCATATTTTGTTTTTTAAACTATTTCACAGATAAGAAAATATTAAGCTTTGAAGTTAGTAGTTGATGAAGGCAAATTAGCGCCAGCAGATTAGAGGTGTTTTTTTATGCAATTTCGTTTAGCTATAAAAAGTGTAACGGTGGGTCTTTTGGAATATTTTTTTTTTCTTGAATAGAATTATTTGTGGGTAATAAGAAAACGATTCCAGAAGTTAATTGGTTCATTAAATAATTTTTTTATAGTTTCTTAAGTTCAACGTGAAAAATTGGACTGGATTTTTTTTATTGAATTTTCGACTGGAATAAAACTAAATAGTTCCGCCGAGTTCCGACTCGATAATTGTAAAAAGTAATTTTGTGGAGTGCTGGCTTTGAGGTAAAGCAAACACTTTTTGCGCGTTTTTGTGACGCCCATACAATTATTTTCAATTTTCAGAATTGCCTCGCTAATATCGCGAAAGCAAATTTTTGAAATTTGGCGGCAAATGGATAAAACAAAAATGGTTGATGTGGTTAGAGCAATTATTATAGATAAGTGTGATCTTCATGAGCTGTCTGAAGATTCTAATAAAAAACTTAGTAGGGTCGGTTGGGGTAAATGTAAACATGGGGTAAATGGAAACGGCCGTTATTTTCACATTTTTAAATAAATTGTAGCAACCCAGACGGAACAAAATTAGAATATGAAATGTCGCGACTCCGTTGCACGAAATATCATTGAGTTATTGTCCGTATTTCGTTGAAAATTTTAGGTGTGGGAAGAACCTCTATCTGAAATCTGAAATTCAAGTTTGTGAGTATTTGTCAATGGTAAAAAAAGTTGATTATATTGGAAGCGTAAGAAAAATGTTCGTATAAAATTATGGAAATAAAAGTGCATTGAAGTTAATTCTGTGATTACACCGCCTTTTTCTTATATTCTATGCAGTTTTTCTTTCGTGTTTACATTTACCCAAGTAATATAAGCATGTGGGGTAAATGAAAACTAGTTTTTGGGGTAAATGTCAACGTCCATTTTCCTAAAGTTTTTTTCGCATAACTCTGTTTCTAGTGCTTTAAATACCCCCAACTTATACAAAAAAGAAAGCATGAGTCAAATATAGTATGTATTAACGATGTTAAAAACGCTGTGAGAGATGTTTTGCAGAAGAAAGAAGAAAATGACATATCTACAAGCTGGAGAACACTACAATGTCCCTAAATCTGTGATATTTCATAAAATTAAAGGTCGACAAACATCATTGGATTCAATGGTGTGAGGTCGAGGACCCTCCCTGACAGCGGGAACTGAAAACGAAATACAGTGAACTTTCTCATAACCGGACACTGACGGTAACGAGAAATTTGTCCTGTTATGGAAGGTGGCCGGTTATGGTAACGCAAAAATTTACATGCTTTAAAAAAGAAATATGTAGCACATACAATAGACGAGGTATTAAATTTAATTTTTAATGTATTTTATGCCTCCTTGAAGTGGGACCGCTCAGACTGGTACGATTTATGATCCGAAATTCAAACAGGTTCATACTTGCCTAATACACAGCCCTTCAAACCCGACTGTATATGTACAGTTACGGTCATATCACCCATTTTCCTCTCCCTGCGATCAAAGCAGACATGGTTAGCAGTTCTTACACAACACAGGATGAAGTCTAGAGTTTCGTCCTAGTCCAGGCAGAACCTACATGTGGCTCTATCTACCAGGCCAAGAATACTTAGCTGTCTTCTGAGCTTACAGTGACCGGTGAGGAAACCCGTTATGGTTCTAAGTTTGTTTCTAGCTAAGCTGATGCAGTCCGTAAACCGTTTTTGGTTGTATTCACCAATCAACAGTTTTTCCTGCCTTAACTTGGGGAATCCTTTCCAAATTTTTGGTGTTCGGGTCTCCTCTTCTTATTTCATTTAATTTTAATAAAATGTTCTCCTATTCCGAAGTAGGGTGTAGGACCCGTTACGGGCATTGTTGCCCTTATTTTCGCTAATTAGTCTGCGTTCTAATTACCCTGGATACCTATATGGGAGCGGGAGGTATACAATAAAGTGAGACCTTATTGTTTTTGCTTAGTTCGTTCAGTTGGCCTACACTTTCCCACACCAATTTGGAGGAAATGACATAAGAGTTTAATGCTTTCAATGCATCTTGACTGTATGATATGATGACAATATATTGGTTACGATAGTTCCTTTCAAGATTACGGTCGGCACATATTGCTATTGCATGAACTTCCACCTGAAAAATGCTTGTGGATTGCCACATGAATTGGTTTCTATTTGAAAAAAGCAATAAGGTAACTCTCGGAGTCTTCTTTGATGGGTGATATGCATATATGGGGTAAATGTAAATATTGAGTTAATCGATTTTCCAACCGAATAATCCAAATAAAATTCATGTTTGTTTACTTTAACCTAATAGACGATGTCCTTGCACTTAGAGGACTGAAGTTAGTTCTTCCCATTTACCCAAGTATTTTTAAAATCAATGGAGGAAATGTAAACGTGGAGGGGGTAAATGTAAACTCTGCCCTAAATCACTTTTTTGTTTGTAAAGCTTTATTAAGGCATCATAAGTGAACTATCTGGTAAATTTTTATACAATTGTTGTTTTCAAAAGTTTAAAAAAAAATTGTTTTAATATTTTTAACATTTCTGAAAAAATGTATCTTTCAAAAATACAAAATATGTCCCCATTTACCCCAACCGACCCTACTTCCGTAAAAAGTTTGCTATCCAAAATTGGCGAAAAGAGGTTAAAAAGCGGTAGGCATGTTAACTGATTTTTACCTGCAAACTCAGCCTGTTTAGAGGAAACTTATACGTTGCCCGACATACTTGACAGAGAATTTCAAAAAAAAGGTCGGAAGAACTAGAAAGCCTTGAGGAATGCTGTGAAAAATCTAAAAAAACGCAAAGTTCAAAATTTAATTACATCAACTAGCCCTAGGGAAACAATAAAAGCTAGTGAAGTTGTGCTTCGCAAAATGGGTAAAGGGCATTCAGCAAACATCATAAAGGATTCTTCATTAAGTAAAGGTACTGAGGTAAAAACTTATTTAAAAATTTCATATACCTCTGTCTCCCGATGAAGCATTGGCTTTAATGATTGTCATAAATCTTTCCAAGCATCAATATCAACGTCATATGTTCTCTTCTTTTAAAAAAGTGTTAAGCGCAAAAAAGAAATGTTATCCCACAGAAATTGAGGTCACTGAAGCATATGCTAAGATTCAACTTCAATCCTTGGTTGATCATACTATAGAACGACTTTACATTGGTCGGGAATTGTAAGTGAACTTCAAGGTGGTAAAAAATATCTTAAAATTTTGATCAAATGGGGATGCGATGGAGCTCAGCAATACAAATGATGACAATACTGTAAGACGTTTTTTCCGAGCTGCAGAAAAAAATTCAGAAATAACTGGACTTTGAACATTATTTTATTTTAAATGTAATGAAAACTATGTATCTGAAACAATAAACCTTTATTTAAAGGAGTATTCATGGTACACTATTTCAGTGAGTATTCACAAAGTGCTTTTTAATAGAAAAGACATCATTGCATCTTGTATTCTTTCTATAGGACAGTTCTCGAAGAGGCTAGAAATAAGGACAAAAGCAAATATAGAGAGATATTAACAAGGTAGAATTCTAGATTGAACACAAACACAGATCTCTTAAATCGGCAATTGATTTCTTCAGATCCATATACCTCGTTCCAAACCGAATACGTGGCATGATACTATAACACAATTCCTTTCTTTGTTATCAATCGATAACAACCAAGAATAAATTTTGGCTGATGAAGATGAAAGATGGAGAGACTACTTTAACCAGTTGTTAAATGGCGATGACAGCAAAGATCCCGCCCACGATCAACTTGTACCAGTTAATCTAGATGACAATTATGAGCTACATCCACCCGACCAAAATGAAATCAAAGTAGACATCACCAGACTAAAGATGAACAAAGCAGCTGGATGCGATAGCCTGCAAGCGGAGCCTTTTAAACACGGTGGGGATGACTTGGTCAGGAGCATACGCCAACTCATCTACAAAACATGGTCGGAGGAAAGTATGCCCGATGAGTGGAATCTCAGTATCATCTGTCCGATCCACAAAAAAGGAGACCGCCTAGTCTGCACCAACTACAGAGGCATAATTCTTCTAATACCCACCACCTGTTTGTCGATGTTAAAGCAGCCTACGACAGTGTTAATAGAGTTGAACTGTATCGTGCCATGTATAACTTTGGAATCTCTGCAAAAGTGGTACGCCTTGTCAGGATGACGTTGGAAAATGCTCGCCTTTCCGTCAAAGTTGGGAGAGACCCTACTGAATCCTTCGAAACCACCAGAGGGCTAAGACAAGGTGACGCACGTCATGAAGCTGTTTTTACATTGTGCTTGAAAATATCATACGAAACACCTATGCCAGCACATCGGGCACTATCTTCAATAAATCGACACAATTACTTGGGTTTGCGGACGACATTGACGTGATAGGAAGAACAAAGCGAGCAGCAACCGGTGCCTTCACTACTATGGAGTCAGCAGCAAGCAGAATGGGACTCAAGATAAATGAGGACAAGACGAAGTATATGCTTTCATCAACAAAAGTCCAATCACACCACCGACTTGGTCAGAACGTGGCCATTGAAAGGCATAACTTCGGGGTAGTCCGTGAATTTATCTACCTGGGTACTTCTGTAAACACAGCCAACAACATCAGCGCAGAAATCAAACGCAGGCTAACTCTGGCTAATCGCGGTTTCTTTGGGCTGAGTAAGCAATTGAGGAATAAATGCCTATCGAGAAGAACCAAGGTTACACTGTATAGAACACTTATCACCCCGGTCCTGCTATATGGTGCAGAAGCATGGACCCTCTCCCAAGCGGATGAAAAGTCACTTGGAGTTTTCGAGAGAAAAGTTCTGCGTACGATCTATAGTCATGTTTGGGGGACCCACTTGTTCATCTTCGTTATCATCGTAATGTCAAGTTTGATCAAAATATGGAGTTCGATAATAGTACATAAGCCTATACATATATCGCAGGTAAAAATATGTTAAAGAGAGTCTAACAAAGGAAATACCTAACTTTACTATTACATATATTTCCTAAAACTAAACTGATAAATGAATATGTACATTGTTAAAATTTGATTAGCTTTTAGTCTATGAAACGGTTTTACATACTTTTTGTGTACCAACCTAAGACTTTTTTTTGAAGCACCCTGTAAATCAATTTTGTTCAAATTTTGTAAAATGTTTCTTGACGTTTGGGTAAAATTTATAATTGAAAATATCACACGATAATGTGAGACTTTACTTTAATAAATAAGACGTTTAAACTAGAAGAAAAACATTTCACATACACGTTTACATTAACAATGTGAAATGTTCCCATAAAACATTTTTAAAAATATACACGCATAGGCACATATCTACAAAAAATACATATATAATTATGTATGTGAACTATATGAGTTTTTTGATATCACAAAGCATTGTTTTAATTGCTTGTATCATTATTCATATTATGCATTGTAATATATTGTGTTGTTGATAATTTTGTGATTATATCGACTGACTTGTTATTGCTGTTATCTTTCATAAAGCGTTACGTTGTCGCTATGTTTATTATACTCGTACTTACAGAGATATTTATTAATATCGATATTATTTAATAATATTTGCCTTAATTATTTGTAAGCTCTTGAAGTCAAGTTTGATGTTCTGATATATTCATATAATTACATACTTTTCGGTAACGCAAAAAGAGTTAGAGGCATATTTTTGTCGTAAAAAAAATTATTAAATTTACTAATGACTAACAACTATGTAGTCCTGACCAAGGTCATAAGCGTATCTCTTTGTATCTCTTAAAATTCGATTTGCGGCGACTTAAAAATGTGATCTTGGAAGTGCCACCTTTCAATCCATGTGACGTGTATGACACGAAAAACCAATCTTAAAAAATCGGGACATTTTTATCTTTAAACTCGATTTCTGGCTAAACTAAGGCTCCTAGACCCATTAAACTTTACACTTTTTGTGTCTCTTAAAATTCGGTCTGCGGCTAAACTACTTGTCCTAGCGACTTAAGAATTATATATTCGTGATCTTGGAAGTGCCACCTTTCAATCCATGTGACGTGTATGACACGAAAAACCTATCTTAAAAAATCGGGACATTTTTATCTTTAAACTCGATTTCTGGCTAAAATAAGGCTCCTAGACCAATTAAACTTTACACTTTTTGTGTCTCTTAAAATTCGATTTACGGCTAAGCTACTTGTCCTAGCGACTTAAAAATTATACATTCGTCATCTTGGAAGTGTCACCTTTCAATCCATGTGACGTGTATGACACGAAAAACCAATCTTAAAAAATCGGGACATTTTTATCTTTAAACTCGATTTCTGGCTAAACTAAGGCTCCTAGACCCATTAAACTTTACACTTTTTGTGTCTCTTAAAATTCGATCTGCGGCTAAACTACTTGTCCTTGCGACTTAAAAATTATATATTCGTGATCTTGGAAGTGCCACCTTTCAATCCATGTGACGTGTATGACACGAAAAACCAATCTTAAAAAATCGGGACATTTTTATCTTTAAACTCGATTTCTGGCTAAACTAAGGCTCCGAGACCCATTAAACTTTACACTTTTTGTGTCTCTTAAAATTCGATTTACGGCTAAGCTACTTGTCCTAGCGACTTAAAAATTATACATTCGTGATCTTGGAAGTGTCACCTTTCAATCCATGTGACGTGTATGACACGAAAAACCAATCTTAAAAAATCGGGACATTTTTATCTTTAAACTCGATTTCTGGCTAAACTAAGGCTCCTAGACCCATTAAACTTTACACTTTTTGTGTCTCTTAAAATTCGGTCTGCGGCTAAACTACTTGTCCTAGCGACTTAAGAATTATATATTCGTGATCTTGGAAGTGCCACCTTTCAATCCATGTGACGTGTATGACACGAAAAACCTATCTTAAAAAATCGGGACATTTTTATCTTTAAACTCGATTTCTGGCTAAAATAAGGCTCCTAGACCAATTAAACTTTACACTTTTTGTGTCTCTTAAAATTCGATTTACGGCTAAGCTACTTGTCCTAGCGACTTAAAAATTATACATTCGTGATCTTGGAAGTGTCACCTTTCAATCCATGTGACGTGTATGACACGAAAAACCAATCTTAAAAAATCGGGACATTTTTATCTTTAAACTCGATTTCTGGCTAAACTAAGGCTCTGAGACCCATTAAACTTTACACTTTTTGTGTCTCTTAAAATTCGATTTACGGCTAAGCTACTTGTCCTAGCGACTTAAAAATTATACATTCGTGATCTTGGAAGTGTCACCTTTCAATCCATGTGACGTGTATGACACGAAAAACCAATCTTAAAAAATCGGGACATTTTTATCTTTAAACTCGATTTCTGGCTAAACTAAGGCTCCGAGACCCATTAAACTTTACACTTTTTGTGTCTCTTAAAATTCGATTTACGGCTAAGCTACTTGTCCTAGCGACTTAAAAATTATACATTCGTGATCTTGGAAGTGTCACATTTCAATCCATGTGACGTGTATGACACGAAAAACCAATCTTAAAAAATCGGGACATTTTTATCTTTAAACTCGATTTCTGGCTAAACTAAGGCTCCTAGACCCATTAAACTTTACACTTTTTGTGTCTCTTAAAATTCGGTCTGCGGCTAAACTACTTGTCCTAGCGACTTAAGAATTATATATTCGTGATCTTGGAAGTGCCACCTTTCAATCCATGTGACGTGTATGACACGAAAAACCTATCTTAAAAAATCGGGACATTTTTATCTTTAAACTCGATTTCTGGCTAAAATAAGGCTCCTAGACCAATTAAACTTTACACTTTTTGTGTCTCTTAAAATTCGATTTACGGCTAAGCTACTTGTCCTAGCGACTTAAAAATTATACATTCGTGATCTTGGAAGTGTCACCTTTCAATCCATGTGACGTGTATGACACGAAAAACCAATCTTAAAAAATCGGGACATTTTTATCTTTAAACTCGATTTCTGGCTAAACTAAGGCTCCTAGACCCATTAAACTTTACACTTTTTGTGTCTCTTAAAATTCGATCTGCGGCTAAACTACTTGTCCTTGCGACTTAAAAATTATATATTCGTGATCTTGGAAGTGCCACCTTTCAATCCATGTGACGTGTATGACACGAAAAACCAATTTTAAAAAGTCTGGACATTTTTATCTTTAAGGATCCTAACCCAATTAAACTTTACAGTTTTTATGTCTCTTAAAATTCGATTTGCGTGTCGCTCATTACCACTTGGGTTTTCTGGAACAGAACTCGTGGGGGTTACCAAATAATAAATTTGAAATGCGGAATATAAAATGATACTTAAACAAGTATGTGAACTGTTTGCTCAATTTTTTAAATATCAATTCAATTTATTTCAATTCAAAAAAAGATTTATTTACATAAAATAAGTGTATATTTTAACATTTTAGTGCTATATACCTTAAGGAAATGTCTAAAAGAAGTCTGCCAAGAACTATCAATATTTTTGTACCATGAGTTTTAATATCCTTGTTGCATATTGAATATTATTATGCATCACCCTGTTTCGATCATGTGACATTTCGCGCGAAATTCAAATTCGAACAACACACAGCGGACTGACGAATAAAACTGAACACAAAGTTTCTTATTATTTTAATAAACAGCGGTGAGAATATTATGTTACGAAAATTGTGATATACGTTATTATAGATTGTAGTGAATTACCAAATTTGCTAAAATTAAAGTTAATATTTAATACACAGCCCTTTGATTGCCGATTTTTGGAGTGGTGACATGCCAAAGAACTAACGTTTTGAGAATATACTTTTGTGTTTTATAAACTTATATTTAAAATAAATAGCTGAAATTGGGTGACCAAATAAAAGACTTTAAGTTGTTTCTGAATAAAATAAAAAATATTAAAAAATGTAATAACAATTAGTTCAGTTACCCAATTGTTGTGGAATCACCCATATGTATAAATGAAAGTGAATGCTGTATACCTATAGGTGGGTAAAAAATGTTTTTTAAACTTATAAAAACTGCCAAAGCCATCACTTTAATCGATTTCTCGAAAAAAAACAAGACAACCATTAGATGCCACCGATCAACGAACATTCTATAAAAAAGTATCTCGAAAATTGTAAGATAGATTTTGATGAAATCCGGTTTTTTATTTTTAGTTTTTTGAAAACAAATGTTTTTTTTTTAATTTTGGTATGCAGTTTCTTAGAGTTTATTAATATACTCGTGACAATAAAATTTAAAATTAGTTTTAAAAATATTGATTTTTCAAAAAAAAAAAAAAAATTAAAAATAAATTTTAATTTTAATTATATAAAAAATGTTATTTAAAATTTTAATATGCAGAATTAGTTTGGCTAGCTAGGTCTTCTCAGATACAAAATTTGAAAGAAATCCAATGTACAGTTACCGAGAAAGACAAAAATTTAAAAAACCGTTACATGAAAAGTACCGTTAATAGATTTTTCCCGTAAACTTGGTTCATGCCAAATGATAGCTATTACCAACAAAAAAATTCTCAAAAATTTTATCAAAATCGGTTGAGCCGTTTTCGAGAAAAATAAGATTTTCCTTCAAGGTCATATGTCAGGTACTGTTATTTTTAGGCCTAACAATAAAATTTCAATTTAACCTCTGAGGAACGCCAAAATAATCATACATAGGTACCAAATTTGAAGGTAATCGCTTACACCGTTCAGGCTGCAGCTCGTTAGACATACAGACGGACAGACTGATATACAGACTGACTGCCAGATAGACAGACATTTTTTGTCGATCACTTTTTTAAGCTTCTCTATTGGCCTTTTCGATTGGCCGTCCAGAACTGTTCTGACCCCCACAAAATGACAGTTGTTACTTCTGGATTTCATTTCAGAATCGAAAACAGAAACACTAATACACTCACATAATTAAAATGTCAAAATCATCGGGTTCTTTTGTTGCTTATTGAATTTAAACTACTTTTCTGGTAAAATACCATAAAAAGAAGCAAGTTATAATTATTATTGATACAAGAAAATGTGTATCTAAATTGAAATCAAGTGTTTTGGAAATTCTTTTTAGCAAATGTGATTTTTTTTAAATTTAATTTTCACAAATACAGCGATACATACAATTTAGAATCAGTCAAATTGTTTCCGGGTGGTTTATTGGGGGAACGTCTTCCGGACAGCACCATCGACTGGGACAAAACGTCACGATTGGCGGTTATAACTTCGAAGTAGTCAGAGACTTTATTTACCTGGGATCCACTATTACATCGCACAACAATATCAGTGCGGAGATCAAACGAAGAATCACACTTGCAAATCGCTGTTTCTTCGGTCTTAGAAAGCATTTGAGTAGTAAAGCCCTCTCTCAAAGAACCAGAGACCCTATATAAAACTTTAATCATCCCAGTTCTGCTGTATGGGGCAGAGGCATGGACACTGACAAAATCGGATGAAAACCAGCTGGGTTGCTTTGAGAGAAAGATTCTTCGAGTTATGTTTGGCCCAGTGTGCATCGGTGGTGAGTGGAGAAGAAGATTTAACGACGAACTTTACGGGCTTTACAGCGATCAACCTGGTCAAAAAGCTAAAAATACAGCGACTGAGATGGCTAGGTCACGTGGAGCACATGCACATCGACGCACCAGCCCGACGAGTCTTCGTATCCAACCCCGGTGGACAACGCGACAGAGGAAGGCCTTATCTTAGGTGGCGCGATCAAGTGGTGAACGACCTCAACCAACTTGGTGTGCGTAACTGGTGGCAGCTAGCTAGGGACCGGGCTAGCTGGAGAGGTTTGCTGGTTGAGGCCGTGATCCATCCTGGATTGTAGGCGCCATCTAAAGTAAGGTAAAGTAAGTCTTCCGGACGGCCAATCGAAAAGGCCATATGATCGTAATATCATGTTTGATCGTTAGAATTTTTTTTTTTTGCGAATGCATAACTTGCCTTATGGTACCTATAATCGCAAGTAAAAATAGGACAAAACCGCTTAGACAACGGCGGCGTTAATATGCACATCCCAAGATAATGTACTATTAAATAACATTCCGAGATTTCGGGCCGAAGAAACATAGGCAATTGGTGAATTATTGATGTACAGACTGGGAAAGTAATCGATTTTCACCGATTTGCTACTAATAATGATGCATTTTGATTTTGCAGGATTTAAGAACAAACCATTATAAGTTGACCAACGCGATATTTCTTCAAGGTCTTTTTTGATTGTGTAAACACAGTCTTCGATAAGCCCAAGCGGGCAGCTTTTGGAAAGCTGTACATCGTCAGCATACATTTAGATAGAACATACTCTGATCTTATTGGGGAGTTCATTAATATATAGGGAAAATAGAAATGGGCCTAGTATCGAACCCTGAGGGACTCCTCTAGTAGTCGGAAGGAAAATCGACATTTTATTGTCCTGTGAAACTGCTTGTTGTCTATCCCGAAGATAGGATGACATCAAGCGCACTGCCGACGAAGAGAAACCATAACTGTTAAACAAATTGACGATATTATTACTAAGGAATTCAATTTGGTCGTCAGGTGATTCTAAAAAGTACACTTGTTGCCATTGAACTCCGAGGGTAACATGCTCAAGACCCGCATAATCGACATTTTTAAAATCTCTATATGTATAAGAGGTGTCTACTCCTTTGACAATGAACTTGAAAGATAGGAAGATAAGGTCATATTTAGAGAAAGCCGGTGCTGATAACTGACGTATCTAGATCTTTTTGATGAAATCTAACACCGTGTTTACACTGAGCCTAAATTATTAACGTAAAATTCAGGAAAAGAAAAAAAACGTGCCATTTGAATTTTTTCGTGCCACCGTGCCACGAGAATTTTTTGTGTCAAAATGGCACGATCGTACCATTTTGGCAACGTTGCTTATAAGTAAATGTTTTTGTTTCTCTTCATCATCTTTCTTTCTTGTTCGGGTATTCTGATGATTGTTTATTAGTTTCTCGATTATAAATGGGGGGAAGGAATTGGAGTATAGGGTGTCTCGAATAATGTTTTTATTTTTGCGATGAAAACACTTTTCGCTAGTGTCCAGCACACGGTTAACAAAATTCTGTGCTGTATTAATTATTATTTGCTTGGGTTGCTTTAAGTAGAAATTTATAAGGCGTCCTGATGAAGTGGTTTTTTTGTACCAGTCTTGTATTTACTCCTCAATACTTTAACATCCAAATATGATAGTTCGCCATTTTTCTCAATTTCCACAGTGAATCTTGTGGATCTTGTGTTAAGCCCATTCAAAGCATTTAGTGTATTCTTATTTCATCAAATTTAATCACCACGAAGAGATCGTCAACATATTTGGTGGTTATGATTTTTGGTTTATTATCCAGTATAGCCAGAACATCGTCTAAGAGAGTTTCAATAACTAAGTCCGCGAGAATAGGGGATGCTGGGCTGCCCGTTGGTACCCCTTGCTATTGTTGGTGGAAAACACTGTGTCGTACAGTGTGAAATTTTCCGATTCTAGTGGAACTCAAGTCTGAATCATAGTTATGTCATCTTGTTATGCTTGTTTTTTGGTCATATTAATTCGAAATTTTACATTTTCCAAATTAAGCCTAGTACGCTGCTGATGCGAAACGAAAAATCCCATACAATAATAACACGACGAAATCATGAACGAAAAATTTCGTTCTACTTTTCGTTTTCTAGTACGCTGCTGAACGACGAAGTGTGTAATTTTAGTGGATAGATGTAGTAGATTTCTTAGTACAATTCTCCACTCTTTTCGTTCTCAATTTAATTGACCTGCACATTAATTGCTTGCGAAATTTTGACATTTCATTTTTTTTATAAAAAAAAAAGTCAAGCTCTTGTAATGCTTATTTGATTTTTCTTTGGCTTTGTGTTTTCTCTAGTGTCTGGTTTTTCTGTGCATTTCCTGTATTAAATTATTCAAAATACATTCAATTCTAATTTTGTATCAAAACCAATTTTAAAATCGACTAAACTAAATCTGCAATATGAAAATGGGAAGTTGGAAAGAAGCACACCCTTCACATATCTTATCGGCGAACAAGATATAGCTGAACTTTATTTGGAGTGCTGATTATAACCAACTATCGACTTTTCTCATACCTAGTGCTAGTGCTTAGATTAAAAATAACCTATGTCCTTTTAAAATTAATTTATTTTAAGTGACTACTAAATAAAAATATTATAATCAAGATTCAGTAGTTTGTTCTGCAATTAACTGTCCACGTCATGATTTTTAAAATACATTTGTTACTCCAACTTTTAAATTCTATGCGACCTTTGACACTATATAAATATAAAAAAAAAACACTCACCATTTCTAACTACATACTTTAAACACATAAATTAACTCAATTGCCACAAAGAAAAAATTAAATCGACCGCCCGCTACTGGCCGTCCGAATATGAATTTCCGACCTGGTCGGGACAAGATGTATCCAGGCCGGAAGCCAAAGGTAAGCGGCCTTCCGCTGCACCAACGACAATTAAGGAAATCATCTTTACCACAATAATGTTCGGTTGTAAAAAGGCCATCTTAAACGATACCCACCCCTATTTGGAAAGCCTGTTTCCGATCTCACTGATTGACGATTTTATACCATACCCCAGAACTTATTTCTCAAGTTAAGATAATCTGTTTAATGTTTACTTCGTGAGAATCGGCACGGGATGGACATTGTTATTTAGTCTACAATTTCAGGTGATGACCTCGCTAGTCCTTTGTTGTGTTGATAGAAAGAAGATGATGACAAATCACTTACCTCGCATTGCCATCGCTACTGTTCGTGAATTTGATAGCAAATCAAGCTGCTTGCAAGCTGGTCACTTGTCAATTGGATTTGACATATAAGGCCATGCATTTTTACTATTCATTCGATTTTAGTATTAATTGAGGAAGCAAGACCTATAGTTAAAATGGGAATCGATCAAAGAGCATTCGCAGAGTAGCAGAGCGGTCAAGTACAAACCCACTAAGAAAACTCACTGATGAACAAGTGAAAATGCAACCGTTCCAAAGATATATTCCAAAAGCTATTCACTGTTCTCTTGGAATACATAATCTGAAAATACTTTGGAGTGTATCTTTGGAACTGGTTATCCTAAAAACTTGGTTGATACCTTTTTGTAATCTACTCTTGATACTCTCAAAATGTTTTTATGTAGAAGCCTTATTGCAAAAAATCACACTTGAAATACGCATATTTAGAATAATGTATGCGTATTCCTGGAGCTATTTTTTTTTAATACAACTTCTTTGCAAAAAATGTTGATGCTTCCTTTGAAAGTATGAAGTGCTGATTCTAAAAAGATATCGCTCACCTTTATTGGACAACCCGTCCCGAAGATATAGTCCATTATATTTATAGTCTGATTATATTTTTCAGATTATATATTTCAAAGTGAACAGTGAATAGCTTTTGGAGTATATCTTTGGAACGGGTTGTCCAATAAAGGCGAGCGATATCTTTTTAGAATCAAAACTTCATACTTTCAAAGGAAGCATTAACAAAACCAAAAGTAGTTTTGTCACCAAATTACTTTTAGATGTATTTTTTTTGTCACCAAATTTCCTTTATATATAATTTTTTTTGAAATAATTCTTGGACTTGAAAATGGTATCCGGAATTAGTAAGAAACCATAAATTAGAACTCATAACCGTTTACACCATCCCAATGAAGCACGTAGTTTTCGAATTATAAAGTGGTTTACCTCCCAATTTCATTGATTTTCTTAAAATTGATAGAAATTTCATCAAATCGGCAGATAAACCAGTTAATAAGTCCCAAAGTATTTGCTTATTTCCATCATTTAAACGGTTCTGAGTTTTATTTTAAAACCTCTATGTGTAACAAGAACAATTTTTAAATCCAAGAATTATTTCAAAAAAATTACATCTAAAAATAATTTGCTGACAAAATTACTTCTTTTTTACAACTTGTCAATTGTTTTTGACAGCTTACAGAAGTCTCCGCAAATATTTTTCCGCTGTGGTTTTCGTTAGCATTTCCCTCTCCTAGTGGAGACCACCGAAAAATTTCGTTTCGCATCAGCAGCTTACTAGGCTTTAGAGATTAAGTCAGGATGAAAAAAATAAGGGTTAAGGTTTTACTTGTACCAGTTTGATTTGAGTACCAGACCACCAAACTAATAAGCTTTTCATTTGGGCACATATCCGGCAGCCGAATATTCGGCTATCCGGCCTAGCTGCCGGCCGAATATCCGGTATCCGGTATCCGGCGAAAATCACTATTCGGTACAACTCTAATAGGTATCACAATAAAATTTTGTCGTTACATTTTTGCAAGATCAACTAAAAAGAAATGTTTAAATGTGCCACTACTAATGTTATAACGCGACTAATCCTAAAAATTAATAATGTCATGTGCAAGCAACCGCGAAAACCTTGAAAGTATAAAAGTTTGAAATAATATTCCAAGTTTGACATTGATGAAATGTGAAAAATTTACTAATTTTAGTCGAATTTGCGTTCAAAGAATGCAGTTGTCTATACATAAAAACATAGAAATTCCTTTAAGTCTTCTCAACGTTGTCAATTTGTGAAGCGTGTAAGGGGATTTGACAAACAATGGTGACTATTTACAGCTGTTTTGGTCAAAATCTGGAATAACCTTATAATTATTGTTTGTTTTACTTTCATATTAAAAATTCATTACTTGCGATTTTGATTGATATATGTATTACTCATCAGTCGCAAGAAAATATACATCCAGAAACAAAGCCAATTATTATACGCAAAAGACAGTAACTTGCCAGTGCGCTGCATACATCAACATGAACTTTGAACATTGTTTTTAAACCAGCATCGGCGACCCTACCTCGAATCTATAGAAATATGAGATTAATAGAATAGAACTGTCAAAAATTTACGTTCAACTTAAAATGTTTATGAGCTACTTTTTCCTCAGTCACATAGAGCTTATGTTGAACTGAAATGCTTACATTCTTTATCAGTTAACGGTCCTTAATGTCATAAATATAAATCAAATTTAACACTTAACTAGGGTAATGAACTTTGCTGACTGAAAATCTAGACGATTACATTTTTTTTTATTTAATTAATTCGAATTGATTTATCAAGAAAAAAAATATTCAAAAAATACGATTTAATTAAATGTACCTACAAACATATGTGCAGCACATAATTACTTCAGTTTTTTACTTGCGAGTATGGCAAGTTATGGATTCGTAAAAAAATTGAACTAGAGATTTTGATCAAACTTGACATTACGACGATAGAGAATACCAAAAAATTGGGTCCCGCACTTCCGTCTGTCTGTCTGTCCTCGAATATTCAGCCTAAACGGTGAGATGCACTTTTTTCAAAATTGGAATGTACTCAATGTTTTTACGGTAATATACACGTTTTGTACTTTTTTTAAGGCCGAAAATAACGGTCCCTACCAAAAGGACAATTTAATTTTTCTCAAAAACGGCGCCAAGGTTTTTTTTAAATCAGTTCATTAATGAAGGGAAAATGTACTTTTTAGTATTTTTTTTTTTTTGAAAAAAATGTTACTTTTGGTACCTCTTGTTTTTAGTAGAACCCTTTTTTTTGTTTTCCATTTTCTGGAAAACTGTTCATTGGTTTTGTTTTACATTTTAATTGTAAATGCTCTTAAATAGTTTAAACGGTATTGTAAGCTAATTTTTTTTTGAAAATTCAATATTTCGAAAACCACTCCATCGTTTTTTGCAATAATTTGGTATTTTGTAGTTTTTTGACAATATCCTGAATATAAAAAAAAAACAACAATTTTCCTAAAACAAAATACAACAGTGCCTCCCATACAAATGTTTAAAAAAAAACCGTCCACTTTTACGTAAGAAAATATTTTATTTTGCATATACCCATTAACGGTGCTTCCATAAAACTACATTTCATATATTCGCTTTTCTCACTATCGGATGAACCAATAAAAATTATTTTTTTAACGGCAATGCTCCATGAAAGTACATATAAATAATATTATATGTTGATATGCTTTATGACATGCTAAATGGTAGAAAGTTTGTTGTCAAGAGTGGCAATGTAACTTCTACCGCAATTTTTAATATTAATAATGGTCTTCAGCAGGGAGCGGTTAACTCGCCGATTCTCTTCAGCATTTACGCCAGCGATTTGATAGATAGTCTAACTCAGGCAATTGCGTACGCCGGCGATCTAATTGCGTACAGAACAGCTAATACAGTTGAGGTCATCAAAATTCTTTTGCAGAGTGACTTCGACAAGATTCAGCGATATTGTGATGACTGGAAGTTGAAAATCAACTTCCAGAAATCAGAAACTATTTTGTCTGGGATTCCGTTGTCTAGCGCCTCAAGGGATACGAGAAAGAACTGGCGCAAGCTGGTGATCGTAGGGCCACATGGACATCCACTAGCGAGTAAAAGTGTAGTAAAGTACCTTGGCATCTGGTTGGATCAGTACCTGTATTTCGACAGACATATAGGTGCTGCTTTGGCCAGGGCTAGGGGAGCCTTTGCCTCGACAAAACGACTGTTTTATAGCAGCCGTCTTGACGGCAAGGTGAAGGTGATTTGTTACATGGCCCTCATCAGGAAGATGATTGCCTACTGATGCCCGGTGTGGTTCAACGTTGCCCCATCTCAAATGAAAAAGATTCGGGTGTTTGAGAGGCAATGTCTTAGACGTTGCCTTGGATTACACAGAACACCAGAGTCGGAGTACACAAGATATTATTCCAACCAGGTTTTATACAACGGAGCCAACATAAACCCAATAGATAATTTTTTGTTTAAGCTGATTCGGGGTCACACTGCAAGAGCGATGTCCTCAACCAACAGCTTAGTTTTTGGGGCGTATTACCCCAATAACGAATATTTTGAGAGTGCGCGGTTAAGTGGCTACATCCCCCGAGGCATTCCTCTATTTAGACAGTCTAGGGCTGATACAGGATGGAGGGGCGGTTCCGCTCATCTACCACGTCAGCCGGAAAACTGTGGATAGCGACTCCTGTACGGTCGAGACGTCATCGCTCAAGGTGGAGAAGAGCGCCTTCGGTTCAGTAGGACTGCGTCCGATCGGGACCGAAGGGATAGGGCGAAACAAGTGAACCAGTTCTGGTGGCTTTCTGAACAGAATCATGATATTTAAAGTCGATGAGATGGTATGTCTTGGCCGACTTACATACATTTAGGGTAATTAGGTATAGGGAACAGTCGAAGTGGCACCAAAAAAAATTAAAAATATGTATGTATGACGGCAGCATATGTGCATGCATCTGTGGGTTTATACATCATGTGCGTACGTATATGTATGTACGTATGCACATGTATGTGTGGGGTGAATGTAGCTGTGTGTCTGCATGCGTATGCAAAATATAAACAAAAAAAAATTAAAAAAATGCTACTGTGGCTGTTATAGTTTTTAAGTAGTTTTAAGTGGTTTTGGTTATTTTTAGGTATCTTAAGTAGTTTAAGTTAGTTTTAGTTAGTATATAAGTTAATTGTATCTAGTTTTAATTATTTTTAGTCTACATTTAGGTAGTTTATAAGTAAAAAATGAAAAATGATACGAGACCGAGTTTTAAAAAAAAGTTTTCTTGGTAAAACAAAAATAAAATATTTAGAATTAATTAAAATAGATTTTAGTATTAAGAGATATAGTTTAGTTTAGAGCGCCCGTAAAGGGCCAGTAAATTAGTTGTAAGTTATTGATAATTAGGCTAGTTTTAAACATTTTAACATTTTTGTCTAGCTTTAAGATAGTTATAAGTTAAGATTAAATAAAAATGAATAAAAAAAATATGTTAATGGTGGTGACCTTTTAGATTATACTTCTATTTGAAAATGGGCTTTAGATCAATAAAACAAATTAAATCTTTGTCACGACGTTTCGTTCATGTCCATTTTCAAATAGAAGTATAAATAATATTGCATATTTAAATTTTCAAAAGAAATTATTTTTTGTGATTTTTTTTAAATAAATATTTTTTTTTGACAAATCGAGTTTTTAAAAACGAGTCACTGATTTTTTTTAATGGCGTTTTAATTTTTTTTCTTAAAAATGTTTTAAATGTGTATAGTAGTATATTAATTGGGGGGGGGGGGGGATTTTAACGTATTCTGGAAAATAATGGTATAACTCAACTTTTTAAATATTTTTGTAATAAAGTAGGTCTCGCCATTGTCAACAAAAGATGGCCAACTTGCCTTCAATCATCCAGAAATCCATCTCTTATTGACATGTTCCTGACAAACTAAATCATACAAGTAAGTTGGAACGATCAGTGGAGGCTTACCTGTAACTTTATTCATGATCTTACCTTTTGTTCATTTAATTTCAATAATCTTAGAAACTATCTCAAAACTTTACATTTCAAGGCGGTTGCTCAAACCGATTTATGCAATCTGCAGCAAAATTTGAATGCCTTTAACTTAAATAACATCTACAATATTGCCGATATTGATTTGAAAGTGACTGTCTTAACAAATGTTATAAATCAACTTTATGAAATATATGTTCCAGTTGTAACAAAAGAAGTGAAATCCCAACGTTCCCTGCAAATCAAAGTGTTCATCCAGAAAAAGAACGTTTTTACAGAAATTATAAAAGAAATCCATAGGAATATAATCGACGACAATTTATTTTTTCCAGAAACAGAGTTACCACCCTGATTCGTAACGTTAAACGATCCTATTTTATGAAATGCCTTGATCCACAGCTGAATCCAAAAAGCCTATGGAAAAATTTGAAAAATATTGGTGTCATTGAAAATGAAAGGTCTAAATGCTATTCAGCCCTGTTGTTATGGGTTCAGTCCTTGTAGCAAACACATCTAATGCGGTAACGTTCGATATTGGTGAAGCCATCTCCATTGACGGTTTTGAATTCAGGTGTGTTAACGATTTGGATGTTGGAATGGCAATTCGGTCTGTAAAATCTAATGCGACTGGACTCGATGAAATATCACCTAATTTTTTTTTTAAATATTGGCCCAGCAGATCCAGGAAGATTTTAATAGGCATAATAAATTGTCTAAATGGCAATCAGGGTTCAGGAAAAAACATAGCTGTGAATCTGCTGTCATCAAAGTTGCCTCAGATCTAAGGGCAGCAATAGACCGCGATGAAATCAGTATTATGGTGATGCTTGACTTTTCTGAAGCATTTGATAGTATTGATCAATCAATTCTATTGCATAAGCTCAAACTCAAATTTCAGTACTCCCATTCTGCGCTTAAACTAATGTTTAACTATTTAACAAACCGTTCACTAACTGTAGAAACCGATAACGGAATCTCCAGTCCCTATCTTGTCAGTAAAGGTGTCCCTAAAGGATCCGTTTTAGGACCAATTTTGTTTAGTGTTTACATTAATGACCTGCCAGATATTATTTTGAATAGCAAAGTGCATATATATGCAGATTATGTTGCTTTATACTTATCAAGAGAACTTGGTCTGTTGGAAGGTTGCGTTGCCAAAGTAAATGAAGATTTATCTTATATTCATTTTTGGGCTGAGTCAAACAGAATTCTGTTAAATCCAACCAAATCATTCGGTATTGTTTGTTCAAGACGAAATATATCTTCTCATGAAGTTCCCACTCTTAACTTAAACGGCATCACTTTGTCATATGTTGAACAAGTTAAATATCTTGGTTTCATAATAAATACAAAAATGAGATGTTGTGATGCTACGTCAGATACAATAAAAAAGGTCTACAGTGGATTACGTGCGTTAAGAACATCATCGAGCCTGTTGTTGCCAGAAATGAAATCGCACTTGGTTAAGTCGTTGCTGCTACCATTCTTCTCTTACAATTGTTTGGTATATCCTTGTTTAGACTCTGAATGTAGACGTAAAATCTACGCTGCTTTCAAGTATCGCAGACAACATTCTTGACTTGCCAAGACATCCGAGTGTTTCGCGTTTTAAAACTACGCTACTGGGAATGAGCTTGGATGATTTTTATGAGTACAAATTGATTCTGAAACTTTATGACATTATCTATTATGGTTGTCCCAAATATTTACATGAACATCTTAATTTTCTGCAATCGCCCAGAGGACTTAAATTAGTAACACCGCGTTTTATTTATTATCTTTATATGTATATTATCTTATAAATGTAAATCTGTCATTAAAAACATTGGCGCAAAATTTTAAACAACCCATTGTTAAGTGCTTAACATTTTACTAGTTAGCAATTTCCTAAGTGCTTATTGATTGAATAACTATTTCAAAATTTTCAAACCTTTTCTTACCTAGAAAATTGCTAATTAAGCAGAAAGCTGAGCATTTGTAGGGTTTGAATTTTGATGAACACAATTATTTTTGTTATGCGTTGTAAATTAATTATATGTTGATGAAAACCCAACATGTGCTCTAAAAAGGTATGAGTTATTTCTATTTTCATCATTTTAACTTTTTATTTACAAAATAAAAACAAACAAAAAATTGTGCACCAGCAGGACTCGAACCTGGGCACCCCGCGTGCAAGGCTGATTTACTATCAGATTCAATAATGGATTTAGCAATCGTTTTTTTTTTTTTTTTGTAAAATCCTGTTGTGTTTGGGAAAGATTTAACAACAAAAGGCGGCTACTGTCTTTAATAATGTGGCACGCCTCGAGTCAATTCCTTGTTTTTGCTGTTAAAGTCAAATTAAGCAAAAACAAATTATAAAAACAAACTATCTGAAAATGAAAAGAAAAATATATACTTATGTATTTACAAAGACCCATGTACATACATATCTGCTTATACATATGGCACTTACATAGCTACTTATTCTGAAATGCAGATTGTTAAAATTATAAACATTTTATCTATCATCACAAACAAATTAAAGCGAAAATTAAAATTTTATAAAGATTTTATCATTTTCATATTAAATTGAAAATAAGTTTTTTTTTAAACATTTTTATAACTATATAAAGTTAGTATTTATATTTTATTTGGTTTATATCTATTAATAGTGATTATTATTATCATTGCTTTTTTGATTGAATGATATTCATGAAATTTTAAAAATTGTCTGATAAAATTTTATTTCATGCCATACACGTGAATATGATGTTTTTGATATAACTAGTGTGGGAGCCTTAGGAAAATTTGAGGTACTTAGGTAGGTAAAACGGCTTGAAAGCGCCATTTTTATACCAAAGAATTGTTTAGGGGAAAACCAGAAACAACTCAAGCGCAGCGTGGCTAGAGCCATATCGAACCCTTGATAAAATATTTTAAGTTGTTGAATTTTGTATCAGACAGTTCTTTTACTTCAGAAAGGAAAACTTTTTCCAAAGGTTTGCATTCTTATCTAAGACTGGCCAAAGGGAAACACTTCCACAGGAAGTGAACATTACTTTTCCAACTGCTTTTTAAGGCTTGGGTAGATTGTTCCATGTTTTGTTGGATTCCGTGAGGAAAATTGAAGGGCCCATCTCTATCGGGCCAGCTTGCCTGCAGTTGTGTCCTGGAACCCAGATTAAAGTGACTCTGTGGTTAATATCCAGGTTATCAAGCTAATTTCGGAATTGTTGGACCAAAAGAAAAAAGGGTGCTGATTTTTGGTTTGTGAAAATCGTTAGAGCTGTTTTCGAGATAATTAAGATTTACCTATTTTGTTAAAAAATAAAATGCACGACTGGATCGCACGGATTTGCTATTATGTTCGATTACATCGTAAGCACAAGATTCGTAGTAAAATCGGCAAAATATATTTAAAAGTGTTTTTTACCTAATTCATTATATATAAAATTTGGTAAAATATTGGTATGAGGATTTTAATTATTTAACAATATAAATTTAAAAACGAAATTTAAAAAAAAATCGCCGACCCGTTTTCGAAATACATGGTGGCGCACGACTCGTGCTACAAAAATAAAACGTAATAACTTTTTTTCAGTGTGAGTTTATTTTATTATTTATTTTATAGGCTTCTATTTAGATTTATCAAAATATCAAAATGAATGCTTGCAGTCCGTCATTTCCGTCCAAAGGGAATTTAGGCTGGAGTTTGGCGGTACTCCCCCGAGTAGATGGACCATTATGAAGCTGGATCATCAACGGTCATTACAACGGGTACTTCATGATGACCTAAACTTGTTTCCGTACAAAGTCCAAATTACAAGCAAGTTAAACCCTCAGGATTTGCCTGTTCGCCTGGAATTTTGCCGAAAAATTATTGCAATGGCCGAAGACGACAACACATTGATAAATTGTTTGTTCATATCTGATGAGGCCCATTTTGACTTAAACGGCAATGTTAATAAGCAAAATTGCCGTATATGGAGTGGATCTTATCCAGAAATGCTCCATGAGACGGAACTGCACCCAGAATGCGTCACTGTGTGGTGCGCAGTTTCATCAAGGTGTATTGTCGGGCCATACTTCTTTGAAGAAAACGAAGTAACACAAACCATCAATTGGGACCGTTATTTAAAGATGTTGAAGGAGTTTTTTTTACCCAGAACTTCGCCGAAGACGTATCCCTTTAAGCAGGATTTGGTTTCAACAAGATGGAGCAAGTGCACACGTAGCCACACAAGTTATGGCGGAGCTCCAACGAAAATTCCCAAATTGATATCCAGAAACTGCACTTTCCGCTGGCCCCCAAGGTCGCCTGACCAGTTATGTCAAGCAGGGAGTGTACAAAACGAAACCCAAGAAATTGACTGAATTGAAGCAGGCCATTAAGACAATAATTGAGGCGATCCCAATTTCAACCCTTCAGGCCGCAATGAACAATTTTCTGATCAGGTGCCGCATATGCATGGATGAGCGTGGAGGTCATTTGCGGGCTAACATCTTTAAAAACCATTAGTTATTTAAAATAGAATTTAATTTTTAATTCAATACAAAAAATTAATGAAATACATCGATTAAAATAAAAGTTATTTAAATTTCTTATTGTAGCACGATTCTGACGCCACCCTGTATGTATTAAATTTTCAAAAAAAAACATTTTTTTAAATCTAATTTTGGTATGCAGTATTATTTAGAATTCGAAATAAACAAATTGTTATAAGTACGGAACAAAATTTATATTATACGTAAAGTAGTGCATACATAATTTTTACTTGCGATTATAGGTACTATAAGGCAAGTTATGCATTCGTCGAAAAAAAAAGTTTTGAGATAACAATCAAACATGACATTACGATGATAGCGAAAACGAAAAAAGATGGTCTAAAAATTCTGTCAGTCTGTTTGTCTGTCTTTCATGTATACACCTACAGCCCGAACGGGTGGGCCGAATTGCTTCAAACTTGGTATATAGAGTTTTTTAGGTATTGTACAGAGGGGAAATTGGAATTTTTTTTAGCTCAAAAAATAACGGTACCTGCAATATAACAGTTACGTTGAAACCTATTTTTTCTCGGAAACGGCTTTAATTTTTTCTTATAAACTACCTAAAGCTATACTAAAAATAATTAACACTATATACAATTAACTTACATACTAACTAAAACTAACTTAAACTACTTAAGATACCTAAAAATACCAAAAAACCACTTAAAACTACTTAAAAACTAGAACAGCCACAGCAGCATTTTTTTCGTTTTTTAATTTTGTTGTTTATATTTTGCATACGCATGCAGACACACAGCTACATTCACCCCACACATACATGTACAGTTACGGAGGTACATGCACATATGCCTCCTCATACATACATATTTTTAATTTTTTTTGGTGCCACCCCGACTGTTCCCTATACCTAATTGCCCTAAATCTATGTAAGTCGGCCAAGACATACCATCTTCATCGACTTTAAATATGATGCTGTTCAGAGAGCCATCAGAACTGTTTCTCCTGCTTCGCCCTATCCCTCCGATCCCGATCGGACACAGTCCTACTGAACCGAAGGCGCTCTTCTCCACCTTGAGCGATGACGTCTCGATCATTCAGGAGTCGCCTATCCACAGTTTTCCGGCTGACGTGGTAGATGAGCGGAACCGCCCCTCCATCCTGTATCAGCCCTCGACTGTCTAAATAGAAGAATGCCTCGGGAGGGATGTAACCACTTAACCGCGCACTCTCAAAATATTCGTTATTGGGGTAATAAGCCCCAAAAATTAAGCTGTTAGTTGAGGACATCGCTCTTGCAACGTGACCCCGAATCAGCTTGAACAAAAAATTATCTATTCTGTTTATGTTGGCTCCGTTGTATAGAACCTGGTTGGAATAATATCTTGTGTACTCCGACTCTGGTGTTCTGTGTAATCCAAGGCAACGTCTAAGACATTGCCTCTAAAACACCCGAATCTTTTTCATTTGAGATGGGGCAACGTTGAACCACACCGGCATCAGTAGGCAATCGGCCTGATTAGGGCCATATAACA
Organism: Philhelius pedissequus; assembly: GCA_910595825.1. Lineage (NCBI taxonomy): Eukaryota > Metazoa > Arthropoda > Insecta > Diptera > Syrphidae > Philhelius > Philhelius pedissequus. Next base: position 176,029,173 of record OU343161.1, on the reverse strand, counting down.
AATCACCTTCACACTGCTGTCAAGACGGCTGCTATAAAACAGTCGTTTTGTCAAGGCAAAGGCTCCCCTAGCCCTGGCCAAAGCAGCACCTATATGTCTGTCGAAATACAGGTACTGATCCAACCAGATGCCAAGGTACTTTACTACACTTTTACTCGCCAGTGGATGTCCATGTGGCCCTACGATCACCAGCTTGCGCCAGTTCTTTCTCGTATCCCTTGAGGCGCTAGACAACGGAGTCCCAAACAAAATAGTTTCTGATTTCTGGAAGTAGATTTTCAACTTCCAGTCATCACAATATCGCTGAATCTTGTCGAAGTCACTCTGCAAGAGACTTTTGATGACCTCAACTGTATTAGCTGTTCTGTACGCAATTAGATCGTCGGCGTACGCAATTGCCTGAGTTAGACTACCTATCAGATCGCTGGTGTAAATGCTGAATAGAATCGGCGAGTTAACCGCTCCCTGCTGAAGACCATTATTAATATTAAAAATTGCGGTAGAAGTTACATTGCCACTCTTGACAACAAACTTTCTACCATTTAGCATGTCATAAAGCATATACAATAGAGGTTTACTTATACCTAGTCTGGTTAGCTTTAGATAGAGACCTTCTAACCATTCGGTGTCGAAGGCCTTCTCCAAATCAACCAGACAGGCCCCGTACACTGCTTTTTAGTTTTGTTCCATTGGATATCAGAAACTAGTTTAGACGCTGCATGAATTGTGTCATGTCCCGCCTTAAAACCGAACTGATTATCCGGGATGATATTTTTGTCCTCCGCCCATTTGAACAGGGATCTATTAATAACATTTTCAAATACTTTGCTGATACTTGGAAGAAGACTTATCGAATGGAGATTCGCCGGATTGGAGTTGTCCTTTCCCTTAACCCCAAGGTTATATGCGTTTTCATTATTGTATGTACATGTTTACATACTTAGGTTCCATCTATACGTTTATATATGTAGATACATTTTACTCTACTAACTTACAAAATTAAAATCTAAAACCTAGATTTAAATATAAATATTTATATGTACCTATGAAACTATTCATTGAATCATCCATTCGACAATTCATTATACTAAGAATCAAGTTAATCTTACCTACATTTTTTTTTATATTAACGTGACGACATGAATTGTGTCTAATTTAAATAAGAACTCCTTAACCCACGTATCGTTTTTGTATCACATCCATTGTGTTTAAAGAATAAACAATTCTTACAAATGTATGGTTTCGGATTTGACAGCGGACTTAGGATTCTTTGTATTACTGGTCTACGGTTGTCAACATGACAGTTTAATTTATTTGTTTATTTTTTTTTTATTTTGTATTTTTGGTAGATTTAATTTGTTTTTTTCAACTTAATATTGGTTAATAATGAAAAAGTTTAATTTAAAAAGTTCCAAGTGATATTTGGAACAGTGTTTGTTGTTTTATTAAAAAAAAATATAAAGAAGTAGATTGTTTGTGTTTTTTTTTTTGTATGTTTTAAAATATAATGACGTTTGCCGTTGCATGGAAAATGTTTACGCTCGGTAAAGAAGTTTCACTTCAAAAAATTTAAAGCGCCGCCGTGCGCAGTAGAATGGCCAAATGAATTGGTTCAAGCTATATATAGATAGGGGTAGATAAGTATGACTTAAGTATATAAAGTGTTCAGTGCCGTTTATATGCGTATAAGTAAAATTTGAATTCTCCGATTCCGTACCCAGTAGGAAATTTCGACATAAATGAATTTTTTTGGTGAATTCATCAATGGGTTCATCGACTATTTCCATCGATGAGTAGTATGTTATGATTTCTTAAGAAAACGGTTGCGCATTTTTTCCTCAGTTAACTAAATTCGAATGATTTGAATGCTTACAATTCACTACATTTTTAGTTACAAAATCATAAACGATGATTCCACTGATGAAGAGTAATGTATAGGTTCATGAGTTGGCAAAGGATGTTTGGTTCTCTGCGCTGCGCTGGTTGTTTTGTTTTCTTCCCGAGAATAAAAAAATGCAAACAAAAAAGCCTTAAAAAAAAAGAGGTTGTATCTGCCATGAGAAGAGCGATGAACATTGCCTTTTTTCTAACTGCGCCGAGAAATGCGCTCAGCAGTCAGTTTTGTTCGCGATCATTATCATCATTTAACACCGCAAAAAAAAGTTGATTTTTGTATCAAAATGTTTTTTTTTTATTCACAAACTATATTGAGCCAGCTGAAAGGTTTTAATTATTAACCTTAAGATATCTGGCGACTGGTGGGTATTACTTCGTCTTTATTCAAAACAAAATTTAAAAATACCAATATTTCTTTTAGCGCATTATACTTACTCAATACGTAATGCTGGCTACTGAAAGTGTAAAACCTACGCAGCAGAATTAACAAAATGAATTGCTAAGGCCGAATAACGATGCGAATTAACGAGTCGCATTAAAAGAGTAAATTAATGGATGAGCATTCATGCCATATTTCACCTGCTGAATAAGCAACTCTAAGTCAACTAGTGATTTCACAGCTTACCGTTCATGCCATTTTTCATCACATATAATTTGCTTATGAATAAATTAGTTACCCCTACTTCGTGATTTCACTGTTAAATATTCACCCCGAAAATCACTTGGTGAACGCCTATGACAGCCCCATGTTAAATTCATCGATGTTTTCATACCAAATTCATGGGGTGTAGCTTCCACTCATTGATGAAAAAGTTGGTGATTCATGCATGAATTTTTGGAAATTTCCTACTGGATAGTTAAATGTGTGTAGGGTCGGAAACGACCTCACCGACACATTCGATACCAAAAAAGGATTTAGGCAAGGCGATGCGCTGTCATGTGACTTCTTTAATCTGATTCTTGAGAGGATTGTGCAAAACTCCAAAGCCAACACCAGAGGCACAATTTTCCAAAAGTCGGTGCAACTACTAGCATACGCTGACGATATTGACATCATTGGTAGGACTCAACGTGATGTCATAGCCACGTTTGCTAGAATAGAGAAGGAAGCGGCGAAAATGGGTTTAGCAGTAAATGAGGGTAAGACTAAGTATATGCTGTCATCACGAAAGGACTCACAACATCGACGAATTGGACAGAACGTCACCATTGACAGATATAACTTTGAGGTAGTGCGGGACTTTGTCTACCTCGGCTCCGCTATTAACTCTGACAACAACATCTCGTCAGAAATTAAACGAAGAATTACTCTTGCCAACCGCTGTTTCTTCGGGCTAAGAAGGCAATTTAGTAGTAAAGCCCTCACTCGAACTACTAAGGAGATCCTATATAAGACCCTGATCATCCCAGTCCTGCTCTACGGCGCTGAAACCTAGACCGTATCAAAAGCGGATGAAGAAATCCTTTTGACGGGCTATGGAGATGAAGATTCAACCAAGAACTATACGAGCTGTACAGCGACATGCCCCTGGTCAAAAAACTCCGCATTGGACGTTTAAGATGGCTAGGACATGTAGAACGAATGGACACCAATACTCCGGCTCGCAGAGTCTTCGATCACCGGCCAGACGTCGGACGCAGTAGAGGAAGACCTCGCCTTAAGTGGCGCGCACAAGTAGAAACCGACCTAAACCAACTTGGAGTGCGCAACTGGAGGCAGTTAGCTAAGGACCGGGCTAATTGGAGAGGCATGTTGGTTGAGGCCCAGGTTCATTCCGGACTGTAGCGCCACTTAAGTAAGTAAGTAAGTAACGTATACGTGTAGGTATTGCGCATTGTGCATTGTTTGTATTTTGATTAAATTATTTAAAATTGTTGATTCAAGAATTACTGTGCAGAATAAAAGTAAGTATTAAATATGATATTTTTCTCATATTGGAAAAAAAATAAAAAAAACATGTTGTTTTCAATAATTGCGTTAATAATTCCGTCCGAAAATTAGATATCATTAAATATTTATTTATTTATTTTTGTTGCTTTATATTATTTCCTTATATTTGTATATTGCATTTTTAGATATTTAATTATTCGATACAAGCACAAGAAACAATGGGGGAACTTGAAAACAAAAGAAAATTACAAAATCAGATTAGGTGTAAGCGATAAAGAGATGAAGTACATTAAAATTTTTGATATTACAAGTAATTTTAATAATTTAATGTTTTCACTTCTATAGGCAGTCCTGACGACTGCTTCCGTTTGCGCCATTATTATTTTTTAATGTCACCTCTGATCTATGCATAACTATACACCCATCGCAAGCAAACATAATAATTACAAATAACAATATACTAAAATTCCAAATGGTTCAAAAATAATAATTAAGTAGGTCTGTTTCCAAGGTATATATCTAACCGAGCGGCACGCGCGCGCCGAGAACATTTAGTCACTCAAAGCAAACACATTAAATTCACACAACCAACAGAACGTTACAATAAAAATTAAATATTGGATAAAGATAAAAACTCATGAAAGCAAACTAACCAAATAATGTTAGCGAGAAAATTGAATTAACAAAAGTTTTTTTTTTCATTTTTATCGTAAAATTACTCTCTGACCGGTTTCGAGTCATAATGAGCAATAATTGCAAGTCATTCGTCGAGATGAAAACGCTTATCGCAGTAAAGTATTGTAATTTTAATCTGTCTAATGTTTAGGAAAGCAACAATTATAATTATCATAGTGAGTAATTTATTTTGATATTATTTTGCATGTCTCGTGATTTATCTGCATATAATGACAGATACAAAAAAAATACTTATAAGCCTATTTATTATTAATTGTGTCTGAATTGTTCTTTTTGAACCTTGTGTTAAGTTCAAAAAATAATCGTTATACCAGCTAGCAATTCTTTTGTTGACAGCTGTATAGTGTTGGTTAAAACACAAATTTATTTGTTTGGTAAATAAAAATAACCACTTAAATTTCCTAACAGTTTGTAGTATACTTGCATATAAAGGGTGTTTTTTTTAGCTGCATGAGAAGTTTTGATGGTTGTTGTCTATGGCTTGACAGTTGAAAATGTCAAACTCTGTTAACATTCATGTTCAGTAAGGTTTGGCAATTCATCATAAATCTTTTAGCGCAGACCAACGATTCCAATTTGTGGAAATTTGATTTCAAAAAACTAAATCTGCTCGAGAAGAAGAAGAATTGTGTTCAGTGATAAAGCTCATTTTTTGTTAAATGGCTTCGTTTATAAACAAAACTGCCGTATATGGAGCGAAGACAATCCTCAATCAATTAACGAATCACCATTACATTCATTAAGGGGGTTTTCGTTTGGTAACAAAAATCAATTTATTTTTGATTTAGATCTGTCAAAAAACTGATTTTGACAATTTTTTCCTTCGATTGGCCAAAGAAATTGATTTATTTTTTGATTTTAAATCAATTTTGCAGATCTGGATTTTTCGGTAAATCTACCACTCTTTTACTAACACCACTATGCATCATAATTGACAGTTACCAGATTGACAGCACAGCTGATACTGCTAGGTGATTCACAGACACAAATATAGACCAATACTATAGCAAATAAAAATGAAATCTGAAACGTATTCGATTTATTACGAAAAAAGTCAATTTATAGATCAAAATTTATATTTACCAAACGAAAACACCATAAAATTGACTGTTTGGTGCGGTTTACACGCTGGCGGCATCATCTGTACTTTTTTCTTTCGAAATGAGGAAGGAGCTGCCGGTATGATGAATGCCGAGCACTGGGAAAAGTAGTCAAAAATTAGACTAATCGAATGAACTACCTAACTCGTAATCTTATTTGAAAAATAAATGCCATGAAATTATGTACCAGATCATAATAATAAAAAATTCATTCCAACAATATTTCTGTCTTGTATTATTATGTAAAGTTCTCAAGCTCCTGTATATATAATGAAAGAACAACGCTTAGTTTGGGAAAAAAAATTGTCTTAAAGCTTACCGTTATTCCCAAACGCTAGCTAGATAAAAATTAACAGGGGTGGCCATGACGCGATAGTTGTGTATTCGCCTGTCAACCTCATGGTCACTATTATTTTTCCATTAAAATCAATTCTAAAATAAAATGTCATACAATGAGTTGCTGATATACTCATAACATGCTCTTTAGGTAAAGCACTAACAAGATGTGATTGAGTAAAACTGTAGTATTCCGATAAAATATGACAACAAATAAAAAATAATGCGAATTATAAGGGACATAGATAAATAAGACACGCAAATTTCTCCGCATTAGTTCAGCCGCCATCCCTGGAGATAAAATCTGAGACAACAACCAATTCCAGTCACAGAACATCGCACCACACATCTTTCCTGTCCTTCTTTCTCTTCCATTACCTCACGACCGCGCTGTGTTGTAACGTTTAAAGGGTAATATAATCCCGTGAGCGCGTGTACATTATATAAAAAAAAAAGATGTCAACATTTAGTAAGCAGTTATTTTCGAAATGTCGACAAGTATGACAAAATATGAACGATGGAAATTATACGGACACACAAGAGCCGATAGACGTGAAATCATTAGAGCAGCTTCCAATTCTCATGAATCCGTGTCAAAAATAAAGATAAGAACCTGTGTAAAATGTAGTTTGACGGCAAAACAGGTTATTTAAAGTGCTAAACATTTTAAAAGGAAAAAAGTGGCAATAATTGATTTTATCTGATAAAAAAAAGTTCAATTTAGAGGGCCCTGACTGCTATAATTACTCGTATTTGTTTCATTACCTTAGAAAAGAAGATAATATTTAAGACGGCTGCATATATGTGAGGTGTGGTGAGCTATTTCCTTGCAAACGCTTATAAAAGTGTGTTAGAAAAGGCCTTCCCACAAATTTCTAGCCTGTTTGGACAAGTACCGTGGGCATCCCAACATAATAATTCTCTTCTCAGTCGATCTTGAACTGTGAAAACAAGTGCACGTATCGGCGTTCCCAGCACAGTCGATCTCGTACTGTGGAGGTGTTAACACGTTTTCGGCTTCCCAGTTTTTTCCAAATTAAATTTCGTGTGTGCGCTTAAGTATAACATTAAATCAAGATTTCTTAAGTGGTGCAGTAGCACAAAGGTAGAGTGGCCGACCGAGAATCCGAGGGTCGCTTCGATTCCCAGCCGGGCATCAGAACTTTGCAAGCTTTTTTTCACAACCGTGAAGTGGAAAACTTTATTGGTTGGGAAAACGAGCAAAGGAGGAGGAGCTTAAGCACCGGGCATCGAAAGGTGTCCTAGAGCCAATGAGGCCAGCGATGGCATCAGCTGAGGGAACATCGAAAGATGTTCCAATTACAAGCAGTGATTCTGCAGCAACAACATCAACAGCAATAACAACAACGGCAACATCATCCGATGCTAACCAAAAGCGCAGAAAGAGGATCAAGTGCGCACCAAATTTGGTGAAGAGGAGATCCACGGCCACCTCAGCAAAGCTGCCAGCTGGGGTGAATACGTCCGATATAGACGAGACGTCAGAGGCAGCAAGACAAACCCACCTAGACACTTCACCCAAAGAGGGTATTGAATATATGTCTGAGGAAGGAGAAGGGCACTTCACGACGGGCGATAGTACTGCCTTCGTGAACCTCTCCACATCAGAGGCGTCATCTGAGGAGGACGAGGAACAAAGAATGATCGCTCAAATTGAAACAATGGAGGCAGAAATCCAAAGTTTGAAAAGCCAACTTAAGGCCAAGCTAGAAGCGCGCAGAGCGAAACAACTGAAAGAAATCGAGGAACAAAACCAACAACAGCAAAACGAACAATTACAAAAACAACAGCCACAGCAGCAGCCAAAACAACAACGGCAAAAACAACAGCAACAGCAGCAGACACAAGCCCAGAAACAACCGGAACAAAAACAGCAGCAGCAGATTCAAAAGCAGCAGAATCAACAGCAGCAGAAAAGTCAGTCTCAGCAGCAGCAGCCACAGCCGCCGATTACGAAAAAAGAAAAGGTACCACCCATAAATACTTATAAAATGAGTTACAGGATACCATAAGTCTATGTAAGTTGACCATAGGTCAAAATTTTACTATTAAAAGATTAAATAACGACAGGCATGCTATCCAGTGCTTCACACTGGAACAGCACAAAAAAATTAAAGAGTTGCTAAAAGAAACTACTACTGAATTCTTTAGTTTCTCCCCTAAAACCGAAAAATTTCAAACAGTCCTTTTGAAAGGCATAGATTCCTGCACGGAACCACAGGTGCTCTTAAATGAACTCCGCCAAAAAGCGAATGACGATCTCGACTTTATCGGGGTCAAGCCGTTCGCTACAGTTAGATCTCGGCGGGAGAAGCGGAATCTTCCCATCTTCCTTGTTCAATACTCAGCCAGCAGCAAACTGGATAGTTTGAGGAGTATCTCCGTCCTCACCTACCAGGTTTTAACTTGGGACAAATTAAAAAGGCGCGGCGACATGCTTCAATGCATGCGCTGCCAAAGGTTCGGCCACGCCGCAGCAAACTGCGAAATGCAGTCACGCTGCGTTAAGTGTGGAGAGAACCACAATCCAGATGAATGCAAGTTAGGAAAGGAACGGGTCGAAGATAGGACCCAGCTTAAATGTGTACTCTGCCGAGGCGGCGGGCACCCCGCTAATTATCGGGGATGCCCGACGTTTCAGCTTATAAAGAACAATAAAGCAGCAAAGCAAACAGTGGTAGAAAAGCGTCCAACAATGCGCCCTCCTACAACAACGCCCGTCAACCCCCAAATTTCTTACGCCCAAATGGCGTCAGGAAGGGGAAGCACGGTACAGCCTACACCAAAGGTCGCCCAACAGGCCCCCGTGCCTAAGGAGCCGGCGGCACAGGCGGATATTATGGGCACTCTACTGGCCATCCAGGGTTAGTTGACTGGCCTCCAAAACCAGATCAGGGAGCAGGCGACTAGGGTGGATTATCTTTACTCTGTTTTGCCGAGCTTAACGCAACTTAGAGGTTAAGGGCGCGCTGCCGGAGAGGCCCTTTAAGATCCTAGCTGTGAATGTAAATTCACTGATTAGGACCGAACGTAGAGCGAATTTATTCCAATTGCTTAAAGACATAAGTCCAGATGTGTTTATGGCTAGCGAAACTAAGCTTAACCAGAAACATAAATTGACTAACAACAATTACAATATCGTAAGAAGAGACCGACCCAACTCCACTCAAGGAGGAGGCGTCGCAATCTTTATACGTAAAGGCATTAGTCATAATGTAATATATAATAGTGATGTACGAAAATTTCGGACGTTAGAGGCATGCATCATATGCATTCATCTCCAACAGGGGAAGCGAATGTATGTGATCGCTGCCTATGCACCGGAAAGACCTCAGCCCACCCAGTTTATAACAGAGCTTGAAAAGCTTTTTGAATGCTTAAGATTGAGCTCGGAAGAGAATACTATATATTGGCGGGTGATTTAAACGCCAAGCACACATATTGGGGAAATCAAATACAAAATCTTCGAGGTAACCATCTATTTAAATGGATGGGTCGATACAACCTTGAGTATCGCATCGATCTTCTAGCCACAGCACAGACAGGCCATCGTTCCCAAGAAGCGGTGCCTATCTGGATCTATTGCTTAAAGACGCAAGACTAACTGACGCTGTGGGTCAACGGCCAAGAAATTCTTTACGAACGATCGAGTACGACAGTGACCACTGCGGACTCGCCGCCGTAATACAACTTCCGAACCAGCTTATGGAGTTCGTGGAGTATGTGCCTGTGCATACTTACAATTACAGTAAGGTGCGCTGGCCACGTTTCTTCAATGACTTATTGAGTGAATTACGTTCAAATGGTATATCCCCACCAAATGACAGGAACCTAACAAATACTGAATTCGACAGATACTTAGAACAAATTGACGAAACGATTCTACGAACAATGAACAGAACAATACCGAAATACAAAGAACGTAACGCAACTGACATGTACCGTAACGCGACAATTGACGCACTTCACAGACAAAAAAGTGGACTACTGACAAGACTAAAACGCTTGTACAGGCGGTTTACTGATACACGAGACCTGGAGATTAGGACACTGAAGTCGTCCATCAAAAACATCAACCAATTGATCAAAGAAAATTATAGATTGGCTATTAATTCGTTCTGGGACAATAAAATTCGTGCCGTTAACTCCAGCGACCCAAGTATGTTCCCAAAAATTAATAAGATTTTTAGAAGAAAGGATCAAAACGATCTTCCGTGTCTTAAGCTCCAGAGGACGACAGAGAAAAGAGACGTACTTCTGACAGCAGACATAGACCCAGAGGATGCCGTATTGGACAATGACCTCTATATAATCGAAGATCCGCAGGAGAGAGTGGAGGCTGTGGGGGCTGCTTTCCAGCAAGTGTACAAGGTGAATGCTAGCATTCGCCCGAATCATGACCTGGAGAACAGAGCTCTGCTTCATCACTTATGGTTCCGGAACGATATAACCGAATGGCGATCTGAGAACCTTGGTTTTACAAGGTTTAATGATGAAGATTTTGCAAACGCCATAATCGCCGACCGAAATGGGCCCAGTCCCCTGTTAATTTCGAAGAATGAGCTCCAACTCATCTTCGATTCATTAAAGAAAAAGAAGTCAGCAGGAGTCGATGGTATATCCAACGTTGTACTACGACATTTGCCTCAAGAAGCAGTTGACATTTATACCACACTGTTTAACAACACGCTGAATAATGCATATTATCCAGTGCGATGGAAGACAGCTGTGGTGCACCCTCTCCCAAGAAAGGGAAAGTCGATAAGTCTTCTTCCAAGTATCAGCAAAGTATTTGAAAAGTTTATTAATAGAGCCCTGTTCAAGTGGGCGGAGGACAAAAATATCATACCGGATAATCAGTTCGGTTTTAAGGCGGGACATGACACAATTCATGCAGCGTCTAAGCTAGTTTCTGATATCCAATGGAACAAAACTAAAAAGCAGTGTACGGGTGCCTATCTGGATGATTTGGAGAAGGCCTTCGACACCGTATGGTTAGAAGGTCTCTATCTAAAGCTAACCAGACTAGGTATAAGTAAACCTCTATTGTATATGCTTTATGACATGCTAAATGGTAGAAAGTTTGTTGTCAAGATTGGCAATGTAACCGCAATTTTTAATATTAAAAATGGTCTTCAGCAGGGAGCGGTTAACTCGCCGATTCTATTCAGCATTTACACCAGCGATCTGATAGGTAGTCTAACTCAGGCAATTGCGTACGCCGACGATCTAATTGCGTACAGAACAGCTCATACAGTTGAGGTCATCAAAAATCTCTTGCAGAGTGACTTCGACAAGATTCAGCGATATTGTGATGACTGGAAGTTGAAAATCAACTTCCAGAAATCAGAAACTATTTTGTTTAGGACTCCGTTGTCTAGTGCCTCAAGGGATACTAGAAAGAACTGGCGCAAGCTGGTGATCGTAGGGCCACATGGACATCCACTAGCGAGTAAAAGTGTAGTAAAGTACCTTGGCACCTGGTTGGATCAGTACCTGTATTTCGACAGACATATATGTGCTGCCTTGGCCAGGGCTAGGGGAGCCTTTGCCTTGACAAAACGACTGTTTTATAGCAGCCGTCTTGACAGCAGGGTGAAGGTGATTTGTTACATGGCCCTCATCAGGCCGATGATTGCCTACGGATGCCCGGTGTGGTTCAAAGTTGCCCCATCTCAAATGAAAAAGATTCGGGTGTTTGAGAGGCAATGTCTTAGACGTTGCCTTGGATTACACAGAACACCAGGGTCGGAGTACACAAGATATTATTCCAACCAGGTTTTATACAACGGAGCCAACATAAACAGAATAGATAATTTTTTGTTTAAGCTGATTCGGGGTCACATTGCAAGAGCGATGTCCTCAACCAACAGCTTAATTTTTGGGGCTTACTACCCCAATAATGAATATATGAATACATCCCTCCCGAGGCATTCCTCTTTTTAGACAGTCGAGGGATGATACAGGATGGACCACGTCAGCCGGAAAACTGTAGATAGGCGACTCCTGTATGGTCGAGACGTCATCGCTCAAGCTGGAGAAGAGCGCCTTCGGTTCAGTAGGACTGTGTCCGATCGGGACCGAAGGGATAGGGCGAAACAAGAGAATCAGTTCTGGTGGCTCTCTGAACAGCATTTTGATACATTAACCCGATTAGGATGGTATGTCTTGGCCGACTTTCGTAGATTTAGGTAAATTAGGTATAAGGAACAGTCGGGGTGACACAAAAAAAATTAAAAAATATGTATGTTTGCGGGGGCATTTGTGCATGCAACTGAGTGCCTGTGTATGTATGTACATACGAATATGTATGTACGTATGTACATGGCTGTGTGAAGAACGCTGCTGTGGCTGTTCTAGTTTTTAAGTAGATGTAAGTAGTTTTGAGTATTTCTAGTTAGTATTAGTTAGTTGTATCTAGATTTAATTATTTTTAGTTTAGCTTTAGGTAGTCTATAATTAAAAATTAAAAAAAAAGCACATGTTACTAAGTTTTTTGTTAAAAAAGTTTTCTTGGTCATAAAAATAAAATAATTAGAATTAATTAAAATAGTTTTTAGGGCGAAAGACATTAGTATTAAGAGATATAGTTCAGTTTAGAGCGCCCGTAAAGGGCCAGTAAATTAGTTGTAAGTTATGGATAATAAGCTAGTTTTAAACATTTTTGTGTAGCTTTAAGATAGTTATAAGTTAAAATTAAATAAAAATGAATAATAAAAAAAAAAAAATGGTTTTCCAAAAAGGTTCAGGCAGGCGTATCAGCAAGTGAAAAATGCAAATATGATCAGCATAACCTGGACGTTGTAAAAAAAAATACAACTACCTAGGAATGGAGCTAACTTACAACCTTAACATGGAAAAGCACCTGAAAACCAGAGTAGATAAGGCGAAAATAGCAATATGCGTGAATTGGAAAAGAATTTTGTTAGCTCCAAATATAGTGTGTTTAATGCAACAGCGCAATCGTTTTTCCTCAGAAAAATTTTTTATTTGCCAATCAACACCCCGAAATACATGTATTATCTTGAGTCGGGATTACCATCACTGTTTATCTGATCGTTAAAGCTACACGCTGATTATTTATCTAGGGTGGCTAAAATGGACGAAATTCGGCTACGAAAGCAGAAATTGCGGTATACAGTCCAAAAAAATATACTTTTTGCCATACATTGGAATAAACTGGCTGCAGATTGTGGTATAGTGCTGAATTTATCGGAAGTTAGAATGGATCAATGGAAACAAACGTTTTTTTTTTAAGTTATCCGGACAACTGATGAGAATGAGAGATACTCTTTAATCGAAAAAGCCCGTGAGTCAACAGAGAGGTTTTATTACTCGAAAGTTAACTACAATTTAATCGAAGCAAATTACTTCAACAGCAGTTTCTCATGCATTATGATCGGGACAATTTTAAAAATAAGAGGAGAACTAATAAGCCTTAATTATTCACCGCATAGAACTGAAGGAACTGGCAACTGTGATATGTGCAACCTGCAGGAGAGAGAAAGTATCTATCATTTCATCGGAGTATGACCCGTGTTGAAGGAGCTGAGAAGATTTAAATTTGGGAAAAATACTCTTCAATTTGATGAAGTTAAAAAATATTTAAACGGGTTGAACTGGCAACTTCTACCAGCGCTTATAGAAAAAGCATAATCACAGAAAGCTTTTAAAATTGAAATTATTTAACAATAACTTATTGTGATGATTTAACTAAACTAAAGTCTGTTAAAAAAAAAAATAATTTGTTTTTGCTAAACTAAAAGCCATTGCAAGAAAAAAAATTATTTATTTTGTTTTCGCTAAACTAAAAGCCCTTAAATAAAAAAAATATTTAAATAAAAACAAAAATTATACATATTATTGTTAAAATTATTTAAAATTTAAATTATTGTAAAATTTATCAAATGTCCTACTCAGGCAAAAGAAAGATATAGTCATGCCTTAATTATTCAATTGAAAATTCTTAATGATAAGAAATATACAACTTTTATATTGAATAAAAATCGAATCTAATATTTAACCGTATACGGAAATTGTAATTATCAAAGGTTGTTTTTTAGCTGTTCAAATTCGATATATGTATGTAGTAAATTTTTTTTCGAAACACAAAGTCTGCTTTACTTAAATGTGTCTTCAGTTATCCGAGACCCGTTTAAGTGAAATAAAGGATCCGCCATCTAACATTTTTTTTCAACTAGTGCTTATTTCGTGAATGGCAACACTTAGCTCATGTTTGATTTGACAGATAATTAGTTTTATCCTTCCGTTAAACGAATACGCTTGAACAACGCTGGAAATATTGCGACATTACTTTGAAAATCATGGTAATGTTGCAGAATGTGTTCGAAAATTGCGTACGGATTTTGGAAGAAGAGAAGCACCGTCAGCTCCGTATGTTCGTTATCTTGTGAAAAAAGTGAAAGAAACTGGCATCCTCATCGATAAACCAAAGCGTGAAAAGCCAAAAACAGTTCGTTCACCTGAGAATATTGCTGCTGTGGCAGAAAGTGTGCGTGAAGCGCCATCAACATCAATTCACCGTCGTTCTCAACAATTGAACATTTCGGAGACATCATTGAGACGAATTTTGCATAAAGACCTTGGTATGACGCCATATAAAGTCCAATTGGTTCAGGAGTTGAAGCCAACTGACCACCCAATGCGTTTTCGCTTCGCTAAGTGGGCCTGCGATCGACTTAGAGAAGATGCCGATTTTGCCAAAAAAAATCATCTTTTCAGATGAAGCTCATTTTGATCTTGGCGGGTATGTAAACAAGCAAAATTGTCGCATTTGGTTCACAGAAAACCCGCACGCATACATTGAAAAGCCGATACACCCAAAACGAGTCACTGTTTGGTGCGGATTTTGGTCCAGAGGCATAATTGGGCCATTTTTCTTCGAAAATGAGCAAGGAGTGGCCGTCAATGGCGATCGTTATCGGGCCATGTTGAACGAATTTTTGTTCACAAAAATTGAAGAGGAGGATATTGGCAATATCTGGTTTCAACAGGACGGCGCTACGTGCCACACAGCCGAAGCTACACTCGATGTTTTGCGCCCTGTTTTTGAAGATCGCATTATCAGCCGCAGAGATGATGTCGTTTGGCCACCTCGGAGCTGCGATTTGACACCGTTGGACTATTATTTGTGGGGTGCCGTAAAAGATAAGTGTTACGCCGACAAGCCAGAGACAATTGACGCTTTAAAGGACAATATTCGTGAAGCTATTGGTGAAATACAGCTGCACACAATCGATAATGTGCTTAAAAATTGGACCGATCGTGTAGGCTACTACATGGCCAGCCGAGGCAGCCATTTGAATGAAATTATTTTCCATTATTAACCGGAAGGCTTGTACTTTCAAATAAAAAAAGAAATTTGAGAAAATATTCAGTAGTTTTTTTTATAGCATTTTCAAAAAAAAAAGAAGTTATTTGGCGGACCCTTTATATTTTTCACTTATCCGAAAAATAGAATTTTTTTTTAGTTATCCGAGACCCGCTTAAGTTAAAAACCCGCTCAACTGAAAAAAATCTTCTGATTTTCTGTCGTTTTGCTTAAGCGGGTTTCACTATAAGAACTGAAGAATACATATACAGAAAATTCACATTTCTCAGTGTTTTAAATTTGTCCAGAGTAGTGTACGCAAATATGTGTTACAATTTTATAAAAAAAAATCACATTTACCATAGTGTGACGCAATACTAATAGGAAATCAGAGTCATGACGAAACAGACCGTTCATTCATTCATGTTGACCATTCGATTCGGTCATTTCACTCGGCCTCTTTTACATTTGTTTGTTTACTAATAAGCTTATCAAATGACTGAAGCATAATTTTCAGATCAGAACAGACTGGCAGAAAAATATAAAACCATTGGCAAAAATGTAATGTCAAAATGCATTGAAATAATTTATGTATAAGATTATTTGTGTAATTTAATTTGAGAACTTTATTGATCACTTAAAACAATTCGAGATTTGATATGAGTATGTATTTGCCACCATTTGTAGCGTAACTATCGCTTTTCCTGAAAACAATAAGGAAATAAATATAAAGATACCGGATGTACCTGCAATTCATATTGTATTGATCATATATTCTTACGTTTTCATAAAAGTAATAAATATTCATTCAAAAGTTTTGCGTGCTATTACAAAATAACGGACCACCATTTTTGTGCTTTATATATTTGCAAAGATTCTTTAAAAATTATTCAATCTCCAAGATTAGACGTGTTTTATTGGGAAATTTATCCGCCGTAAATTTATCCGTCGTAGCATTTTACATACAATTCGCTACGGTCGATAAAAAGCTAAAGTAGAAGCTACGGTGGATGGCTGGTTGACGTTCAGTCGAGTCTCGATTCTGATTTCGTTAGTTTTGTTGGTACGATTGATAATTGAATTGAATCTCGATGGATGTGTTCATGGAGTGTTAATTATTAATTTAAGACAAATCGATCTTTTTGATTCTTTTTTTTTTAATAGTTGGCCAGTTTATATTTCTCAAATCTTAGATAACTCCATTTTTTAATAAATTATAAGCTTACGAAAAGTTTCTGACGTTTACTATTAAAAACTGTATTCTTTGCTCAATTATTTTCTGAAGTACGTCTAAAATTGCACCTATATCTGCAATTTTGCATACCCCTAATGTCAATTAATCAATTTTAACAAATTTGGATATCCATTTTGAAAAAGAAACCAATATTTATCGATTGAATCCCGTTTTACTTTTATTTTTGACATGCCAAGCCCAATTTTCGTTTTGTGTTCAATTTTTATTGATAGTTATAAATAAACAGAGTTTGGTGAAAAAAATCATCTTTTTATTTAGATCTACAAAAAAGCAATTTGAGAAGACAAACCGCATTGGGTGGAACTGCACAATAGAGGAATTGCTTGACACTGCGCTGCAAAATATTTTTTTTTTCGTATAAAATTCTATGAGCAATAAGGCCAGAGGCGCACACATATGCAACTTTCAGTTTGGCAACAGTTTGGTTGCTAAAGTGAATACCCTGGACTTATATGAGAGTGCGCGCACATGCAAAAACTATTCACTCCGTGATTCGAGCAACTTAAGTGTTTGTGTTTTGGCACAAATCGAACGATCGCCCCAAATAAGTTCTTCAGTTTGTATCACATCGAACTATAATGTAACTGCGCGCACATTAAATCAAAATGATGTTTGTGTGTTCGTTTATCTCGTTGATTGATTTTTAAGTTGCTTATGTGCGCGATCATCGTTCAACTAGTGATTAAACTATTTCGTTTCGGCAAAATTGCATGTGCGCGCCTAGCTTAGGCTCTAAGCGGAAACTGAACTCACAAAGTGTGCTTTTCTTCAGTGTTTAATGGACGTTGGCCATGGGCGGTATTCGATTCACTTCATGGACATGGACTGGGCATACATTTTTGTGATCTAAAATTGTGAAATGGCAAACCAAATGTTAACTTTTTGTTACTTACTCCGCTTATGTTAAGTGCAGTCTGATGAGTAAATATTGAATCGAAAGCAAAACATACTAAGAAAATGAATTTGTAAATTGACTTAAGAAATAAAACTCTAGTTATCGATAAGCTGAGAAAATAAATAAAAGCATGAAATATTAGGGGAGTGAACAATTTAAACTACGTTGTAGTGTGCGTTCCAAACCAAGAAACATTAAAAGGAAACAAGCAAATCACCGGCACTTTTGTTTCCTCGTGTGAAATGCATAGACCATTTTTAAAGCAATACAAAAATTGGACTGTGTAAAGAGACTTGACCATAGTCTATGAACAAAGCCATTCACTTATCATTTCAGTTCCATTCGTGCAAAATGAATGTTCGAATTTAAAACTGCAATTGCAGAAAAAATGAAAACAAGAAATAGGTTTGTAACATAAATTAAATATTGGTACGTTTTTCTACTTTCTATTTTATATGAATAAAAGCTAATTATTGTTCATAACTTTGATATTTTCTTAATTTTACTTTGCGAAATTCTATTTCATTACCTGTGACTGCTGTGCAGGGGTACCAATTTTACAAAAATAAAAAAGCTACGGTTCATGCTACGGTCGATGCTTTTTTTTGGGAATTACTTACGGTACAATGGGTAGATTCCCAATAAAACACACCTATTAAATGAGAAAATCATTCGAACAGACTTTTGTATGCTTCATGGCAAGTTAAGGTATGCATTTTAGGAAGGAGTTTATCTTGAAAATGATCATTCTAAAGGTTTTCATTTATTTATTTCAATCATAAAAAAACATATTTCAGAGTGTTCTCATACCATTAATAAGAATAAGCATAAAAATCAATTTTTAAAAGTATGGATGACACCTGGACAACCAGTAGAGATGGTAGAGAGTTTTCAATATCTTGGGAGTATTGCCTCTACTGATGGCGGGACCGAAAAAGATATAACAAGTCGAATTGGGAAAGCAAGGGCTGCATTCGGAATGATGTCCAAAATATGGAGAAACAACTCTGTAAGCCTTAAGATCAAGCTACGACTGTTCCACTCCAATGTTGAGTCCGTCTTTCTGTATGGGTGCAGCACTTGGAAAGTAACACCCGCTGTTACAAGAAAGCTGCAAACGTTCGTGAATAGATGTCTGCGAAATATCTTGAGGATTTTCTGGCCAAACCATATCTCCAATGATGAACTTTATGCGAGGACAGGTCAAGAACCCATCGACTCTACAATACGACAACAAAAGTGGTAGTATACGAAAACAAAAGTGGTAGTATACGATGCTTCTGGTGGTCAAGCGACTTCAGTTCTTACGTCAATTTAATCTTGTAAGGATTTAGGCCAAGACCTTTTCGCAAAATTCGCCACAACGACGTCACAGAGATGCCCAACGCTTGAGAACGACGTGTGAGAGACACATTTGGGCTTTCTGCAACTGAAGCCTCAGCGGCAGCAATATTCTCGACACTACGGGCACTTCTTTGTCTCACTGGCACGGGAACATTTTGTATTGTGCCTGTGGATTCAAATTTTTCCACTAGACGCTCAATTGTTGATCTGCTAGGACGATTATGACGACGTAGCGCTCTTAACGTTGAGGACACTGACTCCGAATTTCGGTAGTAAATTTTAATAATTTCGACTCGTTATTGGCTCGTATATCTTTCTATCATGAAATGGCAAACCTTACTAAAGAGAAATGTCAAAAGAGCGGCAAGAAATATGGCGTCGTTTGCTGTCCCTGTCGCGCTACTTTTGTAGCGTCCCTGTTGAAAAACCCTTTACAATTCAAAACAAACAATACAAACAAAATATACAATACCTACAGCTGCCGTAATAAAACTTCCGAACGAGCTTATGGAGTTGGAGGAGTATGTGCCAGTGCTGTGCATACTTCTGTTACAGGAAGGTGCGCTGACCACGCTTCTCTAACGCCTTATTGAGCGAATTACGTTCGCATGGTATATCCCCAATAAATGACATGAATCTGACAAATACGGAAATCGACAGATACTTAGAACAAATGGACGAAACAATTCTACGAACAATGAACAGAACAATACCGAAATACAAAGAACTTAACGCAACCGACATGTTCCACTACAGAGACAAAAAAGTGGACTACTGACAAGATAAAACGCTTGTACAGGCGGTTTACTGACACATGAGATCTGGAGGTTAGGACACTGAAGTCGTCGATAAAAAATATCAACCAACTGATCAAACAAAACTATAGGTTGTCTATTAATTTGTTTTGGGACAATAGAATTCGGGCTGTTAACTCTAGCGACCCAAGTATGTTCCCAAAAATTAATAAGATTCTTAGAAGAAAGGATCAAAATGATCTTCTGTGTCTTAAGTTCCAGAGGACGACAGAGAACAGAGACGTACTTCTGACAGCAGGCATATACCCAGATGTTGCCGTATTGGACGATGACCTCTATATAATCGAAGATCGGCAGGAGAAGGCGGAGGCTGTGGGGGCTGCTTTCCAGCAAGTGTACAAGGTGAATGGTAGCATTCGCCCGAATCATGACCTGGAAAATAGAGCTCTGCTTCATCACTTATGGCTCCGGAACAATATAACCGAATGGCGATCTGAGAACCTTGGTTTTACCGAGTTTAATGATGAAGATTTGCCAAACACCCAGTTCCCTATTAATTTCGAAGAATGAGCTCCAGCTCATCTTCGATTCATTAAATATAAAGAAGTCAGCAGAAGTC
Organism: Philhelius pedissequus; assembly: GCA_910595825.1. Lineage (NCBI taxonomy): Eukaryota > Metazoa > Arthropoda > Insecta > Diptera > Syrphidae > Philhelius > Philhelius pedissequus. The sequence continues at coordinate 176,009,034 of OU343161.1, read as the reverse complement.
GATGGTATATCCAACGTTGTACTACGACATTTGCCTCAGGAAGCAGTTGACATTTATACTGTTTAACAATGCGCTGAATAATGCATATTATCCAGTGCTGTGGAAGACAGCTGTGGTGCATCCTCTCTCGAAAAAGGGAAAGGACAGCTCCAATCCGGCCGGAATTGGAATTATCGGAATTTCCGGTCGATAAGTCTTCTTCCGAGTATCAGCAAGGTATCTGAAAAGATAATTAATAGGGCGCTGTTCAAGTAGGCGGAATACAAAAATGTCATCCCGGATAATCAGTTCGGTTTTAAGGCGGGACATGACACAATTCATGCCACGTCTAAACTGTTTTCTGATATCCAATAAAACAAATCTAAAAAGCAGTGTACGGGTGCCTGTCTGGTTTATTGTTTATGAACGTCCAGAAACATTTACTATTTTTTCTTTAGCTTTGAGTCCGTACTTAAAATATACTGATTGTAGAAATTGTTTAAGAAATCGAATTCCTTCTGCAAACGAAGGTATCTTTCATATAATATGCAATTATAGTTTGAGTCCCGTAATAATTTAAAAGATTTGTTTTTTTTTTATTATTGATGTTAATCAATTTTTTGTTATACCAACACGGCTTAGAAGATGATTTTTTGAGAAAATTTAGGAGTAAACAAATCAATTGCCTCATGTAATGATTTTATAAAAATATCGAAAGCCTTTTCAGTTTTTAAATTGTTTAAAGCAGGCAACCATTTTATGCTATTTATATTATATTATTATTCGTTGGATTAGAAATAATCGCTCAACACATACAAGTTGTATTAGGCGGTTTAAGTCTGACTAAATCCTGGTGTGCCCCAGGGCTCCGTTTTATCTCCGACTTTTTTCTCATTTTCAATAATGATCTCTTGTCTGAAACATCAAATCAAATATATTGTGTTGCTGACGACAGTAACCTCAGCTTTTCATATTCGTTTTTAGATTCACACCCATGTCCTTCGGACGTGGAACGGCAGCGTTTGATAAGCTCTTTAAATTCTGATCTCGACAGCATTGTCCAATGGGGAAGACAAGAACGTATAGAATTTGATGCTTCAAAAACACAATAATGTCTATTGTCGTTAAGGTGGGACCCTACCCCAATGCTGTTATTCATGAGCGGTGTTTGCATCGAGGAAACCGACCAACTTTCAGTTCTCTGTATGTGCATCACCGACAACCTTTTGTGGAATGACCAGATATTCGACGTAGCCAAAAACGCTACAAGGTGTTTGGGTTTCCTGAGGTGATGCAAGAAATATTTCTCTCCTTCTGATCTGGCTGTAATCTATAAAGCTTACATTCGTCCAAAGCCTGTACAGGTGATCCCATAACTCACTTAAATCACTTGGACATAATCCAAAAAAAGAGCTTTAAAAATGATAGTTCATAGAGCAATAACTGAAACAATCGCATTTCTTGAACACCGTCGTAATGTTTCATGTCTTTCATTGTTTTATCATTATTTTTATAGACAATGCTCTAATGAAGTAGCCAGTTGCATTCCTCCCCTTAAAGTATTCAACCGTAATACTCGCTCTTCTGGGAATGCACATCACTTTACCCTTGAGCCCAACTTCGGACGTACTCTCAAGTATAAGTGTTTTTTAGCCGTACCGCACGAATGTGGAACACTTTACCCGACCCTATTTTTCCCACTCATTATAACATTCAAACATAAAAAAAAAGGAAGTAACGAGAGCCTGACTGCTTAGATGAGAGGATGTTCTGAGCTCTAACATTAATTTGTTGCTGTTTTTGCACTACTCTCTCCAATACCTTACGACAGAAATGGAAGCACCGAAATGGGCCCTTTCGAGATCGATAAAATCTTGGCTAGGTAGCAATGAGTAGGAAAAATACCTTTCGTTCGAATTGTATTGAAAATACAATGTGATGAAGGGCAGGCTAACAGGTTAAATTGATTTCACGAAAACGGGATGTAATCTATGCAATCCAATTGAATTGGACACAATAGACAAGATACTTGCAACAATCTCGGCACTATCAACGCATGTAAAATCAAATGTAGCCTCAGATGAGAACTCAATTACAGACTCAATTATAACATGGGATTATACGATTAAGGAATGCCAGTACATTGCACTTAACTGTCAAAAAATTGGATACCTAGAGAAAATGTTAAGATAGAGATAAGCTTTTCACTCACACTATCTTAATGAGTATTAGAACATGCCAAATTCTATTTAATGGAATGACAAGTCCTTATATTTAAAAAGTACTTTTGTGCTCAGTGTGTCTGAAAACAAAAATTCCCTAGTAGCGACATTAAACAAACCTATCAACTGAAGAATGTTTAATTACTTTATATGTAACATTAACTGTACAATATAATTTTTATTTTTATTAATATTACATCTTACCTGATTTATGGTCTTTGAGAGCTGCATAAAGGTCACCAGAATCCAGAACTTTTTTTCTACCCTTACGAAATGTGGGTATTGTATAACTGAAAAGTCAATAAAATATGTTTATCATAAATAATTTTATGGATACATTTACATCATTTAAAAATAAAAACTTTCTCATAAGAAGTTTTGACGGATTTCGATCAAAATTTTTATATAAGAGATTCATCGAGTTCTAAAAACTATTGGACATCAAAATTTTGGAAACATTTTTTTTTGGATTTTTGAAAAAAAAAATAACAATCATTTTTGTTATGTAAAAATTCAATAATTTCAAACACGGGTGTTTTAAAAGTTAAAATAGGAAATATTTAAAGTTGACATACGTGGTAAAAAAAATAGCACCACTGGTACAAGATTCATTTTAACTTCTTTAAATGAGTGAATAGAAAAATATTTACAGCTTCTACTATTAGACCAAGATCCCATGACCAGACATACGTCATTTTATCATAGCTGATTTTTTACTTGCGATTATAGGTACGCATTCGTAAAAAAAAATTCTAACGATTAAACATGACATTACGATCATAGAGAAGCCTAAGCAAGTGATCGACTAAAAATGTCTGTCTGTCCGTCTTAGTGTACAGGGTGGGGCACGAATCGTGCTACAAAAATAAAACGTAATAATTTTTTTCTTAGTGTCAGTAGCAATCGGCTTATTTTTGTGTATAGGCTACTATTTAGATTTATCAAAATGAACGCTTGGGATACTGAAAAAAGGATTTGGATAGTGCAGCGATACCATTCTTTGCAGTCCGTGATTTCGGTCCAAAGGGAATTTAGATTGGAGTTTGGCGGTACTCCGACGAGTAGATGGACCATTATGAGGCTGGTGAACATGTTTGCCGAATCTGCAAGCATCGAACGAAGACTGTATCATCGAGATCCAAATGTTCGGGTTCAAGATACAGTTGTGGCTGTTGCATCGGCAATACAGGCAAATCCAAGTGTTTCGACTCGAAACTTATCGGGCCAAATCGGAGTTAGCAGACGGTCATTACAACGGATACTTCATGATGACTTAAACTTGTTTCCGTACAAAGTCCAAATCACAAGCAACTTAAACCCTCTGGATTTGCCTGTTCGCCTGGAATTTTGCCGAAAATGATTGCAATTGCCGAAAAAGACGACACATTGATAAATTGTTTGTTCATGTCTAATGAGCCCCATTTTAACTTAAACGGCAATGTTAACAAGCAAAATTGCCGTATATGGAGTGAATCTAATCAAGAAATGCTGCATGAGACGGAACTGTACCCAGAATGAGTCACTGTGTGGTGCGCAGTTTCATCAAGGTGTATTGTCGGGCCATACTTCTTTGAAGAAAACGGTGTAACACAAACTGTCAATGGGGACCGTTATTTAAAGATGTTGAAGGAGTTTTTTTACCCATAACTTCGCGGAAGACGTATCCCTTTCAGCAGGATTTGGTTTCAACAAGATGGAGCAAGTGCACACGTAGCCACACAAGTTATGGCGAAGCTCCAACGAAAATTCCCAAACAAATTGATATCCAGAAACTGTACTTTCCGCTGCCCCCCAAGGTAACATGACCTGACTGCACCTTTTTTATGGGATTATGTCAAGCAGGAAGTGTACAAAACGAAGCCCAGGAATTTGACTGAATTGAAGCAGTCCATAAGACAATAATTGAGGCGATCCTAATTTCAACCCTTCAGGCCGCAATGAACAATTTTCTGATCAGGTGCCGCATATGCGTGGATGAGCGTGGAGGTCATTTGCGATCAATTGTCTTTAAAAAGCATTAATTATTTAAAATAAAATTTAATTTTTAATCCAATATAAAAAAATTAATGAAATACATCGCTTAAAAGTTATTTAAATTTCTTATTGTAGCACGATTCGTGCGCCACCCTGTATAACGTGCTTCAGCCTTAACGGTGTAAGCGATTACCTTCAAATTTGGTATGTGTGATTATTTTGGCATTCCTTAGAGGGGAAATTAAAATATTATTTTTAGGCCTAAAAATAACGGTACCTGCCATATGACCTTGAAGGAAAATCTTTTTGTTGGTAATAGCTATCATTTGATATGAACCAAGTTTACGGGAAAAGTCTATTAACAGTACTTTTCATATAACGGTTTTTTGAATGTTTGGCATTCTCGGTAACTGTACATTGGACTTCTGTCAAATTTTATATCTGAGAAGACCTAGGTAGCCAAACTAAATCTGCGTTTTAAAATTTTAAATAACTTATTTTTATAATTAAAATTAATTTTTGAATTTTTTATTTTGAAAAATCAATATTTTTAAAACTAATCAAAAACAAATTATTTTTAAATTTATGGTCACGCGTGTATATTAATAAAGTCTAAAGTCTGCATACCAAAATTTCAAAAAACATTTGTTTTCAAAAAACTAAAAATAAAAAGAAACGCCCCACTGTAAATTAGGAAGGTAATGTGTACCTACCTACATATAGAGAACCTAGGTATATAGATATGTACATGCATATGTATAAATGAAAGTGAATGGTGTATAGGTGGGAAAAAATCGTTTTTAAACTTATTTAAACTGCCAAAACCATCACTTTAATCAGTTTTTCGGAAAAACGAAGAACGCCATTAGATGCCACCAATCAATGAAAATTTTATAAAAAAGTTTTTCGAAAATTATAGGACGGGTTTTGATGAAATCCTGTTTTTTATTTTTCGTTTTTTAAACACAAAATTATTTTGAAATTTTGGTATGCAATTTTTTAGAAACTATTAATTTTCACGTGAATATAAAATTTAAAATTATTTTTTTTGATTAGTTTTAAAATGATTGATTTTTCAAAAAAAAAATTAATAAATTGTATTAATTAAAAAAAAAGTTATTAAAAATTTTGACATGCAAAAATAATTTGGCTACTTAGATCTTCTCAGATATAAAATTTGACAGAAATCCAATGTACCATTACGAAGATAGCCAAAAATTAAAAAAACCGTGATATGAAAGGTACTGTTAATAGACTTTTGCTGTAAGCTTGGTTCATATCAAATGATAGCTATTACCAACAAAAATATTCTCAAAAATTTTTATCAAAATCGTTGGAGCCATTTTAGAGAAAAATAAGATTTTCTTTCAAGATCAAATGGCAGCTTTAACAATGCAGGAAACAATAGTAGTCTTGAATGAATATAATTTGAAAATACTATACAAATTCTTGAAACAACTATCTAGGTATAGAATGTTATTAATTACAGAATTCGAATAGTGAAATATGTAATTTTTTCTACTATTTAATTAGATTGAAAATGTACATACATACAATGTATTTGCATTAAAATAAATTTGCTAACCGAGCTGACGGCAAAGCCATAGCTTCAAAAATTCATATAATTGTAATACAAAGAATATGCAAAATGAAAATAAAATGAATTACTTATAAAAAAATTACAATCGTTTCTTCTTTTTGAACAAATTTTAAAAATATATTTTTTTATATTTTCAATTAAATTTTTTTTGTAAACTTCTTACCAAAAACACAAAAACGAAAGTGGATTTGCTCGTTCCCGAGGATTTTGTGGCAAGGCATCTGCTTTCATGGACTGCATGTTTCAATTTTATCGACCTGAAATTAAAAGACAATAAATTTACTGAATTTCATGTTCCACTAAAAGTTTTTAAAAATAGTAATACTTATAGATATAGCTTGTATTATAATTTTATATAGATCCAAACGCTCTTAAATTAAATGGCTATTTGGCACAATTTTTATTTACATAAGCCCCGGATAACTGAAAATAATGTCACTTATCCAAGCTAAAAATCAACAAATAATGATAATAACCAAAAAAAAAAGTAATAAGAGATCTTTGTCTTCAAGATCTTCCAAAGCATCTGCGAACTTATTGTTTCCTTAAAAAATCCTTTAAATTATAAATACCGCTAGAAACATTATTTAAAGTGCTCACTTGGCAAAAAAAATGACAGTTCTGATTCTGAAAAGAAGATTCTATTGCTTCTGGATTTCATATCAGATCAGTTCACTCACACATTTGTATATGCTTAAACGTCAAACTCGACAGTTGTCATTTTGATTGCGATATATAGGGTAAGTTTTGCATTTGGAAAAAAACTCGAACTCGAGATTTTAATCAAAGTTGACATTACAATGATAGACAACACCAAAAAAGTGGGTCCCGCAATTCCGTCTGTCTGTAGAACGATCTACAGCCTAAACTGCTGAACCGATTTTGTTCAAACTTGATGTTTAGGCGTTTTAGGTGATTGTTCAAAATAGATTTTTGAATCGTTGTCTTAGCCCCAAAAATAACGGTACTTACTATACAACCATTTTATTGATTTTCGACTTTCTCATAAACAGTCCAACGATCAGCGCTGCCGTTTTTAAAATTTGAATGGGAGTATTTCAGAGGATTAGTGAGGAGTATTTCGTGTTCGTCGGGAGTACGCAAAAAACAGCATAGACCATTGTTATTACCAACACGTTTAACTTTATTAAAATATTTGTGAAATTGGTACTTCAACCCATTTTATTTAAAAGAACCCACTGAAAACAAATGTATTATTAAGTAAAACAAACTAAATCGAAGAATTAAGTTAATTAATTAATCGAAGAATTTGTATTAAACACATTCAATGTGAAAAAATCAGATTTTATTGTTACGAAATCCGCAATATCAGTCTTTTTTTGTAAATTATTTGTAATAGTTTTACACAAGACCTCCTTTGCTGGCTACTTATTGCACAACACTTATTGCGATACATATACATTTTGAAGAAGAGATTTGATGCAATAAAACTGCATTTACTGAGGTAATGCTTAAGCAGGTTCTATGTTTTGTTTTATTAAACACAACTGGAAAAATGCGCACTACTGTTAGGTGTTTAAATTAAACCAATCTTTTAAATGCGCTAAACATTGGTTCACCAAAAGCATTTTTAGTTGCGAACAGATTTTTCATGAACTCTTTCAAACTCAGTTGAAGAATTTGATGTTCAAGAGCCTCGTTTCTTTATGTAGTTCCTCAGCATTATTACTACGCGTAGTTAAAAGATTTGGAAACATTTATAGTTATAAGAGGAACTAGAGGACGACTTACATACGATTTTTGCAATCGAAACTGACTGAAATGGACTCATGTCGGTGAATAGATTGCCCGCATATTTTGGCAAATAAATATTAGTAGTTTTTCTATTTTGTATGCTAACAGAAATAATTTCAGAGCACTTAGCAGACGAGGTAATGCATTCTTTTACAGAAATATGAATGAATACCTTTAGACTGGACCCTATCGGAAATCTCCCAGGGAATTTCGTTTTCCTTTGAATATTTAATTGACTCGAAATTTTCCCTGCGAAGGTGGATCTCCCACGAAATAAATTTCCCTCGAAGAAAAAATTGTATGAATAAATGACAGCGGAGTTCCCTGGGAAAGCTTATTCCCGATACCAATAAATTCCGAGGGAAACTTTTGAGCATCATTCACGTTCCCTAGATACGAAATTGAGAAAATATTCCAGGGAATTTTTTATTCACGATAACCCCCACTATTTCAGGGTTGAACGCGTCAGATGAAATCGGAAATGCCATCTTTAATAAATGTCTGCGAAAATTTTGGACTATTGGGGAGTACGGGAGTACAGTGAAAGGCAGGGGAGTACAAATACTCCCTTAGTACTAACATCGACAGCCCTGCCAACGATCTGTCAGACAAAATAAAGTGCAAATGCACTTGCATTGCTTTTAAAATGCTGCGATTAAATGGTGAGAGGGATTTATTACTCTATTTAATGCTCTATCGTCGCATATTCTCATTTCTTATCAAGCCACTAAAAATGTTCCGTTATTTTTTTTCTCTGTTCAATTAGAATAGCATAAATATTACAGCACATAAAGTAGGCACGTGACAAAATAAAGTGCAATTTTGGTATTTTTTTCTTTTAAAAATTGTCTTAAGTTCTCAATTAAAAAAAAATATTACTATAATCGAAAATTAATAATATTAAATGTGAATTTATAAATGTATAAATTTAATTTTATTTCCATATAGCCTTGAAATGAAACAGCTATCGACCGAATTGAAAGAATTGTTAGTTTTGGACCGTCAACATGGGTTGAAATTCCTTAATCTCGTAGAAAAGTATGGACTGTCCATATCTGGCGCAAGGAAGGTTTGTATAACCCTTATTGAACGCGGATCCGCTTCCAGTTTTAGAAGTCGATGTAGAAGAAAGAGGAAAACGTCAGCAGCTGATGACCGAAGAATCAAAATTTAGGCCCGAAAAAATTCATTATCTTCAGCTAGAATTATTAAACAATACCTGCAACTTCCCATAACATCAAGGACAGTTCAATGAAAGCGATTTAAGGAACTATTTAGCTAAGGAAAAAACATTGCTTCGCCAGATAAATATTAGAAAACGACTTGCTTTCGCTAGGAAGTATTTGGCAAGGCCGCAGCCTTTTGGGAAAGCATTATTTGGTCCGAAAAAGAGTTTGGTTTAAAGCCTCTGAAAGACTTGACCAAAGGTGCATCCAAAAAACAGTTAAGCATGGTGGAGGGTCTCTTATGGTCGGGGGTGTTTTTCTTTTAATGGTGTTGGTAAGATTGTCAAAATTAATACCAAAATAACAGGTCCTCATTACCTAAGCATTATAAGAGAAAATTTAGCTTCTTCGGCGTCTAAAAATGGCAAAGCAGTTTTTCGCTCAAAACAATGTTGAAGTTTCAGAATGGTCACCTAAATCCCTAGACCTGAATCCAATAGAGCATCTTTGGTCCATATTAGATGCCAGGATTCCCTTATATAAGCGCCAAATTTATCATATTTTTGGGAAAGTCTCCAGTATGAATGGGAGAATAGCATCTAATATTTTGGAAAATCTGGTCCGCAGCATACCCAAGCGACTTCCAACCATCATTAAAAACAATTTTATATTTTGCGCGCACTAAACGGATTTCGACTACCCTTAATATGAAGGAAGGATTTGAAAGGAGATATCAATGCACATTAGTTTTGAAGTTTAGAATATTAATATGGGAGGGAAAAATCGAGCATGATAAAGCATTCCACATTCGTGTTGTACGGCTAAAGAAAGAATCTCTGTACTTGACAGTACGTCCGAAATTGGACTCAAGGGTAAACTGATGAGAATTCCTAGAAGCGCGAGTATTACGGTTGAATATTTTAAGGGGAGGAATGCAACTGGCTACTTCGCTAGAACACTGTTTATAAAAATACCGATAAAATAGCGAAATACATGAAACATTTCGACGATGTTTGAGAGATGTAAATGTTTCTACTATAGTTCTATCGCCAATCATTCTTAGAGCTCTATTTTGAATTCTATCTAAAAGATTCAAAAGAATTTTAGGAGCTCCTGCCCAAATGTGAGAGTTATACTCAAGAGTTTAGGTCGGATGAAGGCCTTATAGATTACAGCCAGATCAGACGTTGAGAAGAACTTCTTGCATCTTCGAAGAAAACCTAAGCACTTTGCAGCGTTTTTGGCGACATAAAATATGTGTTCATTACACAAGAGGTGGTCTGTGACGCACATACCTAGTACTGAAAGCTGATCGATTTCTTCGATGCAAGTGCCGCTCATGGATAGCGGTATGGGGGTGGGTTCTGCTTTAATGATAGAAGACAGCACTGAGTTTTTGAAGCATTAAATTCTACGCGTTTTTTTATACCTCATTGGATAATGCTGTCGAGATCAGAATTTAATCAGCTTATCATACGCTGCCATTGCAGTTCCACATCCAAATAACAAGGGGATGAATCGGAAAACGAATATAAAAAGCTGCGAGTACTATCGTCAGCAAAACAATTAAGTGGATTAGAAGTTCCAGATAAGAGATCATTAATGAAAATGAGAAAAAGGGTCGGAGACAATACGGAGCCCTGGGGCACACCAGCATTTATTTTGTGAATATCAGACTTGAAACCGTCCAACACAAATTGTATTGAACGGTCCGAAAGGTAATTTCTAATCCAACGAAGAAGAGATTCATCGATACCAAATGCACGCATTTTCGATAAGAGAACTTGATGCCAAACTCTGTAAAATGCTTTTGAAATATCAAGCGCAATAATCTTACTTTCTCCAAAACGATGTAAAGATTTGTGCCACTGTTCGGTGAGATATACCATCAGATCACCAGTGGACCTTTGGCCACGAAAGCCATACTGCCGGTCATTGAGGAGTTTTCGTTCTTCAAGATATTTCTTGAGCTGGTAGTTAATCAACGTTTCTATGACCTTGGAAAGAAGGGGCGTAAGTGCAATTGGACGGTAATTAGAGGGTGAAGAAGATTCGCCTTTTTTAGGGACAGGCTGGGCAAATGCTGTTTTCCATTAACTTGGGAAGAGACCTGTAGAATAGGACAGATGGAAAAGCTTACGCAGTGGTTTTGCCAGCGCTGAAGAACACCTCTTCAGAACGATGGGAGGGATAGTATCCGGGCCAGCGGATTTGTTTAAAATCGTTTACGGTCTCAAGTACTTGAGGAGTCATAACACTTTCTGGCAGCGGCGAATTAACAGCGAACTGCGCTGCAAGCAAATTGGCTTTTTCACGAGAAATGACAAAAGGGGTGTCATTAAAGACGAGCGTTGGAACCGAAGACGAAGTTGAATTTCGAATGTTTTTTACAAATTACCAAAAATTCGTACTACTTTTGGGACATTGTAGTATTTTTTGCCTTAATTTTTGGTCGTGCAAAAATTTGGTTCTACGAATGTGAACGTTCCAAGTCTTTCTACTCGTAGCTTGTTGAAACTTTTTCTATGGCACACAGTAGAATCGAAGTTGTTCTATTTCGTTTTTAAGTTGGATGATATTGATTTTACTATGATTCCACCTAAAATCAAAGGCATGAAAACTATTCGATTTCATATAGGAAAACACGTTGAATAAATGATGTTCCGCTTTGATTCTAAAATCTTCATCTTTCACCCCGAATCATTCCTAAATATACTTAAATCAAAGTGGTTTTCTTTGATTTTACGTTGTTTTTTCTCTGGGTGTATTATATAAAATGTTTGAAAAACTGAAATATCACATTCTTCCAAGTTTTATCAGTTATCTATGTGTTACTAAAATTAACAGATCTTTAGTTTTTATTTCAACTTATATAATATTATGAGATCGGTATGAACTAATTTATGTTTGTTGTACATACTTTTTATTTATTTTTTCATATTTAACTTATTGTTTACTTAATATCTATTTATAATATTTCTTTGTATTCTTTATGACCCGGAAGAATCGGTAAATGTTTATGTTATTTTTTTTTTAACGTAATTGAATGAACTACAACTTTTATAAATAAAAAAACTAAAAACAAAATATTGCTTTCCTTTAATTCATAGGTGTCAATAATTGTAAATTTTTGGGGTGCCGATAATTGTAGTCGGATACCAATAATTGTAGTTTTTTGCCAGCTTTTTTTAATATCCCATTTTTACCTCTTTTTTTATAAATAAAAAATAAGAATTAAATATAAATAAACAAAGAAAATTCTGTATTAAAGTTAAGTATATTCTTCATATTTTTAACTTTTTAACTGCGAAAATTACGCGCATTTAAAATTGAAAAATCCTTAAGGGTGCCAACAATTGTATCCGTTACGCTAGATGCAAAAATACATAAATACGTACTTCTGACAGCAGACATAGATCCAGAGGATGCCGTTTTGGACGATGAACTCTACATAATCGAAGATCCGCAAGAGAGAGTGGAGGCTGTGGGGGCTGCTTTCCAGCAAGTGTACAAGGTAAATGCTAGCATTCGCCCAAATCATGACCTGCAGAACAGAGCTCTGCTTCATCACTTATGGCTCCGGAACGATATAACCGAATGGCGATATGAGAACCTGGGTTTTACAAGGTTTAATGATGAAGATTTGGCAAACGCCATAATCGCCGACCGAAATGGGCCTAGTCCCCTGTTAATTTTGAAGAATGAGCTCCAGCTCATCTTCGATTCATTAAAGAAAAAGAAGTCAGCAGGAGTCGATGGTATATCCAACGTTGTACTACGACATTTGCCTCAAGAAGCAGTTGACATTTATACCACACTGTTTAACAACGCGCTGAATAATGCATATTATCCATTGCGGTGGAAGACAGCTGTGGTGCACCCTCTCCCAAGAAAGGGAAAGTCGATAAGTCTTCTTCCAAGTATCAGCAAAGTATTTGAAAAGTTTATTAATAGAGCCCTGTTCAAGTGGGCGGAGGACAAAAATATCATCCCGGATAATCAGTTCGGTTTTAAGGCGGGACATGACACAATTCATGCCGCGTCTAAACTAGTTTCTGATATCCAATGGAACAAAACTAAGAAACAGTGTACGGATGCCTGCCTGGTTGATTTGGAGAAGGCCTTCGACACCGTATGGCTAGAAGGTCTTTACATAAAGCTTTCCAGACTAGGTATAAGTAAACCTCTATTGTATATGCTTTATGACATGCTAAATGGTAGAAAGTTTGTTGTCAAGAGTGGCAATGTAACTTCTACCGCAATTTTTAATATTAATAATGGTCTTCAGCAGGGAGCGGTTAACTCGCCGATTCTATTCAGCATTTACACCAGCGATCTGATAGGTAGTCTAACTCAGGCAATTGCGTACGCCGACGATCTAATTGCGTACAGAACATCTAATACAGTTGAGGTCATTAAAAGTCTTTTCCAGAGTGACTTCGACAAGATTCAGTAATATTTTGATGACTGGTAGTTGAAGATCAACTTCCAGAAATCAGAAACTATTTTGTTTAGGACTCCGTTGTCTAGCGCCTCAAGGGATACGAGAAAGAACTGGCGCAAGCTGGTGATCGTATGGTCACATGGACATCCACTGGCGAGTAAAAGTCTAGTAAATTACCTTGGCATCTGGTTGGATCAGTATTTATATTTCGACAGACATATAAGTGCTGCTCTGGCCAGGGCTAGGGGAGCCTTCGTCCTGACAAAATGTTTGTTTTATAGCAGCCGTCTTGACAGCAGGGCTATTTGGCCGATGATTGCCTATGGATGCCTGGTATGGTTCAGCGTTGCCCCATCTCAAATGGAAACGATTCGGGTGTTTGAGAGGCAATGTCTTAGAAGTTACCTTGGATTACACACAACACCAGAGTCGGAGTACACAAGATATTATTTCAACCAGGTTCTATACATACATAAACAGAATAAACAGAATAAATAATTTTTTGTTTAAGCTGATTCGGGGTCACACTGCAAGAGCGATGTCCTCAACCAACAGCATAATTTTTGGGGCTTACTACCCCAATAATGAATATTTTGAGAGTGCGGGGTTAAGTGGCTACATCCCTCCCGACGCATTCCTCTATTTAGACAGTCGAGGGCTGATACAGGATAGAATGGCGGTTCCGCTTATCTACCACGTCAGTCGCAAAACTGTAGATAGGCGCCTCCTGTATGGTCGAGACGTCATCGCTCAAGGTGGAGAAGAGCGCCTTCGGTTCAGTAGGACCGAAGGGATAGGGCGAAACGGGAGAACCAGTTCTGGTGGCTCTCTGAACAGCATCATAATATTTAAAGTCGATTGGCCGACTTACATAGATTTAGGGTATTAGGTATAGGGAACAGTCGGGGTGGCACCAAAAAAAAATTAAAATATGTATGTATGCGGGGGCATATGTACATGAATCTGCGTGTCTGTGCATGTATGTGCGTATATACATGGATGTGTGGGTTGCATGCTGTTGTGTGTCTGCATGCATATAAAAAATAAACACAAAAATTTAAAAAACGAAAAAAAATGCTGCTGTGGCTGTTCTAGTTTTTAAGTAGTTTTAAGTGGTTTTGGGTATTATTAGGTATTTTAAGTAGTTTACGTTATTTTTAGTTAGTATAAGTTTATTTAGGTAGTTTATAAGTAAAAATATGATAGATACCGAGATTTTTGGCAATAAGTTTTCTTGGTTAAGAAAAATTAAATAATTAGATTTAATTAAAATAGTTTTTAGGTCTTAGTTCTAAGAGTTATTGTTTAGTTTAGAGCGCCCGTAAATGGCCAGTAAATTAGTTATAATTTATTGATAATTAGGCTAGTTTTAAACATTTTAACATTTTTGTCTAGCTTTAAGATAGTTATAAGTTAATATTAAATACAAATTAATTTAACCTTCTGCAACTAACGTGACGCCTGGCAGACACCAAAAAAATAAAAAACTTGTGTATCTCCACTATTTATTTTTTTTTAATTCTTTCATTCTCTATACCTTCTCGTACTATGATCATGCGTGCGTTAGTCCTGTGTGAGCGGTCCTAGTGTACGCGTGCCTCGTTGTTCAAGGGAAAGTGTCTGGTAGGCAACCCCATCAGTGTAATAGTTATATGTTCATAGTGTCTCCTAAGCAACACGTCAGTGAAATTGTTTTCATTACTTCAACTTGTTTATTTCTTAGATGGATCATAGACCTAAAAGAACGTCGGCTGGAACATTTGTTAGTTACGATGAGCAAATAGAACAATGGTTAGATGAAGAAAGTGAACACGAGTTCAGTGATTGCGACAATGAAGAGGAGGACCCGAGTTTTGAGCCAGAAAATGAAGTCTTTGAAGCTGATGAAATTTCAGAAGGAGAAGCGCACGACGAAGTTTCAGATATCGAAGAACATGAAGAACCAAGTGCAGATGTTAGAAATTCGACCACCAATAAACAATTGCATGAAGAATTTTATATAGGTAAGAACGGTTTTAAATGGAATAAAAAAGAGTGCCCTATAGGGTATCTAGAACAGCAGCCCACAATATTATAAGATTACCTGGTCGTTTGCACACACTTAACTTCGAAGGCTATTTTGAACTTTGGTCTAAGATTTTTGATAATAAAATGTTGGAATGTTTGGTGACAAATACAAATCAAAAACTACAAAATTGTAGAATAAAATTCAAACAAAGCGCTAAGACAGATCTAATGGACACGGATGTAACTGAAATAAAAGCCTTTATCGGTTTAATGTACTACTCGTCCGTTTTTAAGTGCAAGCACTCTGATCTGAGCGATATTTTTTACAGATGGCACTGGCCATGAAATATTTTGGTGCGTTATGTCAAAATGGTGTTTTTCTTGCTTGATTAACTGCCTCCGGTTTGATGACTCAACTACTAGAGAGGAACGTCTAAAAGATGATAAACTTGCTCCAATCTCTGATTTGTTCAACAAATCCATCATAAATAGCCAGGCCCAATATACTCCTGGACCATACCTATGTATAGATGAAATGTTGCTGCCATTTAGAGGGCGTTGCAAGTTTATCATTTACATGCCACAGAAGCCAGCAAAATATGGCATCAAGATAATGCTATTGGTAGATGCTCGTACATTCTACATTTATAATGCCTACATCTACCATGGTAAAGTCTCGGATGATATAGGGTTGAGTGAACAGGATAGAAAAATGGCAATACCTAGTCAGTCTGTTTTGAGACTAGCGAAAGTTGTGGAAAAATCAAATCGGAACATTACAGCAGACAATTGGTTTAGTTCAATTCCACTGATGGAAACTTTGCTCAAAAGAGGACTTACTTACTTAGGTACGCTGAAAAAAAAATAAAATGGAGATACCACCATGCTTCTTGCCGGACAAGAAAAGAGATTTAGAGAGTTCAGTGTATGGGTTCACAAAAGACTTCACATTGTTATCATATGTTCCGAAAAAAAACAAAGCTGTCCTCTTAATTTCTTCTTCCCACCACAAGGAAGATGTGGATACTGACACAGGTAAACCAATAATGATAACTGACTACAATCATACTAAAGGCGGAGTTGATGAAGTTGATAAAAAGTGTTCAATTTATTCCTGCAGCCGCAAAACTCGCCGTTGGCTTATGGCAATTTTCCAAAGGATTTTGGATATGACAGCCATAAACAGCTTTGTACTATATCAAATGTGTGCAGACAGCAATTGTAAAATGAGACGGGGTACTTTTATTTTGAATACGGCAAGAGAATTAGTGCTGAATCACATGAAACATCGTGTGTACAACGAACGATTGCCCAGAGAGCTACGGATGACAATAAGTAGAGTTTTGGCTAAGGATCTCCCTCCTCCACCACCGAAAGTTCTACAACATCAGTTAGTTAGAAGAAAATTATGTGTTTCAAATTGTTTGTTTTTATTTTTTAGTGCTAATATATACCCTTAAGCTTAAAATATGACGAATTAAAGATGCAAAATAAAATAAGTTTAAACAACACAAGCTATCAAAATGGTGTCTGGTAGACTACCAGGTCAGTAGGATTGTGAAAACTAAAGCACGTAAGTCGCAGAGGGTTAAAAAAAAATGGAAAATTATAAAATTGGTTTCAAGTAAATCGGTTGAAAACTTTCTTAGATTATCCGTGACAAAGTTAATAATTATTTCGTCTTTATATTATAAATATTAAAGATATAGATTACCATTATGTTTAAATATTTTTTACCATTTGAAGTTTTTTTTAGAAAATTGCCCATCACACCTAAATGGGGACAGACCCCTTTCAATATTAATAAAGGCTTGTAAATAACTGTTTTATTCAAGTCCGTCAATAAACTTTGTCGCCTGATTTATTGTTCTTTCCCCATAAAAATATACATGACGATGAATGAATTTTGAAATTCAGAAAATTCAGGAAAATCGTAGCTGGTTTTGAAGTAGAATTTCCAATCTACACGCACCTCAAGGTAAAATGTGCCTTTCGCAATCAATAGCGTGCTCGTGCCATGTGACCTTCATAAAAATCTCAGGTTTAATTGTTTTTGTAATTACACTTCTGTTATCAATCACTCGTACATTTCTCTCCAGTCACTCTTATTGTTTAATATGACAACTATTATCATAGAAAATTACGAGCTAGTTACTGTTATAGAAATACAATATCATAGATAACAAATTTGAGAAGAACAGAGGGGTATATTGCAAATCTATTAACTATTGTCCATAAATATGGATGAAACTATTCGTTCAAAGCACGCATCAAAAAGTTTCCACTCAAAGTTTCTGCGAGCAAATAAATTAAAGTAAAGTAGCAGTAGTTAATGGCAATTGACAAATATACTATACATGCATACATATGTACATAGACGTATCGTATTGAAAAGAAAAACAAATGTGCAAACCTAACCAAAGCAATTTCCTTTCTGGAACACGACTCCACAAAAAAAAAAATTAAACACAATGCTCTCTGGGATAAAAGTAGTTTCCAGAGTTTAAATTCACATTCACACAATGAGTCTACGATAAAGATTTAAAATGATACTCATAAAATTTTGATACCGGTGGCATTTTTTTTTATACTCTCAGTAAATAAAAAAAAAATACCTACACATTCTTGTGTTGGCATAGTTCAAGTGGAAAATGTAAACAAAACGACAAAAGGTGTAAGGTACGTAATACCTTATTTTCTTTGGCTTGAGATGGGACCAGACGTTTTGACGATACCAGTTACATTACAATGTATGTACACGCAAATACAACTAACTATGTATATACAACTGGTTTACTGTTGTGTAAGAGTTATTTTTGCTTCATGCCGCGTCCCATATCGATCTAGCTCTAGATGCTTGTGAGAGGATTTGCTAATTGGCTTATTATATTGTAAGCCGTAAGCACAGATTAGGGTTGCTCATTTTACATCGATATATCGAAAACATCGATGTTTATCATTCGATGCATCGAATAAATCCGATGTATCGAATACTTTCGATGTTTAACGATACATCGATGTTTTTTGTTCAGATGTATCGAATGAAAGTACATATCTCATCATTTGCACTCTTTGGCACTTTTGATTTTATTGAATTGAGCACTAAAGGACTATTCACATGAGAGCGGCCAACGACCGACGAATAATCGAATAAATTCCATTTAAACAATTTACCAACCTAAATTCTTCACAAATTCTAAACAAAATTGTAAAAATATAATTTACTAGCAGACCCGTGCTCGCGTTGCTTCGCAAAGGCTAAGAATTAGTTTTACTAACGGGTGATTTTTTTGCTACTTGGTTTTTGACGTTTATATTTTTGACAGATCACAAATGACAAATTCCACGAACATTTGACATTTCGATTCAGTATTATTTGCCATTTCATCATGAATAGACTTACGCCTGAACAACGTTTGCAAATTATTGAAATTTATTATCAAAATTCGTGCTCTGTGAAAAATGTGTTTCGCAAGTAACGTCCGTTTTATGGTCGTCATAATCGACCCACCGAGCAGGCTATTCAGCTCGTTGTGACCAAATTTCGCACCAGTTTCACTTTATTGGACATTAATCCACCAAATCGTATCCGTAGAGTGCGTACCGAAGAGAATATTGCTGCTGCATCCGCCAGTGTTGCTGAAGATCGCGATATGTCCATTCGGCGCCAATCGCAGCAATTGGGTTAGTGTTATTCGACCACCTGGAAGATTTTACGCAAAGATCTTGGTTTAAAGCAATACAAAATACAGCTGGTGCAAGAATTGAAGCCAGGCGACCTACCACACCGTAGAATTTTCGGTGAATGGGCCTTAGAAAAGTTGGATGAGGATCCGTTTTTTTATCGCAAAATTGTCTTCAGCAACGAGGCTCATTTTTGGCTAAATGGATACGTGAATAAGCAGAATTGCCGTATTTGGAGTGAAGAGCAGCCAGAGGCAATTCAGCAGCTACCAATGCATCCCGAAAAATGCACTGTTTGGTGCGGTTTATGGGCAGGCGGCATCATTGGGCCGTACTTCTTCAAGGACGATGAAGGCCGCAGGGTTACGGTCAATGGAGAAAGGTACCGTTCGATGATAACAGATTTTTTTTTGCCGAAAATGCAAGAATTGAACTCGGTCGACATGTGGTTCCAACAGGACGGTGCCACATGCCACACTGCACGCGAAACCATTCATCAATTGAGAGGCGAATTTGGTGAGCAGTTGATCTCACGTTTTGGCGCAGTCAATTGGCCACCAAGATCATGTGATTTGACCCCGTTAGACTATTTTTTGTGGGGCTATGTTAAGTCTATTGTCTATGGGGACAAGCCCAACACGATTGTTGCCTTCGAAGCCAACATTGAACGCGTCATTGGTGAGATTCCGGCCGAAATGAGTGAAAAAGTTTGCCAAAATTGAACCTTCAGAATGGACCACCTGAAGCGTAGCCGCGGGCAACATTTAAGTGAAATTATTTTTAAAAAGTAAATGGCAGAAATTGATTTATCGATCCAAATAAAAATTTCATTCACTTTTTACAAGTTTCTGTGTTTTTTTGAATTTTCAAAAACCAAGCTCTTAAAAAATCACCGTTTATAAATGTTATATCAACCAAGGCCTTTTCTGTAATTGGTGTCATATTTTTAGTAAAAAGTTAATAATATGGTTAATCTTACCGTAGCCTAATAATAGAGTTGATGTTGTCCCATAAATTCTTTAAAAAAAAACAGATATTAGCGCATATTAAATTTGTTTTACATTACATTACATTACATATTATACTACTCCGTAGATAAATCTACGAAGTAGAGACATTGAAGCACTGGCAACGAGACCATTGGCTTTTAAACATCACATACATTGATACAACAAAGAGAGACAGAGAAAGGAAGAACACACAACAGAAGAAACACATGTCAACAGCACGTGGTTGGTTTCCGACGGTCCCCCATCTTAGTACTGTACTAGCCACGCGCAACGATGCTTGATTTGTTTTATTTCAAGGCTTCTGGGTATACAATGTTAGCCGTTTTAGCATTTTCATGAAGAAGTAAGAACTGTTTATTTTTTAGCCTAATCTTGAAAGTGCAACATATAGTTGACCATGGGAAAAAACATTTTCTCTTCGATCTACCCCAATGAATTGAAATGATTGACCCTGAGCTTTGTTGATTGTCATGCAAAAGCATGGTTTTACTGGAAACTGTAGACGTCTGAATCGAAGGGGAAGATCTGTTGGTATCATTGGTATCCTGGGAATTAGTGCATGAGTTCCTACTGCAGGTTCGGTAAGAATTTGAACTTGTATTACATTTTTGCAAAGCTTTTTGACTTGGAGGCGTGTGCCATTGCATAGGTTTGGGGGACTGAGATTTCTTATTAGCATAATCGGTTTGCCAACTTTTAAATTCAATTGGTAGGATGGAAGACCTGCATGGTTGAGAGAATTCTCATTGTCATCGACTGCACTGTCAATTGCTTTGTATTGATATGACTTTGTTTTTAAACTTAGGAGCACATGGTTATTTATTTCATCCACTGAACTATTTTTTGGTGACACAATAGCTCTTTCGCAAAACCAAGAACACGGTGTCGATTGGAAAGAGTTCAAGTCTCCTTATGCGCACTGAATAAGTTATTGTGTGTTGTGAACGATTTTTCCGAAACGTTCGGCTAATTGAATTATATTATCTGAGCCTGAGATAGTATATTTTCCATCACCAATTTTTAGCGAAGAGTTGCGAACTCAGCACTGTCAGTGTTTTTAGTAAGCTCTACTCTCATATTGGTTTGAAGTTGAAGTTTTTGGACACTCTTCCAAATAAAAGATGATTTAGGGCAAGCTTTTTTTGATATCAGCAGGAGTCCCCTTGGAAATAATTGGCATCATTTGACGAAAATCTCCAAAAAAAACCATTGTTACTCTACCCATAAGCTTCGATGAAGAAGTAAGATAAATTTGAGAATACAAAATTAGTATTTGCGAATTGCATCTGATTGCTACGAACAGTCAAACTATATTCGCGTTCCACATACCATCCACCCTTCAACGAGTAATTTGTACGCGCGAGTTACATTGACCCCACAACCATTACATTGACCCCACAACCATAGAACATTATTCATTGCTGAATATGTTATTCTTTTTATTGTTTTACTTTAGATTTCATTCAATAAACCATAAACCATAAACCGTAAACCACTAATTGCTGATTATGTTATTTTTCAAATTATTTCATTTCATTGCTTCATTCCCATGAATGCAGTATTTATCTTATTAAGCATTTTATATGTTCCCACTAAAACTGCTACCTAACAGAATTCAAATATAAAAGCAAGTGTATTTTAGTTCTAAGTTGTCATTCAAGTCAATAAAGTATTTAACGCCGAAGCTCTGCCGAATTAAAAGTTGTTTTTTTTAGCTACCCGGGCCTCCGGCATGTAACTCACGCGTCTAACCTCAAAATCAGATTTTCAACCTATATTCGTGGCGAATAAAATTATGGCCATGTGAACGAAATGTCAAAACGGACGAATATTCGTTAATTCGTTGGTCGCTCACATGTGCATAGTACTTCACATAGGTTACAAAACAAAAGAAATAACATGAACACGACAAGACGACGCGACGTTGGATTCGCACATCTGGGGCGTACCTCACACGTATAATAAATCGAGGGAGGCACATATACACAAATAGTTCCCAGTAGCAAGACACAGGTCGCACTAGACTAAAGCGGCCCATTCGCATGACTCTCGTGTCGAAATCGGTGTCATAACACAAAATATCCATTCAGACACACGCAACACCAATCTAAGGAATTCCTATAGAGCACAATAAATGATATCCAAAACTCACAGGTACATATAGCCATATTAACGTCTATACTCGAACACGATCAGAATGCAACTGGAATATTCCTCGAATGTGTTATACGCAAGAGACCGCCAGCACCTATGACAATCGAATATCCCGTAACCTCTCAAGAAATCCATTGCCGCCAGCATCAAGTGCCGAACCGAAGACCAGTGGCAACGCTGCCAACAAGCCATCAGACGTGCTGCAACTGATGTGCTAGGTTTCACCAGACCTCCACCACGAAACCTCAGTTTGATGAAGAATGCAGGCAGGCACATGCAGCTAAACAAATGGCATATAAAGCGGCGCTGCAAAGAAGGACGAGAGCTGCTCGCGAGCTCTACGTGCAGAAAATAAAGAATATCGCGTACAAGATCCTTTCTGCTGTATTATGTGAACGTCTGAAACCATTTGTCAGCAACCTGATTGGACCCTATCAGTGCGGTTTCAGGCCAGGAAAGTCCACAATCGATCAAATGTTCACGCTACGGCAGATCCTGGTCACTACCCAAGAACTCCAAATCGATACCCACCATCTCTTTATCGATTTTAAGAGACCGCGTACGATAGCATTTATAGAGACGAGCTATACAGAGCCATGTCTGGTTTTGGCATTCCCACAATACTCATCCGACTGTGTAGGATGACGATGGAGAACTCTCGTAGCTCCGTCAAGGTTGGTACTGACCTCACAGAAGCTTTTGATGTCAAGAAAGGATTCCGACAAGGTGATGCGCTATCGTGCGATTTCTTCAACTTAATACTTGACAAAATTGTAAGAAATTCCCAAGTTAACTCTACTGGCACAAGTCTGTGCAATTGTTAGCATACGCTGATGACATAGACATCATTGGCAGAACCCAGCGAGCTGTCACTGGAGCGTTTGCTAACATTGAAGCTGAAGCGGCTAAGATGGCACTAGCAGTCAATGAGGCCAAAACGAAGTACCTTCTGTCCACAAAAAGGGACACAAAACACCGGCGGATTGGACAAAACGTCACAATAGACAGGTACAACTTTGAGGTAGTTAGGGACTTTGTTTACCTCGGATCCGCTATAACATCTAACAACAACATCTCGTTAGAAATAAAGCGAAGAAAAACTCTTGCCAATCGCTGTTCCTATGGGCTAGGGAGACAGTTGAGTAGTATAGCCCTCTTTCGAAAAACAAAGGAGACTCTTTATAAGACTCTGATCATCCCAGTCCTGCCCTATGGCGCAAAGACATGGACTCTATCGAAAGCGGATGAAGATATCCTTAGTTGTTTCGAGCGAAAGGTTCTTCGCCAGATTTTCGGCCCTATCTGCGTTAACGGGCTTTGGAGGAGAAGGTTCAACCACGAATTATACGAGCTGTACAGCGACATTGACCTGGTACAAAAAATACGTATATCACGTTTAAGATGGCTAGGTCATATAGAGCGTATGGACAACAATGCTCCGGCTCGCAGCATCTTCGATTCCAACCCAGTGGGAAGATGCAGTCAAGGAAGACCTCGCCTGCGCCCTGAAGTGGAAGATGACTTCAACCAGCTTGGAGTGCGTAACTGGAGGCAGCTAGCCAAAGACCGAGCTAGCTGGGGAGGCATGTTGGTTGAGGTCCAGGTTCGTCCCGAACTGTAGCGCCACCTAAGTAAGTAAGTTATACACATTCCTACACACATAACACAGAGAGAGACACAGACACGAAAAATCAAAATGTTTGTATTTTGTCGATACTGTGTTCGACACCAGAAATCTGTGTAATCAATAACACTGACACAAGTGTGATACACTAGTGTTATGTGTATGGGCCGCTTAAAATGGTCTACAATGCTGTTGCTTTTTTTAGAGAACAAGTAATGGAATTTGTAATTACAATGAATTTTAATAAAACTTTATTTCAATAAAAAAAAGAACCTTGAATATTATCATTTTTCTTTTTCCTATCATATATTAGCTGATTTATGTTGTTTTTGTAGCATGATATCCTTTTTTTCGATGCATCGGAAACATCGATGATTTTAACCGATGCATAGTTAAACATCGATGTAACGTTCCGATGTATTACATCGAAAAAAACATCGATGTATTTTTTTTATGAACATCCTTAGCACAGATGAGTAATACTAAGATGGGAATCATTCATTCGTTTTACCCTGCAAACCCCATTTGTTTATACTATATTATATTTGTAATTTAATTTCGTGTCCATGAATAAATGTAAATTACTATTTTTGCAATGTGTTCAAAACTTTATTAGGGGTACATACTTTTTTAATTATCTATGTCGTCTTCTATGTATTTGCCAATATGGATTTTGATCCGGGATTGCGGAATTTTCTTTGCAAAAACAACGAAGGCATATCTTTTTAATTATATGTGTGAGCATGTATTCTGTACTGTAAACATAACCGTTTAAAGTTTTAGCAAATTTAGATTTACGTTCGATAAATATCTGGATCTGTGATTTTGATTCCAAATAAAAAAAAAGATAATTTTGGTCGAAAAACACCCAAAAACTGTCCTTGATACCGGACCATAAGGGGTCGAGTTTTTAGTTTAAATAAAAAGGACACTATGCTAAAACTTGTAATTTTGCTAATTTCGAAAAACAAATTCAATCTGATTTTTTTTACAATATACATACAATTCAACTAAACGGAAAAGTCAATAGCACAGTGCATACGAGTAAGGCCCTTTCTTTCCTAACCCCTAATCATATCACAGTTGCACTAGCTTGATCGCTGGGTATTGTGTGGAGATTGCACACAGTGCATGCATGGATTAAGCTGGTGTAGCGTCGGATGAATAACTGTCAGATTTGTACTGTTAACCAGGGACGGCTCAATACAATTTTGTCACTAAGGCATAACACTAGTGACAAATTGTTATTGCAAAGTTCAAATTGGGAACTAGTTTAATCATTCATTTTAGAAAATTGTCCGGATGCGTTTAAGACAAAAAATACTACAATGTCCCAAAGGTAGTAAAAATTTTTGGTCATTTGTAAAAAACATTCGTAATTCAACTTCGTCTTCGGTTCCAACGCTCGTCTTTAATGACACCCCTTTTGTCAGCTCTCGTGAAAAAGCCAATTTGCTTGCAGCGCAGTTCGCTGTTAATTCGACGCTACCAGAAAGTGTTATGACTCCTCGAGGACTTGTGAGCGTAAACGATTATATGGGGCGAATCTTCTTTCGCACTCGTGCAGTTGCTAGAGTCCTCAAAGACCCTGATATACACAAATCCGCTGGCTCGGATAGTATTCCTCCCATCGTTCTGAAGAGGTGTGCTTCAACGCTGGCAAAACCTCTGCGTAAGCTTTTCCATCTGTCCTATTCTACAGGTCTCTTTCCGAGTGGATGGAAAACAGCATTTGTCCAGCCTGTACCTAAAAAAGGCGAATCTTCCTCACCCTCTAGTTACCGCCCAATTGCACTTACGTCCCTTCTTTCCAAGGTCATGGAAACGCTGATTAACTATCAGCTTAAGAAATATCTTGAAGAACGAACGTTCCTTAATGACCGGCAGTATGCCTCTCGTAGCAATATGTCCACTGGTGATCTGATGATATATCTCACCGAACAGTGGCACAAATCTTTACATCGTTTTGGAGAAAGTAAGATTATTGGGCTTGATATTTCAAAAGCATTTTATAGAGTTTGGCATCAAGTTCTCTTATCGAAAATGCGTGCATTTGGTATCGATGAATCTCTTATTCGTTGGATTAGAAATTACCTTTAGGATTGTTCAATACAAGTTATGTTGGACGTTTCAAGTCTGATATTTACAAAATAAATGCTGGTGTGCCCCAGGGCTCCGAATTGTCTCCGACCCTTTTTCTCATTTTCATTAATGATCTCTTATCTGGAACTTCTAATCCACTTAATTGTTTTGCTGACGATAGTACTCTCACCTTTTCAAATTCGTTTTCAGATTCACCTCCTTGTTCTTCGGATGTCGAACTGCAGCGGCAGTGTATGATAAGCTCATTAAATTCTGATCTCGACAGCATTGTCCAATGTGGAATAAAAAAACGCGTAGAATTTAATGCTTCAAAAACTCAGTGCTGTCTTCTGTCTTTAATGCAGAACCCACCCCCATGCCGCTATCCCTGAGCGGCACTTGCATCGAACAAACCGATCAGCTTTCAATACTAGGTATGTGCGTCACAGACCACCTCTTGTGGAATGAACACATATTCTATGTCGCCAAAAACGCTGCAAAGTGTTTAGGTTTTATCGAGGATGCAAGAAATTCTTCTCACCGTCTGATCTGGCTGTAAGCTATAAGGCCTTCATCCGACCTAAACTTGAGTATAACTCTCAAATTTGGACAGGATCTCCTAAAACTCTTTTGAATCTTTTGGATAGAATTCAAAATAGAGCTCTAAGAATGATTGGCGATAGAACTATAGTAGAAACATTTACATCTCTCAAACATCGTCGAAATGTTTCATGTATTTCGCTATTTTATCGGTATTTTTATAAACAGTGTTCTAGCGAAGTAGCCAGTTGCATTCCTCCCCTTAAAATATTCAACCGTAATACTCGCGCTTCTAGGAATGCTCATCAGTTTACCCTTGAGCCCGATTTCGGACGAACTGTCAAGTACAGAGATTCTTTCTTTAGCCGTACAACACGAATGTGGAATGCTTTACCATGCTCGATTTTTCCCTCCCATTTTAATATTCTAAACTTCAAAACTAATGTACATTGGTATCTCCTTTCAAATCCTTCCCTATTTTCCTAACGCTCGCACTCTGCTCGATCGTACTTACAATCCCTGTAGTGCGCGCAAGATTTAAAAAAAAAAAAAAAAAGAAAAAAAAAAAGTTTCCATTAAACTTATCTGATTCGTTCACAAATATACTCGGATAGGTTGGTATCCGAGATAACACATCTAATAAATGAGTGAAAGTCCCCATTGATTGTTGTTCGATTAACTGAAATAAGGGATCATGACGTTATCTCGAATGACAGAAATGTCGAATGCAAGAAATCTCGAAAATATATCATATTAATTCATTAAAAAATTTATTCCTTTTTGGGAAAATAAACAACAAAAAATCAATATGCAGAAGACTGCTGGGACAACTTCATCCTTCACCATGCAATGCAAAGAAAAAAGATGTTGCATGATCGAAGGAACAGCTTCAAAAGTTCCGTCCATCAACCAAACTCTTGAGCAGTCCAGCACTCTGTTCCCAAAATACTGAGTTCGTTTCAATCGTAATCTTTTTCAGATAAGACAAAAAGATTTCCATCGATGTATCTGAAACTAGTACCAGAAAAAAAACAACCAATGAACGCATCTATTAGAAATAAGTTTATACACAAAAAAATACATTTATTATAGACGGACACATTATTTTTGTTGTAATTTATATCTGGATTATTGCTTCCGGGATATCGGGGTAGACCCCTGAAATAACAATCGTACAATCGTGGTTCAGGCTTGGTTCAATATTTGAACTCGGTTTAACTCCTATGAAGTGTTGTACAATCTAATATTAGATTTAATTCACCGCTGTATTTTCGATTCTCGTGTTCTCTTTTTGGTTTTCGTTTTGTATACTTTGTCTGACAGACTTCGAAATTTCGTGCGTTATTAAAAAGAAAGACTTGGTATTTTTCTTTATTTACGTGTGATAATAATACACAGCTAATTATTTATAGTTTTACATTATATTACATATTAAACTACTCCGTAGATAAATCTGCGAAGTAGACAGACTGAAACACTGAGCTACTCAGGCCATCGGCTTATACATATACACTGCAGGACATTTATACAACATAGTGACAAAGGGAGAAAGAGAGAGAGAACAAACAGCAAAAGAAACACGCCAACAGCACGAGGTTTATTTTTCGACGATCCCCCATTTAAGTACTAACCACGCCACGCGCAATGATGCTTAACCTCGGTGATCTTTCCAGCGATGGTTTCATAAGAGCCAATTCCGTTGATAAAATATTTATAGTTTATTATCACTACTGTAAAATTTAAAACGAAACTTCAAATTCAATTTTCATAAAAATAAAATCCCAGATGAGCAATAGTACAAAGATGGGGAATTTCGGCAGCTATATTTGTTTGCTTACAAGCTAGTACCGTTATGAAACTAATATTTTTGCATCTGTGCCAGATAAAACTGATAGTTTTGCATCTGTGTGTGTGTCGTTGCAAAAAATCACATACTGTCGTTGGATTTCACATCTATTAATGGATAGAAAGTCAAATTTACAAATACAGCAAATAAGGAAATGGGTAATGGAGGGCGAAACGTACGAAAGTTTCCCATCTTGATATTTCGCATCTGTGGATAAAATGGAAAATTAGGACTTGACGTTAGAGAAATGTCAAATCTTGTTAGTGTGACACTCTGATTTGTTTATTTTTTATAAGCACTTGATCTCTTGGCTGTTAGTAATTGACATTTTGTTAATTCACGTCCGTCTTTGTTTTAAGTAAAGTAATATACACATGAGAGCGACCAACGAATTGGCGAATATTCGTCCATTTTGACATTTCATTCACATGGCTTTAATTCTATTCGTCACGAATACAAGTAGAAAGTCTGATTTCGAGGTTAGACACGCGAGAAGAATTTATTCGTCGATGGGTGGATGGTATGTGGAACGCGAATAGAGTTTGACTGTTCGTTACAATCAGATGCAATTCGCGACGACCAATATTGTTTTCTCAAATTTATCTTATTTTGGCTGTTAAAATGTAAATTTTTCTGTCGTAAACATTAGAAATGTAGAATTTGTGAGGAATTTAGGTTGGTAAATTGTTTTAAATTGAATTTATTCGTTTATTCGTCGGTCGTTGGTCGCTCTTATGTGAATAGTCCTTAAGGTAAGGTTGAAGTGGCTGTCAGGAAAACGACTGACACACTTATACCACAGATAGGTTCATTGTTATACCACGTGAAGAGATTATATCTATTCAATTAAACCATTTGGAGCCGCAAATGAAGCGATGTAGCTGGTGAATATCTATGTGCCTTAGATCACTGGGGTAGTCGAAGATGTATTCTGCCAGGTGTAATCTACGTTCTTGAGAGAGAGAAGGACATGAGCAAAGAAGATGAGCGATTCTCTCCTCTTCCTCCTCATCCATACAACTTCAGCAAAAGTCCTTGAAGAAAACGCGAATTCTTTTAGCGTGTCTGTCAATTAGGCAGTGTCCAGTTATGACACCTATTACGGAGCCAAGATATTTTCTCCTCAAAGAGAGAGCAAATCTTTTGAGCGGCTTAGATCCATTCTTGGGCACACCTGTCTAGTAGCCAGGTAAGTCGTGATGTTTGACCATCTCATGTTTTTTTTTGTTTTGTGGCGTTTTGTTTTAGCAAGTTTACATGAAGCGATTCGGTTGTTGATTATCGGCTTTACAGATTCCCAAGATATCCCTATGTCCTGGCAGCCAAATCAGGTGAATGTTAAACTGTTCTGCTGTTATAGAGATTGTGGAAACAGCGCCAAGCCAAGTGACTGTGTGAGAAGATACGGATATCCGATGTGAATATCATGTTTTCTCTTAGCCAGGACAGAACCTCTCTAATCGCCAGAATTTCCGCTTGGAACAGGCTACAATGGTCAGGAAGACGGAAAGAGAGACTAAGATTTAGTCTGTCTGAGTACATACCTCAACCTACTCCTTCTTCGGTTTTTGGGCCGTCCGTAAAAAATGAGCTGATTTTTCTTTTAAGAACCTCTCACTCTCTCAAGCAGATCTTGGGAGTCATTACAAAAACTAATTCCAACAACTTTTTCCGCCATTTTAATTATATGGAGTGTTTTTTTTCACTTTTTGCTCTTGATACACCACAAGACATTTGGTTATTCAGTTCATTTATGTGGTTTTTGTTTGGTAAATTTATATTTTGATCTAAAAATTGATTTTTTTCGTAACGAATCGAATTCGTTTTTAGATTGATTTTTATTTGATATAGTATTGGTGTATATTTGTGTATATGAGCTAGGTAGTGAGATCAGCTGCCAAATATTGACTCGAACGAATAAATGAATTTACTTAAAACTGCTTCCATTTGAACTTAAAACTATTTAAATTTTGGCTCGTCAAAATCATTTTTTCGACAGATCTAAATCAAAAATAAATTGATTTTTGTCCCTAAACAAAAACCCCATTTGAGTGTTTCGGTAAAGTGAATTACGAATTTTCGAATTTCGAATGAATTTCTTTTGTAAAAGTATTTGTCTATAATTATTTTTCAGAAATTTTGAATGCAAGATACCCCACTGTAGAGAGACGAGGAACCAGCTGCCAGTTATATAGATAGGTACATTTCACAAATACTAATACGAGTAATAAGTTGTATCGTACATGTTCGGGATATCCTGGATTCGGATGCTGTGCTAAGGTCAACAATTAAATGGGAAGGCTAAGTTTAATTGCCTCGGAAAAAGTTCCAGTAAAGTGAATCCTACTAATATCCGAAAATATTTTGTGCTCACATTTCTAAGGAAATACTGTATGTATTTTATTTTCGTATTACTAGAATGAACACATTTATAAGAAAATCGATAACAAAATTGCAAATTTTAAGACAAATAACGTATTTGTATTATTTATGTAGTTTTCCATTGGTACACGAATTCGATTCTTTTTTATACAAATCTTCCAAACGCGGATTTTGACAATAAAATCCTTCCATTGGTAAAAAAAATACAACAAAACAGGCAAGTTACCTGTTTCGCAGAAATCAACATATGCCAATATCAAAGCGAACAAAAAATCAATTCAAATTACCAATGGAAAACCTCTTAAATTGTTAACAACCGAAAAAAAAATATGTTCTTTTTAAACCGCTTTCACACGAATAAACTGAAGGTCAAGAACAAAATCTTTCCGGATGTGAAGAGATTTGTTTGAAGTTCCCTTTAAAACTACGTGTAGTTTGATTTCAAACCAAGAAACATTAAAAGGAAATAAAAAAAATTAACGAAAATTTTGTTTCCTCTTGTTAAAAATACAGATTTTAAAGCAATTAAAAGAAAAAGTCAAAAAATCTCCAGCAACTAGTTGGCCTGTAAAGGTACATACTTTTCAACTAATCTTCTTGTCACCAACAGCTGCTTTGATATTTCACAGCTCTGAAACATTTTCCGGAGACAAAACTTGGGACTGTTTGTTGAACACAGTCCAAATAAACTCAGACAAAAAGCGTCCAGTTGTTTTTGGGGCCTATTTTTTACACGTTCTTACCTATATATATATGTCAAAGTTTAACCAGGATTTTGTCTGATGGTTAGAGAAAAGTGAGAGAGCATGCGAGCAGCGTACTCCAATTATATGTGAACTGTCAAAAACTTGGCAGCGAACATATTAAAAGTAAAATTACTTCTTTTTATAGCGAGTTTCATTCAAGAAAAGATTTGCTCTTTCTGTCAAAAGATTTGATCTTTTTGAGTTTTAAAAGTTTCATTGCAACAAAAAGAGCAAATCTGGATCAAATATCAACACGAAAGATTTGATCTCTGATGGTTTGGCAGATTTGATCTGAATGCACATGCACACATATGACATATGATAGACATGTTCTGCCCAACGTCAAATGGAACATATTTTGTTATAAATTTGTTGTGACCTTGTGCCAATGCTAAAAAAAATAAACAAATAATGGACAAAGAAGTTAATAATTGAGATCTTATAAATTTAGTGTAGTTTTTGATAGCTTCTTCTTCGTCTTCCCCGTCATCTGACGATGAAGATATGTTTGTTTTTTCCATAAGTGTGAAACACGTTTCATTGAAAAGATCAAATCTGGATTTTGAGAACAGATCTTTGACATTTGAATGAAACTCGCTATTAGTTTATTTATTTTTCAGGAAAACCTGTGTCAATTGTGAATGCAATTCAAAGAACCAAGCTAAGTTACTGATTTCGTTTTTATTTTGTGTTAACAAAATGATTCAAATAAATAATTAACTAAAGATTGAAACTATTTCTGAATGAAAATGAATGCAGTCAGTGCTAGGTCGTGTATATAATAACTATTGATTTTTAGTGGAATTACCAAGAACCGAAAAAGAAATAAATTCATTATCGGTATTGATAATCTTTCAGAATTTGATTTATTGATCATTGACCAATTCTGTTGATGTTTTTATATTCCTTATGGGTTATCAGGCAATTTTAACAACTTTCACAATTTCGTTTATCATTTTTGGTAAAAAATAATCTTAAGAATATTGAAAGTGGTTTTTATGTGATAATATAGTCACATCAATGCACTATTTTTAGCATAAATCATTGACGGTTGACGAATTGAATGACAAAAATTGAGTGTACTACCACACGTAAAACAACCTTCAAATAAAACCACGACTGGATCGTGCGATCTTGCTCTTGGAGCTAACAACTTTAATGTTGCTTAACTTAATTTCACTGAGGAAAAGCCCTGTACAGCTTCACGACTCACGAGCCCGCAAGTAGCATTGAGTACTGTGTGTTGCTTTCATTAGAAGAACAACCAAACGAAACAAAAAAAATCTCTATTAGCGTAGCAAGTCTTATTATGTTTTTGTTAATTTATAACGGTTTAGGAGATTTTTGTCGAAGACGGATGAAAATGCAAGTTGAAGTTTAGAATCAGTGAAAAAAGCGAAGAAAGTTTATTCAATAAATACGAATTAATTTTTGGCAAAATTAAGAGCTGAATTTTGTTATGGTTTTGGTTTTGTAAATTATGTTTTTTTTGCAATAAAAAACTTTTTTAAATAAATTTATTTTGATATTTTCATTTGGTGAGAGCACTTTCTACAACGAATTTGCAGCACGTGATTTTCTTAATTATTTTCATCGAAGTTTTCACCAAAATGAACACTAGTTCATGGTTGAAAGAGGCAAAAACTGTTAATCAATGATTTCATAGCAGCGTTTTCATGTTATATTTCATTCATGAATAAATGTTATTGAAAATCCAACTTCGAAAAAAGAGATGAATTCATCAATAACCTTTCATTTTATGTTTCACCTAAGTAGCAGAACAAATGAAAACGCAGCATACTCATATTCAATGATATTCACCAAGAAATTCACCGGTGAACTCCAATGACATCCCAATGTTAATTTCACCAAATGGTTCACCAAAAAATTCATGGGTGAAGGATCTGTTAATTGGTGAATCTCGTGGTGATTCCTTGGTGAAAAATTGAAAATTTGCTTTGTTTTGTTTTCATTTTTATTTGTGTGTTCCTTGTGGATTGGCATAGATTAATGGAGTGATATATGCATTGAGGAATTTTGTGTTGGTTCGTTTTGTTGATACGATTAGATTTGTACGAAGAGTGTGTATTTAACGGCGATTTTGTTTGTTTTGTTGATGCTCATACATTAGTGTTTATGGTGTTTTATTAATTTGTGTAATGTTAAGTCGATAGTCTCGTTGCCAGTGTATCTACTTTGTAGATTTATATATACGGAGTATGTAATGTAAAATTGCTGAACAAAGTTCGAACGACGACGGTGACATTTGTACAATTGGAAGATGGGGTCGTTATGGAAGATGTATGCAAGTACGGGGCTGGTATCAAAAAATGTCAATTTCGTTGTTCTTTAACCGATTTTCATAAAATTGAAATACATATATGTTGTAGCTGACTAAGAATTACAAAAGAAAAAATTGCTTTTAGGGAAGTTTTACTTCAGATGCGTGTACATAAGTACACACACTCTTTTTTTATATTTTTTCAAATAAAAAATTGGTATGGCAATTTTAAATATTTAATATAAATTTAAAAATAAAATTTCAAGAAAAATCATCCACTCGTTTTCGAAATATCGAATTTTCAAGAAAAAAATTTTTTTTTTCAAAATCCAAAAATATATTTTTCCAAAATTTTGGTAGGTATGCAATATTATTTATAATTGGAAGGACGTCCTATATAAAAAAATATGATCGAAATCCGTGGAGCCGTTCGTGAGAAAGTCGAAAGTAAAAAAATGGTTGTTTGACAGGTACCGTTAATAACAAAATATCTAAAAAAAAATGTTTGACCAAAATGTAGTATACCTTAAGTAGTGCACACGCTTTTTTATCAAAATCGTTAGAGCCGTTTTCGAGATAAGTTAGGTGGTAGAAATAAATATATGGGAAGTACTGTTATTTTGGACTAAAAACGATTACAAAATCTATTTGAGAGAATCACCTAATTGGCTTAACCAGCGGTACCACTTTACATCAAATGAAGTAGATTTACTTCAATTTCACAAAAAAAATTTAGTCGATTTAGTTTAGATTTTTTAGAATGCTACTAGGCTAGAGAGAGGTTTTCGCTAATTTTAAACTAGTTTAGTAGTGTACTATTTTCTTAACATTTTACTAAAGTTAAACTCACAAAATGGCTACTTTATTTTTTTAGTATCGTACAAAATCGATATGCCACTTTGACATTTACAAACGTCAAAAAGTTATGTTCGCTTCCTTTTTTGCACTATTTTAGGCGTGTTTAGTTGTAACGGGTTATCCATTTTGCGGTTTCAAAAGTAAACGTAAATAAAACGCATATAAAATATTTTTTTTTCATGATATTTCTTTTTTATTACAGAGTTTGATCGTTGATCACCACGTGAATTGTTGCCAGCATCCATTCTTTGAGGTAATTTTCGACCACTTTTTGACACATATTGGGCGGTATCTCAGCCATAACTTGACGAATGTTGGTTTTCAAGTGCTCAAGAGTTAAAGGTTTATCTGCATAAACACGGTCTTTCGCGTAGCTCCACAATAAAAAGTCCAGCGGTGTCAAATCGCATGATCTTGGTGGCCAGTTGATATTGCCACAACGAGAAATTACGCGGCCAGGAAATGTTTCTTGCAATAAAGCCATATTCGCTCGAGTTGTGTGGCTTGTGACACCATCTTGTTGAAACCATATATTCGCCAATTCGTATTCTTCAATAGCAGGCAAAAAAAAAAGTCGGTTATCATATGACCATAACGCTCCGAATTAACATTGTAGTTTTCGAAGAAGTAAGATCCAATCAAACCTCCGGACCAAAGAGCATCCCAAACAGTGACTTTTTGTGGATGTAATGGCCTCTCTTCAATTACTTGAGGATTCTCAGAACCCCAAATACGACAATTTTGTTTATTAACATACCCACCGAGTGAGAAATGTGCTTCGTCGATGAAGAAAATTTTGTTCGAAAAATCGCCATCCACCGCCCGTTGTTCAAGCACCAATTCCTCGTATCTACGACGTTGTGAATGGTCAGCTGGCTTCAGTTGTTGTATGAGCTGGACTTTATATGGATGTAGGTGTAGATCCAAATGCAAAATACGCCATAACGTGCCGTAAGAAAGTCCTAATTATTGAGAACGAATAGGAATCGACACATTCGGGTCTTCAGCAACACTTTCACTTACAGCAGCGATATTTTCAGTGGTACGAGCGAAACGATGATGTACAGGCCTTACAATATCTGTAACCAATTCAGTCTCTTCAAATTTCTTCACAATTTTGCCAATTGCTTGAGTAGTTAGACGATTATGTAAACCATAATCTCCTCTTAAAGCATGATATGTGGCTGTGGCAGAATCACAATTTTTGTAGTAGGTTTAAACAATTTTTATGCGTTGTGCGATAGTTGAGCGATCCATTTTCGTAAATGTCAGACCTTCAACTGACAAAAAAAAATTGGTTTAACAACTTAGTTTGTCAGATGTCGAATTCCAGCCCTATACTTTTGAAACCACGAAATGGATTTACAGCTCCTATGTTCGATTACATTATTTACAAAATATTCTTAATAGAAACGGCCAAATGTATTTTTAAAGTCGTTTTTTACTTAATTTCTTATATAAAAATACTTAATTTTTTTCTAAAAAAATTGGTATGAATATTTTAAACATTTAATAATATAAATTCAAAAACAAAATTTCAGAAAAAATCGTCCACCCGTTTTCAAAATATTGAATTTTCAAAAAAACTATTTTTCGAAAATTTTGAAATGCAGCATTATTTAAAATTTGAAGAATCTCTTTTATAAAAATTTTGATCGAAATCCGTTTATAAGAAAGTCGAAAATCAATAAAATGGTTGTATGGCAGGTACCGTTAATAACAAAATATTAAAAAAAAAAAATGTTGGCCGAAATGTAGACCATATCCAAAGTAGTATACATACCAATTTTTATCAAAATCGTTAAAGTCGTTTTCAAGATAATTAAGATGGTAGAAAAATTTGTATGGCAAGTACCGTTATTTTTGCGGCTTAAACAACTATTCATTTCATTTATTTTGGACACTCACCTAAAACGCTTAAATACCAAGTTTAAAGAAAATCGCTTCAGTCGTTTAGGCTGTATAGAGTTGTACTGACACGGAATTGCGGGACCCACTTTTTTGGTGGTCTCTATCATCGCAATGTCAACTTTGATTAAAATCTCGAGTTCGATTTTTTTTTCAAATGCAAAACTTGCCCTATAGTAGCTGTGTTTTATTGGGATTCTATCGATTGTACCTTAACCAAAACAACGCATCCACCGTAGCATAGACCGTACCTTTTTTATTTTTTGTAAAAATGGTACCCCTGCACAGCAGTCACAAGTGATGAAAGAGTCTTGTGCAAAGTAAAATTAAGAAAATATAAAAATTGTGAACAATAATTAGCTTTTATTCATATAAAATAGAAAGTAGAAAAACTTACTAATATTTAATTTATGTTTAATTTATGTTTCAAACCTATTTCTTGTTTTCATTTTAAATTCGAACATTCATTTTGCACTAATAGAAAGGAAATGATAAGTGAATGGGTTTGTTCATAGACTATGGTCAAGTCCCTTTTTACACAGGGCAATTTTTGTATTGCTGTAAAAATCGTCTAAGACTTTCACACGAAGAAACAAAATTGCCGGAGATTTGCACGTTTCCTTTTAATGTTTCTAGGTTCTAAACGCACACTACAACATAGTTTAAATTGCTCACACCCTTACATTTCCCCTTTATATTTCATGCTTTTATTTATTTTCTGAGCAGATCGATAGCTAGAAGTTTTATTTTTCAAGTCAATTTACAAATTTATTTTCTGAGTATGTTTTACTTTCAATTCAATATTCACTCATCAGACTGCACTTAAGGAACAAATAGTTAACATTTGGTTTGCCATTTCCATGCACATGTCCAAAAAAAAAAACAATGGGATCACAAAAATGTACGCCCAGTCGAAGTCCATGTAGTGAAGCCAATAACGTTCATTGCCAAACGTCCATTAAACAGTGAAGAAAATGCACATTTTGTAAAGTTCAGTTGCCGCTTAATGTGTTTAGGCTAGGCGCGCACATGCAATTTTTCCGAAACGAACAAACCACACAGATAATATTTTGATTTAATGTGCGCGCAGTTACATTATAGTTCGGTGTGATACAAACTGCATGAACTCATTTGGGGTGATCGTTCGATTTGTGCCAAATCACAAACTTTTAAGTTGCTCGAATCGCGGGCTGAATAGTTTTTGCATGTGCGCGCACTCCCGTATAAGCCCATGGTATTCAACAAACAAACAAACTGTTGCAAAACTAAAAGTTACATATATGTGCGCGCCTATCCTTATAGCTCAGAATTTCATACGAATAAATATTTTGCGGCGCAGTGTCGAGCAGTTGCTCTATAGCGCAGTTCCACCCAATGCGGTTTGTGTTCTCAAATTGCATTTTTGTAGATCTAAATAAAATGATGATTTTTTTCACCAAACTCCGTTTTTTTATAACAATCAATAAAAATTGAACACAAAACGAATATTGGTCTTAGTTAGTCAAAAATAAAGGTAAAACGGAATCCATTCAAAGTATATTGATTTTTTTTTTCAAAATGGAAATCGAAATTTGTTAAAATTGATTTAGTGACATGGGTATGCAAAATTGCAGACATAGGTGCAATGTTAGACCAAAGAATACATATTTTAATACTAAAAGTGAAAAACTTTTCAGAAGAACAGCTTATTATTTATTAAAAAATGGAGTTACCAAAGATTTTAGAAATATAAACTGGCCAACTATAAAAAAAGAATCAAAAAGATCGATTTGTCTTACGAATGAAATTAATAATTATAACACTCCATGAACACATCCATCGAGATTCAATCCAATTATCAATCGTACCAACAACACTAACAAAATCAAATTCGAGACTCGAATAAACGCCAACCATCCATCCACCGTATCTTCTACTTTAGCATTTTATCGACCGTAGCGAATTGTATGTACAATGCTACGACGGATAAACTTACGGTGGATAAATTTCCCAATAAAACACGGTTAGTGTCTATATCGCAAGTAAAAGTTATTAGAATTTTCTGACGTTGTTTTCCTTTTAATTTTCTTTGAAACAAGTAATGCGTTTGGGTTTACCTGATTTCCTGGCCGTATGTGCTGAACATTGAATTTGATTAATAGTGGTGCTGTGCTGGTGATTCAGCAAACATCGCAGAAGATGCACATATTTCGGCAAGGTTATTTTCATTCGTCTTTCAAATGTTCTATTGCTGTTCTAACGGGTGATTTTTTTGCTACTTGGTTTTTGACGTTTATATTTTTGACAGATCACACATGACAAATTCCACGAACATTTGACATTTCGATTCAGTATTGTTTGCCATTTCATCATGAATAGACTTACGCCTGAACAACGTTTGCAAATTATTGAAATTTATTATCAAAATTCGTGCTCTGTGAAAAATGTGTTTCGCAAGCTACGTCCGTTTTATGGTCGTCATAATCAAAACCATGCATCAATTGAGAGGCGAATTTGGTGAGCAGTTGATCTCACGTTTTGGCGCAGTCAAGTGGCCACCAAGATCATGTGATTTGACCCCGCTTGGAAGCCAACATTGAACGCGTCATTGGTGAGATTCCGGCCGAAATGTGTGAAAAAGTTTGCCAAAATTGGACCTTCAGAATGGACCACCTGAAGCGTAGCCGCGGGCAAGATTTAAGTGAAATTATTTTTAAAAAGTAAATGGCAGAAATTGATTTATCGATCCAAATAAAAATTTCATTCACTTTTTACAAGTTTCTGTGTTTTTTTGAATTTTCAAAAACCAAGCTCTTAAAAAATCACCTTTTATATACGTATTATTAAAATTATGATTTTGAAATCTGCTTCCCTTTTCTTGAATCTACGTCACGTTTAATATCATACCAGAAACGACATGTCCTTATTCTATGAGAGAAATGTAAAACATTTTTGCAAATCTTTTTTTTTAAATTAATTTGTTGATTTCATAAATTATGTTTAGTTGCCGTTCATATCAGTTGTTAATTCAATTAAAAAAGATACAGCGTACAAATGACAGGCCTTATCACTTTGGCTCACAGTTTAAATGTATACTGATATGGGAATTCTATAACTTTCAATCTCAGTTAATTCTTTCCGTTAAACGGTTCAACGATTTGACCTTTACATAATACACTTTTGTGATTTTCCATTGGTTTCGCTCAGGTATTCTCTCATTCTGAAATCCAATGGAATAATGATAATTGCTTTTATTGAATTCTGTTATTTTGTATTTGTGTGTGTGTGTTGTTTTGAATTATTAACATCTGATGACGATGAAGACGAAAAACCAAATAGAAAATAAGTGGTTTAATATTTGAGTATAAATGGATTAGTGCTTCTTGAGTGGATTTTTATTTGAAATCAGAATCGTCAGAAGAGTATTTTGTTGCCAATGGAATGGTTTTAGAATAGAAGACATCCGGACGCTTAGGAATGCTTCTGGAAGTCAAATGGAAAACGGCATTAGATTCCTTCATTTTGCGATATTTGACTATAAGCCAAATAAGCCAATATTATTGGTGTGGTTTATGGGGCGCCAAGTAATAAATTAAGAAAATGGTACTTTTTTATTTGAAAAGATTTTTTGTTTGTAAACAAAAACGCGCAAATTGAAGTTCAATGTAATTAAATTTTGTTTTTACCCAGAATTTGAAACCTTCACAAGTCAAGACATACATTCATTAGAAAAAGACACCCAAATTAATAAACATGGACTAGGGAAGTGCGAAATGCTAATAATAAAACAGAATTTCTGCTATTTGACATTTACAAACTTAGTTCTTCTTAGTAGATGACTCGATCAAAGAGGAATTCTACGAACTTCGATCAAAGAGGAATTCTACGAACTTCGAAAAGACGTACGATAGGTGCCCGAAGTACGACGGTAAGATTGTTCTTGGCGACTTTAACGCCCAGGTCGGAAAGGAGGGTATCTTTGGTTCGACGTTCGGAGGACACAGCCTGCACGACGAAACTTCTGAAAACGGGCTTAAACTGATCGACTTTGCGGCGGGGAGAAATATCACCTTAGCAAGCACTCGATTGCCCCATCTCAATATACATAAGGGAACTTGGAAGTCTCCAGATCAAGGCACTGTTAACCAAATTGATCATGTCGCGATAGACCCCAGGCATGCATCCAGTATCCTGGATGTCCGAACTTTCCGAGGGGCCAACATAGACTGGGATCACTACCTGGTAGTATCTAGAGTCCGGATACGGATATCCTTGGCGCATCAGCGAAGAGGGGATATTAGGAGAAAGTTCAACGTCGGTAAACTTTTATCGCGAGAGACAGTCACGACTTTTACCGACCGCGTCGCCCTCAATCTCTCAGAAAAAGCACCAGCAGCACCAACTATAGACGAACAGTGGAATCATTGCCAGCTA
Organism: Philhelius pedissequus; assembly: GCA_910595825.1. Classification (NCBI taxonomy): domain Eukaryota; kingdom Metazoa; phylum Arthropoda; class Insecta; order Diptera; family Syrphidae; genus Philhelius; species Philhelius pedissequus. The sequence goes on along the minus strand of OU343161.1, from coordinate 175,968,359 downwards.
GCCATCAGAAGTCCCGCCTCTGATGTGCTGGGTTTTAATCGACAACCAAAGCGAAACCTCTAGTTCGATGAGGAGTGTGGGCAGACACTGCAGCCAAAGACGAAGCCTATGAGTCAATGCTGCAAGCTAGGACCAGAACTGATGAGAGAGCAGCCCGCGAGGTCTATGTGCAAAAAAGAAGAGAGGAACACCGACTCCTAAGAAGCAAGAAGAGGGAGCACGAAAATCAAGTGGTCGAGTCTTTTGAGGGATGCTACAGCAGGGGTAACGCTCGAAAGTTCTATAAAAGGGTGAAACGATCGACCCAAGGATTCCAGCCCAGAATAGAAGCCTGCCGTAATAAAAATGGGAATGTCGTAGGAGATACGCAAACGGTGCTGAGAATTTGGAAGGAACACTTTTCCAAGCTGCTAAGCGGCGAAGACTGCCACCCATCCATTGCTATGCAGAACAACCCATTCACCTTGAACGATGATGGTCAAAATATCCGTCCACCCGACCTAGAAGAAGGAAGAACAGCGATATCCAAACTTAAGTCGCACAAGGCCGTAAGTTCAGATGTCCTGCCAGCTGAATTGTTTAATGCAGCGGGAGATGACTCGGTCAGGAGCATACACCAACTCATTTCTAGAATCTGGTCGGAGGAAAGTATTCCCAATGAATAGAAGCTCGGCATAGTGTGCCCTATTCGCAAAAAAGGACATCCCCTTAACTGCGCCAACTACGGAGGTCTCCTTAACATCGCCTACAAAATTATGTCGGCTATTTTGTGTATCCGCCTAGAACATTTTACCAACGACCTGATCGGATCTTAGGCTTTAGGCGAGGAAAATCAACTAACGATCATATTTTCCCACTCCGGCAGATCCTGGAAAAAACCAAAGAATTCCAAGTCGATACACACCATCTCTTCATCGACTTTAAAACCGCCTATGATAGCGTTGATAGAGACGAGTTATACAGAGCCTTGTCACATCTCGGCATCCCAGCCAAACTTGTCCGCTTGTGCAGAATGACAATGAAGGAATCTCGCTGCTCCCTCAGAGTCGGTAAGAACTTCACCGACGACTTTGATGTCGAGAAAAGTTTGAGACATGGAATCTCTTTAACATCGTGCTGGAAGCAAATGTACACCAGAGGCAGTATTTTTAAAAAGTCCATTCAACTCCTTGCTTATGCTGATGGCATTGACATCATAGGCAGAACAAAGCAAGATGTCAGTGGAGCATTTGCAAGTATTGAAGCGGAAGCGGCGAAGATGGGTTTGACTGTTAACGAGACGAAAACTAAGTATATGTTGTCATCGAGAAGAGAAATCCAACACCATCGACTGGGACAAAACGTCACGATTGGCGGTTATAACTTCGAAGTAGTCAGAAACTTTGTTTACCTTGGATCCACTATTACATCGCACAACAATATCAGTGCGGAGATCAGACGAAGAATCACACTTGCAAATCGCTGTTTCTTCGGGCTTAGAAAGCATTTGAGTAGTAAATTCTTAGAAAGCATTTTAGTAAGAACCAAAGAGACCCTATATAAAACTTTAATCATCCCAGTTCTGCTGTATGGGGCAGAGGCATGGACACTGACAAAATCGAATGAAAACCAGCTGGGATGCCTTGAGAGAAAAATTCTTCGAGTGATGTTTCGGTGGTGAGTGGAGAAGAAGATTTGACGGCGAACTTTACGGGCTCTACAGCAATATCAACCAGGTCAAAAAGCTGAAAATACAGCGACTGAGATGGCTAGGCGCTCCACGCGCATGCACATCGACGCACCAGCCCGACGAGTCTTCGTATCCAACCCCGGTGGACAACGCGACAGAGGAAGTCCTCATCTTAGGTGGCGCGATCAAGTGGTGAACGACCTCAACCAACTTGGTGTGCGTAACTGGTGGCAGCTAGGTAGGGACCGGGCTAGCTGGAGAGGTTTCCTGGTTGAGGCCCTGATCCATCCTGGATTGTAAGCGCCATCTAAAGTAAAGTAAACTTAGTTCTTAGCTAGACTATCGAAGACAGTGATTTAGTGAAGGCTTAGAATTGACATTAAGAACAAAATTTTCAGAGACATAGAATAATAAAATGCATTGGTATGCCAATTTTAGGTCAAAAAAATTATTTTATGGCAGGTATCGTTAATAACAAAATACTAAAGAGACAAATTTAGACTAAAATGTGGAATATGCCAATAGTAGTGCACAGATATTTTTTTTATCAAAATAGTTAGAACCACTACTAAGGTATAGTCTACATTTTGGTTAAACATACATATTTTGTTATTATGGACTTTCTCATAAGCGGCTCAACAAAATCCAAAAATATTTTTTTGGTTTTTTCAAAATATAATATTTTTTTTTAATTTACCGAAACGGATGGCAATTGTTTTTCGAAATTTTATTTTTAAGCTTATATTATAAAATACATAAAATTGACATACCAAATTTGAAAAACGACTTTTAAAATATATTTAGCTGTTTCTATTAAAAATATAGTGCAAACGATGTGATCGAACATAAGGGCAAGTAAGTGCGACCCAGTCGTGCATTTTATTATTAATAGGGCTGAGATTGTTGAAAAGATATAAGGGCAAAGTTTTAACCAAAATAATGTCAACTTTTCAACTTGTGATTTTACTAGTTTTAAAACAATTTATTAATTTTTTGCAAGTTTTAAGCAATTTTTACTAGTGTCTTACTAAATCTGTCCTCTTAACAGAATACACGTAAAATTGTGACCTTTTCAACATTTACAAAAAATGTCGAGGTGAATTTCATGTAAAAAAATATATGTAACTTTTAAATAGTTTCTCGAGTAATTTGAAACCTGTCAACTAACAATGCCATAGTAATAAGTTATAGAATATAAAAAATAACAATCTTTCAATCGTATATTTTGACTTTTTTCTTGTGTTCATCATATACATGAATCTGGCGGATCCACGGGGGTGTTTTCGCCCCCCCCCCCCTTGTGCATTGGAAACGATAAATTAGTTAACTATTAATAAAGGGTCCGCCATCTAACGTTTTTGTTTTCAACTAGTGCTTATTTCGTGAATAGTAACACTTAGCTCTTGTCTGATTTTACAGATAATTAGATTTATCCTTCCGCTGAACGAATATGGTTGTGTATACGCTTGAACAACGCTGGGAAATATTGCGACATTACTTTGAAAATCATGTTGCAGAATGTGTTCGAAAATTGCGTACAGATTTTGGAAGAAGAGAAGCACCGTCAGCTCCGTCTGTTCGTTATCTTGTGAAAAAAGTGAAAGAAACTGGCATCCTCATCGATAAACCAAAGCGTGAAGAGCCAAAAACAGTTCTTTCACCCGAGAATATTGCTGCTTTGGCAGAAAGTGTGCGTGAACCGCCATCAACATCAATTCACCGTCGTTCTCAACAATTGAACATTTCGGAGACATCATTGAGACGAATTTTGCATAAAGACCTAGGTATGACGCCATACAAAGTCCAATTGGTTCAGGATTTGAAGCCAACTGACCACCCAATGCGTTTTCGCTTCGCTAAGTGGGCCTGCGATCGACTTAGAGAAGATGCCGATTTTGCCAAAAAAATCATCTTTTCAGATGAAGCTCATTTTGATCTTGGCGGGTATGTAAACAAGCAAAATTGTCGCATTTGGTTCACAGAAAACCCGCATGCATACATTGAAAAGCCGATACACCCAAAACGAGTCACTGTTTGGTGCGGATTTTGGTCCAGAAGCATAATTGGGCCATTTTTATTCGAAAATGAGCAAGGAGTGGCCGTTACAGTCAATGGCGATCGTTATCGGGCCATGTTGAACGAATTTTTGTTCACAAAAATTGAAGAGAAGGATATTGGCAATATTTGGTTTCAACAGGACGGCGCTACGTGCCACACAGCCGAAGCTACACTCGATGTTTTGCTCCCTGTTTTTGAAGATCGCATTATCAGCCGCAGATCTGATGTCGTTTGGCCACCTCGGAGCTGCGATTTGACACCGTTGGAATATTATTTGTGGGGTGGCGTTAAAGGTAAGTGTTGCGCCGACAATCCAGAGACAATTGACGCTTTAAAGGACAATATTCGTGAAGCCATTGGTGAAATACAGCTGCACACAATCGATAATGTGCTTAAAAATTGGTCCGATCGTGTAGGCTACTGCATGGTCAGCCGAGGCAGCCATTTGAATGAAATTATTTTCCATTATTAATCGGAAGGATTGTACTTTCAAATAAAAAAAGAAATTTGAGAAAATATTCAGTAGTTTTTATTATAGCATTTTCAAAAAAAAAAAAAAGTTATTTGGCGGACCCTTTATTATAATGTGATGGTCAGTTTCTCTTCGATCAATGTTTTGTAACTTATTAGTTTCACCTGACGTCTTTATGTTGACATTCGTTGAAATTAAAACAACATTTTAGAGCCACTTGAATAGAACATGCATTAAGTTGGATCGATATCTTTAACACGCTGGCTATATTTTTCGTTGATCAAACTTTTTACTTGCGATTATAGGTACTATAAGGCAAGTTATGTATTCGTAAAAAAATTTTTTTTTTTCTAACAATCAAACATGACATTACGATCATAGAGAACACCGAAAGAGTGGGTCCCCCAATACCGCCTGTCTGTCATTCTATCAGTATATCAGTCGGCCAGGCTGTCAGTCTTCTGTCTGTCCTCGAGTCTACAGCATAAACGCTTTGCTTCAAACTTGGTACATATTGTTTTTTCGGTAATATGCCCACACGTTTTTTTTTTCATTTTTTTTAAGACGACAAATAACAGTAGCTCCCATAAATTTTTTTTTGGCCAAAAACAAAAATCTTATTTTTCTCAAAAACGGCTCCAACGATTTTTATTTAAAAAAATTCAGATCATTAATGAAGGGAAAGGGTACCTTTTAATAATTTTTTTTTTTTTTGGAAAAAAATTGTAATTTTTGGTACCTCTAGAAGAACCATTTTTTTTGGTTTTCGGTTTTCTCGGAAACGGTTAATCTGATTTTTTTACGCAGAAGCTCCTAGAAAGTTTAAACACTTTTGTATACCAACATTTTTCAAAAACGACTGAATTGATTTTTCCGAAACTTCGTATTTAGTAGTTTTTTGCCATTATCTTGAATAGTTAAAAAAACTATTTTTCTAAAATACAAAAACAACGGTACCACCAATACAAATGTTAAAAAACCGTTAAGAAAAAAATGTATTTCTCGAAAACGGCTCCAAGAAATTTTATAAAAAAATTTGTGTCTTCTCAGATTAGTAGATTTCACTTTAAATATAAAAATATTTTTTTTGCGTACTTATAACCGGTACTTCCCATAGAACCACTTTTCATATTTTCGACTTTCTCAGTATTGGATAAACCGATTAAAATAATTTTTTTTATGCAAATGCTCCCTAAACATTAAAGCCCAGTGGCCCAAAATTTGGACCCCCCATTAAGACGGTTTTTATTAAATAATTTTTCGCTAATACTTAAAGCAATAGCATTTAACTTTTCTTTTGGTAAAATAACAACAATTAAATGAACTTTGATTTAAGAAACAAATTAAGTCTCTAACTCTGTTCAATTTATATTTTTAGTACAGGGAGGATAGGATATTTGCCTTTCACGCTAACTGTTAGAGATTCCAATAAGTTCGTACTGTTCTAAAGCTCTTCCATGGTTGCAGTTGTAAGCATTCTAAATTACCACAAACGCAGCAGTGGTAACTCTGATTCAATAAGTTTATTTTAAAAGCACACAACGAGGGTTGAGTGCATGGAGAAGGCACACAATAAGCAGTGTGTAGTGTACTTGGATGTGCAGTAGTTAGGTCATGGTGGGATACACGTTGGTTTTAACAATGTTGTAAAAATAATTTGTATGTAATTCAGTGGTTATTTTCAGTGGGAATTTCAGCGACAGGCACCAATGTGATTGAAAAAGATCTCCTATAAGGCATGTAGTGAAAATATAAATTGAACAGAGTACAGCATGCTTCGTTTAGAAGCAATGAATGGCAGAAAACAGAACTAAGGGATGTCCTATTAAAGTGGCGAGTAGTGTATTTATACGCAAGCAAACAATTATAAACGCCTAGAGTTCTCGGCTATTTGTGTTTTTCTTTATCTTTCGTTCTGATTTCTCGGTTCTCGACCTCCGCTTCGAGTTTTCATTGCTTGGGTACAAAGGTGAAGTTGAATCGTATAACATCTCAACAATTGAAGTTGTATCTGTAGTGGAAGAAAAGTTCAAGTTGCATGGTATAAGGCACTCGACTTTATTTTTAGCTTAGCTAGCCTTGAGAGTAATATCCTTCTATTAGGGGATTTTAATGTTCCTCACATTGATTGGGTTCCTTCTGATGACGAATCCTATTTCGAAGCTTCCGCAAGTTCATCCCAACAGGAGCTCCAAATGTTGGATAATATTATCTCTACGGATTTATAACAAGTTAACTCTTTACACAATTTTAAAAATAGACAACTTGACCTTGTATTCTCATCTGACGCCGTTAGTACAGTAGTGGTAGAATCTACCTCTGCTTTATCTAACATAGATCGTTATCACCCGCCTCTTGACATTTTTCTTGACTTGAGTGGTCATTTACTAGAAAATAGTAATCCCAATGACTGCTCCCATACTTTTGACTTTCGCAAAGGTGATTTTCAACAACTCTTAGATAGTTTAATAAATTCCGGTATAGAACATTTACCGATTTCTAATGATCTTGACTCAACTATCTCCAGCTTCTATTCTATTTTGATGAGATGCATTAATGAAACAGTTCCTAAAAAAAGATCTATTCCTTCCAATTCTTCTTGTCATCCTTGGTTCACAAAAGAACTTAAATGTATCCGAAATAAAAGAAATAAGGCTTGGAAAAAATACATAAGGTTCATGAGGGTAGGGAATCAAGTAGTTTACATTTCCCTTTTTTGAAGAATTCTAAAAACTCTCTTTCGAACTCTATAACGAATATCTGGAAACCATGGGACGTTCTTTGAAGTTAGACCCGAAAAACTTCTGGAAATTCATAAATTCTAAAAAGAAATGTGACGGGTATCCAGTAAACCGCATTTATAATGACATAATCTTGAATACAACTTCTGAAATCTGTGAGGGATTTGCAAGTAATTTTAGCCAATGCTTCATTGATTCTCCTGTAGTTGTTGACGAAAACTATTTTCATTTTTTACGAAATTGTCCTCAAGTTTCATTTAACAATATTACAATAGAGCGTGAAAAAATTTTGAGCTTTTTGTCACATTTAAAAGAGGACTATTCTGTTGGACCTGATGGAATACCACCTGCGGTATTAAAAAAATGTAGGTCCATTTTAGCTCTTCCACTGAGTAATATTTTTGAACTATCTTTGAAATTTGGTAAATTTCCTTCAGTTTGGAAGAATGCATTTATAACCCAAGTTTTTAAAAAGGGAGTCAAAACCAATATTATCAACTATAGACCAATTTCTAAACTTTCTTGCATTCCGAAGTTGTTCGAAGAAGTTGTATGTGATACTCGTAGTTTGACATTTATATGTATTATTTGCAACCAACAACATGGTTTTATGCAGAAACGGTCCACTGTTACTAATCTAGTTGTCTTTTTGAATAAATGTTTAAGCTCCCTAGAAAGTGGTCAAGAAGTTGATTGTGTATACACATACTTCTCGAAAGCTTTTGATCAATTGTCTCATGAGATTATCAAGTTTAAACTTAATTCATACGGGTTTCCTCCATCTTTCATCAAGTGGATATCATCGTATCTTGAAGATAGGTCATATCAAGTCAAATTCAGAAATTCTTACTCAAGATCCTTTATTGCCAAATCAGGTGTTCCGCAGGGAAGCCGTCTTGGACCATTACTCTTTACATTGGCCATTAATGATGCTCCTCTTTGTGTACGCAATAGCGAAATTCTTATCTTTGCAGACGATATGAAGATTTATAAACATATATCATTTTCAACGGATTGAACTCTATTGCAAGAGAATAGTAACCACTTTGCCTTGTGGTGTGAAAAGAACAGTTTGAATCTTAACCCGACAAAATGTCAAACAATGACATTTTCAAAAATCGTTCTCCTTCTTCTCATGACTATATTATTTCACGGTACATTTTAACTCGTGTTAACTCGTGTTATAACTGTAAGAGACCTTGGAGTTCTCTTCACGCGAAATTTAGACTTTTCTGTCCATATTAATATCATAGTTAACAAAGCCAATTCAATGTTAGGATTTATTAAACGTTGGTCCAAAGAATTTGTTGATCCCAATGTTACCCGTGCTTTATACAAATGCTTGGTTCGTCCCCATCTTGAGTATGCATCGCAGGTTTGGACTCCTCTTTACGATGTTCATATTGAGAGATTAGAATCTGTGCAAAGAAACTTTACCCGTTTCGCATTGAACGGGCTTCAGTGGAGTGATCCTTCTAATGCCCTCCCTTATGACCAACGTTTATCTATTCTTCAAATGCAAACACTGGCATTGTTTTGTAATAGAAATTTGTAATAGAGTTTGCCTACTAACAACTAACACTGCACTAAATGATGAGCCGTTGGTATAACACAGTTTTCTGTGTTGGCAAACCATTGGTCGCAAGACGGAGCTTGCTATAAGCTCTCTTCGACCAATTCTGATAGTGTGTAAAAAAAAAAAATAAAGAATACTGGTATGATATTCCGCATTTCATTATCCTATCTCTCTCGCACACATTGTCACTGAGCGACGTAGTTCACCTTACTATTGGTTTTGTTTCTTAATCCTTTTTTGTATGCATTTTTGTCACCAAGTGACGTAAGTTAACGCTGAATATCATACCATGTATTCTTTATTACTTTTATTATTAAAAATGTTGCTTCAAATATTTGTTGCTGTCGTTGCTTTGTTTTCATGCACATTTCGCACTATCGATTTTTCATAGGATTGCTATGAGACAAAATAGCTCCACAGTTATAAAGTAATAAAAACTATTTACTTAGCTCGGTAAAATTTATGAAAATCTTAACTTTTGAATCGTTGGACCCCACCTTGACCAAATCCTGGATCCGCCACTGATAGGTACCTACTTTTTATTTATTAACACTTGAGAAGAGGGGTGCCACAAAATATTTCAACCGGGCGGGCGCCAGTATGTCTAAGACCGGCCCTGATTGTAAGGTTATTCTTTATTTTAAGCAAGCAGCAAAAAGGATCTGTAATGACATCGTTTTTAGGATTCAAAAATACAACTTTTGTACAACAAGTAAAAGACCAAATTCAAGTTAGCTATGAATGATGTGAAGATATATACATAAATCAGTCAATTGGTGGTGATCATTATTTTTTGTTTGCTTTCATGGATAATATTACCTTCTACCTATATACAATTAATTTTTCCTGAACTCCAAATCTCTTGTAACCAAATTCATAGAATTCGAGAATTAAATAAAACAAATATAACCCGAAAGTTTAAGTATCTAAACAAATTTGAAATTCGTCTTAAAAACTCAGTCATGTACAATACGCCCTCAACATGGCTAAAAGGAGTACAGATTAATTCTTAAAAAAAAAAAAACGCGATGCATGTTTATGGTTTTTGGAGATTATTTAATGAATTAAAGCAAAACACGTTATCTGGACTCATAAAAACATATGAGGTGATTCAACTTTGAATCTTTAGATCAATTGCTATAATGAATTTTGTATATGTATTACGAGTATGTGCGCACTTAAGATTTTTTTTATTTATTAGCTTATTACAAGCGAATACAATATACAATACAAAAAATATATTATAAAATTTTAATATAAACTAAATTAATATTCATACAGGATTCTTCTGAGGAATGGGGAACTAAGAGAGAATTCGAAAATATCTTCGGTTGTGCTGACGGAATGAAGCATTGTTGACATTTAATTGAAATGGTTGTTAGTGTGGTGGGTTAGGAGACGGAATAAAGGTGGAGAGTTAAATTTTGTATTAAAGCTGCAAAAAATTATTATGTATTGCGAGAAAATGGGTGCATATATTTAAATGACGGATCGATAGCCTATCTAAAAGAGGTTAGTGTCCACTTAAGTTTCTCAGCAACCAATCTGATGGGTTTAATTTGTATGGGTTTGTGCATGTTTTTTTTTACTTGCGATTATAGGTACTAACGGGTGATTTTTTTGCTACTTGGTTTTTAACGTTTATATTTTTGACAGATCACACATGACAAATTCCACGAACATTTGACATTTCGATTCAGTATTGTTTGCCATTTCATCATGAATAGACTTACGCCTGAACAACGTTTGCAAATTATTGAAATTTATTATCAAAATTCGTGCTCTGTGAAAAATGTGTTTCGCAAGCTACGTCCGTTTTTTTTTCCGCTCATTTTTGGCTAAATGGATACGTAAATAAGCAGAATTGCCGTCTTTGGAGTGAAGAGCAGCCAGAGCCAATTCAGCAGCTACCAATGCATCCCGAAAAATGCACGGTTTGGTGCGGTTTATGGGCAGGCAGCATCATTGGGCCGTACTTCTTCAAGGACGATGAAGGCCGCAGGGTTACGGTCAATGGAGAAAGGTACCGTTCGATGATAACAGATTTTTTTTTGCCGAAAATGCAAGAATTGAACTCGGTCGACATGTGGTTCCAACAGGACGGTGCCACATGCCACACTGCACGCGAAACCATGCATCAATTGAGAGGCGAATTTGGTGAGCAGTTGATCTCACGTTTTGGCGCAGTCAATTGGCCACCAAGATCATGTGATTTGACCCCGTTAGACTATTTTTTGTGGGGCTATGTTAAGTCTATTGTCTATGGGGACAAGCCAAACACGATTGCTGCCTTGGAAGCCAACATTGAACGCGTCATTGGTGAGATTCCGGCCGAAATGTGTGAAAAAGTTTGCCAAAATTGGACCTTCAGAATGGACCACCTGAAGCGTAGCCGCAGGCAACATTTAAGTGAAATTATTTTTAAAAAGTAAATGGCAGAAATTGATTTATCGATCCAAATAAAAATTTCATTCACTTTTTACAAGTTTCTGTGTTTTTTTGAATTTTCAAAAACCAAGCTCTTAAAAAATCACCGTTTAGATACTATAAGGTAAGTTATGCATTCGTCGAAAAAAAAAGTTTATATTTTTAATTAGTGGTTAACAATTATTTATACTAACATTGGCCCTTAATAAGTTTTATAGAAAAGTAGGTTGTTAAAATTATTGTAATTTTAATAACTTTGATGTATCAGCTATAGAAACGGAAGTGTTCGAAATGACTTAAAGATAGTTCTTCACGTATGGCAAAATTTTAACAACTTATGTAGTTGTGTTATTGAAAATGCAATAATGGTGGTCAATTTCTTCGTTCTGGGAAATTTTAGGTAGAAAATAGAAAAGGAGAATTGTTAAACGAATTCTACCTAAAGAACACCCCATAGCCGAGAAGCTATGGTGAGTGACTGGTCAAGTATTTAAAACCTTTCGAATTGGGTAAGATAAAAAGAAAACTTGCCAACTTGGGATTACCCAAAATTTAGCCAGTTTTCATTATATAATAAAAAGTATCGTCTAATTTGTAGTTGTTTCAATATTATTCTACTTAAATATTTGGAATTAAAACTTCATGAAGTAAGAACTTGGTCTACTTTTAGATCACACTAATTTTCACGGCTGACTTGTTACATAGAAGTTTTTGTATAGAAGAACTTGTCTCTTTTTTAACACTTATGGTTTTGATCTGATTTAAATCGTTTTTTCAAAGATTTTAAATTTTGCCATGTGAAAATCTCGAAAGATAGAAATGTGGACTCTACGTAAATCAACCCAGTGTAGGTATACCTTCCAATTTCTTTTGGTATATTGGATTTTTGTTATTGGTTGTTTTGATTTGCGCTTCAATTGTTTCTTCTTGTCATAGCAAGGAAGTAGTTGTTGTGGAATGTTTTTTTGAAGATGTGATTAACACAAATTCTTGGGAAGTGGGCGGATACCACATCCCTAGAAAGGAAAACATCAATTTTCTTATTTTTCTCGTTTGTATGCAATTAATTGAACACCTATTGCTCTAATAAATTTCATCGTTTTACAGCAATCGGAAGCACTCCATATAATTGACACCAATTCTGAGGAAGTGGTCGGATACCACGCCTCCTGAATGGAAAACCTCTAATTTAGAGATTTATTCCTTGGCTTGCATCACAACACCGTTCTGCAAAATTACAAGGTTCTACGATGTCCGGAAGTTCTCCATAATGTTGTTGATCTGTCAGTGAGTTAGTCAGTCAGTTAGTAACGGTTTTTGCGATTTTTGCAGTCATTTATATCTCGGGAACCACTAATGCCAAAGAATTCAAATTTGGTGAGTTGCCTAAACCTGATGAGCTTAACAAATGCTGCGAGTCGGAGTTTCTGACTTTATTGGTACTGAAGTTAGAGGGGGCCGAAAATCATCTGAGTTAGATGATGTAAAAATGGTGCCCTTTGATTTTTAACAGTTTTGTCTATAAAAGTACATTTTAAGCGGCCTCACAGAGTCGCAGGCTTAATATGGCCTTCGACTTCCGGAACTTGGTTGTTTGAAGCAGCAGCTCCCAACCAACGCCAACGGCGCTATGCACGGGAAATATTTTAAAAACTTTTAATGGCGATCAACTGTTATACAACTGTTATAAATTGGCATTTCTCTACTATCGTCTTTTTTACTTTCGATTATAGGTACTATAAGTCAAGTTATGCATTCGTCGAAAAAAAAGTTTTGAGATAACAATCAAACATGACATTACGATTATAGCGAAGACGAAAAAAGGTGATCTAAAAATTCTGTCCGTCTGTATGTATGTATTGCTTCAAACTTGGTATATAGAGTGTTTTAGGTACTGTACAGAGGGGAAATTGAAATTTTATTTTTTAGCTCAAAAATAACGATGTCTGCCATATAACCGTTACGTTCAAACCTATTTTTTTCGCAGACGGCTCTAACGATTTCGATAAAAAAAAATCAGTGCAGCTTTTTAACTACGACCGATTTTAATTAGTATTTTTTTGTATTTTGAAAATCATTAAAAAAAATTATATTTATATGTATTTATTGAATACCTATGAATTGGCGTTTTTGAATTTTTTTGAAAAATGTTTTCAAAAAGTTTTTTAAAAAAAACTTTTTTTCTCAAAAATCGCTCAACAGATTTTTAAATTTTTTTTCTCATAAATTCAAATTTATCTAACAAATAAAATGGCGTACTTTTTTTTAAGCTAAAATTAGTTTGAGTATTTATTTCAGAATTTTGAATTATTTTTTCTTTGATTAAGTCGATTTAATATTTTGTTTTTAAGTTTATATTATTAAATATTTAATATTGTCATACCAATTTATTTTAGAACAAAATTAATGCATATACAAGATTGAGTTAAAATGACTTTAAAAATATATTTAGATTTTTAATAGAAAACTTTTGCATACGATGTGATCGAACATAAGAGCAAGTTCGTGCGATCCAGTCGTGCATTTTATTTAAATTTCGCATGGAATAAAAGAGACCATAGTTTTTCAGATTTTGATTTGAGATTTTATTTTTGGGCAACAGCTGTTTTGTCATCAGCTGTGTTTATAAAGAAAACACATTGGGGGCGTTAACTCAATTATTGCGGGCGTTCAGTCACTTACTAGATATGTTATCTCGGATACGAAGCTATCGGAGTATATCTGTGGACGAAACAGATAGGTTAGCTGAAAGCTGTCAAAAAATCAGAACAAATCGCATACCAAATCAATTGTGCAGTCAGCTGTTCTATACATTTGTTCCACGATAGCTAGTTATTCCAATTTTTTTTTGGGATAACTCAAGATAGCCTTCATGATAACAGCTCTGTTTTCATCAGATGTGCTTTTGAACCCATTACAACAACAGACATTTATTCCAGATTGCTGAAAATAACTGAGTGAACGTCCCCATTCTCAGCAATCTTGAATAACTTTCTGTTTAGTTTAGTTTAAGTTTATTTTTTTTTTGTTTTTTTTTTGTTTTTTATAACTGCACGCGCTCAAGGGATTATGAATACCCTTTATATGTTTTTCTTAACACAGCGCGGGCATCGGGTTGGAAGAAGAGAAAGAAGGATAGGAAAGATGTGTGGCGCGATGATCTGAGACTAGGGCTGGTTTATGTCTCAGATTTATCTCCAGGGATGGCGGCTGAACTAATGCGGAGAGAATTAACGTGTCTAATTTATTTATGTCCCTTATAATTCGCATTATTTTATTTAGTTATTTGTCATATTTTATGGGTATGCTAGTTTACTCAATCACATGTTGTTATTGTTATGCCTAAACAC